>JAUIMM010000350.1:9132500-10332500 GCA_031769625.1 Taudactylus pleione | reverse complement strand
CAATTTACAGCAGAGTACAGTGCAGTGTACAGCAACGTGCCCGTATACACATTGACTATGGCATTTTTAAATGTGAATTGTTGTGTGATAATTTCACCTAAATTCACGTTGCAAATTTATGAATTATCATGAGAATGTATCAACATTCTCAAGCAGGGCCAGAGTTTGTGAGACAGCCCTGCCCCTGCGAATCATCATTGCACAATTCTCACTGTATTTTTGAACATGCGATGATGCCAGCTAGTACTCCCCAGGGCTGCTCCCCTTGTGATTGCCTCCCACGACCCACCCCCAAGAGGACACTTACCTCTGTGATCGGTGATTTCTCCTCTGGTCAGCTGGTCGCTGGAGATCCTAGTTTGTGACCCCTGGCAGTGGTGCTGTAAACTGAGATGCCAGTTTACTGCACAACAGAGATCAGAGGAGAGACCTCACCGTTCAGTGGACCCCCGGCTGCAATTGTTTTTTTGTTTTTTTTAAACTATTAGTTTTTTTGCAGTGATCAGCTTGTGATCTATATATAATACACTCACCTAATCCGTGAAAAGACAGAAAGAACTGGCACTCACTGTGGTGAAGAAAATGGAGTAAACTTTCAATCCAGCATAAATATGTATAATGTCCACCCTATGGCGTCCGTTTCTGTCTTAATCTAGACTATCATTGCTATTATACACTATAAGGTGCTCTATTTTCTTTCACACATATATATTATTACTTTGTTTCTTAAATAAAGAATATCAGATAATGCCTTTATTTCTGTTCATTGTGTAACACACGTACAAAACTATATGCACCTTTGAATAATTTGTTACTTGCATAAGGATAGAGATTCCCTTACTTTTCTCTGGGTTGCCTTTTTTCCTCTAAGGGCAGCACGAATAGCTTTCTTTGAATATCACTAATATATGCACTGCAGATTATTTATGTTAGGGGGCTGGGAAGTAGTTGATGAACTTTTTTGTAAATAATGTTTCTATAATAGGCACATTCTGATGCTCGAACACATCAATTCAATGTTTGTTAATACCTTTCTATATACTCTGTAGTTCATTGACCCATGGCTGGTGGTGTTTTCCTGAACTCTTCCCTCCCAGTTGTGGCTGTAAGAAGCTCAGGCATGCATTAACATGACTCATTGTTTTTGAAAGGAAAAACCGTCTATTTATTAATAAGCAGCTGCTAGAACCCTTATTAATAAATAACTGTCTGTGGCTGCTGTAGTCATAGAGTATGTGAGTATGAATATATGCGTCTATAATTATTAGAGATGCATGCAGACTCCCGTGCTTTGGTTTTGGTTTTAAATCATCTTTGTGTTTTGCAAAATCACCCTCGTGTGTTCTGGTTTAATTTTGGATTCCTTTAAAAATTTATAAAAACAGCTAAAATCATATAACTTGGACCTGTTTTATTTCAGATAGTATTACAAGTAATTACATTAATAAAATTCATTTTCAGTCATTTCCAGTTAATTTTGCCCACCTGACTGCACCTGAATCACGAGGGAGGGACTTAAATGCAATCCCAAATATGCAAGATCTGGTTTTTAGATCCGAGTTCTGAACTTGGCGAGCAGACCCGATTTGGGACTTGGTTCTATTCAGGACCACAAAGTGAACTGAGCCGGGACTCATTTCGACTCAGAAAGCCAAAGTTCGGGTGTGTTTGGTTTTCAGCAAAACCAAACCGCTCGTCTCTAATAATTATATATGTTAATGTGTTTATGTCTGTATAAGTTTCTGTATTTAAGATATACAGGCCCCCATAGATGACGATAGATCCTTCAAGACACTGAATGCTCAAAGCTCTATTTAGAGACACTCATGCTGTAGCCTTGTACGTATTATACTTTGATTACAAGCTGCTTGGTGTCTTCTAACTTCCTAATAACATTGGAATGTTCATGGTACATTCATGGTACTAACTGTGTGTTCTGATACTGTACCTCACTACACACACATGCACACTCTAGCAATGAGTAATGAGTGTCCTAAAGCCAGTTTGTCCGTATACTAAGAAAACACAGGCTGAACTATCAGAACAGACTGATAGTTCCATGAATGTGCCATCAACATTCCTTTGTTATTAAGAAGATAGAAGTCACCTAGGAGCTTATGATCATAGTGCTGGTGTCATAGACGTAACTATAGTGGGTGCAAGGGGTCCCATTGCTCTGTGGCCCAGACCATACTTGCTGACTCTCCCAGAACGGCTGGGAGCATTCTGAAAACCGAACCCCGCTGGTTTCAGGTCACCCCCGTGCCGGCGTCCGCTCCCCTATTGTATAAGTGGGCGGTCTGGGGACAGCCAATTCGCGCTGAATCGCATCTTCGTAGCCCCGGCTGTACAATGTCAGTAATCTAGTTGTCTACTAAGTTCCTGAAATTACCGGCTCTGAAAAAGGGGAAAAGTCAGCGGCAATTTCTCTCTCTTGGTAAAACTCCAAACTGATATGATCCATCTCCCACACTCCGATTTCATCCTCACAGACACAGCTGAGCTTATCAGTAAACCTGGCACTGTTGAAGAGTAGGATTTTCCTTGGTTACAGCCTTTATAAAGATAGGGGGTGGAAATTTAGGACCCATTCACTAGGCTGTGATCGCTCGCAGCCGAGCGATTGTCGCAAACTGTGCATGTGTATAAGTCGCAGTGCGCGTGCGCGAACCAGTCACTGCGATCGGGAATAGTGCGCTCCTAGTACACAGACTGGACGCTACTATGAGTGACAGAAAGTGCCATTTGTGGGTGGTAACAGGGGAAGGTGCTTGTGAACGGGGGAGTGGTGCTGCGAACGCAGGCGTGTCTGGGCATCAAAACAGCGTTTAATGGGCGTCCATAATTAAAGTGGAGCGTCATTGTACACATCAGCTGGTGCTTTTTTTCGACTGAAGCACTCAGGACCTCATTCAGAGTCGGTCGAAGCGGCCGCACGGTCGTACGTGAAAAGGGGCCGTATATGCAAATGATTCCCTCGTAAGTTGCGTCCCTAAGTTCGGATCGGTAGTTGGCCGACCAAGGGGAGGAAGCGGTCGGAAGACAAAAAAATATGCCCCCCTCTCGTACGCATTGCATGTCATCTCCGGGCATATAAGGATTAATCGAGACCATCGGCAACCATCGAAACTAGTCGTAGAGCTTAAGGTTGACTATACCCTCTCTTAAGCTCTACGATCACGTCAGTGTAAAAACCTCCCATGTCACATGTGCCATGACGCTACTTTGTTAATTATGCACTCCCATAAACCATATGCACTCCCACAAAACGCCGTCCGCATAATTAGGTACGCCTGCGTTCGGATCTCCACTCCCCCGTTTTCAAGCACCTTCCCCTGTTACCACCCACAAACGCCTCGATCTGTCACTCAAACTACCGACCTGGCTGTGTCCAAGGAGAGAGAAATTCCTGATCGTAGCGGCTAGTTTGCGCACGTGCATTGCGAACATCGGTGGCGTACGACCGTGCGGCCGCTTCGACCGACTCTGAATGAGGTCCTCAGTGCTTGCGGTAAGGTTGGGTCTACCTCAAGCACTGCGAGCGCTTCCGATGGTTCTCGATGTTACCGATGGTCTTATACACTTCCTGGAGATGATGTCTGCTGCGAAAGTAAAGAAGGCAGCAGTACAATAGCTTGCGATTACTTTGTCGCTGCACGCTAAGACATAGAGGGCGTCATTAAGCCAGACAGTGCAAACACGGAATTTGCATACCCGGCCCCTTTTGGATGCGAGCGATCGCAGCCTAGCGAACGGGTCTGAATCGGGCCCATAGCTCCAAAATTATGGCGGTCCCAGAAAGAGACAGGTGATAGTGTGCCTAAATGAAGAAGCTCTTTACTTAAAGTGGAACTTCCTGCATCCTGAAGTATTCCCTCAGGTAGCAGCTAATTGGTCCCTGCCCCCTGCGTGGCATAATGTGAACAGGAGGCACTGTGTGCTATAATACAGTGTGCACTGGCAGCACTATACAATTTGGCATATTGTTAACTGGAGGAATAATATGAACTGGTGGCACTCTGTAATATAATGTGAAATAGGGCACTACTATGGGGTATAATATAAACTAGGGCACTATTACTGTATGGTGCATAAAATTAACTAGGGCAATTACGAGGCATAAAAACAACCACTGTGGAGATATGTAGCATTAGGGAAGGACCCCTTCAAAATGTTGGTATGGGTCCCACAAAGTTCTGGCTGGTGTTATGGTGATATCTTGTTCATAAAAGCAATTTTTGAGACCCTCTCCCAACTTCTCCTCACCAACCCTACCTATTTCTATCATTTACACAAGATCTTATTTGGATTTGGTTAACTGAAATGGTCTTTAATGGAATATTTTGTAGTTGTTTTGTCGTTTTGCTTAATAAAAATAAATTGAAATCTCAGCTCCACTGCAACTAAAGCACCTCAGTTTGTCCTTTCTGTATTTAATTCTAAAAGGCTGCGAAATAAATGCTTGCAAATCGCTGACACTTTTAGCATCCAAACCAACAAATTAAAAGGGTTGGGTATGGGATGCCTGTCGGTGGGTGTCCTAACCCTTCTCCTATCATTACCCCTCCCCACCTGCTGCCTAAACCTAACCTTCTCCCCCTAGTGCCCAAACCTTACCCCCCCCCCCTGCAGCCTAAACCTAACCTTCCCCCCAATGGCGTAAGTTCATCCCAGGCGCCCAGAGGCAAGATGTCATTTGGTGCCCCCCCCCACACCTGAATATGTTACTATGTTTCTATTAGGTCTATTTACTAAAGTAGATTTGCAGGATATCCCCCCAAAACACCAGTAATCAGATGTGTCTCACTTGCTTTGGAAGCTGCTGAGGAGCAGCAACACCAATGAGCAGGGACAGGCTATATAGATGGATGGAAGCGGCAACTGATGGTCTGACACCGAGCCCTCCACTAGTATATGGTTATGGTAGTTTATCAGGTGCCGGAATGGGTGCCATGTATTGAGCAGTCATGATGGTACACTCTGGGTATATATTTACAGACCTAAGTGGGGTGAATGTATTGTGGGCGATGGAGGAGGTGCCCCTTCAGTGCTGGCACCCGGGGGCAGGCACCTCCATTGTTTCCCATAGTTCTGCCCTTCCTTGCCCCCAGTGTCTAACTGTAACCCTCCCCATAGTGCCTAACCCTAACTTTCAACCCCCCCTAACCCCACTACTTACCTTCGGGATGCCAGCACAGGGATTCTGACAGGTGTTGGGAATCCGGCGCCGGTATTCCAAGCGCCAGAATCTCACTTGCCAGGATTATGACCGCATCCCCGAATATTAAGTATCCATCTCACCGCAGGGGATACTTATTATCGAAGCAATTCATCATTGCTCCGGTGCAGGGACAGCTGCTCAGAAAAGCAGCTATCCCCACGTTTAGTACTGCAGCTACAGAAGTAGCTGTGTTACTTACCTGTCCACGTCATCGGCTTCTGCGCATGTGTGACCTGATGTCACACATGTGCAAAGCCGCCGGGGAGTCAGTGAGGAGGCAGCGGAGGGAGCCACTGGAATCCCTCTTCACATTCCCGGAACTCCTACCCATAGGAAGGAGCGGGGCTATGAAAACAAGCGCTTGTTGTAGTAGGCAAACTCCCAGTTTTTGGAGTTTGCTGAATATCAGATGGTCCTTTTCGGATCCCTGATGATGAATGGCCTGTTAAGTGTGAAATAAAACTTGCTATGGTGGGTGTCTTATTGTTTTTTAATAATTTTTTAACAACGGGGGTATGGGTGCCGGCCACCTGCTGGCACTTGTAGTTCCAAAAGTGCCAAAGGGCAGGCATTCTGGCACCTGTAGTTCCACAGTAAAAAACAATAGTTTCTATTTTTTTACACCACTATTAACCCCGCACCCACTGCTCCAGGGGTGCGGGAAAGAGCCCCGGGCTTCAGACTAAGCCTGGGGTGCTTGGGAGAGGGGGAGTCCCCACCTCCTCTGAGTCCCTTGGCTTGGGCTTACCGGCTTGGGGTGATAATGCTTTGGCCCCAGTGAAGGGGTCCCCTGGCTGTGGCATTACACCCAGGACGGATTTGAGTACAGTGCTGGTTTTAAAAATAGGGGGACCCTACACAATTTTTTACCCTCTATTTTTAAAACCAGGACTGGTCAGCAGCCCAGTGCTGGTGCCTAAAATACGGGGTAACCATACTTGTCTTTTTCCCCGTATTGTTAGGAACCTGGACAGGCTCTGGAGACCGGGGCTGGTTATGCTTTTTGGGGGGAACCCTGAGTCATTTTTTTTTTTTTCTAAATGTTAACCCTTTTTTTTACAGGTATAACACAAGCAGCTTTCACATATCTCACTGATATGTGCAGGCTGCTTGTTTGGGAGAGTTTGGCAGAGAGAAGACACTTCTCAATCTGCTTCACCATTTGCCAACTCGACACACTTCTTAGTAAATTTGAGAGTCTCTGAAGCATCAAATCACCCGAACTTCGGCGATGCTAATCGAGTTAAAAAAAAAAAAAACTCAATCAGACACGATTCTTAGTAAATTTACCCCTTATAGTCAAGCTGGGTCTACCAGTATTCCTGCGTGAAGCAGATATGTGTACACCACAAAATTTTGAGGGTACTTAACTCTTATCTTACGTGCTTTGAAATTGTTTGCTGCACAATCACTAACAATTTAGAGCTCATAGACTGGAAAGAGCCATGTGCCACACAGACACTGCATTGCTATGTGATGCTAAATGCTCTAAATGGTCGATTTATTAACATGAGGAGGTCCTACTGCTGATGTACTTGTTACAATATCAATCAAAGGACATTTTAAAAAGTGTCACAATTTATCGAAGACTGGGTCTATTACAACAGTTAGCACTTGCGATTTATATTGTATTGGTTATCATTTATCTTGTTTAATATTATCAAGAGCTGATATAATTAGGCATTCTGATATATACAATATATATATATATATATATATATATATATATATATATATATATATATATAGTGGGTTCTGCTATTTGCGATTCCATATTATTGCTTGTGTTGTTTTACTTTTTTACTATATTAAATTCACATCGATTCTAACTGCACTCCCAGTTTTTTGCTGTTGTTTTTCATTGTATATGGGGGCATGCCACCCCTTTCTGGTGAGCTGCACAGATTGTATGATTAGCCTGACTTTTTACTGAAGCACCATTTCTTTTCTACAGTATTTCTAAAAAGTAATAACTGTACTTCTAGATTTGGGTCATGTATGTGCAAGTGTGTGCTGATGGGGCAGGATCCACAGCATCTCTCTCTGAAAACTAATAACCTAAATTCTGCAATGGCTAATTCCATCTTAGGGCGGCATTCAATTAGATTCGCGTCTGCAATAAAATTCCGCCTGCTGGAGTTTTTGCCTACATCGCGTGCTTTAGCTGCGGAAACTTATCGTGCGCGGAACCGATATTCGCCGTATTCAATTCCAAACCACGTGAAAACGGCAAGCCGCAAAGTCAGAACAGGCGGAAAGTGCTGGCAGAATAGGGGAAATCAGCCTGAACCCCACAAAAAGATGCACTAACGTTGGGGATCAATGTAGATGTGTCCGAATAGCCCTAATAAAACTGTTTGGGGTACTGAAGTTGTTTCAATAGCTTCTAAGTGGTGAAGAATGGCATTTTGCTGTATTTTTTTTAGAAAATATGGGTGTTAGCATATTTTAATGTCTCTAAAGTGAAGTTTTACTAAAAGTGAAATTCCTCCGTCATACAAGCACCTGCAATCCCCAGAACACTTGGCCCCTTCTTAGAGCACCCCCAGAACCTTATTTCGCTAGTTTTTTTAAGTTGTCCCCCCACTTTGTGCTTTTTTGCACCCAAAATGAAAGTATATTTTTGGGGTGTTCTTAATTTTTTTTCCTGGGATTTTTTGTTGACGCAGTTGTCCTTTGGGGGGCTGTCCCAAGGGTTCTGAGTGGTTTTTTCATCTGTGCACCCCAAAATAAAAATTCTGCACTTCTTTTCTTTAAGAAGGTTTCTGAGTTTCAACTGATACATTTGCTCAACCTCCTGATTTCAGAGAGTGAGTCCAGGGCCAATCAAACTCTAACGAAGTGTAAAGCGCAAGACCTGCATAGACCTCGGATCCGGTGCTAAAACTCCTCCTCCCTCCGACATCCCTTCTCTTTAGTCAGGTAGAAGTCCTCAGCGATGCATCTCTCAAACATGTTTTTCAAACACAGCCATTTATTTAACCACCCACAATTGCAAGGGGGTCTGGCTACGTTTCTATCGGCTTCCTGTATGCTTATAGGCCACAGGTGTGCGATCAGAGCCATCTCACCTGTCACAGATATTCTTTTGTTTGCCAATATTTTTGGGTATGTTTGGTGGTGGTTTCTGAAACCGCAGCTTATTAAATACGAAGATCTGTTTTCAGAACACAGTAAAAAATCAGGACGGCGAGGTGCTGCGAAAGTTTTCATGCATAAAGCCAAGGATTTGTAAGATATCCAAAAGAATTTCTGAAAATTGTTGATTTTAGCAAATCGAACTCCATTAAATTTCTCTCTAAATGCTTATTTTTCTATATTGCACAGAATGGCTTTAAAAAAAAAAAGTATTACACAGACAGTATGCATTAATGTTTTATTATGTTTCCTATTATAATACAGATTAGTTCATTAGCCATAGATAATTCTGTAAGCAAAGTTTACGGCTTATAGAGGTTATATGACTAAACAAGAAAATGTCACTTCTTGGTTTTCCTGTCAGACAGAAATGCTGCCTAGTCAGCAGCATAAGAACAGCTAAGGATACATTCCTGGCAGGGATTGCCTTCTTTACACATGCATCTTCTCTTTTCCACTCCTAGCGTAAAACACACATGTGAGTCTGTCCCCTTTTGCACTCACTGGTGTCCTCTTATGTAAAGTCTATTCACTGTAGCACTGCCTGTGGGGGAGTCCGAGGACTGCATTTCAGCCTCTCACAACTGGGATGTGCCTATTAGAGAGAGAATCTCTTCCCGGTTTCTACACAGAGAGGTGTGTATATGTGCACATTAAACTGAGCAGATAAGCAAGTGCTGGATTTTTCTCCTGCTCTGCTAAGCAGCACAACTTTACAGCCACCTAGACATGGAAAGCGATCTTGGTTTTCTGTCAGACCTTGGGACAAATTAGACAAATACAGAAAACAGCAAGTGGAGAGTTTTTTTTCTTAGATTTTTCCATCAGTCTTAATTTCAGAGTTTGCTGTCATCTGTTCTTGGAGGAGCATTTAGTGTGTCAGAGAGAGATCCAGCGACATGTCAGAGGAAGAAGGTTGCCGTTCACCCATCGGTCTGGATTGCTGCAGCTGCTGCTTGGACTTAGCTAACAAGAGTGAGATGGATGAAGGCAGCGGACAGAATAACAACCTTGGCAGTCCAACCGTAAGCAATTTCCGCCAGTTACGGAAGAAGTTGGTCTTCGAGAACTTCAACACTGATAAGCTCAACACCATCATGAGGCAAGACTCACTGGAACCTGTTGTGAGGGACCCCTGCTACCTCCTGAATGAGGGCATCTGCAACAGCAACATTGACCAGACCTTGCTATCCATCCTCTTGTTCTTCCACAGGTAGGTTAAATCAAGTCGTCAGGTGTGCTCCTATAGCAAAGGAAATCAAGTAAAGGGGCCCATACACTAGCAACGGGTCGTCGCGATGTTGCGATTCTGCAACCCGGCATCTCAGGATCTGTGAAATCCAACATGTTGGAAATGACTGATTTGCCGATCACGATCAGAATATGACCGTGATTAGCAAATCAGTGAAATTTAATATGGAGAATTTCACTGATCCACCGATGGATCGCTGAACATCAATGGTTGGCATTTCCGACTGGTGTTTCCGATCCCATTGCAGGATCCAAAGATCTGTCGGTAGGTGTATTGGGGCCTTTAGCTGTTTGAAACAGCGGGAAATTATATCAGCAAAATTATAATTTGTTTGCTACAAATTATTATCATTATTATTATTATTATTATTATTATTATTATTATTAACCTTTATTTTTAAAGGTACCACAAAGTGTCTGCAGCACCACACAAGGTTTACTTAGAAAACAGGTTATCAGAGCATAAATACAATATGCAACGGCAGATTGAAACATAGCAAAAATGACAAATAAAGTTGGTAGATCTAATAATGACTAAAGTGATCACTTGTGAACACTGGGTACTTGTTTAGAAGACAATGTATCTTAGTTCCAACCCCGTCTACCATTAGTTTTAGGATGGGATGGTAAGAACTAAACCTATGACAGTGTATAGGTGCATGGCGTGCATATGGTTATTAAACTTACCTATAAACATATGTAGGACTATGAGTGTATAATTGCATATAATAGTGTACATTTACCAAATAGTTACCAGTAATGTTTATAAAGCATCATGTTTATAACTTTATATCATATGTCAGTCTGATAAAACACGTTACTGACATGAATGATGTGCGCTGCTGAGAAATTCTCCATTCATTGTTTGTTTTATATTTAATCAGAAGCATATGAACATTAGCTTGGGCTAACTACACAAGTAACTCTTATCAATTACCTAAAAACAAAATACAATTTTCAAGGTCACTTACCTGATGAGAAGGTGTGTTTATTAACTTCACATGAAGTGTACGGTAGGTAGACGTAACTTTTCTTCTCAGCATAAAAAAATAAATGTAGATATTCATAGTGCAATCATATTGCCCTATAAATACACGATTTAGAATGAAAATGAACTTATCCAGCATGCAAAATCAATATACATACATTTGTATTCATAATATACTAAGAATTGCAAGGCAAGCATAACAAGAGTTATGGAAATGTGCAGCTGGTCATCCAAGGTAAAAGACTTTAAAAATGTAAAACTGCCCTTTTAAATCAGGTATCTTAGCAGTTTTGTGATAACTACAGGAGTTACTGCAACCCCAATAAAAGTAATACAAAATTCCTTTATAATGACTTACTGGGAGAAATCATTCATTTTAGCCGCGTGTGCAGTTTATTGCTTTGTCATTTTGACAAACTGAGCTTATCTACACCTGAGTTTTCCTTTCACATTTCCACAACTTGTTTATGTAACCTTTTACTGTAAAGTAAATTATCTACACATTTTGTATAGAGAAATTATGCGCAGTGGCAAACGCAGGATTTCTAGAGGGGGGTTTCCAAATGTTTGATTTTAGAGTGAGTGTGGCCAGTCCATGAAGAGGGCATAATTACCACTTATCCAACTTTAATATGCGTCATACAAAGTGTATTGTGTGTGATAATTCCAGCACGTACAGGACCTGCGATCACAATAAGCCATTAAATGTGGCAGTAGGGCCATCCTGTCTGAGCTGAATGTTTTTATTTTAGATGTGTGCACCATTCCAGAGTATTAGAGCAAGTCCGGGAGTCTGGGGGAGCAGCAGAATAACCTAGCACTGCCCTGGACATATATGTACATATTGGGCTCTATAGCAGCACATCCCTAACAGTGAATGTTTTCCAGATCTCCTAGTTGGTGCACAGGTTATTTATTACTGACTGATACATGTTAAAAGTTGCACAGGTGGTGCTAATTATTTCATTTGTGATACTGTGAAGAACTTGCAGCACTAGTAAAATTCTATTATATTACTATTTCTATTGTTGTCATGGTGTGGGGTGAGGAGGGGGGTTTCCAGGCAGACGGAACCCCCCCTGCATTTGCCTATGATTCCTATCAAAATGTTGTAGCTGTCATTCCAGTCCCTTATAAGTTCATGGAAACAGCTATACGTGGCAAGCGAAGGGCTGGCTAACTCAGGTATGTGTGAGGCCTAGTAGGTGCTTATGATTAAATATTAATAGATATGGCTGTATTTGTCTTGTATGGTATTTAAAATATGGTCAATAAACAGCAGCCACTGTCCTTGCAACAGAGTTCAGCTCATAGCCGTTCATTGCAGACACTGTAAGCTGCCAGGTTATAGACAAGTACATCCCTGCAGAAAGGGTTAATAAAAGGCATAACCAAAGAATTCCGGGCATCCTTCTTTTTCCCCATGTTTGACAAAAGAGGAGAAACAGTAATGATCAGGGTTCAAATCTGACAGCTTTGTACCCTCCATAGAAACCTATAGGGACTGTGGCTGCTATTAGAAATGAAGGAGAATCCTCTTCCAGTAATTTTTGTGAAGTAGTAGCCCATAGGCTACTATAGGGTAACATCACCTGAAGCTTGGTAAATCTGACAGCTTTGTAGCCCCCATAGAAACTTATGGGGGCTGCATCTGCTGTCAGAAATGGGGGGACTGCAGTAGATATCGGAGATACAGTATCCACTGCGGTCCCTCCTTCGAATATTCAGGGATCCTTAATATTTGCGGGTATCCCCCCAAAATAGTTGTTTTCGGTGTATAGACAGCAAATATTATTTGATAAATAGGCTACTTAATCTGTTTTGATGTTTCAGTCATTATCCCACCTGTTTTCAAAAACATGGACCTGTTGGGGTACTTGAGGACTGGAGCTAAAAAACCCCTGTCCTGAGACAAACATACTACTGTTACTTTTTGTCAATTAACTTACTAATATATTTTTGGGGATTGTGGGAAGAAACCAGGACACCTGGAGGAAACACACACACACAAAACATGCAAACTCCACACAGACATAACACATAATAATGGATGAGATATATCTCTCTCCAAGGCTTGATACATCGCCCATTCCTTTCTAATATACAGTATCCAGCCAGTTTGTATCAGAGACTGGCCCACTGCAACTGATGTCGCTCCAAGAAATGTAGCTGAATATATATAAATAAACAACACATGTTAGATTAGACACAGGAACTTGAACTTGGGACAGTGCTGATTCATTATTCATCTATGTTCTACATTAAACTAGGCACATTTGTGCATATGCATAACATATAATGATATCACCCAACAGTGTTTGTTATGTGCACGTTAGTGTGAATGACACTGAGTAACAGCAGTTTTCACAAGAGCTGCAATCAGGCTATAATATGATTTATTAGAAGACATATAATAACGTAGACATGTTTAGAAGTGTTTAATCAGGGATTTTAAAACTGAACAGAAGTTTGTGCTTAGCACACCTGTACACTTTCTGGAATCAATTTTTAGCCCTCAGGGTTTATATTTTAAATGCTTATTGTGAAGTAATTTAAAATCCCTCCAGACAAGACAATTACTTGTACTACTAACAATAAATTATATGAAACATTTAATGACTCCACTTCATGTCTTCCCTCAAACAGTTCAGTCAGTTACTATGGAAGGCATAGGTGCATATTTAGCATGGGCAAAGAGATTAGCTGCAAAGGTCTGTTTATATATATTTGCATGGGGAAGCCTATTTAATATGTATCACAGTGAGAAGGGATATGGAAATGAGGTGATCAACTGTACAGATTGGGGTGATAGACCCTGGAGACAGAGGACAGGAGAGGAATAGAAAACTATTTAGTTGAGACAGCAGAGGGGTAGTGTGTCTTTATGTTACAAGGCACAGGTAGGGAGAGAAGACAGCAAGCATTGGAATAGCATAAACCATGTTCTTTTCTACAGTAGGCAGCTGCCTGAGGAATGGAAAATGAAGATTGCGAATGCTTACAATGCAATGCTAGGCTATAAAAACATTCTGTGACCCACACCTCCCACATTGAGTGATCTGTAACTAGTGTACAGAACAATGAGCTGATTTCTGCAGGGTTGCACTGAACCTGGTATATTTATCAATAAATAAACTTTGCTCTAAAGCTTCCAGCTACCAATTTTAATTATTGTATAAGACATAGTTGCAAAATGGTGGTTATATAAATCACTGCTAGAGATGGAAACATTTCAAAATATTCGCCTTGTTACATGTTTGGCTGCCATACTGTATTTTATACATTTCTGTGATGGAATTTAGCCTTAAGTGTTCTCGTTCTTTCCCCAGTCACACCATACAGCAGAATGAATTGACCATAGCGCTATGTGTTCCACAAACAAATCATTGATAATACAATGTTGTATGTTCCATCAGAACTTAAATATTAAAAGGAAAAAATAAAACACTCTTAATTGATAATTTTACGATTTTAAAGTAAAACATCTTTTCTCTAAGTTATAATCCATAAGGCAAGTTTGAGCTCTGTTTTCTCCTTTTTTATTTGCTTGCAATGTTTATTAAAAGTAGAGATGAGCGGTTCAGTTAGCTTCGGATCTCAAAAACGGCCTCATGTTGGCTTTCCTGCTCTCACATGTTCTAGATAGCCAATAAGAAAAATCTGAACTAATCTGAACTAGCGCTAATTTGGCGAAAAGAAGAGTCAAAACCAAACCTATCATCTCTAATTAAAAGTCATAGCAGTAATAGTAATACAGGTACTTTTAAAACAGCAGCTCTGAATACTAAATTAGTTTAGTTTTTTATTACAGCATGCCAGAAGGAGAAGACTGCATTGCCGGAACTTTGCACCTCAACACAACAGCCTGTTTTGTCATTGAACTGGATTGTTGTGGAATGTTACTGCAATTTTGCTCATCTCTAGTAACTGCTAACAACTTGTTGAAATGTTACTTGCCGACTTTACAGAACTCCGCCCGGAGAGGAGATTCTGCAAACATCTTCAGGGGGCGGGGCTGGACTGTAGACATAATTAGGCCCCGCCCCACCACAGAATAAGTCAGCATTTCGAGGGCGGGGCTAAATAATGCGATTTGTGTCGTTTTAGCCTTGCCCCCTCCCGACAGACCTGTGAATTCCTAGGAAAATCTCCCCATCCTGCCCACTTCACTCGAAAGTGGGCGGGATGCGGGAGATCTGCCTCCTACACTTTCGGGGGTGCGGGGGGCTACCCGAAAAATCAAGAGCCTCCCGCGACTTCCAGGAGTGTAGGCAAGTATGTTTTATCTGACATTAGCTTAGCTGTCCTCAGGTCAATATTACAGAGCAGTGATCTGTATGGGGGTGCTGTCAGAAGTAAATCATTGGTAACATTTATTTTAAAAAGCCTCTAAAGTACAGTATGCAGGGCCAAATTATAAGTAGTCTGGAACCTTTTGAAACAAAGTGACCTGGTTCTAGAGTGATGTACTCACAGCTGAACCTCGGCTATACAATAAAAACAGTTGAATGAAATTAAACTCCAAATTACAATGAAGAAAACTTTAATAATACACTTGTAAATAAAGAATATGATGTCCACCACCTTTGCAGCATGGGGACTTAAGGGTAGAACAGAGCAGATGTAGATAAATATGTGTAAATTGTCACCTAATGCGTTTGGCCTTCATAAATATGAGAAGACTGAGCAAAAACTAAAAAAAAAAACACTTCATGGCTATATTGGAATTATTTTCAATTTATTAACTCTGAATCCATCTCACATGAGTAATAATTTCCAGGATTCACATGAAAACAATCAGCTATGTCGCTGGACAACCGACCTCTGTTGTCAGGAGAACAACTGTGGGTATTCTGGCACGGAGTGCTACACTTTGTGGGCTCAAAGCTATAATTAAGTCTTTTGAAGATCTAGTTTGTCGTATGTTTCTCAAGGGATTGATTGTTTTCTCCTTTACTCAGGAAGATCGTGAATTATCGGCTTTGCTGGTAACTGTCATAAATGGAATTATCAGTCACACAATAATAACCACTGCATGGAAACTGATGTAAACATTCAGCAGGGAAGCTGTAAGTGCACAAAAGAATTCATTGATTTTACCTTTAATACATCCAATCGGGATCTGATGAAAGCCACACGACATTAAATAACATTTAATAAAAAACGTAGATGCGTTCGCTTGGCTATGGAGCATGCCGAGTGCAATAATCACAAGATCTGTCCGTAAATGATCATGCTTGTAACACATCAGCTCCTAAATGCAAATTTCACCTGAACAGACCAAGTTTCAATTCCATAGGTACAAAAGGATATTTTTTAGTATGCAGGTAGAACTCTGCCTGCTCTGCATGTAATACATTAATACTTAGCAACTTTATTTTTTACAATGCTATTTAGAGGTTAGCCAGGACTTGTTCTCTAAATCTGTCTTCATATTTTAATTTTGTTCCACACACACCCCGCAGTGCAGCATGGTGTTGCCAAGATTTCCAAAATTGCACCTTCAAGCTGGATTTACTCCTAAATGTAAATAAGGCACAAATTGTATATGGGTGTATATATCATATGCCCTAATTCTATATATATTATTACATAGCCAGGCAGTAATTGTGTTATAGCTGGAATTGACCTACTTTAATGAATAGCAGCATTTCAATTCACTGGGCTAATCAGCAGGTGTGATTGAACTTGTAAGGACACGCTCAGGCCATGTAGGATAGATATATCATGTGAAATGGCGTGGGGTGCAGAGAAAGTCGCATTACATTACATAGAAAGCCGTGTGGATTTATTATTATTATAATCTGCAGTCAGAAAGTCCCTACATCCAAAACTGGTTGGATCCTATTCTATTTATTTGAAATCTGAAGGGTCTGTTATACAACATAGTTACTGAGATCAGATAACAATACTGTCTGAACCTGTAATGATAATCTACACAGAAGGTCAGTTTACATGAAAGAGATCAATTCAGGCAGCAGTTTGACAACTGAAACTCTCCAGTGTGACAGGGGAATAACATTCCCTACTCCCATCATTTAATCATGCTGCGGCCGGGTTGCTTGTCAGAAAACTGAGTAATTCTAAATAACTGTCTGACTCTGCCCTTGGGATCATGTATCATAAAGTAATCAGATGGACTCTGATAATGTTCTGCTTATTGCTGCATATATTCTAAACTTTGACCTGAACTGTTTCCCTATCACACAATCAGCACAGACATCTAGCTAATCGAGATCATTTTGTCCTTGACATCACTAGTACTTATCAGCTTTGTGATGTGTCCGTTTTATATGCTGCTTTTGTTGAGTTTCTGGTTATTATGTTTATGTGTTAATATTGTGTCAGAGAATAATCTTAATGTTATAGCTGTTATAAGGAGAATGCATGCCTTATTTATAATGATGTTGTGTCTTTTGCTTGGGATACGTTTAGGAAGCCGGCGGCCGCAATACTGACCACCGGCTTCCAGAATCCTCAATCCCGGTTAGGGTTAAATGACAGGCGTCTAAAATCTGGAGGCCTGTCATCTTCCCAACGTCGACAGACAGGTGCCCGGCATCCCGATCGAAGGGATGCCGGGCGTCGCGAGAGGACAGCCGCGGGGGGGGGGGGGAGGATTAGGTTTAGGGCACCCGGGGGGACTTAGGGTTAGGCACCCCCCCCAGGAGGGTTAGGGTTAGGCTAGGGGGAGGGAGGGTTAGGGTTAGGCACCCCCGGGGGGGACTTAGGGTTAGGCACCCCCCCGGGGGACTTAGGTTTAGGCAGCGGGGAAGGGGAGGTTAGGGTTAGGCACTTAGAGGGGGCAGGTTAGGGTTACGCACCCCTAAGGAGGGTTAGGGTTAGGGGGGTTGGTTAGGTTAGTAAGTACTTACCTTAGGGATGATCAGGATTTCCAGCGCTGTCAGGCTTCCGCTGAACGGCTCTGCTCTTTTGTCGTGCTGCCCCCGCGGGAATCGAACTGCCGGCCATGCGGCAGCCGGCATTTCATTTCGAATGCCTTTTGCTTTATTTCGAAATGAGAGCCTACTTTTTTTCTGTAAGCCCAAAGGGTGCACAATACTTTTTAGGACTCCCGCATATCCGGGATCCACTAGGCAAAGTGCATGGCTACGGCCTTGTGGAATTTGCTGCAAATTGTGTCACCTCGCCTCTGCCCTGCCTATTTCACTAGGGAAGGGCGTCTTGCTCTTCGGAGGCTTCAGGAGGACCTTCCAAAACTCGTGGTGAGTTTACAGTAAGTTGCAGGAGAGCAACATTAACATTAACAACAAGGCACTTGTTCTCAAAATGATGCAAGCTCTACATAACCTGAAAGGTACAGTATTATCTCTAAAGCTATAATTTTTGCTAAGTAACATGTAAGGAGAGATATATTTGCCTTTGTCTCATTTTTCCAGCAATTACTATTGGCCCTGATACTGTAGCTGGAGTTACTACAACAAACATTAATTGACAATAACTAAGAACTTCCAGTTTGCCTTCATGTTTTTCTAGAGGTGCAGCTCAGTACCAGAATGATGTACATCATCGTCACGCTTATATGTTCCAGCAAGTACAACAATTCTATATACTACCTATTAACAAGTTAATTTTTATTTTATTTGAAGTTCTGTTTACTTTGTTAGGTCTTGTGTGTCTCTCGGAAAGGATACTATAATGCATTTAGATATGTTGGATCAAGGCTGATGTTCCTGTGACTTTGACATGATGTATATTTAATTTCTTGATCTGGGAACTTTCTTGCCACTTGTTTGTAAAGATCTAGGTGATGGAGAACTGACTGCCATGGCACTGTCTGATATTGTGTTATTGGAATCACTTAACCTATGTATAAAATAATGTCTACTTAATTTAAAATAGACAATTCTGCAATGGGGAACTTAGTATGAAAGTGACAGGGTAACGAGCCCAGATCCTGAGTTTTGTCTGTATAGAGGAAACCACTATGGAAAGCTGGCACCTGCACTGTACAGTATAACAGCATTTGTGGGTGCCATGCCACCATTGAATGAATAAAGTATATGGAAAGATAGCCCCCGCTAGCATAACAGCCCAGAAGATTGACATCCGACAAGGTATAAAATCACTTCCATCAATAAATAAAATTTCCCCCTGGCATCCCACCAGGCGTAGCATGGATTGAAACATTGATTGTACTTTGCATGATAGGATCTGCTGAAAAAAAAAAAAAATACTGATATGCCAACAGTCATGGAATAGGTGCTTCGTATCGTGTAGGACCCCATCTATCCCGGTGAAGTGCAACCCATGCCATGTGAACACACCCCACACCACCAGCCTGCACGGTGCCTTGTTGACAACTGGGGTCCAAGGCCTTATGGGATCTGCATCACACCTGAATCCTACCATGAACCCGAAACAAACGTAACCATGACTCTTCTGACCACGCCACATGTTGCCAGTCCTCTAAGGTCCAATTAGCGATGTCCTGATCCCAGGTGAGGCGATGTGTCCGGTTTCGTAGGGTTAACAGGGCACTCTGGAGGGTTTTCTACCCCATATCCCATGGAAGCTAAAGAACGCTGCACTAACCTGCTGGATATGCATCTGGTACCTCCTGTATTGAATGCGGATGTGATTTGAGCCAGGTGTTGCTTGTCTGTTACCACGGACAATTCAGGCCAGACATCGTTGGTCACAATCATAAAGCATGATTGGCCACTGTGCTGTCCACACTGGGTGGTAATGCCTTCCATGAGGTATTTCTGGTACATATGTGACACCGTAGATCGAGGAATGTTGAATGTCCACACAAGTTCGGAAATGGAATGTCCTATCCGTTGGGCATCCGCTATGGTGCCCAGTTCAAACTCCGATAATTCACATCGCCTTGCCATAACCAGCCTAGCCAGTGTTCAAACTGACATGATGAGATGTCATATTACAACTGATAGAGGTCTGGGCATTTCAAAAACATCACAGTACGGTGGCACCACCTACCATTACCTTTATATACTGCTATCGCATGACTTTTGGAACTTCAGTGTATAGCGTGCATGGCCAATAGAAGTAGAGGGTGAGTTCTAGGTATTTGCCTGTGGCGAAAATATGCTTCAGTGGAATGTGCAGAACGCTATTTAGAATATCTTGTTAAACTAGTACAATATCCAAGGAGATGAGATGAACTTGTCAGCACGCAACGGAGCCATAAACTTGAACTGGCTTCCACCAAGTGATCCCTGTACTGTCTGTTGTGAGCACAGAACACAACATTACAAATGCCGTGAAAGGAATAACAAATAAATTGCATTAATACATTGTTTCTGCAAGAGTAATTGTACAGATTATGGATTAACATAGCCCTTACTGTAGATTATGTGTATATTAATGTCAATGAATAAATAATGGATACATCAGTTTTAAATATACAATATGGGATTTCTCATGCCTTATAATTCATGAGTGTTCATCACAATCTTCACAGACAATTATTTACAGAAGCTATTACCTTGACTATAAGACAAGAATACTTGGCCCATATTCAGTAAAGCAATAGAAGTCTTAAAGATTGCACCCTGGGCTACTGCTTATTATACCATGCTAATTGCAGGGACTAAAAGCCAACACCTTGAAGCTGTTTTGCATTCCTACATACATGACACTGAGGTATCATTTGCGGACCAGCGGGTGTGTACATATGTCTGTGAGCGACGTCATACACATAAGCCCTGCAGTACAACTGATGCCTGAAATATCTGCAGATCCACTGACCACCCGTGCACTTGTTGCAGGGACCGCCGTTGATTGACATCTCAACTGGGTGGGCAAATTTAAATGCCCACCCAGTTGTGATGTCCGCGCAGACACAACGAGCAGCTGATCGGTAACTGTGTATAGCTTACCTGATCGGCCGCTCTTTCAGCGGGACAGTGGGTCGGCAGTTAGATCTGCCAGGTGTGTAACCAGTATTAGTCACATCGCAGACACATGGAAGAGACGATGGGCTGCAACTTTAACTGCACAGGACTTGTTTTTACACATTTACAAAGTTGCATATGATTATGAAGCACAACAGAACTTGGTGTGAGGAAAGGCCTGGTATGGCTGCTCTCATCGGAGCCCTTATAAGTTATAACAAAGATGCAGGCTCAGTCGCACACAGATGTAAAAATGTGACAAGCCCCAGTGGTCACTGTAGCAGTGTAGTTTTGTCGCTTTTATCTGTTTTAATGACATGAATAAGAAGTCACTTTGGTCTGCGTTACTTTGAACACTTTTTGTTTTACCTTAACGTTTATGACGCACATGCCAAATGCATACATAAGAGTGGTTTATGGCCCAGATTCAGAGATTTACCATGAATTGATAGATCTTGTAGTAGTCCAGAGACTCTATGGGGTAAATTTACTAAAGTGAGAGTTTTTAGAAGTGAGTTTTAGAAGAGATGTTGCCCTTAGCAACAATGCTAACTCTCCTGCCACTGGTAAAATTTCCTCTGTTTGCAAATCCAGGGAAACCAAATCTACACCCAAACAATCTTCACAGCAGTTTAAATCCAGGAGAAAGACAGTGCATTGTGTGGATTCAACATCGTCTCCAACTGCACAATCATCTGACAGTGATAATATGCCAGAAGACTTTACATGTTTCAAGAAGCTGCATGGCAAGGTGGTTTTGAATCCAACATCTGTAAGAATATTCACTTGTGGTAATAAACGACCCCTTCCCTTACAGGGTTCTTTTGACGTTATTGCACGCAAAAATGTCAAACTGACAAAAGCATTATTTTTTGTTACTAAATATGCAAGAGGCAATCTCTTGGGACTTGATACTGCATCATAATTGGGTCTTATACAAATTGTGGCCCACACTCACAATTACACTCCTGTCATACCTGAAACTTCCAATTCCACTCCTGTCCTACATGAACCAAAATAACTATGAAGTGATGTGGATGTTTTACTGCAGTAGCATGATCATCTTTTTCACGTCATTTGAAAACTTAAAGACTATCAAGCTCATCTTCACATTGATCACTCAGTTATACCAATTGCTCAAGAACATCACCACATTCATATCAACATAAGGAAACAAGTGGAAGAGGAAATACAGACACTGGAAGACTTTCATATCATTAAAAAGGTATCTGGCTCAACATCATGGGTATCACCTATTGTGGTTGTGCCCAAACCAGGTCAACCAAATGCAATGAGACTATATATTTTGATATGCGTCTGTCAGGGCTCAGCCAGGGATCAGCTCTCACTTACCGTCCCGCCGGCTTCTCCTGACATCCCGGGCGGTCGGACAGCTGGCGTGGCGGCGGGGGAGAAGCTGAGCATTCTCCCCGCATGCAGTGACTTCCGGGTGGGCTGGTGTCTGGCATCGCAACTCCGGACATGGGCGCCGCCATGACAGTCGGCCCATGTGACAGTATCTCCATCCCATGATAGGTGAGTGATCAGCTGATGCTGTGCATCTATCAAAGGGAAGTTGCCTGAACAACGGTTGTCTCCTAGTGTGCTATAGTTGAGTTCCCGGTCCAGGTTCCTATCCATCGTTACAGCAGCAGTGTATACCGTCCTTACCTGTGTGCCTCCCGTCTCTGGTGAATATCCGTGCCACAGTGTTTACCATCCTTACCTGTGTGCCTCCTGTCTCTGGTAAATATCCGTGCAGCAGTGTATACCATCTCTACTTGTGTATATCCATGCCGCAGTGTATACCATCTCTACCTGTGTGCCTTCCGTCTCTGGTGAATATCCGCGCAGCAGTGTATACCATCTCTACTTGTGTGCCTCCCGTCTCTGGTGAATATCCATGCAGCAGTGTATACCATCTCTACCTGTGTGCCTTTCGTCTCTGGTGATTCCTCGTGTAACCGTGAGTCCATCTCCACTTGAATATCTTCCTTGCTAGTGATCTACGTGTCAAGGGGTTATTACACTGCACTGTAGATTAGCATTAGTGCCTACCCAGGCATATCCTCTCGAGCCACGGGTGTTGTGTCTCTATTCCCAAGGGGCTTGGGTACCTGGCCAAAGGACCGCGACCTGCTCTCGAGGTGCAGCGAAGCCCAAATCCCGCTTGGAGGGGTCACTGGCGAACACCATCCCGTGGGTTAGATTCCGCACCTTTGCCCAGGTCTCGCCAACACTCAAGACCTGTGGATGAGGAGAACATATATCCAGGCCCCTCGTCTCCGCTTTCTCCCGCAACTTCCCACATTCCAGTCTCAGACGTGACAGCGTCGTCCTAAAGTTGACATTAAAAGAGAGCGCCATATTACTCGTACTATGGATGATTTTATACATCTACTAACAGGTGCATGTTTCTTTTCAAAATTGGATTTAAATAAAGGTTATCATCAACTGGAACTTGATGAAGAGTCGCGACAAATAACAACATTCTCAACTCATGTTGGGCTACGAAGATACAAACGGCTGTCATTTGGAATCAAATCCACAGCAGAGGTATTTCAAAATTCTATCCGTCAAGTCATACAGTCAGTTGAAAATGCCATCAATTACAGTGATGACATTCTGGTTTTTAGAGCAACGCACCAGGAACATGATGCAGCTCTGCGTCAAGTGTTTCAGTGTGTTCAAGACAGGAATTTAACACTGAATAAAGACAAATGCATCTTTCTTCAACAGAAACTCAAATTTTTTGGTCAAATTTTCTCTGAAAATGGAGTGAGTCATATCCACAAAAAGTTCAGCCTATTACAAAAATGTCGAAACCTACCAATGCTGGTGAAGTAAAGTCATTACTAACTATTGTTTCCAATTCATTCCAAAATACGCCACTTTGACAGCCCCACTTAAGGTGCCCACACACATACTGGCTTGCTCCCAATCAGCCGATGTACACGATTTCCCCTGAACTCTCCCCAGGCAGTCATGGTCACGATTTGGAGTTAAAAATGTCCAATCTGACTTAAGATCTATCTTGCAGCCAGTGCATTGTATCCCATATTGGCTAATCTGCCCTACAGCACAGCAGATCTGAAGATGCAAGGTACAACGAGCGGGGACGAGCATCGGCATCGTGATCAAGAGTAGAAACTCACGATTTGGCCATTTTTTACATGATCTGTCATCACGATTCATCAAAATCGGCCAAATTGGATGAAAAGTCGGTATGTGTGTGGGCATCTTTAGGGAGAACAACGCTACTCCCAGCCAGAAAGGGAAGCTCTTGCAGTAGTCTGGGGTTGTGAACGCTTTCATCTCTATTTATACGGCATTGACTTTACCATCCAGACTGATCATCAAGCACTGGTGACACTTTTTGGAAATCTAAAATCCAAACAACCAGCTAGGGGGTTTACGTTTACAGGCATACAATTTCTCTATCATTCATAGAGCTGGCACTGATAATCTTTCAGATTACATGTCTAGACACCCTTTGGCTTCTGATATCTTACAGTCTACTTCAGTGAAGGAGTATGTGAACTTTATTATCAACAATTCAATTCCTGATTCACTTATTAGTGACAGCATCAAAGAGGCTTCTTCCTCAGATAAAGTATTGTCAACAGTAAAACACTGTATTATTTCCAATGATTGGCAGTTGGGGCAGTTTCTGTTTTCAACAGATGAGAAACAAGACTTTAGAGCACTTCATAAACATTGTCAAGAACTAATTGTGCATGATGATTCAATCATTCTCAGAGGTGACAAAATTGTCATTCCAGCTGTTTTGAGAAAGCAAGTAATTGACATTGCCCATGCCAGTCATTTAGGAATTGTAAAGGCCAAACAACTTTTATGTGAAATGGTATGGTTTCCCTCCATGGAGCAACGTGTTGAATCAGAAATCCGAAACTGCATGACATGCTCTCTTCTTTCTACGCAACCTAACAGTGAACGATTACGGATGGCCGACCTGCCTGACAATGTCTGGGAAAATGTTGATGTTGACTTCTATGGCCCATTATACAATGGTAAATACATACTAGTAGCTGTGGATGAATATTCACGATATCCTGTTCTTTAAATAATATCTGTCACATCTGTTCTACCAGCGTTGGATACAATCTTCACTACTTATGGAATTTCAGGAACAATAAAGACAGATAATGGTCCGCCATTTCAAGGTACTGATTTAAGCAAATTCATGAAACATTTTGGAATTCGACATCAAAAAATTACTCCCCTGTGGCAACAAGCTAATGCTCTTGTTGAACGTTTTATGCATAATCTTGGAAAGCAAATAAAGATTCCAATTCCAATTCAACAGTCCTTAAATCAATGTCTCAGACAATATCGATCAGTGCCTCACTCCACAACACATGTCCCTCCTCAGGCATTAATGTTTCAGTGAAAAGTGATCAGATCCACACTTCCGGAAAATCATTTAACTCCTGCATCTAAAGATCATCACATTAGGAAGACGGACTCTGCAAAAAAAACAAAAAGCTAAACAGTATGCAGATCAGAAAAGGAGAGCTATTGTTTCTGATTTACAAGAAGGAGATTGTGTTCTTGTGAAACAAAAAGTAGCACGCAAAGACATGACTGCTTTGCACCCAAGTCCACTGACTATAATGAAAAGGAAAGGAACAATGATTGTTGCAGGAAATGACAATCAAACAGTGACAAGGAATGTTTCTTATTTCAAGAAGATAGGCCCTGATTCAGAGCCGGACGCTCTGACCAGAGTGCTCGCTCTGAATCAGGGCCCACCTCCATTAATATGGAGCGTCCTCCTGGACGCTCGTATAGCTGTGGGTCACCACCCACAGCATATACGAGCGTGCAGGATGATGGTCGCGATGGTCTTGACCATCGCGACCATCGAAACTGCGAGCAAAAGCCTGCGGTTGAGTTTTTCAACCGCAAGGCCAGGAGTGATTTTGGCTCTATCAGAGCCAAAATCACTCCCACTGACATCACTAGTGATGTCAGTGGGGCCGGCTTCAGATGGTAGGCGTTCCCTGGGGAACGCCTCCGTCTGGCAGGCACGCCCACTAAAGGGGGCGTGCTGTCAGTCAACATCGACAGCACGCCCCCTTTGATGAGACACTCTGAGCGAAGGAAAGTCCTTCGCTCGTCGCGTCTCGCGCATGCGCAGTGCAGACCATCGACCCACTTGCGAGCGGACAGTCGCTCGCGAGTGGGTCTGAATGAGGGCCATATTTCCATCTGTATCTTCTGATGGACCAAGTCAAGAGGATGTCACCACCGTACCTTTACCATCCTCAGCATCAAGTGATCCGATCATGGAGTCTGTTTCTTTGAGTGAAGGATCACATATTCAGACAAAAAGAGGCAGAGTAATTAAACCTCCTGCAAGGCTTATTGAGCAGATATGACTTAATTTCTGGCTTGTAACCATTCTAGAAGGTTTTCCAGTTTCATGTATATTGGATTAATGTTCATGCTCAGATACCGTTAACACATTGTTATATGTTTTATTTTATAAATGCACTACTGGAACGTAAATTTTATATTTACAAAAAAAAATTATATGAAAGGAAGGGGGAGATGTAGTATTTATAAAGATAGTATAGGTGCATTGTCATGTATTAGTAAAATGAGGTAGTGTACCTTTAAGGATCTTGCAGCATAGAAGGACATGTGATCAGGAAGTGGAGAGATATAGGAGAAAGGTTGCTGCTATTTCCAAGTTGGAGAAAGGACCTCTGTGACGTAGACACCACGTGACCGCAGCAGGAGGCTGGACCGCTCCTGCTTCACCATCCACTAGGGCATAGAGGGGGAATAAATATCTGTGGCGAGCGCAGCGAACCACCATGCCCGAAGCGAGGCAAGCGTAGCGAGCCCGCGAGGGGACACTTTTGGTCCCCCGTTAGCATCCCCGCCCCTCCCCCTTTCAGGCAGAGTCACGTGGGTGTGACGTCACAGGGCCATCAGCCCTCTCTCGTCTAGACCTAACCATAGGAGAAAGTAGGAAAGGAGAACAGCCATGAGGAGATTATGTCTTTGTCTACCTGTAATAATGCAAGTATTACTGATAATAAATAAACTATATAAACAGCATACTTGATGAGTCATTGCTATAAAGAAAGGTACATCAAGATATTACAATCAGTAACTGTGGTTACAGAGGTAACACACACAGTGGTGACAGCCATACACAGTAGGGATGTGCACTGGCCACTTTTCGTGTCCTGTGTTTTTTTTTGGGGATCTGGATCTTTCTTCGTGTTTTGGATCTGGATTGGTTTTTCCATAACCACCCTTCTGTGTTTTGTGTTCTGGGTTTTGTGTTTTGGATCTGTATTTTTTGGGAAAAAAGCATAAAAACAGCTAAAATCACAGAATTTGTGGGTTTTTCTGTTCCTATGCTATTATTAACCTCAATAACATTGATTTCCACTCATTTCCAGTCTATTCTGAACACCTCACAATATTGTTTTCAGGCCAAAAGGTTGCACCGAGGTAGCTGGATGACTATGCTAAGCGACACAAGTGGGCGGCACAAACACGTGGCCCATCTAGGAGTGACACTGCAGTGGCAGACAGGATGGCAGTTTGAAAAATTATGGCAAACAGTACATAAAGCAAACAAAAAAAAGAGGTGCAACATGGAATTGTCCTTGGTCCCTCCCACCCACCCTTATGTTGTATAAACAGGACATGCACACTTTAACAAACCAATCATTTCAGCGCCAGGGTCTGCCACACGACTGTGGCTGAAATGATTGGTTCATTTGGGCCCCCACAAAACAAGTTGGCAATTAATCTGTTACTGCACAAACTGGTTATATGGAGGCAAGATGTCGTCCTCATCCTCCTCATCCACCAATTCCTCACCCTCTTCAGTGTTGTGTACATCCTCATCCTCACAGAGTATTAATTCGTCCCCGCTGGAATCCACCACCACAGGTCCCTCTGTACCTTCTGGAGGCTGGTCTCCCTGGAAGAATTAATAATTAATTTTGATGAACATCATCTCCACATTTTGTGGAAGCAACCTCCTATGCCTTTCGCTTACAAGGTTCCCGGCTGCACTAAACACTCTTTCGGAGTACACACTAGAGGGGGGACAACTTAGGTAAAATAGAGCCAGTTTGTACAGGGGCCTCCAAATTGCCTCTCTTTCCTGCCAGTACAGGTACGGACTGTCTGACATGCCTACTTGGATGCTGTCGCCAATGTAATCCTCCACCATTCTGTAAATGGTGACAGTATCATATGCAGTGACAGTAGACATGTGAGAAATTGTTGCCAGGTCCTTCAGTCCAGACCAGATGTCCAAACTTGGTCCTGTCTGCCCTGCATCACCGCCAGTGGGTTGCTTAGGATAACTAAGTTGTTTCCTGCAGCCCCAGATGCGGGAGAAAATGAAGAAGGAGCTGTTGACGTGTCACATTCCACTTCAGCTGACAGTGTTTTCACCAGCAGGTCTTTGCACCTCTTCAGGCTTGTGTTGGCCGGAAAGAGAGACACCATGTTGGCTTTAAACCTAGGATCGAGCACGGTGGCCAAACTGCAGTGGTCTGATTTCAACAGATTGACCACCCTGGAATCCTGGCAAAGCGAATCATGTGCTTCATCCACAAGTCCCATATACTGAGCGGAATCGCTCCATCTTAGCTCCTCCTTCACTTTCTCCAGCTGCTTCTGCAAATGCCTGATAAGGGGAATGACCTGACTCAAGCTGGCAGTGTCTGAACTGACTTCACTTGTGGCAAGTTCAAAGGGCTGGAGAACCTTGCACAACACGGAAATCGTTCTCCACTGCGCTTGAGTCAGGTGCATACCCCCTCCTTTGCCTATGTCATAGGTGGATGTATAGGCTTGAATGGCCTTTTGCTGCTCCTCCATCTTAAGCATATAGAGGGTTGCGTTCCACCGCATCACAACCTCTTGCTTCAGGTGATGGCAGGGCAGGTTCAAGAGTGGTTGCTGGTGCTCCAGTCTTTGGCACACAGTCGCTAAATGGCGAAAGTGTCCAGAAATTTTTCGGGACACCCAAAGCGTCTCCTGCATGCCCCTGTCGCTTTTCAGAAAATTCTGCACCACCAAATTTATTGTGTGAGCAAAACATGGGACATGCTGGAATTTTCCCAGATGTAATGCCCGCACAATATTGGTGGCGTCAGATATCACAAATCCCCAGGAGAGTCTAAGTGGGGTAAGCCATTGGGCGATGATTTCCCTCAGTTTCTCTCTAAGAGGTTGTCGGTGGTGTGCCTCTTACTGAAACCGGTGATACACAGCGCAGACTCCCTTGGAACGAGCTGGTGTTTCTGATAAGCTGCTACTGGTGACGCTGCTGTTGTTGCTGCGTAAGGTGATACATCTACCCAATGGGCTGTCACAGTCATATAGTCCTTAGTTTACCCTGTTCCACTACGCCACATGTCCGTGGTTAAGTGGACATTGGGTACAATTGCATTTTTTAGAACACTGAGGACACTTTTTCTGACGTCTCTGTACATTCTCGGTATCGCCTGCCTAGTGAAGTGGAATCTAGATGGGATTTGGTACCGGGGACACACTACCTCCATCAATTGTCTAAATCCCACTGCACTAATGGCGGATACCGGAATCACGTCTAACACCAACATAGCTGTCAAGGCCTCAGTTATCCGCTTTGCTTCAAGATGACTGCTGTTGTACTTCATCCTCCTCGCTAAGGACTGTTGGAGGGTCAATTGCTTAGTAAAAGAAGTAATGGTGTTTCTACTTCCTCTCTAGGCTGATGAACAACTCCCAGCAGCAACAGCAGCAGCGGCAGCAGTTGGCGTAGCAATGCAGGATCCTCCCGATGAATCCTGGATAGGAGAGTCAGTCATGCCAGTGATATGGCCTGCAGAGGAGGGAGTTGACGGTGTGGTTTGCAGGCGCAACAGGAAAAAGGGTTTTTGGTGTCCCTGGACTACTTATGGTCTTAGCCACAGTTTCTGAACTTGACAGTAACTTTTTATGAATGCGCAGCAGGTGACGTATAAGGGAGGATGTTCCTAGGTGGTTAACGTCTCTACCCCTACTTATTCCACCTTTGAATATCAGCAAGTGGACTGTTGGTGCTCCTTCCAGCACTTGCAGTGGGTCATGCAAATGGTGGAAGGAACCACCTCTTCCTGTCCAGTGTTGGGAAGGTCAGGCATTGCAACCGTCGCCACACTTGGACTCTCCATGGGGATTTGTGATATCTTCTTAGAATTAGAAAGCACAGTTCTTTGCTGTGCATTTGCCAGCTTAACTCGTTTGATTTTTGTAGAGGGAGGAGGGCTTCCTTCGTCATGTGAAGCTGAACCACTAGTCATGAACATAGGGGAGGACCTTAGCCGTTCCTTGCCACTCCGTGTCGTAAATGGCATATTGGCAAGTTTACGTTTCTCCTCATACGATTTAAATCTATTTTTTAAGGTAATTTTCCTGAACTTTACCATTTGGGATTTTATATGCCCTCTACTGTGACATTGGGCATCGGCCTTGGCAGACAACGTTGATGGCATTTCATCATCTATGTCATGACTGGTGGCAGCAGCTTCAGCACTAGGAGGAAGTGGTTCTTGATCTTTCCCTATTTTATTTTTATCGAACAAATTTTTGTCCTCCATTTATGTGATATTGATGCACGTGCAGCTAAGGCGCACACAAACAAAGAAAAAGATTTTTACTTTTTTTTTTCAGGCACTTTGGGGGTTACATCACCCTTCAACAGATGAGCCAACTGGCCCTTTACTTATGACACAGGCGCACGCTTGGCACTACTTTGTTGATGCACGTGCGGCTACAGCGCACACAAGTCACAAACAGAGAAATTTTTTTTTGGGGGGGGGTTTGAAGCGTGCTTTGGGGGTTACACCACCCTTCAACAGACGAGCCAGCCGGCTCTTGACTTATGACACAGGTGCACGCTTGGCGCTGCTACTTTGTTGATGCATGTGCAGCTACAGCGCACACAAGTCACAAACACAGAACCATTTTTTTATTTATGCACTTTGGGGTTACACCACCCTTCAACAGATGAGCCAGCCGGCCCTTTACTTATGACACAGGTGCACGCTTGGCGCTACTTTGTTGATGCACGTGCAGCTACAGCGCACACAAGTCACAAACACAGAAAAAGATTTAAAAAATTTTTTTTGGAGTGCACGTTGGGGGTTACACCACCCTTCAACAGATGAGCCAGCTGGCCACTTACTTATGATACAGGTGCACGCTTGGCGCTGCTACTTTGTTGATGCGCGTGCGGCTACAGCGCACACAAGTCACAAACAGAAACATATTTTTTTTTTTTTCAGGCACTTTGGGGGTTACACCACCCTTCAACAGACGAGCCAGCCGGCCCTTTACTTATGACACAGGTGCACGCTTGGCGCTACTTTGTTGATGCACGTGCAGCTACAGCGCACACGAGTCACAAACACAGAAAAAGATTTTTTTAAAATTTTTTTGGAGCGCACGTTGGGGGTTACACCACCCTTCAACAGACGAGCCAGCTGGCCACTTACTTATGACACAGGTGCACGCTTGGCGCTGCTACTTTGTTGATGCATGTGCGGCTACAGCGCACACAAGTCACAAACAGAAACATTTTATTTTTTTTTCAGGCGCACGCTTGGTGCAACTTTGTTGATGCACGTGCGGCTACAGTGCACACAAACAGAAATTATTTTTTTTTGCACTTGGGGGGAGCACCCCCGATGGACAGATCAGCCCCTGGACAACACTACAGCACCCCTTTAGGACTACAGCCTTTATGGGACACTGCACAACACAGCTCAGCCAGCCACTATGGACTTTGGAGTGGGCACAGCCCCTATGGACAACAACAGCAAAACAACTTCCATCCTCCTGTTTCACTGTCCACAGCCGGAGTGAAAAATGGCGCCGACGCGGGGACATTTTATTGAATCCAAAACCCGCGAGAATCCAACAGCGGGATGATGACGTTTTGCCTCGATTTCAGATTTGAGTCAAACGGGAAAACTCAGAAAACTAGAAATCCGAACCCGCTCATCCCTAGTACACAGTGGTGATAACAGCTGTGGTTATATCGGCAGTAATGCAGGTAATTTACAGCTGTAATCGGTCTCACCTCTGAGCAGCTAAGTACTGCTAAGCCATGCAGCACCATGATGCTTAACAAAGTAATGCGTGCAGGGTCGTGCATGCACCGTGACATCACAGTACAGAGCAGGAGACAGTGCAGGAGCGTGTTCTTCTCCAACACATATTATGGACATGAGCCAAGGAATTAACATTTGTTTAATGCTCCAGGGACCCCTGCTCTTGTTTTTCATACATTAGAAGCACAATGAAGACCCTGTTTGCTATTACATTTCTACTGTGATTGTTATTCTATTAGTCTGAAGAATCACTGATTAGGACCTTATTCGATTATTGCATTGAGGGCCTAAATAGTCTTCTACTTATATTATATTCCTGGGAGGTGCAAAAGGAAATATATATATATAACATATCTGATTATAGTAAGCTCCTCTGGTCTGCGTGTAAGTAGAGTAAGTGTGTTTTCTAACTCTATTATATATATATATATATATATATATATATATATATATATATATGTTATTATTATGTGTCCTCTGTTTATGACACTGCAGGTGTATACAGTTTGTATACAGTGCAAGAGTTTATCATAAAGGCCTCAAGCTTGGAATCCTCTACCTTAGACACTTTGGGAGCTTTATTAGCCAGGGGACATTCTTGTGCAGACAAAGAAACAAAATACATATAGACATACACAGACATACTAATTACATACCTAAAGTAAATTACAGATTAGTTTGAGTGACAAGACACCACATGTTCTACTTAATCCTTCTGTGCTATAAGGCAGCATCAATAGTGTCACTTCCTCTGTGTATATATCTTGTTGTGGTAATTCTATGCCTTCTGTGCTATAAGGCAGCATCAATAGTGTCACTTCCTCTGCGTACATATCTTGTTGTGGTAATTCTATGCCTTCTGTGCTGTAAGGCAGCATCAATAGTGTCACTTCCTCTGTGTACATATCTTGTTGTGGTAATTCTATGCCTTCTGTGCTGTAAGGCAGCATCAATAGTGTCACTTCCTCTGCGTACATATCTTGTTGTGGTAATTCTATGCCTTCTGTGCTATAAGGCAGCATCAATAGTGTCACTTCCTCTGCGTACATATCTTGTTGTGGTAATTCTATGCCTTCTGGCTATAAGGCAGCATCAATAGTGTCACTTCCTCTGCGTACATATCTTGTTGTGGTAATTCTATGCCTTCTGTGCTATAAGGCAGCATCAATAGTGTCACTTCCTCTGCGTACATATCTTGTTGTGGTAATTCTATGCCTTCTGTGCTATAAGGCAGCATCAATAGTGTCACTTCCTCTGCGTACATATCTTGTTGTGGTAATTCTATGCCTTCTGGCTATAAGGCAGCATCAATAGTGTCACTTCCTCTGCGTACATATCTTGTTGTGGTAATTCTATGCAGTCAGTCTGCATAGAGTCCAGCCCTGATGTGTACACACTAATGCAGACACACTTATATAGGCCAGAAATTGAGATACACCCAGAAAGACAGCCAGAGAAGAGCGATTAGGACAGGATAAGTGTGTGGCTGTTATTGTGTCTGAAAGCAGCATCACATTACAGCACATTACATACCGCATATTAGCTTTCAACACCTCATAAATCTTCTTTTCCAGGCATCACTGAACCTCCCGTATGTGTCATAACTGTGAGTTACATGAAAGGCTTGTGATTGGTGGATTCCAGGATAGACACGTTCAAGGCTTATGCAACCTGTGTACTCGTACATATATGAATAGACAAGACACGTTTAGTTGAAATAGTTATATTTATAAACAATATAAGTCAGAAATGCATTGAATTATTTTATTCAACAAGATAACTGTCTGTAGTACAGTTTGGAAAGTGATGGTGTTGCCCCATAGCAACCAACCAGATTATAGCCATTGTCCTCCAGCATGTACTAGATGAATGATACTGTAGCTACAATCTGATCAGCTCTATAAAAAGGAAAACAACATTTTTAATTTCACCAAGTTAAAGTTTCTGATGTATTAGTATAGGTGGTTCTAAATAATAATCATATGCCTGTGATTAATACATTGTAGTCATATTATACTAGGACTGACTAGAAGATGTCGGCATCCCCGACAACCAGTTCTGGGACGGGAAGCACGATGCATTGTATTCGGGATGCGATGTGCCCGTCACCCTTCGCATGCATGCCGCCGTTATCACCGTCGGTATGCATGACGGACACTGCCTCTCGGTAAGAGCAGTCCCTTGTGATGGAGGGACTTCCGGCATCCTTCTGCGCATGCGCAGCAGGGGGTGCTGGGAGGGATCCAATTGGACCATAAATGCAATGGATTGGACATTTATGAATTCTACTGTTAAACTATATTTTAGTTATCATTAAACTTCATTGTTAAAGCTTGTCATAATACTCAGCGCTAACTTATTTTATTTTACTGCATATATTGCTTATTATTTTGGGTCTTGTATTTTTCTACCCCTGTGTTTAATCTTGTTGAAAATCGTTGAAAATAATTTAAAAAGAATTAAAACTGCGGATCTCATGCAAAAAAATATATCTGCAGAAATACTCACTTTGTTTTATACAGATTTTTTCTTGTACATAACATTTCTAAGAAGGTGTGCTGTAATAATGTATACCAAAGGGGATTTCTTCACAGTGAAAAGACATCCAACATCATTGTTCATCTTGGTTAATGTCTTGTGACTAGAGAAATTATTGAACCATCATATTATCTGGTCTCAGTGAACAGGTGTGACTGTGTATTCTAGCAATGCAAGACTCAATTTGCCACATGACACACACAGCATATAACATCTCCAAAGAAGCGTATATCTCGTGTGAATAAATGATTGTAGTAGTAGATAATATCATTTGTTTCTAAAGGTGGGTACACACTATACAGATATATCTGCAGATGATGGTCGTTCATACAAACTGAACGGCCATCATCTGTGTCTGGCTGCGGGTCCCGGCGACCAGGGGGCGTGTCGGGGGCGTGTCCTGGTGGGCGGGGGGCATGTTCCGCCCCACAGCTGCCGCTGTGTGTGTGTACGGGCGATCTGCAGACTGCCCGTACACACCTGCCGATGGACAGATATGTCTGCAAACATCTGTCCATCGGCTGTGCAGCACAGCCAATGCGATATGTCGGTGAGCGACAACGTTCACCGACATATCGCGGATACACACTGGCCAACGGGCAGCAGATATATTAGCCGATCAATTAATCGGCCAATATATCTGTCAGTGTGTACCTAGCATAATATTGGTTACTTCAGACTTTCACAACTATCAGGTCAACATTTATTTGGTGTACCCCTAAAAAGATAAACCAATGTTACCCACTCTTTTTGCTGACTGCAGGTAATTTGCATAGGGGAGAGGCCCTAGATTGCATACCATAAGCACAATGTGAGGTGCTACCTTCTGAGACTTGTAGTGCTCCATTGGCCATAATTATGGGCCTGCCCACCGTGTCCAGGTGACCTCTAATCAGGCAGGTCCCTAAACACTCCTATGGAACAAGTACAGGGCACGGACCCCCCAGGCCAACCCAGCAGAACCGCCACATGGCACTAGTGTGAGATTACAAGTGATGGTTAAAGAATTATAAAGAAACTCCTATGTGTGTATGTCTCGTTGGAATAAATGATTGTAGTAGTAGACAATATAATTTGTTTCTAACATAGGTTACTTCATACTTTCACAAAATCAAGTCAACGCTTATTCGGTGTCTCCCTAAAGAGATAAACCAATGTTACCCACTCTTCTTCCTGACTGCAGGTAGTTTGCACCTTAATGACTAGAACAGTTTTGTGTTTTTGTGCTGCACCAGGAAGCAATAGGTCTTTTATTCTGTAGTTTATTGTAATAATAATAATAATAATAATAATAATAAAATACACTGTCCCTAATTCCTCCCAATTACAGCAACTCCAGATTCATGTACAATTGTATCACCTAGTTGTCCTAAGTAAAAGGATACAAATAAATTATTATTTTATTTGAAGGTCTGGGATAGGTAAAGGACTAAGATAAGGGGCCCATACATCCAGGCCCGCTGAGAGCTGCGGCGGGCCTGGGTAATAGGGGGCGTGGCCTAATCGCGGGAGGTATGGCCACGCCCCCTTCCCGGCAAAAAAAATATGTTGCAGCGCCGCTTCGTGCTGGGGAGGGGGGGCGCTTTCAGCCCCCTCAGCCCTGCTCAAAGCCAGGGGGGCGCGATCAGTGTGATTGCTCCCCCCCACAGGCACGCTGTGTGCTGGGATACTGTGAGGGAGGGGGTGGGGGCGCGGCGCCGGACCCAGGCCCTCGCCAGGCCACTCAGGAAGCCCGGGCCCGGGTAATCTGTACCCGCTCCCCCCCTCTCGGCTCCCCTGCATACATCTATGGCCTTGATTCCCTCATCTGCTGATCTGACCCCAACTGCCGATCCACGATCTGATCTACGGATCGGCGGACATCAATGATCAGCAATACGTTGGCGGAATGGGAAAAATCAACATGTAAAAAATTCTGACCATTTTTGGGTCGGCATCGGAGAATCAACATTTTTTTAACATGTTGAATATACCTGTTTCCCAGGCCCCACAGAGCAGGGAATTGCTGCAATCAGTAACAGATATATGGGTCCCATAGCTACAGTCCTGCTTGCTGTGTGGTTGAGAGAGCACTATGAAACGAGTTTGCATTTGATCATTGATAGGTTGTAACAACTACTGTAGGACCTGAGTATGGAAAACTGATGAGATAATTGTGTTCTTGGTGGTGATAGGATATGTGTGAATATGAGCAGCATAATAAGGGGAGAATATTACAATTCTGTTTTGGATAAAATAAATGTAAGAATAAGAAGGGCTAATAGTGGGAAGGGGGAGGAGATTACATCATGATGTGAGGACACTAAATGTACAATTGCAAAGAGAGGAAGACAAGGAAAGAGGCAATTCACAATGGCTAGGACCATCATTTTGTGAAGAGCAAAGACTAAAGGGGTCCATACATCTGTGACTGATTGACGCAATTCCTCAAACCCCAAACGTCTGGGTCAGGGGATCGGGGAAATCCAACATGTTGCTGATCCTGTCCAAAAAAAATATCGTGATCTGCAAGTTGGGGATTTTTGACATACAGAGTTTCCCCGATTCCCAGCTGCATCACTGATCATAGGGTAGGTTTGATCGCCGATCATCAGATCAAATCTGCATCAGGGGTTTGGGGAATTGTGGCGCTGATGTATGGCCTGCAATAGGCACGGTGGGTAAGACCATCAGAGATTTTAAGAGCAAAGGACACTCATGTAGGTAAATATCTGCTGTGAGGTTAAGGAGGTTTTATGTTACTTGGACATGACAGTGAACGGGTCATTTGTCAGCTTATTAAGAGCAGATTTTCAAGGGTCACGTAGGTTGTGTTCAGAGAGGAATTGGGTGTGATACTTATAAATAAGTTGTTTACAGAGAATAGCGTACAGTAGAGATAAGTGACCATTTTGAAGCCTTTTCTGTGAAATATTCACTCTATTCTGCCACAAAACGCAGAATATGGCCTTAAGGCAGAGGTTCCCAGACACGGTCCTCAAGGCTCCCCAACAGTCAGGTATTAGAGATATCCATGGCTGAGCACAGGTGGTTAATTCAAATTGACTGTGGTACTAATTAAGTCACCTGTGCTCAACCATGGATATTTCTAAAACCTGAACTGTTGGGGAGCCTTGAGGACCGCTTTTGGGAACCTTTGTCTTAAGGGGTCTATTTAAAAAAAAAAAAGCAAAAAATTGCCATGTTTCACATTGTTTTTATCTCCATATTTATATTTTATTAAGTGCTGGGACAGCCTTTGCGGTAAAAGGCTGCCCTAGCGAGTAGATTTACATCGCTTCTCTCATGTATATAAATACAATTCCTGCACAGCCCCCATTGTATCCAATGGGGCTGCAGGAATGTGTAAGGAGAAATAAAAAGGCAAAGAAATCAGTGATTTCTCTGCGCTCTTCATGTAACTAAATACAGATAAATCCAAAGTATGGCTAAAATGCTGGAGTAATGCCATATTTGTGTTTATTAAATAGACCTCTAAGGGGTCTATTTACTAAGCAGTGTTAGGAGACAGAGGGCCTGATTCAGAGCCGAACGCTCTGACCAGAGCGCTCGCTCTGAATCAGGGCCCTCCTCCATGAAAATGGAGCGTCCTCCTGGACGCTCGCATAGCTGTGGGTGACCACCCACGGCTTATGCGAGCGTCCATGATGATGGTTGCGATGGTCAAGACCATCGCGACCATCGGGCTTGCGACGGAGACCCTGCGGTAGGGTCTCGCTGCCGCAAGCCCAGGAGTGATTTTGGCTCTATCAGAGCCAAAATCACTCCCACTGACATCACTAGTGATGTCAGTGGGGCCAGCTTCAGATGGTAGGCGTTCCCATGGGAACGCCTCCGTCTGGCAGCCACGCCCCGGCACGCCCACCAAAGGGGGCGTGCTGTCAATCAACATCGACAGCACGCTCCCTTTGGTGCGAGACCCGGAGCGACAGAGAGCCCGTCGTTATCCGGGTCTCACGCATGCGCACAACGGAGCTCCCTCCGTCGTGCGCATGCGCAGTGGGGCAACATCAACCCGCTTGCGAGCGTCCTGCGCTCGCAAGCGGGTCTGAATGAACCCCAGAGTGAAAAGTGATAAGGTGCCAGCCAATCAGCTCCCAACTGTCATTTTTCAAACACAATGACAGTTGGGAACTGATTGGCTGGCACCTTATCACTTTCTTATCACTTATCACTTTTCACTCTGTCTCCTAACACTGCTTAGTAAATAGACCCCCATGTGTTTTGAGTCCTACTCCAACAACACCACACAATAGAATGATCAGTGAAGGCTCCAGAGGTGGGGCTGTAGCACAGTCCAAGATTCAAATAGGGGAGCCACACCAACTGCCAGTGAGTCCCAGCCATTGATGTTTGGCAGTGTTTGAAAAGACAGTTGGTGAGGCTCCCCTATTTGAATTTTGGACTGTGCTGCAGCCCCACCTCTGGAGCTGCCACTGGAATGAATTAACCCAATGGTTAGCGCACATCTCCGATTTTGCTGTTCTGCCCTGGTGCAAGACCCGTTCTGCACATGTGCAGTACGGGCCTGCGTGATCGCACGCAGAGCGGCATCAGACTGTCAGTTATTGACAGTCTGTTGCCGTTTTCTGGGTTGGAAGGGGGTGGCAACAGCCTCCGTTTCCTCAAACGGAGGCGTGTTGCCGCTGTTGAGGGGGAGGAAAAGAGGCCAGGATCTCCGTTGGCTGACAGGGATTTCCTGGCCTCTTTTGAGCAACTGCGTTCACTGGCTTGAGTGATCCCACGATGATGTTCTGATGCTGCATTCATGGACGCAGCTCGGGACAGTAATGCATGCAGAAGGCGTGATGCCTCCTGCTCCATTACCATAATAGTGCTATCGCAGCTGTTACCATGGTAGCAGCTGCGATAACAATAGACATAACAATAGTAAACTACACTGCAAATAATTGTTGAGAACACACTTAGAATGCACTATAACAAGAAAGTACTGTACATGGTTATAGTAATACTTTAATAGGTATTTTTATTCAACACCCGTGAGCCAGAGGGTGTTGAATAACATACAATCTTCAACAGGGTATCCCCAAATCTGTGGTTTATTATGCAGTGAGTTTCCAGAGTATAAATGAAACCATTCTGACAGACCCATCTAATTGTAATTCTTACAGTAGTTAGCAAAATTCCTATTGAAGTGGGTTTGTATGTAAACAAGACTGTTATATAGTGAGAGTCAGATTCCAACACCCACATGGCGGAGAATGTACTTGAGATTATTGTACAACGGCTTGCTAAATAATAACAACATTGACATTTATTTTATGTTTGTTATTGTAGTTCTAGAACTTGTAATACTGTAGGTAGTTACATGCATTACTGTCACTAGAATAATTATTATTATATTTTTATTATTATTTGACAGTTTACGCAGCGATGTACAGTGAGGGGATCATAAGAAACCAATTGCATATAATTACATGAAACAGATGGTAAAGACCAGAGCCGTAACAAGGGCTCTGAGCGCACTGTGCCAGCCCCGCCCCATTTGCACATTATGTCATGATGCCGCGCATATGGGGGCAGGGCCTCCGGCACCAGGAACTACTGCAGTGTCCGGGCAGCTGTAATTATGGCAGGGTGTCTGTCTGTATCCCTACAGGCAGCACTGCCGCAGTGATACTGGTTGAACGGCAAACGGCACCCTGCAGCCAGAAGCAGGGACCCTGGGGTGGCATTGGTGTCACCCACCAAGCTCTGTTCAGCAGCACTGGTCACATGCCCCTAGTTACGGCCCTGGTAAAAGACAGCCCTAGTCACTCCTGGAAGAAGAGCCAAGACAGTCCTTACCCATGTTTGCAGCTGCTATTACCATGGAGGCAGTGCAGATCCCCAAATGAGGAATAGAAATGGCAACAGCAATGAGTTGGGTGCACTTGCATAGCCTCATGCTAGGTGCAGGAGATATGCCTGAAACAGACTTCGCCACCTGGTACACAGGAATCACTTTGAGCTGTTGGTATTTGCCCACAACACTGCCATGACACTCTCACTGGTCAGAGTTGTTACGTATGATCACATTGTCACCACCCACTTCCCGTTCCAATTGCCCTATTTCACGAGAAGACGGATCCAGCTAAGTTGCACCTGGCACAGTAAATACACATCTGCTCATGCGCTATATGCACAAAATCACCATTTGCATCCGTGAACAGAGATTCGTGCAACTGAGAATCAGCCCCATTACGTCCTTTATTTAGAGAGGGGACACCTTCTCTTAAGTGACCCAGGCCCTCAAAATACATTATTTAGCCCTTGGCATGTGATTAGTTTGATACTTTTGAGATGTCGGGTTACAGTAGGTACTGTAGTTACTCCTGTTTTACATGAGAAGGTTTAGATGTAGTTTTCTGGTTTACTAAACATAAAACCTTGATCAACAAATCAGTTTAGAATTTTCCCCAAACGCTCACTTCCTGTCAATTACTCTGCGATGGGTCTGCGTGGTCTCTGCGATCGCAGTGGTGCCTTGGTGCACAAGCACTGAGATGCATACGCATGCGCAGTATGCAACAATCGCCCGTCTGCGTGCGTAATCATAATAGGGATCCATAATGAATCAGGTACTCTGGGCCTGATTCAGACCCGGTCGCAAGCGCCAAGCGCTCACAACCGGGTTGATGGTGGCCCACAGCGCATGCGCACGACGGAGCCGGCTCCGTCGTGCTCATGCGCGAGACCCGGCTAGCAATGGGCAATCCGTCGCTCTGGGTCTCGCACCAAAGGGAGCGAGCTGTCGATGTTGAGTGACAGCTCGCCCCCTTTGGTGGGCGGGCCGGGGGGGTGGCTGCCCAAACGGAGGCTATCCCATGAGAACACCTGCCGTTTGGGGGCGGCCCCACTGACATCACGAGTGATGTCAGTGGAGATTCTGGCTCTGTTACAGTCGAAATCTCTCTTTGGGGCTTGTGGCCACGAGACCCTACCACAAGGGTCTCGTCGCAAGGCCAATAGTCGCGATGGTCTTGACCATCGCGACCATCATCATGGCTGCTTGCAATAGCTGTGGGTGGTCACCCACAGCTATGCGAGCGGCCAAGAGGCCGATCTAAAAAATAAAAAAGCCCGGCCCTGATTCAGAGCGAGCGCTCTGTCAGAGCAAGCGGCTCTGAATCAGGCCCTCTGTCTCTCGACCTCACAAACAGCCTTGTACCCATATTAACAGCCTAATATAGTCCTATGCCCACATATGAGTCTTCTGCTCATGACACATAAATTATCATTGTGCCTACACTAAGAGCTTCATGTTCTACATAATACCACTGCATTCAATCACCATAGTAGCACATAATTCATTCACCATACCGCCTTGGCATTCATATACTATACCACCACGGCATTCATTCTCCATAGTGCTATGACATTCATTCAATGTAGCACTATGGCATTTATTCACCATAGCATCATGGCATTCATTCACTATAACACCATATCATCCATTCACCATAACACCATGATATACATTCACCATAGCACCACATCATTAATTTACCATAGAACCACTGCATTAATTCACCATAGTACAAAGGCATTCATTCATCATAGTGTCATGGCTTTCATTCACCATAGCATTCATTCACCATAGCACCATGGCATTCATTCACCATAGCACCATGGCATTTATTCCCCATAGCACCATGGCATTCATTCACCACAGCACCATGGTATTAATTCACCATAGTACCATAACATTCACTGACCATAATAGCGCAGAATTCATGCACCATACAGTAGTACCACAGCATTGATTCATCATAGTACCATGGCATTCATTCACCATAGCACCATGGCATTCATTCACCATAACACCATGGCATTCATTCACCATAGCACCATGGCATTCATTCGCTGTAGCACCATGGCATTCATTCACCGTATTACCACAGCATTCATTCACCACAGTACCACAGCATCGTTCACCACAGAACCACAGCATTCATTCACCAGAGTACCTTAGCATTCATTCACCATAGTACCATGGCATTCATTCAGCGTAGCATCATGGCATTCATTCACCATATTACCACAGCAGTCATTCATCACAGTACAACAGCATTCATTCACCACAGTATCATAGCAGCTTTTAGGTAAGTCTAACTTTTATGCAACCCGCTATGAGGACTGCCTTTGCAATCGTAAATACAGGATGTCAGTGGGCCGGCTTCTGACGGTAGGCGTTCCCTTGGGAACGCCCCCGTCAGGGAGGCACGCCCCCGGCACGCCCACCAAAGGGGTCGTGCTGTCAATCAACATCGACAGCACGCCCCCTTTGATCAGACACAACGAGCGAAGGAAAGTCCTTCGCTCGTCGCGTCTGGCGCATGCGCACGACGGAGCTCCCGCAGTGATGCGCAGTGCATAACATCGACCCACTTGTGAGCGGACAGCCACTTGCGAGTGGGTCTGAATCAGGGCCTTTGACTGTTGGCATGCCACTGTCAGTATTCTGACCATTGGCATTCAGATCACCGGGATCCCATACCCAACCCGTAAATAAGGTACTGCAGAAATGTCTCCGATATCTGCTGCATTACTTCTTTGAAAAATACCCCGGGATGATCAAACCATGCACAATTTTGGAGGAATTACTGCATATATGAGTTAAATAAATAGACCCCACAATCTTATTCGCTTTGGCTAGCTCTTCCCGAGCATAACATTTTTGTGAGTCAGTGAAAAGTTGAAATAATTGCTGGAGGTATGAATAGCAATAAATAAACTACAGCATGTCTCCAAATGTCACAACCGATTATAAATAGACCCCATATGCTAGCTCTGTGCCTTCTGCCACCTTTCAAAGGTTAATATGATGCTCTGGAAAGTTACAGGACCTCTGCCAGTGCTTAAGAGGGGATCCTCAGTTGACTTTTGGTTCAGACAGTACAGCAGGACACAACATAGCACAACTGAGGAAGTTACAGAACAGCAGAACATAATATCAGAATAGCCACTGAACAGGGCAAGACAGGACAAGGACAGGACTGGAGGACAACACAGCAGGAGAGAGATACATAATGCAAAGATACAGTGACAATACATAAGAACACAAACACAACGTAGCCAGATGAAGCTAAAGAAGAATTTCATTTAAAGAGCAGAATATTAGTGAAGGAATAACATGAGACACATAAACATTGTGCAAATATGGCTGGTACACTTCTCATCTAATTAAGAATTTCTTGTCTTTTAAGTATCATTATTTCAGGTTATGACATAAATCAATACATAGGAAGGACATTGGAATAGAGACATTATAGTCCCACCCCCTGTATGTGATGCTGTCGAATTGCGCTACTGGGCAGAAGCCAAATGATGCAATTTGCCTGGCCCTCCTCCCCCACAGTGACCACTTCCAGCTCACCTCTGGGAATCCTCCAGGAGTGGTGATCTTAAAAGTATTGGAATATGCAACATATCAGAAATGAATAAAAAAGCTATATACAACAATTAGATTACCTTAGTTGGACTGTATTAGGAGTGTGGATCTGATTCAGAGATGTACGTTAATGCCATCGCATATGCAGCTGCTGTGTGAAAATATGCAAATGTTGCAGGTGCTGAGGATTGTATTGAGACGGCCACCTGTGGTTATGCAAATCTAAGCATCTGTGTAAAAGGATGCAGATCCTTCGATAATTGGACTTCTGAGTAAGCCTAAGGGCACACAGAATGGTCGCGTGTAGTGAGTTCACTGCGCTCGGGATGGAAATGCAGGCTGTGACACACTCCGAAAACAGAAGCCTGCGTTTTATGCCGCCACTCCGCGTTACCGCCCCAAATGCTCCCTGACTGTCAATCACACTGTGAGAAAATAGTAGGTGTGAGCGACTACAATAATGCACCTTCACGCATGAGCCCTGTGACTTAGACGCTTGCACAGATTACCGATAATCGATCAAATGCGTAAACATCATATTTGCTTTAGATTAGCAGTGATTTACTAAAAAAAAGGTTGGCTCCCTCCCGGGGAAGTCTCAGAAAAGAAGCCCATAGGCTTCTATTAGACAGCGCCATCTATAAATGGCATTGCCTATCGGGTCCAAAATCTGGAAAGTGAAGGTGCATATAGTAAATGCAGTCAAACCTCCGAAAACAGCCTTTTCAGAGGTTTGATCACATTTTTAGCACTGATGCATCCCACTCACAGTATTGATCATGACAGCAAGGGTACATTGACCCTACTGGCCAGATAATCATGAAAACCATACAGAACACTGTATCTTTTACACTAGAGTGTTATTATTAGAAATGTTCACATACAGGGCCTGATTCAGACCCGCTCGCAAGCGATATACGCTCGCAAGCAGGTCGATGGTGGCCCAGCTCGCACGCGCGTGAGCCCGGAGCGAGCGCTAAAAGCACTCGCTCCGGCGCTCGCATCCAAAAGTGGCAGCTATCGATGTTGATTGACAGCTGCCCTATTTGGAAGGCGTGGAAGTGGGGTGGCTGAGCAAACGGAGGCGTTCCTGCAGGAACGCCTTCGTTTGTGTGCGGCCCTACTGACATCACTAGTGATGTCAGTAGGTGGACTTCCTGCTCTAATAGTGCAGGAAGTCCACTGGGGCTTGCGGCAACTATACCCTACCGCAAGGGTCTCGTCGCAAACCCGATGGTCGCAATGGTCTTGACCATCGCGACCATCATCATGGCCACTCGCATAAGCTGTGTGTGGTAACCCACAGCTATGCGAGCGGCCAAGAGGCCGCAACAAAAAAAAAACCTCACGCCCTGATTCAGAGCGAGCGCACGCTTTTTGCGAGTGGCTCTGAATAAGGCCCACTGTACCAAGGACATGATTCAGATCCACATGCAAATGCCATCACAGCTGCTATCTCACACGGATCACAATTGTGAAAATACACTAATTACTCACCTGCTGTCCAATGTTTAGAGCCGCCCACTGAAAGCATCTCACTTCCGCTGATCACGCACAAAACCAGCAACATCAAACACAGATCAGGCGGCCATCAATCTTCTGAGTAAGTCTAAGTTGCTGCAGACATATGGCCTGATTCAGACCTGCTCGCAAGCGCACATTGCTCGCAAGCAGGTCGATGTTTGCCCCCTGTGCATGCGCCGCATCCGGCACGCGCATGCGCGAGCCCCAGCGAGCGACTGAAGTTCAGTCGCTCCGGGGCTTACTACAAGACAGGGCGGCTGTCGATGTTGATTGACAGCTCGCCCTGTTTTGTAGGCTGGTAGGGGGGTTGGTTGAGCAAACGCAGGCATTCCCAAAGTAACGCCTGGCATATGTGGTCGGCCCTACTGACATCACTCGTGATGTCAGTAGTGGACTTCCTGCTCTATTAGAGCAGGAAGTCCACTCAGGCTTGCGGGATCCGAGACCCTACCACAGGGTCTCATCGCAAGCCTGATAGTCACGATAATCGGGACCATCTCCAGGCTGCTCACAGGAGCTGTGGGTGGTCACCCACAGCTTAGCGAGCGGCTTGGTAAAAAAATACAAATAACAAATCCCCGCCCTGATTCAGAGCGAGCGCTCGCCAGCAGCGAGCGGCTCTACATCAGGCCCATAGTACTGTAGGTCTCCAGACATGCAGAGGCCTCTCCTGTTCCAAGCAAGGACGCAGTGACTAATTTATGCACGCCCAGAGCAGAGTTTAAATGCTATTGCGATGTCTGCATTTCACTAGCTACACCCCGTTATCCTCCCCCAAACACTGACTGCCTGTCACTCACTTTGAGAGTGAATCCTCTGTGCGAGCGTAATTGCAAAACAATCGCTGTGCGTGCACAGTCCGGCTTTCACGCATGCGTAATGGCTAACAATCACTCAATCTGTCTAAACATCGCCATTTGTGTGTGGATCTGAATCAGGCCCTATGTAAGGCGTTAGCAGTGCGAGTGCAGAGACACACAGGGGTACACAGTGCAGCCTGCCTAAAGGGCCACACGTTGCCTCTCTAACAATACAGTCTGCGTAGTTTAAAATGTTTTAAAGGATAATTCCATTTCCATCTTTAAATAATCTATGTTGTAAAGCTGATATTTGTAGGAGAAATGTGTCTGTGTTTTTTTCTTATTATTGTGACTGTATACCTTGAGTGCAGGGGTGGGCAATAAGCGGCCCTCCACCTGTTGTTGAACTACAAATCTCATCATGCCATGCAACAGTTTTGGCATGGCCAAATAGCAAAACTGTTGCAAGGCATCCTGGGATGTGTAGTTCTCCAACAGCTAGGGGGCCTCTAAGTGCCCACCCCTACTCTAGTGGGTACTTCTGTGATTATCACAACAGAGTTTTCTGTCTTTGCATATTTTCCAGTTCTAGTGTGACAGCCAGCAGTCCCAAGACTAAGGGCCTGATTCAGAGCCGGACGCAATTTGCGGACAGTCGTTCAGGAAAAGGGGGTGGCTATTCAAATGAACCGTTCGCTCTTTGCGGTCTGTTCACGCCTCTATGTCTGAACGAGCGAACAAAACTTGCGGTCGTTTTTTGAAAAAAATACGCCCCCTGGCCGCTCGCATCCTACGTCATGTCGCTATTTATTAGATTAATCGAGTACATCGACCAGCGTATGAACTGCTCGCTATTCTTGTGGTTGGTTTTTGCTACCACAATCTTGCGAGCAGTTCTGACTATAAAATAACCCAGTGACGTGGTCAATGACACTGCTGTTTTAATTATGCACACCCATAAAACACCCGTTTTGACCTTTAAGCACGCCTGCGTTCGGATCTCCACTCCCCGTTTTCAAGCACCTTCCCCTGTTACCACCCACAAACGCCTCATTCTGTCACTCAAATTATCAGGCATTCGCTATTTTGCGAGCACATGAATTTCGACCGCACTGACTGGTTCGCGTATGAGTATAACGTTCCGTACGCATGCGCAGTTGGGCAAACATCGCTCGGGACGAACGAGCGTCCGCTTACGAGCGGCTCTGAATCAGGCCCTAAGTTGTTTGCAATGACTGTAGCAATGAATAATAAATAATAAACTTTCATTATCCACTGCAAGAACGTGCTTTGCGAAAGATAAAACATATTAAGAAAGCACATTGTGCTAAGATGCCCCAATGCTCTGCAGATCTCTACAGGGGGGAAATCAGGTCATTTATCAAACAGGGAGATGCAAGGTAGGCAAAATAAATGCAGCTGTGAAAACAAAGGGATTTAGTAATGCTCATGATAGAGCTGCAATTAAATGGGAAAATGGCACAACTGTGACATGAGCAGCAAGTGTGGCATAGAGCTCCATTTACAGACGAGTTCTTTTCTTGGTGGTATCACTCGCCGTGGTGTCTTGCTGGTATTTATCACCCACCTGCTCATGTTAAAAACTTCTGTCAGCGCTGTTTCTCTGTCCAATCACCGCTGACAAATGAAGGGGTTTGTTTTCTGTATAGGGAGCATGCGCAGTGAGACCAACAGTCTATTATGGGTTTTTTGTGTAGTGGAACAGTCCATGCATGGGTCCACTCTACTATCCCTGCATGGGTCCGCTCTACTATCCCTGCATGGGTCCACTCTACTATCCCTGCATGGGTCCACTCTACTATCCTTGCATGGGTCCACTCTACTATCCATGCATGGGTCCATTCGACTATCCCTGCATGGATCCACTCTACAAAACCTGCATGGGTCGACTCTACTATCCCTGCATGGGTCCACTCTACTGTCCCTGCATGGGGCCACTCTACTATCCCTGCATGGGTCCACTCTACTATCCCTGCATGGGTCCACTCTACTATCCATGCATGGGTCCACTCTACTATCCCTGCATGGGTCCACTCTACAATACCTGCATGGGTTGACTCTACTATCCCTGCATGGGTCCACTCTACTATCCCTGCATGGGTCCATTCTACTATCCCTGCATGGGTCCACTCTACAATACCTGCATGGGTCGACTCTACTATCCCTGCATGGGTCCACTCTACTGTCCCTGCATGGGTCCACTCTACTATCCCAGCATGGCAGTGGCAGCAACCTCCCTTCTAAGCCCAGCGTACGGTGTTGTTTGCTGGGCTGGGGAGGGAGGCTGCTGCCGCTGCATCTGCCACGCAGGGATGGTGCCAGCCAGGGCTGGATTAAGGCTCGTGGGGGCCCCAGGACAACTAAGTTGTGGGGACCCCCTCCAAGCTACACGGAGCCTACCCGCCACCCCCCCACACACAGTACACACTAACATACATACATACACACTAACAGACATACTTACACACTAACATATACATACAGTACACACTAACATATACATACAATACACACTAACATACATACAGTACACACTAACATTTACATACAGTACACGCTAACATATACATACATACACACTAACATATACATAGAGTACACACTAACATATACATACATACACACTAATATATACATACATACATATTAACATATACATGCAGTACACACTAACATATACATACATACACACTACCATATACATACAGTACACAGTAACATATACATACATACACACTAACATATACATACAGTACACACTAACATATACTGTACATACAATACACACTAACATATACATACAGTACACACTAACATATACTGTACATACAATACACACTAACATATACATACAGTACACACTAACATATACTGTACATACAATACACACTAACATATACATACAGTACACACTAAAGGAGGTTTTGGTCGGAAACGCTGGTTCCTTGCCGACGCCGACTATCTGTGGAACATGCTCGTGAACCTGACGATGATTGTCAGGTTCCACATGTTTGCAGAAAGGATGTCGGTCTCATGCACTGAATGACGTTCAGTGAACGCTGTTCAGTGCGGGCACCGCACCTAGGCGACCTGAAGGACTGAACGCTAGTTGTTCAGTTTTTCAGGATGCCTAATGGATATACACCATAACACATACATACACAGAAACACATAAAGTACATACATATGTACATACATACAGACAGACACTAAAACAGTACACATACATACAGTACTTACACTTAATACAGCAGGTATAGGTTGCACCAAGGGCCGGGCACCTCGGTTCATTAGACCCTGCACCCTAGAGGTAATGCCACGATTCATGGGGATTTGGGGGCGGTGCTTGCTGTATTGGCTCCGCCCCCGACGCAGTAAGTGTAAGGGGAATCAGTGTGTCATTCCCCTACATCCGCTAATTGTAAAGCCGGGACATCTCCCCCCTTGAAAGCTAATGCAGCAGCACTGACTGTGCTGCTGCATTCAGTAGAACAGCCTCATCTGCTTGAGCCTCCACCTGGGAACAGGTGCTGCTGGACACTTGTTCTCGGCAGGGTCACATAGACCCTGTGTGGGGTCCCCTCTGTGTGTGGGGGCCCCGGGATGACCGCCCCTGTCGCCCCCCTCTTAATCCGGCCCTGGTGCCAGCCGCACCGTGGCTGCTGCGATAGGGTAGAAAGGGGCCACCGGCTGCTGCTGGAGGGAGGGCACAAGCTGTTGTACACTTGGTGGAGGGACGGGGTGCTGTCCACAGGAGGCAGAACTAGGTATTTGAAGGCCCCATAGCAAAAGTTTGTAAGGGCCTGTATATACCCCCCAGTGGTGAAAAATTTAAATGTATATAACACATGAAGGGGCGCCGAGAGGGGGAGGGGAGCGGGTACTATTTACTTGGGCCCAGGCTTCCTGATGGGCCCGGTGGGGGCCCAGGTTTAGCGCCGCCCCTCCCCTCCCTTCCCCCTCCCTCACAGCGGCCCAGCACACAGCGTCTGCTGAGCTGCAGTGGGTGACTGCCTGTGGGGGGAAGCGATCACACTGATCGCACCCCCCTGGCTTTGCACCGGGCTGAGGGGCCCACAGCGCCCCCCCCCCCTCCCCAGCGAAACGGCGCTGCAAAAGTGTTTTATTCTTTTCTTATTTTCGTCAAGGGGGTGTGGCCACGTCCCCCATGATTAGGCCATGCCCCCTCTTCACCAGGGCCCCGCAGGGCTCTCTACGCCCCTGAACACATGTATCTTTGACAAGGAAGATGGTCCCCCTCAGCTCTAGGCCCCATAGCAGCGGTATACAATCAGGAAACCAGCTGTCTTAATACCGACAGCGGGCTTCCCGACAGTCATATCCCGGCGAGGGTGAAATGCCGGGCATCTACATGTAGACACCTGACATTTCCCCGACGCCGGGAGACCGGCTCCCGGCATCCCGATCGAAGGGATACCGGGCGCCGCGAGCGGACACCTGCGGGGGGGAGGGTTAGGTTTACGGCACCCGGGGGGGACTTAGGGTTAGGCACCCCCCCGGGGGACTTAGATTTCGGCTGCGGGGAAGGTGGGGTTAGGGTTAGGCACTTAGAGGGGGGGATTAGGGTTAGGCACTTGGGGGGGGAGGTTAGGGTGAGGCACCCCTAAGGAGGGTTAGGGTTAGGGGCTTAGGTTAGGTTAGTTTATGCAGCCTGCGGTATTTCATCCCGGTTCCATAGCAGCTGGTCCCCTTGCACCTATGGTTGTTATGCCCATGGTGGTATAATAAGAGGGAAATATTTCTAGATGGGATTTCACATGTATGAGGGGGTGAGGGCTTTCTAGGTACTGAAAGTGTAATTTGAATTGGATTCTGGAGGACACATGTAGTCAGTGTAGGAATTTGCAGAGTGGTACTCTACTACAGATGTATTATGATATAATCATTATGTAATTTAAGCAAAATATTATATTATTCATAAGCAAACATTTTTTTCCTTAAAATGTTTAATCTTTCACATGTCCTGCCCAATAATGACATTTCCTTTCCCAAGGGGCCTCAACGCCATATTACTGCGTCTGTTCTAACCACAAGTTATCACACGGAAGCCTCTCCCTGCAAACTCTGCAATAAATGCTGAGATCATTCTCCTCTCAGACAGTCTTGGCATGGAGACAAACTGCACGAGAAGTTATATAACTGTTAGAAGGAAAACATCACCCAGCAAACAAACATTGCAAAATATATACGCTGTGCTTACTATGTGACTCTCTGATTTATAGTGTAAGTTATGGTGGACTTATGCAGAAACAAAGAATCTGCCCATGCATGTACTAAATGCATGTCTATACATTCATTATTATTGTCTTTAATGTTACAATTTTTTAAAAAGGATGTCAGTATGGGTAATTTACATGCAAAATATAGAAACCAAGTAGGTGGGAATACAGTAGGGATGAGCGGGTTCGGTTCCCTGAGAACCGAACCCACCCGAACTTCGGGGATCCGGGGCGATCCGAGCCCAAGCTCGGATCTCCCTGTCTGCCCCGGATCCCTCTCCCGAGGCAAAACCTCGAGATCTGCTGTCGGATCTCGAGGTTTTGCCTCGAGCGGCCATTTAAAAAAAAATGCCTTTGCCTTTAATGGGCAAAGTGCTGATTGGCTGACAGAGCCGTCTGTCACGGCTCTCAGCCAATCAGCATTATGGTGCTCATTTGCATGTAGCACGGACTCGTGAGATCCGTGCTACATGCATCTGTGTGATTGACAGTGACACAGAGCACAGATGGGTCAGTGAGACCCGTCTGTGCTGCTGTGTATTTCAATGACACAGATGCACGCACGGACCAGGAGATCCGTGCTACTTGCATCTGTGTCATTGACACAGAGCACTAACGGGTCCGTGAGACCCGTCTGTGCTGCTGTGGTAAATAAAAAAAAAAAAACCTGTGTAAAAAGAGAAAAAAATGGCGTGCCCCCCCCCCCAAAAAAAGAGCAACCAGCCCCGGGCATTAGTGACCCAGTGCTGGGTGTGCTTAAATACAGGGGACAAACGACATAGGGGTCCCCTGTACTTAAACACAACCAGCACCGGGCTAGTCAGAACCAGAGCTGGTTGCCAAAATACGGGGGACAAACGACGTAGGGGTCCCCCGTATTCTGCGCAACCAGCTCTGGGCTCTGATCCGGTCCTGGTTCTGGAAATACAGGGGAAAAAAATGAGTAGGGTTCCCCTGTATGTTCCAGAACCAGCACTGGACTTTTTCTAGCGGGGGGCTGATGCCACAGCCAGGGGAGCCCTTTCACCGGGCCCCCCAGCCGCAGCATCAGCCCTGACCGCTAGTCAGCCCAGGCCGGGGATCCCTGGAGAGCTGGGGACCCCCCCAATAAAGGGGTCACCCTCTCCAGGGCACCCCAGGCCCAGGCTGATAGCCCGGGGCTATCCCCGCCACCCCTGGTGGCGGTGGGTGGCGGGTTGATTGTGTGGTGTGGTGTAAATAAAGAATATCAAACATTGTCTTTACAAGTAGAACTGCAAGTCCCAGCAAGCCTGCCCCGCATGCTGGTACTTGGAGAACCACAAGTACCAGCATGCAGGGCATTAAGGGCCCACTAGTACCTGTAGTTCACCTGTAAAAAAATGTTTAAAAAAAACACAGGACACACACACCGTGACAGTATAAGTTTATTAAACATACATACACACACACACATGTACACATACTCACCTATGTAACCCTGTAGCATCGGTCCACTTGTCCGGTAAAGTATCCATAGGGGACCTGTGAAAAAAAACATACTCACCATCTCCTATGCGAGGTTCTGTCCTCTTCGTTCCAAAGTAGGCATCCCCGGACTTGGCAAAAAAAAAAAACGAAAACGCGATCCACGAACTTAGTACCGTTCTATAGAACGGTACTTCCCGAATGAGAGCTTAGCGGCGGGGTATCACCATGGAAACCCCGCTGCTAAGCGTTCATTGGCTGAGAGAGGCCATCTCCCGTCTCTCAGCCAATGAACGGCTCCCTCCATTGTAGTCAATGCTGGGAGCCGCAAGGTTATTAAAGTTTACCCTGCGGTTCCCACCATTGACTACAATGGAGGGAGCCGTTCATTGGCTGAGAGACGGGAGATGACCTCTCTCAGCCAATGAACGCTTAGCAGCGGGGTTTCCATGGTGATACCCCGCCGCTAAGCTCTCATTCGGGAAGTACCGTTCTATAGAACGGTACTAAGTTCGTGGATCGCGTTTTCGTTTTTTTTTTTTGCCAAGTCCGGGGATGCCTACTTTGGAACGAAGAGGACAGAACCTCGCATAGGAGATGGTGAGTATGTTTTTTTTCACAGGTCCCCTATGGATACTTTACCGGACAAGTGGACCGATGCTACAGGTTACATAGGTGAGTATGTGTACATGTGTGTGTGTGTATGTATGTTTAATAAACTTATACTGTCACGGTGTGTGTGTCCTGTGTTTTTTTAAACATTTTTTTTACAGGTGAACTACAGGTACTAGTGGGCCCTTAATGCCCTGCATGCTGGTACTTGTGGTTCTCCAAGTACCAGCATGCGGGGCAGGCTAGCTGGGACTTGCAGTTCTACTTGTAAAGACAATGTTTGATATTCTTTATTTACACCACACCACACAATCAACCCGCCACCCACCGCCACCAGGGGTGGCGGGGATAGCCCCGGGCTATCAGCCTGGGCCTGGGGTGCCCTGGAGAGGGTGACCCCTTTATTGGGGGGGTCCCCAGCTCTCCAGGGATCCCCGGCCTGGGCTGACTAGCGGTCAGGGTTGATGCTGCGGCTGGGGGGCCCGGTGAAAGGGCTCCCCTGGCTGTGGCATCAGCCCCCCGCTAGAAAAAGTCCAGTGCTGGTTCTGGAACATACAGGGGAACCCTACTCATTTTTTGTCCCCTATATTTCCAGAACCAGGACCGGATCAGAGCCCAGAGCTGGTTGCGCAGAATACAGGGGACCCCTACGTCGTTTGTCCCCCGTATTTTGGCAACCAGCGCTGGTTCTGACTAGCCCGGTGCTGGTTGTGCTTAAGTACAGGGGACCCCTACGTCGTTTGTCCCCTGTATTTAAGCACACCCAGCACTGGGTTACTAATGCCCGGGGCTGGTTGCTCTTTTTTGGGGGGGTGCACGCCATTTTTTTCTTTTTTTACACAGGTTTTTTTTTTTTTTTTTTACCACAGCAGCACAGACGGGTCTCACGGACCTGTCATTGCTCTGTGCCAATCACACAGATGCATGTAGCACGGATCTCCCGGGTTCGTGCTACATGCAAATGGGCACCATAACGCTGATTGGCTTCCTGTCTGCCACTGCAGTGCCACTCCTAGATGGGCCACGTGTTTGTGCCGCCCCCTTGTGTCGCTTAGCATAGTCATCCAGCTTCCTCGGTACAACCTTTTGGCCTAAAAACAATATTGTGAGGTGTGAGGTGTTCAGAATAGAGTGGAAATGAGTGGAAATTAATGTTATTGGGGTTATTAATAGCGTAGGAACAAAAAAAGGCCCATTTATGTGATTTTAGCGTTTTTTTTTTATTTTTTAAGAAAAAATCCAGATCCAAAACACAAAACCCAGAACCCAAAACACGGAAGGGTGGTTTTGGCAAAACCAATCCAGATCCAAAACACGAAGAAAGATCCAGATCCAAAACCAAAACACAAAACACGAAAAGTGTCCGGTGCACACCCCTAGAATACAGGCGACGGGATGATCTGTTTTTACTAAACAGCTGCTAATACAGGGGTAGTCACACCCTAACAAGCATAAATACAGATATAAAAGGGGTAGCAGCGCTATGATGTGTGTATAATATCAATGAGTATATATAGATGGACATGAAAAAAGACGCATTAATAAAAATATTAAAAAAGGATAACATGTATCACACAATAACATATGAGCAATAGGCCTCTTCCAATTGACTATTCAAATGAAACAATGCCTGTTCCTATATGTGCGTCCGGATAATAGATACTACGTAGCATCAATCTCAGTTTGAGAAAATAGTATTTGTCCAATGGATTTATAGTTACCAAGTCCTTACACCAGTAGAGGGATGGTCCTATTGGCATACAGTTCCATATGCTGCACTCGGAGTCCTCAAATGTCCATGGTGTGAATAGGGTGGTTAAATCCAGATGTTTCCAAAAGAAAGGGTTAAGTCACCTTGTGGCTTTTAACTGGATACCATAACAAGCCTGGACCAGCTTTCCGGTGAAGATCATGAAAAGAAGCCCATAGGCTTCTATTGGTCCACACATCTGAAGATAGCATTGTCCACCGGGTTGAAGCTCCAAAATGTATCGCATTCCGGAGCTTAGTACATATGGAAAATGCGGGCAAATTCCGAAAATGGCAGTTTTTGGATTTTTGTCCGAATTTCCTTTTAGTACATCCTGCCCTATAACAGCTAAACTTCATGTAGGTTTAAATTAGGGATGTGCAGGCTCGGATAGGTTCGAGTTTGCACGTGGAGTTCGGATTTTTCCCTCCAAAAAAACGGAACTCAGAACGAGGCAAAACGTCATCTTACATGGACGAACATCATCATTCCTGGACAAAAGACCAGGAATGATGATGTTCGTCCATGTAAGATGACGTTTTGCCTCGTTCTGAGTTCCGTTTTTTTGGAGGGAAAAATCCGAACTCCACGTGCAAACTCGAACCTATCCGAGCCTGCACATCCCTAGTTTAAATGCAATATTAATCATTAGCTTTAGGTGACAGTTTTGCTTTTGTAGACATGTTGCAGAAATATTGTGCAATGTATCTGTACATACAAAATACAAAATATCATACAAAATATCATAAAATGTGAGAGCATGTTCTCCAAATGACAGTAACAATTAATTTGTAGGGGGATAAAATGTGCCACACTGCTGCACTGACTTCCAATAAATACAAACGCTGCAAATAGAACACTCAACTACAGTCATTAATCAGTAATTAGCTTTTAAGATGATATATATAAAGTGTATATGTTAAGCTGGGTACACACCTAAAAGATACAGTCAGGTGCATAAATATTGGGACATTGACAGAATTCTCATATTTTGGCCTCTATTCACCACCACAATGGCTTTGAAATTAAACAAACAAGATGTGCTTTACCTGCAGAGTTTCAGATTTAATTTGAGGGTAATTACATCCAAATCAGGTGAACGGTGTAGGAATTACAACCGTTTCTATGTGTGCCTCCCACTTTTTAAGAGGCCAAAAGTAATGGGACTATCAACTCAAAAGCTATTTCATGGACAGGTGTGGGCTATTCCTTCATTATTTCATTATCAATTAAGCAGGTAAAAGGTCTGGAGTTGATCCTAGGTGTGACATTTGCATTTGGAATCAGTTGCTGTTGACTCTCAATATGAGATCCACAGAGCTGTCACTATCAGTGAAGCAAGCCATCATTAGGCTGAAAAATCAAAACAAACCCATCAGAGAGATAGCAAAAACATTAGGTGTGGCCAAATCAACTGTTTGGAACATTCTTAAAACGAAAGAACGCACCGGAGAGCTCAGCAACACCAAAAGACCCGGAAGACCACGGAAAACAACTGTGGTGGATGACAGAAGAATTATTTCCCTGGTGAAGAAAAACCCCTTCACAACAGTTGGCCAAATCAAGAACACTCTCCAGGAGGTAGGTGTATATGTGTCAAAGTCAACAATCAAGAGAAGACTTCACAAAAGTGAATATAGAGGGTTCACCACAAGATGTAAAGCATTGGTGAGCCACAAAAACAAGAAGACCAGATTAGAGTTTGCCAAACAACATCTAAAAAAGCCATTACAGTTCTGGAACAACATCCTATGGACAGATGAGACAAAGATCAACTTGTACCAGAGTGATGGGAAGAGAAGAGTATGGAGAAGGAAAGGAACTGCTCATGATCCCAAACATACCACCTCATCAGTGAAGCATGGTGGTGGTAGTGTCATGGTGTGGGCATGTATGGCTGCCAATGGAACCGGTTCCTTTGTATTTATTGATGATGTGACTGCTGACAAAAGCAGCAGAATGAATTCTGAAGTGTTTTGGGCAATATTATATGCTCATATTCAGTCAAATGCTTCAGAACTCATTGGACGGCGCTTCACAGTGCAGATGGACAATGGCCCGAAGCACACTGCAAAAGCAACCAAAGAGTTTTTTAAGGCTAAAAAATGGAATATTATGCAATGGCAAGTCAATCCCCTGACCTGAATCCAATTGAGCATGCATTTCACTTGATGAAGACAAAACTGAAAGGAAAATGCCCCAAGAACAAGCAGGAACTGAAGACATTTGCAGTAGAGGCCTGGCAGAGCATCACCAGGGATGAAGCCCAGCGTCTGGTGATGTCTATGCGTTCCAGACTTCAGGCTGTAATTGCCTGCAAAGGATTTGCAACAAAGTGTTAAAAAGTGAAAGTTAGATTTAGGATTGTTTAGTTTGTCCCATTACTTTTGGCCCCTTAAAAAGTGGGAGGCACATATAGAAACCGTTGTAATTCCTGCAACGTTCACCTGATTTGGATGTAATTACCCTCAAATTAAATCTGAAAGTCTGCAGTTAAAGCACATCTTGTTTGTTTCATTTCAAAGCCATTGTGGTGGTGAATAGAGGCCAAAATATGAAAATTCTGTCAATGTCCCAATATTTATGCACCTGACTGTATGTCTGCAGATGATGGTCGTTCATACACACTGAACAACCATCATTTGTCATCTGGTTGTGGGTCCCGCTGGCAGGGGGTTGCATCGTAACCTGCCCGTATACACAGCACGACGGACAGATATATGTGCCATTGGCTGTGCAGCACAGCTGACGCGATATGTCTGTGAACAACATAAAAAAAAGGAACTGATTTACATAAAATTTAGTGAAATAGTAGCCCGTCAGCAGATGTCGTTACCCTATAGTAGTCTATGGGCTACTATTTCACAAAAAATAATGTAAATGGGTTCCTCGGGGAACCTCTCACCGGCAATGGCTGCCACACATTCATGGTCTGCTGACTGAGCATGTAAAAAAATCCTTACGTACCTTCGGTTATGGGCCTTATTACTGAGCACCGGTCCTGCTGCACATTTTGAGATGCCTGTAGAAATGCTAAGTAGTATTTGGTGCTTGTCATTTATTTATTTATTAACAATGCCCTTCAATGTTTAATGTAATTTTATCTATCGTAATTTGTAGTGTCCTTGGTAAATTTAAATTACATACTTACAATATTTCTCTTTCTTGTGTTCAAAAATATATTTTGTCTTTTCTTTCTATAGTGAGATTACTGGAGGGGGGGCATATTTTTTTGCAACTCACCTCACATGCCAGCTCCATACAGCATGATTTACTACCTGCGGATTTGAGCGTGATCATTCAAATGGAACATTCAGTGTGTTTGTTTCAAAACTCCTAAATTGCTTGCAGCTAAAGCTGGGTACACACTTTTTCGATTGCAGGCTGATCGGGTAAAACAGTCCGATCAGCCGTACAGTCTGTCCCCAGTGTGACACCCTGTCAGCCGCGTACACACTGTGCAGACGTAGCACAGTGTGTATGGGCTTCTATGGGATCGGGAGGTCGAACCTCCTGATCCCGACCGTTGCAGGAGTGTTAAAAGCCGTTTATCAGCTAACGCTCCTGCATCGGGACAGGGTACACACCTATACAATCCGACGGTCGTTCTCTCCATATTGGATGAATGGCCCGATGATTGTATAGGTGAGTACCCAGCTTTAGGCATATGAATTAGGTCAAGCCACATGATAACTTGTGTGTCTGGGAGAAGGGGGAGCGGGGCAAAAATGTGTGGCATTAAATATTTATTATTTCATTTAGATCAGGGCACTTGTTATTTATTTTTTTTAGAGTGGCAACACTTGTAGCGCATGCTCTTGGGGAACTACAAGTACAAATAAGCTCTGGTGCACTATATGTTATCATCTGGATCTTGGTACACACTATCAGGGTTACCAGGATGGGCCCAGTGCTACGTTTCATTGGGCTAGGGCTCTCTAGAAGCTGAGGCCTGATCATTTGGGGAACCAGGAAGAATGCTGCAAACCACAAATAAATTCATGTATAAAAATGCGGTTTTGTAAATATCCTTTTGTCTTATAAGCAGAATTAATGGGATATTGAATGAGATGTGCCCATTCCACATTTTTACCTGTATGCACACCCCTCATGTCCATAGAAAGGCTGGTATTGTTACCCATCCCTAAAACATAATCCCCTGTTAATTGCCATATACTGTATTATTATACAAATAACCACGGTTCATTCCAGACCAGCCCCGTAGGTCTCTGTTGCTCTGTCCTCTTGTTTGTTTGTGTTGTTTTCATTTTACAAAAGCCTGAGAAGAGAGAATAGGAGAATGGGGAGGCCTTTAGACAGGGGTTGTTCTCGTCTGGGGCGTAACTGGGATGCCAGACATTAAGAACTGGGAGTTCTGCCAAGTGCTTTATCAAAGGAAGCAGAAAGGCTGCCAGCTGTCTCTCTCCTTCTCATTTCTTTATTGTCCCTTTATTGAATTTCTTCTCTCTTATTCTCTGTGTATATTTATTCTTCTATGAAAACTGTTAGTAATAGTTTTCTCTGTAAATTGTTCCTTTATTTTTATTATTGTTTAATCATTGTGTTTTGCCTTAGTCATTTCTTCTATCTAGTCTTTCTGACTCAGAAAGTACAGTACTTGACAGTTTATATATGGGCTATGTAACAACTACTAAGCAAACACTACGGTTATTCATTTCAGTTGCTTTTTACTTGTACTTGGTTTGTACTGTATAGGAGCCACGTCATGATGTACAGATAACATGGATTGCACAGTTGGGACACTGTCTGTTTGTTAGGACAGAACATTCCTTTTGCTTGTATGCAAATAGAATGTTAAGTAATATTTGTTTTGAGCTTGATTTGTTTCTATTTTTTTCCCTGATCTTTTATCAGTGTTGCGTAGAAGTTACACATTTTACATAATAAAAAGGGAAATATACTATGCTAGGTATTTGATTACATTGTTAGTTTCTACATTTGGAACTTTACTTTTTTTTTCTATATTTGCTTGGTCATTTGAGACAAAATGAAAACTAATCAATGGACTACAGTAATTATTGTACGGCATATCTCCCAACTGTCTCGCAATCTGCACATTCGAGATAAGTTCCCCATACACTGACTATTGACTGGGACAATTCTCCGACCCCCAGATGTCGGGGTCGGCGCATCAGTGAAATCCGACATGTTGGATTTCACTGATTTGCTGATCACGATCGAAACATGACCGTGATTAGCAAATCATGGACCTTTAACATATGGATTTTCACCAATCCCCTGACGGATTGGCGTTCATTGATGATCACCAGTCGGCATTTCCGACCAACATATCGCTGTTTCCAAGTCGGTCGGAGGATCGGGCAATCTGGCTGTGCATGTATGGGTATCTTAAGCCTGGGTACACACTGTGTATATATTGGCCAATATATATCGTGAGCGCGTTGGTGGGTGTGTACCCCTGATATGTCTGTAAATGACCTTGTTTCATATATACAGTATATCGCATCGGCTGTGCAGAACAGCAGATGGGCGATATATCTGCATATATATTGGTACATCTGCTGGTGTGTACAGGCGACCTGATCATCCGTACACATGAGTACACTTGTGACGTCAGGCCTGACACATTGGGCAAACGATTGGTAAGTGTATATGCACTTACTAATCATCAGATAGGTCGGAGGACCTAGTGTGTACCCAATATAAGGGTGGTATTTACTCTGTGGCACCAGCAGAGACAGATTGCATTGGCACTGTAGGAGGTGAGTTTTTGCACTTTTGTAAATTACCCTCATTGTGTCACAGAATTCCCCATATTTTTTGTTTAAACTTTTTATTTTGTAATGTCAGATTAAAACAGGTTGCATATTGTATAACATCCATATCACTACAATATAATTGAGTTGAAAGAGATAAAGGTGATGGAAGAAGATAGTAGGTTAGGGAGGGAAAGGAAAGGAAGAGCCGTGACTAGACATTTTGGTGCCCTGTGCCAGAGAGAGAATTGGTGCTCCCCCCTCCTGTTCAAAATAGGGACAGTGCGCTCCAAAGGTGCATGCTAAAAATATAGAGGCATGGCTTCATGGGAAAGCGGTGTGGTCACAGAATAGTACCAATTTACATTACACCGCATAGTAGTATTCGTTAGTTACATTACACCACACAGTAGTGTCCGTTATTCACATTACACTACACAGTAGTACCCCTAGCACTGCTACAATCATACATTGTCGGGCCAGCAGGCAGTCAGTGGCGGGGATATAATAAAAATAGCTGCTGGAATATTCGCAAGATGTTCAGGAAGCTTCCCCCATAGCGGCAATTTCTCCAGCAACCCACGGATGGATCTTGCAATTTTTTGCACTGCACATGCACCTGAGCTAAACATACACAATTATGAGCTACTATGATCCAGTCATCTAGGGTATATTTATCAAAGTTCTATTTTGCATTTGATTATATGTTCAATTTAGCTCACCTGAAATCGAATCAAATTGAATGTAGAAATCCTTGTCAAAAGTCAACATTTACTAAAATTAGACTTTTGAAGCCTTTTCTAAATCAAATTCGATGTGGTTCGATTTTGAATAGTGATATTTTGCATGCCCATGTCCAAATCGAACAAAATCGAAAACAAATCGAACTTCAAATCCCCAAAATAATAGACCTGCTTCATGATGGCGATTTTAGAATGAGCAGATATGAATTACACAGATGCATGCACAGATCGGTGAGATCCTTTCATGCTTCTGTGTGTAAAAAGGTTGGAAAGTGTTCCATTTTTTTTCTAAATTATGTGGGGTTCCCCGCCAAAAAGCACAACCAGCACCAGGCGTTTCTGAGCCGGTCCTGGTTTTCAAAATACGGGGGACAAAACACATAGGGGTCCAAAACTAGCATCGGACTCTTTCTAGCGGGGATGGAATGCCACAGCCGGTGTAACCTTTCACCAGGTCCCCCGGCCAAAGCATTATACCTGACCACTAGTCAGCCCAGGCCGGAGATCCCTGGGGAGGTGCCCCCCCAATAAAGGGGTTTCCCCTCTCCAGGGCACGCCAGGCCAGGGCCGAAAGCCTGGGGCTATGCCCGGCACCCCTGTCGGGTGGGTGCAGAGTTCATTGTGTGTAAAAATAGATTAAATAACATTGTCTCTTACAGGAGAACTAAAGGTCCTAGCAAGCCTTCCCCATATGCTGGTACTTAGAAAACCACAAGTACCAGCATGCAGGGCATTGAGAGCCCACTGGTACCTCTAGATCACCTGCAAAATAAATATTAAAATAAAAACAAGACACACACAGAAAGTAGAACTTTTTTACACTTACACATACTCACCTACAATCCCTGTACACGTCCTTTTCTCCATGTAGGCATATAAGTCTTCCTAAAATAACAGAATGCGGTCACGACCCATGGACATAAGTGCCTCTAAGGACGGTACTTCTCGATCGTCAGCTCAGCAGCAGCATTTCACTTAGAAATGCATAGGCTGAGCGTTCATTGGCTTCACCATGCATCCTTCAGCCACATCATCAGTCCTCACTGCTAGTCAGCCCGGGCCAGGGATCCATGGGGAGTTGGGGACACCCCCAATAAGGGGTACCCCTCTCCAGGGCACCCCTGGCTTAGGCTGATAGCACGGGACTATCCCCGCCACCCTAGGGCGGTGGGTGGCAGGATGATATTGTATGTAGTGTGTAAAAAATAGAATTAACAACATTGTCTTTACAGTGGAACTACAGGTCCCAGCAAGCATCCCCCGCAAGCTGGTACTTGGATAACCACAAGTACCAGCATGCAGGGCATTAAGGGGCCACTGGTACCTGTAGTTCACCTGTAACGAAATGTGTGAAAAAACACACAACACACATACCGTGAAAATAGAGTTTTATTGCATACATACATACACACTCATACATACTCACCTACATTACCAGGAGTGCTCCTCTTGTCCAAAGTAGGCATCCAAGGTCTTCTTAAAACAATAAAACGCGAATTCCGAGCCACGCAACTTATAACAACCAGGCTGGTTGTTATCTCCCAAATGAAATGCTCAGATGTGGCTGTAGCCTTTGTAGAGTCATATCTGAGCGTTCATTGGCTGAGAGAGGTCAGCCCGCCACTCATTAAGAAGAAGCAAGATGATAGCAGACACTGCTTTCATTATTAAGCAGTGTAGTGGTGTCACTATGTGCGTTACATAGTTGAGATGGCTACTCTATTCAGCTCTTCCTATAGGATCAGTTATGATATTACACTCGGTAAAATATCATAATTTGTTGGACTATTTGCCAACAATAACATCACAATATCCAATTGCATGGCCAAATGTTCACTCTTAACCAATCATATAACCTGAATAGAGGATGGAGGCCCGCAATCGTGTATAGAGCAAACGTTGTTTTCCAGAGGTCTCCCTGTCTTCTGGTCATGCCCCCTTCTTCTTCTCTATAGAGTTTACAACCAGCTGGGGACAGTCATGTGTAGTATCACTATAGTTAGCGTGGTCAGCCCACTGCAGAAGGAGAACTTCAGATAAGCAATTATATTTTTCTAAAGCAAATCATTTCCCAGTGTTATACTATATAAATAACAGGAAATTGGTGATGTTGTCTGTAAGTGTGTGCAGCCATGCTGGGGTTTTGCTGACACTGAGCATATAGCTGTTTGAGCAGGAAAGGCCTCTGTCTTCACTCAATCGGGATGAGTATAGCAGCTTAGCTTCACTCAAGGAAGAGACTGTGTAAGCCAGTAATTATCTCTATTGTAACACAAGCATCGGATGCCTTCTGAAATGGTGACATAGTACTTCAAGTTGATGTGTGCAGCTTTGAGTTTATCTTGTCAGTGACCCTATGAAGTTCATGGTGTCTCAGGGTCAATGTATTGATGAGCTGAGGGGGAGGCTTCTGAGATGTGGAGTCTTCCGTTTGCACTGCTGCATGACACTAGGTAACTTTGCAAAGAGATCGTATTATATAGAATTCCTCAACTGTCTACTTGGCTTGTAACATAAACTCTAGAAAAGCTCAGTTATGTCAGTGGATGAGCAGCAGAGACCCATACTGAAGTTAAGTCAGGAACACAAACAGCTGCTGTGCATGCTGTGCGATGACGGTCAATAGTATATTTATATTTACTGTGACTGAAGGTAAATGTAGGTATGTCAGTTTCACAGCCAGTAGATGAAGGGCAGAACAAGTGAGATGCCTTTGGCGTTTCAGACTTTAGGACCTGATGGTGTATTGTATATTTATGCATCTACACTTACGACTGAAGAGGAAGAACTGTATTGTACAGTATCGGGAGTTCTCACATAGGCAAAGTTTAGTGACGGGGTTTATACACAAATAGAGTCTATGCAGACCTGGAGGTGTATCTATTCACAGTACAGGGCAGGAGAACGTGCTCACTGATGATGATGATTAGTAGTAAGCCAATTGTGCACGCAGATGTAGTTCCATCCTGAGATGCGTACAACTCTGCATATGGGCGTACAGTATATATACATCCCAACTGGGCTGGACAGCTCCCAAAAAGCTGGAAAAGGGGAGTAGTAACATTGCAGACAAGGGAATGAACAGTCAGTCCAAATACAAAAAATCGACTAGTAGAACACTACAGTACATTGCTTTGTACATTGAGTACACTACCCAAATGTGTTTATTTTCCAGAATTTGACAGAATTAGAAGTCCCACCCTTACACGCATGGAGCAGATCTGTGTACAGAAATACTGTACATAACAGGAGTTTTCTACAAGGATGTCTACACTAAACATGATTTCCTGTTTCCTGACATTATGAATCAGAGCACTGTACTGCATACAGCATTACTCTCAGGACCTTTTCTTAGATATCACACTCACTACACTAATAAAAGAAAAATAAGAAATAGAAGACACATTTGAACACACAGTGCTTTCTTCATAAGTGTTCATTGATATATCGCCCCTATTATTCCAGTATATATTTAGTCACTGGCGTACACAGAACATTTCATTAGGGAGGACAGCCAGGAAAATCTAAGGAAGGATACTCTGCACCAAGGGGTGTGTCTAGCACTATTTTTATATCATGAATTCTCCCTCACCATGTCCACCCAATCTACCCCCTATCATCATTATATCTGCCATCATTCCCCACAACTCAGTCCTTTGACTAGTCTATGACCCTATTGTGCCACAAAGTAATCACCCTAATTCATATTAGGCCGAATAGAACTGGACGATGTATTATATACTGCTCCCAACCTCAGCTCTTTTGGATTTCGAGATAATTATGGCATGAACTGAATGGGAAGGCGCCACTGCTCTGCTACATGATGTGAGTCATTGACTCACTGTCATCTCATCGAAATGCTGCAGGCACCGGTAATTTTGTTTACAAGCATGGAGATGGTCTCCAAAATTAAGAGGTTCAATGGCACGCCCCAGACTCTATGTGTTTACGCCTATGATATTAGCAAACTTGCCTACTTTTGAAAAAGCATTTCAGGGCGATTGTGAAAGCAACACCTATGAGCGGGCGGTGAAGTGGGCATGTATGGCTACATCTGAGAGGCGTGTAATAAAAGTGATTACATCCAAATGTAAAAGACCCCCAAAGCAGTTAGTAAGATTTATTTGTTAATGAAAACACACTGATACTTTTCAGACAATGCATGTAGCCAACGCAGGGACATGATACTAATAAACCCATTTTAATGTATTAAACTTTCTATCGTCAGAAGATAGATGTGACCCATAAACTTAAACTAAACATAACTAAAATAAACACAGGAGACCAAGTTATGCCGTTTAAATTAATTGGTCAGCTTTATTTGGTTACAAGGTAGACATGGTGGCAGGAGAAAGAACGGCAACTAACCAGCGTCCACTTGTCTTAGGCCGGAAGTAGATCACAACTTGTGAGGGCCAACTATCCCAGACAAGGGTAGGGTGATCTTAAAACTTGCAAGGGCCAACTATCCCTTTCAGAGCAAGTGATGCGGCCCCAACACCCATGCCAATGCACCATTCATCCTGCTCGGTCGAGAGGTGCCGCTGACCCCAATAGGGTGAAATCAGCCTATCAGTGCATTGAAGGGGTGCGCACCGCTATTACTGCTGCAAGATGGACACTTCAATATTGCCGGTCTTTCCCGCCACAGCGGCTCTCAGGAGAGAAGCAGCCCGCCACCATGCTAACAAACCAAACCCTTAAAAACTGCAAAAATATCTTCTAGAAACAAAAAATTACCCTCCTCAGTAAGATGAACTCCATCCCTGCGGAAAAGGTGGGCATCCTGAATCCGAATTAAAGGATGGTGCACCACTAGCCCTCCCAATTCCAGCACGTGCCTAGCCACCCATTTGTTAACCTTCCTCCTGGACCTGTCCAAAGCCACACTATTATAGCAATAGCGCCAGGAAAGCCTGGCGATGATAGGGGACCACACCAAAAGGCAGTTAGGCAATAACCGAACCACCTCTCTCAAGTCACGAACAATCGCATGGCGCAACTCTAAGGAAGTTTGCTGACCCAAATCGTTGCCCCCGAGATGGATAATTAACACTAAAGGGGGACCAAATTCAGCTACTGCCCTGTGCAAGTTGCGCAACAAAGCTTCCCACAGCATGCCCCTCTGCCCCAACCACCTAACACTCTCCCAACGTGGGAACACGGAGGCATCTTCAGCAAAGCGCGACTGCCCGGCCCAAAAAATAAAAGAGTGACCAATCAACCAAATGGGCCTAGCGTCCTGGAAACCTGCAAATATACAGAAATATAATAGATAAGTATATATGCAACATATAAATCACAAAGGAGGAGTGGGAGGGTGGGAGGGGGGGAGGAAGACTTGACCCGAGGTGAAAACCTACAAAAAACCTGCTGGATCTTTTTTATGTTTCTTTATTCATATTAATATTATTTTAAGCTAATCGATCAATGTCCAAAGCAGGGCAAAAAAACAGGGCAAAATCTCTCGGGACCCCCACCGGAAAGGCAGCGAGTTGGCCAAGGCACTCAAGTCCAAACGAGTAAAGTATAACAATTTATGGTTCCACACGAACATAACTTCTGTAGGCATTGGACTTCCATCTTCCGAGAGCCTGGATCTCCTGTGAAGAAAGACCCGATGAGGCCGCAAAAGTGGCGGCACCTATTCTAAAAGAATGGGTGCCGTAATCCGAAGGGGAAAGCCCGAGGTGCCGTATGCAGCGATGAAAGACCGATCTAAATTGGAATTTAGTCAGAGGAGATCCATCCTCATGCATAAGCCAAGCCCCCGGCTGCATTGGCCTGCAAAGAGTATATTGGGAGGCCAAGTGAACCGGACAAATCCCGTCATCAGGACAGGACTTCAGGGACACCCAGCGACCTCTACCCATCTGATCGGTCTTGGAACGCCGAATACGGCACAACAGCGTATCACGCAGCAAAATGTGACAATGAAGCAGAGGGGGTTGAGCGCGGCGCGAAGACGCCACCAGCTCGCTGATGCGAAAAGCCCCATGAAAGGCCATCGCAAAAGCGAGGCGGAATAACAGAACCTCGAATCGCGAAGAACAAATGCCTGTCAAACTTTCACCTAGACGCGCTAACAAATCAGGACCAATAGGACGACGCTGGTCATCCGTGGCAGGCCTGACTCGAGACCAACCCCTAAGGGCTCTTTGGATTAAAAAACCCTTAGTGATGTCTCTCCGCCCCGCTAGGCGCAAAAAGAATGAAATCCCAGCAAGCCTCTGGGCAACATAAGCCCGTGACCTGCCGGAATCGAACAAGAAACAAACAAAAGCAACCATATTAATATAACGAGAGCTACCTGACGAACTCCGTCCTTGCAAAAATTTCTCCCACTGTTGCCAAGATGTTTGGTAGGCCGTCAACGTCCGTGGGGCCACGGACCGACGTGCGAGATCTTCCATTCTGGTTTGATGATCTGCCAACAATGAAATGGACAAGGCTCACCTTTTAATGCCGCGTACGGGGCCAATTCGCGGAACCTCCGCCAATCCTGTCTGGAGAGCGCATCTGCAATTGAATTATCAGTACCCGGCACATGACGAGCTGTGAACAATATGTTAAACTGCAATGCGCGCAGAACCAGCCAAGCAAGAAGCCGCAACACTGGTAGCGACGACGATCTTTGGTTATTGATCGCATGTACTACCCCCAGGTTATCGCACCAAAAAACTGTGGAACGGTCGCGCAACCGCTGACACCATAGCTCTAATGCCACCACTATGGGAAACAGCTCCAGTAGGAGCAAGTTCTTGGTCAATCCTGCCTGCACCCATTCCGCCGGCCAAACTGAAAAACACCAATCTCCTCCCAAAAAAAATCCGAAACCTGATGATCCAGCAGCATCCGTGAAGAGCTGCAGGCAAGCATTAGGCTGAGGATCCGCAGGCCAGACGCGCACTCCATTAAAATCGCCAAAAAATGTCTCCCAAACCGCCAGGTCCAGCTTTAGTTCAGACGACAGCCGCAGAAAATGGTGCGGCTGACGTAGCCCTACCAAGGCCCTCTGTAGCTTCCGACAAAAAATCTTCCCCATCGGGATAACTCGACACGCGAAGTTAAACAGCTCGAGCAGGGACTGACCTTGACGAAGTGTTACCTTTCCTCCAGCCAGCGCTAGGAGGATAGTATCCTGCAAACGACGAATCTTGTCCGGCGGCAGCCGGCAAAGACCCTCCAAGGTATCAATTTCAATACCCAAGAAAACCAGCTTAGTGGCTGGGCCCTCAGTTTTATCGTGCGCAATAGGTACTCCAAATTCCGAGAAGAGTGCTTGCAATGAAAAAAGGAGACGATTGCAGCGACGCGAACCGGCTGGACCCACGCACAAGAAGTCGTCCAAGTAATGGGCTATGCTCGTCTCCCCAGACCCCACCACGACACACCAATGGAGAAAGGAACTGAAACGCTCGAAGAACGCGCAGGAAATCGAACAACCCATCGGGAGACATTTGTCCAGGTAATAGCCATCCGGCAACCGAAACCCCATAAAGCGAAATGATTCTGGATGCAGGGGCAACAATCTGAAGGCGGACTCAATGTCCATTTTCGCCATGAAAGAACCCGGACCCGCTGCGCGAACTAACGCTAACGCAGATTCGAATGACTGGTACTGTACGCGGCAGACCTCAACATCTATGGCGTCGTTAACTGACGTGCCTGACATATGTGACAGGTGCTGAATTAAACGGTAACTCCCGGGGGCCTTCTTGGGGACGACAACCACCGGGGAAAGGACAAGATCAGGTATCGGAGGCTGCGGGAAAGGTCCAATCATGCGACCCAGCCCGACCTCCTTCATAACCTTGTCCTTAAGCACGTGAGGCAAATCGCAGGCCGAGCGTAAATTCCTAGGGGACCCGGAACCGACAGGCCGTATTATTGGAAGCGAAAACCCCTCTGCAAAACCCTTACTCAAAAAGGCGGCGGCGTCCCGCACAGGATACCAGTCTAACCATTTTGCCATGGCATCCAGACGGATGGGAGTTGTCGCTTTACTTCGAAGTCCCGGCCCCTGACCGTTTGCCAGAGGGTGTCGCAGCGGAGGCCTGAGCTCCTCCTGGACTACGGGAGCAGTCCTTACTGGGGTGTGTCGCGCTGCAGCGGAGGCACTGGTGTCGAAAGCGACACCTGTTACCGAGGGTACAATTCCCATTATTGTACGCGTAACATTTACGCTTGTTTTGCCCTCCACTGGCTGTCCTTGATGCCGAGGGGGACGAGGGTTGAACTGGCCGCCCAGGGAACTGATCAGCAAGGACGCGTGTAGGCTGTGTCACCTCCATCCACACCTCAACGTCTTTACAACCAATTCCATGACCTTGACCCGATCTTGCTTTCGACGAAACTCTTCGTCGTATTGACGCCACGCCGTACTGCGTGAGGCCTTGAATAGGCCATGTATCAGGTGTAAGTATCGTATTACATTAAGGTACTCGGAAGGCCTGGTTTTAAGATAGCAAGTTGATAACACGCAGAACCCAGATAGCCAATTCGTGTAGGACTTAAAGGCCTCCAGACCAATACCCCCTTTTGCCTTTGCGGTCGCAGCCGCTTTTTTCGCTGTAGCTGTAAGGTTGAACATATCTACGTAGCGCCCTTTTTTGATCCGCTGCTTAACCCTGGTACGCATACCTCGAGTGACAGCGGTATTAGCGCAGTGTACAACATCCTCCGGACCCGCTCCGCGATCTACACTGGTACTACTGCCGGAGGACCGTTCGCTAGAATGCCTATGGCGACGTGAGCGGCGTCTACGAGACCTCCTTGCCCTTTTACGCCTAGCCTTATGCGAACTATCGCTTGAAGAGGAGGAGGAAATGGAAGTAGACCCGCAGTAAGATGTACTGTCACACTCACCAGAAGCACTGGCAAAGGCATTGCTGCCTCCAATCCCTGCGCCAGCTGTGACTTCAGCCGCCGCACTTCTGGTCAGAGCTGCGACCACTGGTAACTCCTCCAGACTGTCGTCTGTAAAAGAAGAAACTGAAGCAGCATCGTGCGCATTTTCAGTGCCCGCAGCCTGATTAGGCTGAGGAAGGGAGATGGCAGAGGGAGAGAAAGAAACAGAAGGAGTTGCTGGCATGGGAGCGAGGGAGAGACCGCAAATCCTACCTAACTGCTGCACCAGAGGGCCAAGCTGCGTCTGGACGGCGGACGCCGCTGACGCAGAAGGACCCCCCGTGTCAGCGTTTCCGGACTGCTGATGCAAAAGCGGCGTCAATGCACCCACCACAGAGACCAGCGTCAAACGAGGGAACACTCCCTGTCGACGCAGGCCCTGCAGGTGTAGAGACTGCCTGTGCCGCTGCCACACCTGCAGGCCTGGAAGAACTGGCAGCTACAGACATGGGGGAACCCATGTCTGAGTCACCATTATTATTATACACAGAGGGGAGCAGAATAGGAGGAGGACCAACCTGCCTGTCACTGTGCAGGCGCTGGCTCCTCCCCCTTCATCTCCGCCCCCCGCCTGTGCTTGTACTATCATGCGTGCAGGCCGGCGCCATGACAGGCACCCGGCCTGCACGCTTATGCCTCCTTTTACGCCGCCCCTCCGCCTGCACAGTGGCCGACCCAATCTGGGCGGCCACCGGGGGAGAAGAGACAGGCGGTGTTACTGCCCGCTGCCGCCCACGGGAACATCCAGAGCGCACGCCCGTGACTCCCGCGGGCGCTGTAGCACGCTCGGCCTCTCCCGATCCCTGCCTGCCCCGGTCCCCAGCCGCGCTAGTACTGGCGACCGGAGGGGAACCAGAGACAGGCGGAGGCAGAGCAGCTGATTTCTCGCGGCACCGCCGCGGCCGCGCGCCCGCGACCGTCCCGCTCCCTGACTGCAAGGAGGGCACGCCTGACCCTCCCGAACGCCGGGAGGGCAGGCCATGGGAGAGGGGGGGATAAAGCGCGCCGGACCCGACACCGTCTGACAGGCGGGTACCTAGCGCGCACGTTGGGGACGGCTCATGCTGCCCCAAACAGTTTATATTGCAAGGGAAAGAAGAAAAAATTAGAAGATAAGAAAAGAGAGTGTAGGTATAGGGAAAGTATGGAGAAGAGAGTAGGTGAAGATATAAAGTAGGGAAAGATATAAAGTAGGGATGAATAAAGAACGTTTATTCACAACGGACAGATCTGCAAAGGAAGAACTGTACTTTCCTGGTCGCAGATCAATTCAAAGAGGCAGATTTTCCACAGTAGATTCACTACACCCTCTCACTCACCCCGCCCCTAACCTAACGTCCTATCACATCTGCCTACTACTGTCAACAAACATTTTTAACTTTATTAACCCCTCTATCCCTGACTAGAAGTTTATGTGCCGTCGGCTCTATTCCTAACCTCCGTTATATATATCTCTGTTGTTTCTTAATATAACGGCTTCATAATGGTGGTAAGATGCAATCAGGGAGATTACTAGACTCCTCAGGGAGACAGGGAGATTGCTACTATTTCAGGGAGTCTCCCTGACAATCAGGGAGCGTTGGCAAGTATGGATATTAGTGCAGATGTTATTGTTAGGGCAAACAGTATTATTCAGGTTTTATTTTAATTATCAAGAAATGCCTCTCCCCTCTCTAATACAGGCAGCTGAAGCTTGAACCACATCTATTGGACTGTGATCCAATACACATAGTGCATATTTGTCATGCTGTGAGTCACTCTGCGGCTGATGTAGCGTTGGGCACCCTAATTGCAAGCAGAAAATGCTCTGCAAAGAGATGCATTTTGCACAGCATGCAGAGCTGGAAGCATCTCAATATGCTCTGCATGGGTAGTATATGCACCATGATAAAATGCTATTGGTTTATGCCAGGAGATGTCTTGACAGTGCTAATTGTAAATGCTTAAGTTACAGTACTCAATTTGTACACAATACATACTTTAATGAAGTGACATATACAGTACATAGGATAGTCTGTGTCTGGACAAGACAATACAAATCTATATTTACAATTAAAATACAATGAAATCTTGCAAGTGTTAAATGCATCTGTTGTGTTTCCATTTAAAAAATCAACCTGGAATTAGCTTTTGCTGCTATGGACTGAATGCACATGTCAATGCAATAGCTTGAATAAACAGCAGCAGGGTCGGGCACCTGCATGCACTATGCTACCTGGCAGTCACATGTGGGTTCTTGTTGTGGTCTGGCTAAGTCGCATTTGGTGTTCATGCCCTTACTGTACTGACCTACACTTGTGTGACGCCACCCTCAACCATTCTATAAGCATTAGGAGTTGTAAGCACAAAATGTGACTAAATCAGCATACACAAGTACACAAGGGTGGTTCAATAAATACTTAAACAATAACTCTCATTATGTAATTTTATTCAGCTCGTACATATACATATAATCAATACTATGGCCTTGGTACAGATTATTTTCCCACATAGTCCCCTTTCTTGTCTAAGCATTTGTTCCAACGGTACACCAAGGCATCTATCCTGGCATAGAAGAAATCAAGCGCCTGAAGACAGTACATTGGGCCTGATTCAGACCCACTCGCAAGCGGCTGTCCGCTCGCAAGTGGGTCGATGTTGTGCTCTGCACATGCGCACGACGGCGGGAGCTCCGTCGTGCGCATGCGCCAGACGCGACGAGCGAAGGACTTTCCTTCGCTCGTTGTGTCTGATCAAAGGGGGCGTGCTGTCGATGTTGATTGACAGCACGCCCCCTTTGGTGGGCGTGCCGGGGGCGTGCCTCCCTGCCGGGGGCGTTCCCATGGGAACGCCTCCCGTCAGAAGCCGGCCCACTGACATCACTAGTGATGTCAGTGGGAGTGATTTTGGCTCTGATAGAGCCAAAATCACTCCGGGGCTTGCGGTTGAAAACCTCAACCGCAGGCTCCGGCTCACAGTTTCGATGGTCGCGATGGTCACGACCATCGCAGCCATCAAACTGCACGCTCGTATAGGCTGTGGGTGGTGACCCACAGCTATACGAGCGTCCAGGAGGACGCTCCATTTTTATGGAGGGTGGCCCTCATTCAGAGCGTGCGCTCTGCTCAGAGCGTACGGCTCTGAATGAGGGCCATAATGGCTTGCTGAACTTCACCGTTGGTTGCGAATCGCCTTCACCGAGGTGCTTCTTCAATCGTACAAAGAGATGCACAGTACTCACTGAGATGTTCAGTTCTCCAGCAATATCACTAACTCGAATGCGTCTGTCCTCCTGAATCAGACCTTCAATGCGGCACACATTGTCATCTGTGGTGGACGTGTTTGGCTGGTCGGATCGCCGCTCATCTTGAACGTCTGTCCTGTTGTTATCAAAGGCCGTGCACCACACCCAAACCTGTTTCCATGACATGATGTTATCACCATACATTTCAACAAGTTGGCGATGAATTTCAGCTGGTGATGTGCCATTTAGACACAGAACTCTGATCACACTATGCATCTCAATGTTTTCCCATGTTTACGTCTGCCCCACCATCTAATAACTGATGTTGGGAGAGTATGACTGATATGAGGCGCAGTCTAATGGCTGTGAGGGGAAGCAGTGGTCTACCTGCCCTGGCTTGGTGAGAAATTAGAATGAAACAAAGAGAACACGTGAGAGGTTTTGTTACCTTACTTTCTGAACCACCCTCGTAATTTTGCTAGAATTTAACATATTTCTCTTGTCAGAACATGGGGGTAGATGTATGATCTGTTGTTATGGGCTTTAGAGGTATCAGGCATGTATAAATGTGGGGCTGGGTGGTAAATGACATGGTCGCTCCGACAGATGCAGCTATCAATTTCGTCAGCTACAGCTGTTGTTGTCCTATCACCACAGCAGGGACAGCACTGTCCCTGACTGCGGCGACTGCCGGCTCCGGGCTGCATGTGAGATTTCGCACATGCCCAGTGGAGCCGGTCGGGAGACACAGCGCATCAGCACTAGGCTGATGCGCTGTGGGCTCTGGTGGGGATCGCTGGAGGGAGGAGTTTTTTTCTCCCCCATGCTTGGTTGCGCAGGGAAGGGGTTGAGCTTGGTTTCGTGCAGGTGGGGTTGCGCTAATCGTCGTTGTTGCATGCGTGGAGGCACTTACTGTATTTTTTGCAAAAAGTACAGTGAGAATTGTGCTGTGATGATTGTAAATTGTAAATGTTTCGCAAGCTCTGTCCCTGCTTGAGAATGTTAATACATTCCCATGATATTTCCTAAATTCACAATGTGAATTTAGGTGATATTATGACACTACAATCCACATTTGAAATGCGGATTGTAGTAACTATAGGGGCCTATGCCACTTACCAAGAAAGCTGTTTAGGGCTATTATTTTTCTAATGTAGTCTTCAATGCTCTGGAACTGGCTCAGGCCTCATATACAGTATATCATAGTTTCTGAAAATGTATTGAACAGACTGAAACACATGCTGAGAATTGTACTATAGATCAATAGGACCTGTAAAATCTGTCTGGCTGTGAATTCCTGAAATAAACCCTATCTCTTTCGTGTTGCAGCTATTTATGTGTGTGAGCTATTAATACACTTTTCTCACAGGATGAGACAACTTGCTGACAGTTAACATGTTTTTGTTCTCCACTCTTAACAGATTCCTGGTACATTGTTGACCTTGTTCTAATTGTTTACAGCCGAGGATATGCTGAGATGTACAGTACAGTAGGCTGTGTTTTTGTGCTGTATATAGGCTCAATGCTGAAGATGACTTAAACATTGCATACAGTACTTCGTCCTAACCAACACAATATTTTTATTGATTGGTGTAATGTACCATACACCTGCACTGATTTCCATTGCATTTGCCTGCACCAGAGGCATACTGTAGCTAGAACGTTTGGGAACATAAAATATGAAGGAGTACTTCTCTTCTTAGCGATGACCATTGACCATCGATGGCTAACAACCCTCGATGGTCTACCTTTGATGGTCAATGGTTTTTCCATCAGTGGCGAAAATCCAATGGTTCTCTGCAATTGATGGCAGACTGGGAACCATGTTTTTTTTTTCTCCCATCAGCACTGGCGGCACTGAGCTTAGCCTTGCTCTCAGCAGTCTCGCTAAGGTCCACCCCAATGCTGATTGGCCCACGGGCAGCCATGCCCCCCAGCAGTGGTGGCTGTTGATGGTTTTATTACATTGATGGTAATTACCAATGACACCATCATTGGCTAACCCACCAATAGCCGTCTGTACTACCTCCTCTTCCTCCATTGTACACTGCTCTGCACTTCACTTCCTGCTCAGAGAGAACCTCGGAATTATTTTCCTGTCTGAGGAGATTTAATTTACAATTTGGCAGTTCATATGCCAAAGCAGTTCAGAGCTTTAAATCCCTTGTGATATTAGCAGACACACAGCTGGAAGATCATTATTCTCCATGTTGTCTGCAGACGCTCCTACATGGCACCCATGGGTGCTAGGTTCTGTACTAACCGCTACCCCACAAGCTATGATCTAAAAATAAAATATATGCTATACCAGGGGACCTTTAGACCAGTCCTCTCATGCTCACTTCAGATGACCACCACTCTGAAATCCCTTGATGAACAAATGAAAAATATTAACCGTGTAAAATGTTCAGTGAACCCTGAGCAGGAGGTATATATTAAGCAAAGAAACCATAATTTATTTTTTAATAGACATGACACAGACCTCATGTTCTTTAACTTCTTTTGTGTACGACAAACTATTAGGTTACTAAACCTTTGGGTGTGGGATGATTTCTGACTAGTTAATTATATTAGATTTCGTGACTGCTACAAAAACATGCAGAGAGGATTATATCATCTTCACACATGAAACAATGGATTCTGCGCTCAGTAAACAGATTCTGTTTTCCAGTTTCATTTTTAATATTTCAAAAACTGTTATTATTATATACACACTTTATTGTATGACACATATAATCCACTAAACAGCATAAATAATGTACACAACATTTATTTACAATATTCTGTGTAAACAGGTGGTACAGTATGAAAAAGGAGTAACAAAGCAATGATCAGAATAGAGTTAGACAGAATATATCTGAAATGGTCTGGTATATGTACATGTTCAAGTGACCGTAAGCATTCCAAAATATGCAGGCACAAAAAAAGACAAATCACAGGTGCACAACTCCAAATTATTAATTACTATATATATATAAGTATATATTTAAAGAACAAGGGTACTGTTAATAGCGCTACACCACAATATATCTGTGTTTCAGTCCTTTGAAATGAATTCTTCCAAAAATACACTCCCCGTGTGACAGGTGCCTGCCAATTTTCTCCTGAGAGACTGTTGTTGTATTGTCTCAAATAGTAGTTGAATATCTAAAAAGGAGGTGAGAAAGGCGCTCTCTGGTGTAGTATTTAAGAATATTTGAATTTTCAAAATAGGTATTTATAAGTACCTTCATCAATTAAAAAACAGGCACATCAGGGGTCTTAGTATGGAGCCAGCGTGTACTTGATCTCAGAAAGAATCCCAGAGTCGACAGATAACTTTATCAAAGATGCCCTCGGAATTCTGAAAACACCACTTTGGTTCCGCTCCTCCCCATACATTCAATGGTGGAACCGGGCCTGGCAGCGCTGGGGTCCTGGCTGTCGAAGGCCGGCGAGCGGGAAGTTCCCAGCGACCGCTGTCAGCTGCTCTTTTCCCTTCCCTCTGGCAGCTTCTACATACAGGTGGTCGCGGCTTCCGTTGGGGCACACGCGCTGATCTTATATCATCCAAAGCTGCATAATATACATTATGCAATAACATTTTGCAATAAATAGAGGCTTTTAACATAATCATGGCCAAGGTTATGGGCCTACCCTCCATATCCAGGTAACCTCTGTAGGGTAGGTCCCTAACATACTAGGGTTCAAATCCAGAGCGCAGGACACCCCCAAACCAGCTCAGCTGAGCCACCCCAGGGCATCGCTCTAATGAGAAAGGTGAAGTGTAAAGTAAGATAGGTAAGAGCAGCTACGGCTGCATATATAGGATGGAGAAGTAAAAATTCAAATATAATAAACAAACAGTAAAAGTGTTAAAATGTGCAAAGAAGGAAAAATGTGTTATAATGCAATGCCCTGAAGCAGACCAACCAAAGCAATCCAGGGGACCCACGCCCCAAAAATCAACCCAAAGTTGTACTACAGTATATAAGTTGTAGGGCTTACCTAAATTGTGTCTATTACTAGTGTGCATTCACAATGCCAGACTCCATGCTTTAAATCAATAAGGGAGGGGTGCTAGTCCAGGCTGAAGGTGTCTCATGCCTTCAGGTGTGCAAGTAAGCACCCTAATGGAGTGTATAGGAAAGGGTCCTAGACTGCACACCCTGAATATATATAATGGGAGTTGCTACCTGTTGAGACTATTAATGCAGTCACAAAAAAAGACAAATCACAGATGCACAACTCCAAATTACTAATTATATATAAATACATTATGCAGTAACATTTTGCAATAAATAGAGGTTTTTAGCATAATCATAGCCAAGGTTATGGGCCTACCCACCATATCCAGGTAACCTCTGTAGGGTAGGTCCCTAACATACTAGGGTTCAAATCCAGAGCGCAGGACACCCCCAAACCAGCTTAGGCGAGCCACGCCAGGGCATTGCTCGAATGAAAAAGGTGAAGTGTAAAGTAAGATAGGTAAGAGCAGCTACGGCTGCATACATAGGATGGAGAAAATACAAATATAATAAACACACAATAAAAGTGTTAAAATGTGCAAAAAAGGAAAAATGTGTTATAATGCGATGCCCTGAACCAGACCAACCAAAGCAATCCAGGGGACCCACGCCCCAAAAATCCCTGCATGTCCAAAAAGAGAGTATGGCCGAAAATAAAGGGGTGTGGCTTTGCGGGGGATCAAGATTATGTCACTTCGGGGGCATCCCAGAATCGACGGAGATGCTGGGCTGTCCCTGGAAACTGGGCTGTCAGCACTGTCCGTTACTCTTTTATGACAGGAGCTGGATACTGCAGGAGAATATCACACTGCAACACCCGGCTCCTGTCACTGTAGAGGACCCAGCATTTTTATGTCACCCCCTCCGAGGGTGAGGCACCCCCCGCATCCCCTCATGCTGCAGCTGTGTATACCCACATCCTACTGATCCAGTCATTTGTTGCTGGATTCTTTTTTGGCATAATTGTTAAATGTCTAATGTGCAGTCATTTCTCCATTTCTGATTGACACCTGATAGATGCAGATTAGCGCCGATATCTGTTGCGGAACCCCTGTAATACATTCAGGGGATCAGTGGCGACTCCAGAGGTGGGGCTGCAGCGCAGTCCAAATTTCAAATAGGGGAGCCACACCAACTGCCATTGCAAACACTGCCAAACATAGATGGCTGGGACTCACTGGCAGTTGGTGTGGCTCCCCTATTTGAATTTTGGACTGTGCTGCAGCCCCATCCCTGGAGCCAACACTGCAGGGGATACTAACATTTTGTGAGTACACCCCTGAAAATGTACGTGTGATTAATAAATATGCTTCTTCAGCTTGTAGCCCACATCATGGCTCCTCAAATTCCTAAAAAGCTATTCTGACATCATACTTAAAGTAATAAAGAATTGCAGTTAAAATCAATTACACTCACTATTATGGAGGGAGGCTGACATGCATGATGCAGCAAGGCTGGCTTGTAAGTCACACCCCCTAAGGCCTCATATAGGCATGATATGTTTATGGTAAGTTAAGGTTCATTAAACTAGGGTATTTTGTAGATGGTACTTAGGTAGATTTGATTAACCAACTGCAACGAATCTGTAAATACAGAGGCAATTTGAAACCAGCATCTGTTATCTTTAGACAGTATTTTTGTCGTTCGGCAAAAAGTGCAGTTTGGGCTGCATACTGTAGGTGCTGAATTCTAGGGAACTTACTGATCTGCTCTTTGCTATGTGAAAACCTGTGCACCTACACAAATGATATCATCCTGTTGTGCTATTCCCTGCATGGTCGGTGCAAATTTGATTGGAGCAAAATAATGCAATGTCTTTAACGGGTTGGGTATGAAATGCCAATGGCTGGGAAGCCATCTTCCTAAATTCCGATGCCGCAAGTCTGAACGCTCAAAATCCCGACTGGGGCTGGTAAGTACCCTAACCTTCCCCTCTCCCCCTCTAACCCTAACCCTCCTTTAGTGGTGCCTAACACTAACCTCCCCTCGGGAGTGCCTAAAACTAACCCTCCCGGAGTGGTGTCTAACGCTAACCTCCTCCCCAGGGGTGCCTAAACCTAACCCCCCCCTCCCTGCACCCTAAACCTAACCCTCCTGGGGTGGTATCTAACCCTAACCTCCCCCCAGGGGTGCCTAAACCTAACCTCCCCGCACCCTAAACCTAACCCTCCTGGGGTGGTGTCTAACCCTAACCTCCCCCCAGGGGTGCCTAACACTAACCCTCCCCCCCTGCACCCTAAACCTAACCCTCCCGGGGTGGTGCCTAACCCTAAGTCCTCCCGGGGGTCCCTAAACCTAACCCTCCCCCCCGCGGCAAAGCGGTAACACTGCTCGGTTTACCTTCGTTCGGGAAGCCGTCCATCTAGATTTCGACGCCTGTGTTTAGACCCACGTCGGTATTTCAATGCCAGGATTTAGGCAGATGGCCTCCCGGTTGTCGGCATTTTGACTGTATCCCGTCTTGGACGTCATAAATGCATGAAAACATTATTCTGCGCACCGTTGTACAGATGCTCCTCACTTAACAACCAAGTTCCGTACTTGAGACTAGTCATTAAACGAATCAGCCGCTAAGCAAGGACGTAAAGTGTGGCCGGGAAGCAACAGGAACGGGGCAGAGTGTGAAGCGCCCCTGTGTGTGCCACATCCCCATCCGTCCTTTTCCTAATGGCAGGCAGAGTCTTCTGCGTGTCCCGCACCACAGCCATGTCCCCCTCTCATGGCAGGGTCTGTCCTTTTATGTTTTTTGTATCCTCCAACTATTTTGGATCTGCAGTACAAGCCCCAGATAGCTGGTCAGAGCGCTGGTCGTAAATCCAAGCAGCCGCTAAACAAATAGGTCATTAAGTGAAGAGCATCTGTACTTAACAAATGACCTGGGCGGTCACTAAGCACTTTGTGGCCCTCTGTTAGGAGCAGATTGTGAAGAATCTGATGCCTAATAATGGGATCTAATCCATTAATCCCTAATATAATCAAACAACATCAAGGTATTGATATTATCGGTATTACACATATTCCTGTGTCTGGAGATTAACATTCCACTGACTTTACTCATAAGCTGCTGTAATTACATGTTAGTGCGTGACCTTATTTCCAGAACACTCCTGCTATTATATAATGATTGGCATACATTTCTGTGCACACCTACATTGTACTCACCTGTACTTATAATATATATACAATATCATTATATATGTGTAAGAAGTGCAACTTTAATGTTTATATTCTGATTTAGTAAAAGAACTAATTTTGGAATGTAAACAGTAATATGTGTGATAATGTTACATATACATATATACATATACATATGTGTTACATATACATATATGTTACATATACAGTACATGCTATTACTGACAACTATACACACAGTTTTCAGAGTTATGGCTGGGAAGGTTCATGTGAAGGCAACACACAATATCCAAACATAGGACACTACAACAAGCAAAGTGATATCATTACTAGGATCATACGGTAGCTCGAAACAAAAAATATTACTTTTCATAAAATAAACTTTTTTTTGAACCAACAGGAATAATTAATAATATTATCATAGGACTAAGGACCTGATTCAGACCCACTCGCTAAGGCGCTATTGCTCGCTCTGAGCGATTTTCACCCATCTGCGTATGCGCATAATTTGCAGTGCGCGTGCGCAAGCCATTTCGTTGTGATCTGATTTTGGTTGCTCGTAAGCCACTATCAGGTCGCTGCTTTGAGTGACAGATAGTGCCGTTTGTGGGTGGTAACAGGGGAAGGTGCTTGTAAACGGGGGAGTGGATGTGCGAACGCAGACGTGTCAGGCCGCCAAAATGCCGTTTAAAGGGCGTGCATAATTAGCAAAGTAGCGTCATTGTACACGTCACCTGCATATATTTCAGCCAGCGCTGATCGCTGTGCTTGCGGCGGGTTAAGGCAACCCTAAAGGGCTGCGAGCAGCTCCGATGGCTCTCGATGTTCCCGATTAATCCTACATTTCCCGGAGATGACGTGTGTTGTGAGTGGCAAGGGGGCGTCTTTAGACACGTGCGAGCGCACTTTGCCGTAGCTCGCTAAAACATAGTGGGCGTCAATACACGACCTAGTGCGAGCAATTCATTTAAATATCCATCCCCTTTTTGCAAGCGAGCGACCGCAACTTGCGAGTGGGTCTGAATGAGTTTCTAAGGCCATATGGGATGGTCATCTATCTCCGATAATCTACAAAAATCGATGTTCATGTCCGATGCCACATCGATTCTGGAGACATGATGTATTAATAGGATCAATATAAAATACAATACATCGATGTATTTATCTGATGCCCGGTATTTCCCATTTCACTGCGAATATGTTGGCTTTTCTTTCTATTCTCTTTAATTAACTGTGCATGGCCAATCCTTTCTTAATGCGTAACATCACATGCTGCAAACTTATATTGTTCTTAGAGAAGACTGATATTAAGTTTTCTGATGTTCTTCTGCCTTAAATGCAGACATAGTGATCCTGCATCAATCTTTCGGGACACACGATTGGTCATCCCTACTTTGAAAGGATTTTCCTCTTTTAGGGTAATTTTATCCAACATCCCAGAGATTAGGACTTTGGTGGGGGTCTTTTCCCATCTATCACAATCCAGTCGCAAACCCCCCCCCCCCCCACACACACACACACACGCACACACACTTATTTGACTAAGGGGTCTATTTACTAAGCAGCATTAGGAGATAAAGTGAACAATGAGAAGGTACCAGCCAATCAGCTCCTAACTGCCATTTTTCAAACACAGCCTGTGACATGGCAGTTAGGAGCTGATTGGCTGGTACCTTATCATTGTTCACTTTATCTCCTAACACAGCTTAGTAAATAGACCCTTAAATCTTACTTATATAGAGGATAAAAGCCCTTGCTATGTATGGCTGTGTGAGATCCACAGGAAAGGAACAAGATGAACCTACAGAGATGACAACTGGATCCTGATTGGGCAATGGCCATGTCCATCAAAACAGATGCCAATTGTCATTATCATTGCTTATTAGTGTTACTGACAGCTCTCTTGTAGCACTTCAAGCTGATTTCTTAGTTCAAGTGTGTGTAAAGGACAGATGTATCATGCAAACAGGGGGCCTAATTCAGCATTGCACACAAGTGAACGCAGATTCCCAATTATCAGAAATCTGCACATGCACAGGATTGACAGGCAGAGGCATTTAAGGGGCAATGCAGGGGTGGGGTCGGCCGGTGTTCACGGAAACGGGGGCATGTTGGCCCTGTTTTCCGGGAGTGGCAAGGCCAAGGACGCAGATTTCTGGCCTTGGAAGTCGGCCAGCCTGAGTAAGCTGAGGCTTACTCAGCTGGCTGGGGGCCTGGCGCCGTCCACGGTCGCAGTGCTAGGATCGCAAATGCAGCAGGGGATGTCATAATTCTCCTACTGCATTTCCTTTTTTACAAGGATAGAATTGCAAGGCTGCTTGCTTGCAGCTTTGTAATTCCGTCCCAAGCTGACTCACCTCCCGTGTCCCACTTGTAGAAAATCCACTGTTATCCAATAATAATATAGGGGAAGAAGGAGTCATGTAGAAAGGTGGTAACCTCTTCTGTCTAGACACTGAGATCAAAAGTTATTTGTACACCATGCATAATTTCTGGCACAAAGCTTTAAAATGATAAACTGTCTTGAAAATCAAGAACATTTTAGCAACCTTGAAATCCAGAAAACACTACAGGATGTACGTCCTGTGCTAATCATATGACTTTCTAGAGCTAACTAGTAACAATACAGACCAATTTACATTTTGTGTAGAGTGAATTGTGAAACCACAGCGCAATCAAACCTCTATGTACAGTCAGGTGCATAAATATTGGGACATTGAAAGAATTTTCATTTTGGCCTCTATTCACCACCACAATGTCTTTGAAATGAAACAAACAAGATGTGCTTTAACTGCAGACTTTCAGGTTTAATTTGAGGGTAATTACATCCAAATCAGGTGAACGGTGTAGGAATTACAACGGTTTCTATATGTGCCTCCCACTTTTTAAGGGGCCAAAAGTAATGGGACAAACTAAACAATCCTAAATCTAACTTTCACTTTTTAATAGTTTGTTGCAAATCCTTTGCAGGCAATTACAGCCTGAAGTCTGGAACGCATAGACATCACCAGACGCTGGGTTTCATCCCTGGTGATGCTCTGCCAGGCCTCTACTGTAAATGTCTTCACTTCCTGCTTGTTCTTGGGGCATTTTCCCTTCAGTTTTGTCTTCATCAAGTGAAATGCATGCTCAATTGGATTCAGGTCAGGGGATTGACTTGGCCATTATAACATTTCACTTTTTAGCTTTAAAACCTCTTTGGTTCCTTTTGCAGTATCCTTCGGGTCATTGTCCATCTGCACTGTGAAGCGCTGTCCAATGAGTTCTGAAGCATTTGACTGAATATGAGCATATAATATTGCCCGAAACACTTCAGAATTCATTCTGCTGCTTTTGTCAGCAGTCACATCATCAATAAATACAAGGGAACCAGTTCCATTGGCAGCCATACATGCCCACGCCATGACACTACCACCACCATGCTTCACTGATGAGGTGGTATGTTTTGGATCATGAGCAGTTCCTTTCCTTCTCCATACTCTTCTCTTCCCATCACTCTGGCACAAGTTGATCTTTGTCTCATCTGTCCATAGGATGTTGTTCCAGAACTGTAATGGCTTTTTTAGATGTTGTTTGGCAAACTCTAATCTGGTCTTCCTGTTTTTGTGGCTCACCAATGGTTTACATCTTGTGGTGAACCCTCTATATTCACTCTTGTGAAGTCTTCTCTTGATTGTTGACTTTGACACATATACATCTACCTCCTGGAGAGTGTTCTTGATTTGGCCAACTGTTGTGAAGGAGTTTTTCTTCACCAGGGAAATTATTCTTCTGTCATCCACCACAGTTGTTTTCCATGGTCTTCCGGGTCTTTTGGTGTTGCTGAGCTCTCCGGTGCGTTCTTTCTTTTTAAGAATGTTCCAAACAGTTGATTTGGCCACACCTAATGTTTTTGCTATCTCCCTGATGGGTTTGTTTTGATTTTTCAGCCTAATGGTGGCTTGCTTCACTGATAGTGACAGCTCTTTGGATCTCATATTGAGAGTCGACAGCAACTGATTCCAAATGCAAATGTCACACCTAGAATCAACTCCAGACCTTTTACCTGCTTAATTGATAATGAAATAACGAGGGAATAGCCCACACCTGCCCATGAAATAGCTTTTCAGTTGATAGTCCCATTACTTTTGGCCCCTTAAAAAGTGGGAGGCACATATAGAAACCGTTGTAATTCCTACACCGTTCACCTGATTTGGATGTAATTACCCTCAAATTAAACCTGAAAGTCTGCAGTTAAAGCACATCTTGTTTGTTTCATTTCAAAGCCATTGTGGTGGTGAATAGAGGCCAAAATATGAAAATTCTGTCACTGTCCCAATATTTATGCACCTGACTGTATATGCTTCCACTCTTATAAGTGATTCCTTTTACTGCACCCTGTACTGAAGATTATATATATATATATATATATATATGTGTGTGTGTCCTCATACATCTTAGCTTCTATATGCCATATGGCGCGAGACTCTCAGCGTGACTGAGATGGTTCTAGAGGAGGACAGAACCAAATTGTTCTATAAATTTAGCTTCTTATTCGTATCGCAAATACAATAAAACACCAGTCACAGAGTACTAGAAATGCTGGGCTGCGAATTTAACTGCACAGGTATTAGTTTTAATAATAGAAAAAGTTGCAGATGAAACACAACGGAACTTGGAGTGATAAAGATTCAGATTCAGGGGGTATTTAGTTTGGCTGCGAAAAGCCGTTATCGGCGATAATTTATCGCCGATGATGTAATTTTCGCCTGTTTAAATTATCCCTGTATTCAATTTTAAAGACTTTTCACACACATATATATATATATATATATATATGTGTATGTGTGTATGTATGTATATATATGTATGTGTGCATATATGTATGTATATATATATATATATATATATAAAATTACCTCCATTAGAGAGCAGTGACTATCTGTGGATTATGTTTATGCTTAACAGCAAGATTGTACCCCTGAGGAAGTCCCATTCAAGATTCAAGAGATGAAACGCGTAGGATTAAAGGTCTCGTACCCTTCTGTCCCACGTCAGGTATCCACCTATGAGCTCACACCCTTTGGGGTGAATGGTGGTGTTCATCTACCTTACCAAGACGTTGGTTATCTGACACCATTGTATTCTGATGTAAGAAGTTGTTTTGAAATAATTTTTAACAAAACCTAAAGATAAATTCTTGTATCAGTTCTAATTAGGCCTATCGGCCTTCTTTCTTGGGTGACATTTTGGTGTGAGGGTATATTTCAGGACATTCCCTCCAATCGTAACAGTTCTTCCACATTTTATGAAGAAAAGTCTAATGAATAATTTTCCTGGACTGCTGTCATTCTCCCTAAATTGGAACAAGCATTATTTCCTACAAAGATGGACTGTTAAAAATAAAATAAAAATAAAAATTTTTTATTCTAACTTATTGTTTTTCATTGTTGATTAGCGCCCTCAGGTTCTTTATTGTATCTGTATATATGTATGTGTGTATATATATATGTATATATGTGTGTGTGCATATATATATATATATATGAGTGTGTGTATATATATATATATATATATATATATACTGTATATGTGTATGTATGTGTATATACATATGCGTGTATGTACAGTATATATATTATATATATTATATATGTGTGTATATATGTATACATATACGTATATATATATATATATATATATACACACATATATATATACATATACTGTATGTTTGTATATACAGTATATGTATATATACCTATATGTATATAAACATATATGGGTATAAATGCATATATACCCATATATATGCATATATACTGTATATGTGTATAGTTTGTGTGTACAGCCCCCCAACCAATGTCAAGGAAACATCGGCTGCTGCGGTCTCAAACAATCAATTGTTTATATCGATTTTTTTAACCCAGCGGCCATCGATGGTACAGTTGTCAATGGCCATCACTACAGTATACCATAAAAAAAATTATTTTTATGATATATGGTGTTTTTAAAAAAAAATTGCGTTGGAATAGTTTTAAAAAGATGTTCTTGACCTAATTCAATCATAATTTCGGAGCGTTTTTTTGAAAAATAATTAGTCAGTTAAGTGGTTAAGGGACTTAAAAATATGCTTACACCAATTTTCGTGTACCCCAAATTTGATGGGCATAGTTATTTTGCCCCCAAAAATAAGCAGAGTGCTATTCTTCACCCCTTCTTCAATGCTGCATTTATGCACCTGCCGCAGCTATTTAAAAACCCTGACTCCCTTCAGCGGGCAAATATGAGGATACCCATAGTGATCCCCCATGTCTGCACATCTTTAGGGGGGTCCCAGGAACATTTCCAGAAAAATTCCCTAATTTTTTTCGATACTTACCTTTCTGCTGGGTCCCGTTTTCGCTGATTCCTAATTGAATACGGGGAAAAGCGGGCACGCTCCCGATACTTTATCCCCATCAAAACCTCCCAGGTGCTTTATTTATGCTAATAAGATGCACTTTTTCAGCAAGACGCTCAGCATGGCTGAGTCACCCCAGGACCTGGCTCACCAATAGGGGCTTTTTACCATTTGTAAATGACACTTGTGAACCAAGAAAACATAGGGCCTGATTCAGGTTGGTTCGCAAGGCTGCAATTGCATGCACCCCGCTCGCTGCAAAAATATGCTAAAGAATGCAATCGCACGGCAACCGCAGCACAATACCAAGGCACCCATCACTGTGTAAAGCCTGCCCAGTTCCCATGACATGCATCCGCAAGTCAGTGAAAACATCGGTAACATCGAGTAACATCGAAACCATCCGCACAGTTGTGGTTGACATGACCCTACCGCAGAAACTGCTAAACTTCCTGTCGCCATCTAGATTTCTGCTAGCGTATGCTATCGCAGGGGCTTAATTATGCACGTCCCTGTAACGGCGTTCAAATGCCCAGGCACGCCTGTGTTTCTCTGACCACCCCCCGTCACCACCCTCAAATGGTCTCTTCCTGTCAATCACTGTGTGAAGACTCTGCGTGCTCACTGCGATTGCTTCCTGATCGCTGTGGCCAGTTCACACATGCACACTGCATCTTATAAGCATTCGCAGAATGCAAACATCGGGTGCGAACCAACCTGAATCAGGCCCATAGTCTCATTATTGACAGATTTCATTTGATCCTTAATCCTGTGCGTACACCTCTTCACACATATAGATATGTCCTTCCTGCATTATGGGTTATGTTACACAGGGTGCGTCATTCTGTATCACAGCAACAACGATGGATGACACATCTGTAGGGGTGAGACGGCTTTAGAGTCTTTTGCAGCAGTCATGTCTGCAACTTTATGTTAATGCTAGTATTAGCCCTTTCCTTTGTGTACAAGCATGCATCTGAACGTGCAAGGACTGAGATGATTACTGAGTGCAAGGACTGAGGGCCTGATTCAGAGCCGGACGCTCTTTCAGAGCGCTCGCTCTGAATCAGTGCCCGCCTATTGTATTTTTAGAGCGGCCTCCTGGCCGCTCGCATAGCTGAGGGTGACCACCCACAGCTAGTGCAAGCGACCAGGATGATGGTCGCGATGGTCAAGACCATCGCGACCATCGAACTTGCGAAGAGACCCTTGTGGTAGGGTCTCGTTGCCGCAAGTCCCAGTGGACTTCTTGCTCTTACAGAGCAATAAGTCCATCCACTGACATCACTTGTGATGTCAGTGGGGCCGGCCTTAGACGATAGGTGTTCCCATGGGAACGCCTCCGTCTGGGCAGCCACACCCCGGCACGCCCACCAAAGGGGGCGTGCTGTCACTCAACATCGACAGCATGCCCCCTTTGTAGTGAGACCCGGAGCGACGGCTTGCCCGTTGCTATCCGGGTCTCGCGCATGCGCACAACGGAGCCGCCTCCGTCGTGCACATGCGCACTGGGCCAACATCGACCCGCTTGCGAGCGCCCAGCGCTCGCGAGCGGGTCTGAATCAGGCCCTGAGTTGCTTACCTAGTGCAAGGACTGAGATGCTTACTTAGTGCAAGGACTGTGATCAGGGCCGTAGCTAGGGTAGTGCGGCTGGTGCCATCGCACAGGGCACCACAGATCACGGGGCGCTATTTGGGCCTGTCAAATTTCTGTTTATTATCATTCTCACTTGTAGCTTCCTCTTATTTCAGCCCCAGCATCTCCTGGCCTCTACTATCTCTTTCCTGGCCCTTCCCCATGAGGCCATTCCCCCTTTTTGGGTGCATTATGTCCATTTGAAGAATGAGGGGGACGCCAATGCTCTTTCTGGCACAGGGCACCAAAAAGTCTAGTTACGGCTCTGACTGAGATGTTTACTTAGTGCAAGGACTGAGATGTTTACCTAGTGCAAGGACTGAGATGTTTACTTAGTGCAAGGACTGAGATGCTTACTTAGGGCCTGATTCAGACCTGCTCGCTAGATGCGGCCGCTCGCTCCCAGTGTATGGAAATTTTGCTAAGTGACGTCAAGGCAGCCGCTCGCTCGGCAAGGCATAAGCTATGTCTGGGCGAGCGATCACTTTGTGTTTAGAGACGCCCACCAGCCTGTCTTTAGCTGCCCACTTGTGTACATCATCTCCAGGAAGCATATACAGCCATTGGTACATCGGGTTCCATCGGATCTGACCGCAGTGCTTGCGGTTGACTGTACCCTACCGCAAGCACTGTGAGCACTTCAGTGTATTATTCAACTAGGTGATGTGTACTATGACGCTGCCTTTTAATTATGCATGCCCCAGAAATGGCGTGGAAACACTCTGGCACGACTGCGTACGCAACTCCACTCCCCCGTTACTACTGCCTTGCACCTGTTACCACCCACAAATAGCCTCTCCTGTCACTCATTCCACTGGGCTGTCTTTGCAAGGTGAATGAGCAAAATCCGATCGCTCATACTAGTTTGCGCATGCGCACTGCAAACTATACACATGCGCACATTAGCGAACATCGTCTGCAACGAGCGCCCCCTTGCTAGCGAGCAGGTCTGAATCAGGTCCTTAGTGCAAGGACTGAGATGCTTACTTAGTGCAAGGACTGAGATGTTTACTTAGTGCAAGGACTGAGATGCTTACTTAGTGCAAGGACTGAGATGCTTACTTAGTGCAAGGACTGAGATACTTAGTGCAAGGACTGATATGTTTACTTAGTGCAAGGACACTCCTATAACAAGCCCCTGACACTCCTATAACAAGGCCGTGACACTCCTATAACAAGCCCCTGACACTCCTATAACAAGCCCCTGACACTCCTATAACAAGCCCCTGACACTCCTATAACAAGGCTGTGACACTCCTATAACAAGCCCCTGACACTCCTATAACAAGCCCCTGACACTCCTATAACAAGGCTGTGACACTCCTATAACAAGCCCCTGACACTCCTATAACAAGCCCGTGACACCCCTATAACAAGCCCCTGACACTCCTATAACAAGCCCATGACACTCCTATAACAAGGCCGTGACACTCCTATAACAAGCCCCTGACACTCCTATATCAAGCCCCTGACACTCCTTTAACAAGCCCCTGACACTCCTATAACAAGCCCGTGACACTCCTATAACAAGGCCGTGACACTCCTATAACAAGGCCGTGACACTCCTATAACAAGCCCGTGACACTCCTATAACAAGGCCGTGACACTCCTATAACAAGCCCCTGACACTCCTATAACAAGGCCCTGACACTCCTATAACAAGCCCCTGACACTCCTATAACAAGCCCCTGACACTCCTATAACAAGCACGTGACACTCCTATAACAAGCCCCTGACACTCCTATAACAAGCCCGTGACACTCCTATAACAAGCCCCTGACACTCCTATAACAAGCCCCTGACACTCCTATAACAAGCCCCTGACACTCCTATAACAAGGACGTGACACTCCTATAACAAGGCCGTGACACTCCTATAACAAGCCCCTGACACTCCTATAATAAGGCTGTGACACTCCTATAACAAGCCCGTGACACTCCTATAACAAGGCCGTGACACTCCTATAACAAGCCCCTGACACTCCTATAACAAGCCCCTGACACTCCTATAACAAGCCCCTGACACTCCTATAACAAGGCCGTGACACTCCTATAACAAGCCCCTGACACTCCTATAACAAGCCCCTGACACTCCTATAACAAGCCCCTGACACTCCTATAACAAGGCTGTGACACTCCTATAACAAGCCCCTGACACTCCTATAACAAGGCTGTGACACTCCTATAACAAGCCCCTGACACTCCTATAACAAGCCCGTGACACCCCTATAACAAGCCCCTGACACTCCTATAACAAGCCCATGACACTCCTATAACAAGGCCGTGACACTCCTATAACAAGCCCCTGACACTCCTATATCAAGCCCCTGACACTCCTTTAACAAGCCCCTGACACTCCTATAACAAGCCCGTGACACTCCTATAACAAGGCCGTGACACTCCTATAACAAGCCCGTGACACTCCTATAACAAGGCCGTGACACTCCTATAATAAGCCCCTGACACTCCTATAACAAGGCCCTGACACTCCTATAACAAGCCCCTGACACTCCTATAACAAGCCCCTGACACTCCTATAACAAGCACGTGACACTCCTATAACAAGCCCCTGACACTCCTATAACAAGCCCCTGACACTCCTATAACAAGCCCCTGACACTCCTATAACAAGCCCCTGACACTCCTATAACAAGGACGTGACACTCCTATAACAAGGCCGTGACACTCCTATAACAAGCCCCTGACACTCCTATAATAAGGCTGTGACACTCCTATAACAAGCCCGTGACACTCCTATAACAAGGCCGTGACACTCCTATAACAAGCCCCTGACACTCCTATAACAAGCCCCTGACACTCCTATAACAAGGCTGTGACACTCCTATAACAAGCCCCTGACACTCCTATAACAAGCCCCTGACACTCCTATAACAAGCCCCTGACACTCCTATAACAAGGCTGTGACACTCCTATAACAAGCCCCTGACACTCCTATAACAAGCCCGTGACACTCCTATAACAAGCCCGTGACACCCCTATAACAAGCCCCTGACACTCCTATAACAAGCCCATGACACTCCTATAACAAGGCCGTGACACTCCTATAACAAGCCCCTGACACTCCTATAACAAGCCCCTGACACTCCTATAACAAGCCCGTGACACTCCTATAACAAGGCCGTGACACTCCTATAACAAGGCCGTGACACTCCTATAACAAGGCCGTGACACTCCTATAACAAGCCCCTGACACTCCTATAACAAGCCCGTGACACTCCTATAACAAGGCCGTGACACTCCTATAACAAGCCCGTGACTCTCCTATAACAAATCCGTGACACTCGTATAACAAGCCTATGAAACATCCCATCCTTGCGATCACTTTAGGTCACCTTCCAGTATCCACCCTGATTCTCTCAGGGATTACAAACCCATCTCTTGTGTCAGCATTTCTGTACGCAATTAACAACGGTATCGCACACATTGGTTCGTGTGTGCGCAGTAAGGGATTTCTGGACTTTTCCTGTTTGCGCAGTATCAAAACATTGTTCAACTGCGTAAATAGTAAATACTGGTGCTGCGTCCATCTCTGCAACAGGCCCTTACATGCATGTGCAATTGAAAAACATTCACCATTTGTGTATATGTCACTGTTGGGTGCTACTCAGAATCAGGCCCGTAGGCTCCTGTGTGCTGCCTATAAAGCTGCAATCAGCTGCACAGATGTCTTTGGGCCTGATTCAGACCCACTCGCGAGCGGCTGTCCGCTCGCAAGTGGGTCGATGTTATGCACTGAGCATGCGCACGACGGAGGGAGCTCTGTCGTGCGCATGCGCCAGACGCGACGAGCGAAGGAAAGTCCTTCGCTCGTTGTGTCCGATCAAAGGGGGCGTGCTGTCAATGTTGATTGACAGCACGCCCCCTTTGGTGGGCGTGCCGGGGGCGTGCCTCCCTGACGGGGGCGTTCCCACGGGAACGCCTCCCGTCAGAAGCCGGCCCACTGACATCACTAGTGATGTCAGTGGGAGTGATTTTGGCTCTGATAGAGCCAAAATCACTCCGGAGCTTGCGGTTGAAAACCTCAACCGCAGGCTCCGGCTCGCAATTTCGATGGTCGCGATGGTCTCGACCATCGCGGCCATCAAAAAGCACGCTCGTATAGCCTGTGGGTGGTGACCCACAGCTATACGAGCGTCCAGGAGGACGCTCCATGAAAATGGAGCCCGGCCCTCATTCAGAGCGTGCGCTCTGCTCAGAGCGTACGGCTCTGAATGAGGGCCTTTGTCTTTGTTTGGATTGTGAAGTCTTTTTTCCTCTGTTTTTGTGTGGGAAAAAATAAAACAAAATTTATATTGAGAAATACATGACAGGTGAGCACTATGCAGATACTCCACGTGCATTACTGATTTGTACCACAAGGTGTCAGATACAGACAATTTGCTTGTCACTTGCATTGTTATGCTGCTTTTTAATTCCAATTAGCAAAATCTGTGTTTATTTATTACCGATTATACATAGCGCACACATATTCCACAGTGCTTTGCAGAGAATATTTGGCTATTCACATTGTGAGTGCGACTTTAAAGAAGCGATGGCTTACTTACATAAGCAGCTGCCTTGTAAATATGGCCCTTGGTGACAGGGCATTGTGCCCACTTGTTTGCCTCAGTGACCTGACATGTGACTAGCATTAATCCTGATGTATGGATGATGGCAGCATTCCTTCTTTTCTGGCCCCAAACAGCAAATAGACCAATCACAAGAATGTAAAGACATGAAGGAGTGAGGGCGCCCATGAGATATTATGTTTTTATAAACCACAATGGTAATCTAGCAAATGGTTGCATCTACCTACAGTACTTCCAACATGTGTCTTTGGTCAAGGAGCATTCTCCGTAACCCTGAAATTGGATGACAGAGTGCGTGCATCCAATGCATTACTATAACAACATTAAAATGGATACTGCCAAAGTGCCATGCCGCATGCCATCAGCCCGGGCACGGGGTGCACAGGAGAACCCAGAGCCGGCCCTGCCCACTAATGTGATAGTTAGGTCACACTGCTGTCCTACTACTATGGGTTGTGTGAGTGCATAGTGATATGATTTATCAATAACTACTGTAGGAAGCAGACCTCATAAGTAGGAAATGACTATTCTGGTGTTGGGGATCAGGGGCATATTTATAATGGCTGCAAGGGGGGCCTGCACCGCACACCCAAGGGGGGCCCGCACCGCACACACTTTTTTTTATATTTACCTTTCCGAAGTCTAACGGAGTAGAGCTACACAAAATGCAGAAAATGGCCACCGCCGCCATTTTTCCAGCGCTTTTTGCATGCACTGTAGGAAATCACCGGGAAAATGGCTGCCGCGCCATTTTTTGCGGGGACCTGAGCATGCACAGTAGACTCCAGGCACAGACTAGTGCCCGGAGTCTACTGCTGCTGTCAGTTCGCTGATGGCAGCTGGGGAGAGAGGAGGGGGTCCCGGACAGGGAGTGAACACGGGCCCTCCTCTCTTAATACGCCCCTGCTGGGGATCCTCATTAGAGCTATATCATGTCCATGTGCCATCTGTGTATATCAGTTGTCCATAATTGATGAATCATGTATGTACTCTATTTACACTTCCCTGCCCTACTTATGCCAAGGATAACATGAAGTAAAAGACCTTGCATAATAGAAGTGAACGTGCTGTTTTGGTTATTCTAATATGTATTTATTACAGTGTAAATAAGTGAAATGTCTTCATGGAAAAATTTTAAATGCTATAAATAAAAAAAGTGCAAAGGTGTGTAAAACTACTTTAGACAGTCTGCTTTTAAATGAGGTCATATTGTGGACAGCCACACCCGTGAAATAACAGAATGTATCTGGTTTGTTTGGAAAGTTACAATCTCTCTGGGTTCAATATTGTTTTGGCTAAACCATAGATATCAGAAGAGAACAGAGTGTTCTTATATCAGCCCAAGTGTAAACATGACATTGGTGAGGATTGTGTAGTTGTAGTTGCTGGGAGAGGCCAGTAGAGGGAGCAAGGGACCATAGTACAACGTAATGAGAAATGCAGACTAATGTCCAGGAACGCAGAACGCCGGACACAGAGCGTGTGGGGGAGGGATAGCTGTCACTTTCACGGTGCACTGGTAATACAAAATGCAGTGGTTGCACACTGCAGATCTCTTTGATTTTGCATGTGTCACATTAGTGAGCTTTACGATTTTATTAATATTTAAGATTTTATTATTTTATTTACATGGAGAAAGATGCACGTAGAAATGTACTTCACCATAGAAGTGGAACTGGGAGATTCAAAATGCTCCCCACCCATTAAGACTATAGGATGAGACCTCTTCTCTTGTTAGCTCAGAGCTTGTGCAAAATGGAAGTATTTTTTTTGTGGAGTGAGTGTAAATGGAGCCCTTTTGCAAACCAAGGGATCCCTTCCACCCCCATATCCTAATTTTGTTCTTTCCACTCTCTTTCTCTGCAAAGTGAAAGCTCAGTTTTGCAGGGCTCCATAAAACACCTCCTTACAGTATAAAGGTGATTAAAACTTTGGGGTAAATCCAATTGTACGCGATGTACTTACAGGTGCGAGTCATCATGACAATGGCCGCACTTGACGGCAGCCCGGATTCACCTAAAAGTGCTTACAGCCCCATAGAGCTCTGAGCAAAATGAAGCGAATTGGGGCTCGGAGCGGGCCGCAAAGGGTATGAGGTGCGGCGCTGTTGCCGACGTTTTCACACTGTTGCAACAGAAACTCGCAGCCTTCACATGGAATAGGATTGACCCCTTTGTCTCTTTCCACTCCTCATTAACAACCTGCAATTGTGGAATGTAATGTCACCATAGAGGATGGTGTGTGTTTTATATAATGAAACAAGACAAACTCCACCTATTATCTATTTACTATCCATACATGTAAATATTCATGGCAAATGTTTTTGTAGTACGTGATTAACAATGGCTTGCATAAAACGACATATTATCCTTGCACTACATAAGCTGAAGGGTTTGTGCTTACTGACATGACACAGGGAGGCAGGGAAGTAGAGCCAAAATATATATTGTTATAATCAGCTATCTCTCCTGTCTGTCTGTCTGTCTATCTATCTGAGCTTGTCATGTATTGATTAAGCTTTCATATGAAAACCAGGGTAAAATAAGCCATTTTGTAGATTATTTGCTAATGGGCCTGATTCAGCAAGGAACGCAGTTGCTAATACGCACTTAAACGGCTGATTATTGCGTTCTGCACGTGCGTATGCAGAACCATTGCAGAGTGATTGACAGGAAGTAGCATTTGTGGGTGGTGACAGGGGGTGGTCAGTGAAACACAGGCGTACCAGTGCGTTTGATTGCCATTGCAGGGGCGTGCATAAATTGTCTACTGTACTGTGATGGCCTACGCAGAGGTCTGATAGCGTGCGTGGAAGTTAGCAATTCCTGAGAAAGGTCAGGGCTTGTGCAAGTGTGCGTGAGGCTGCGATGGTACTCGATTGTACCGATGTTTTTGCAGCCCTGCTAAACATTACGATATGTGCTAAGTAAAGTGGGCGTCCTTATGTAGTGCAGTGGCGGCATTGCGATCGCAATGGATTAGCATACTATCGCAGTTGAACTGCATGCGTAATCGCTATTGCATTCTCAGTTGCGTTCCTTGCTGAATCAGGCCCAATGCCCACGAGCAGTCACACCTGTAGATATGTGCATAGGTGTAATATCAGGTGATGTTTATTTTTTGGACACTATTATTAACATTATATTAGCATTAAGTGGGCATATCTGCATTATTTCTTTTTTATGGAAAATATCACGTAGAATATATATGCCAGTACTGGTAAAACGGTGGAGTCAGTAACCTGACAAACACTGATTCCATCTACATACTGGAGGCGGCTGCAGATCCCTAAAAATGACATCCGAATGTACTACTTGCCATTATACAATAATGCCTGCCTGATGTAAAATGATACAATTGGGTGCAGCTGCCGGCATTACACACCGATTCCATCCTTACATTATACTAAATACACTTAGGGCCTGATGTAAGATTGGGTGCAGCCGCTGGCATTACACACCGATTCCATCCTTACATTATACTTCATACACTTAGGGCCTGATGTAGAGTTATAAATAAATCAGGCCTACGTTGCTGAGGAAGCGAGCACATTATAAATGCGTATATTCGCCCATAGGCAGAGATGCCTTCATACCAAGATGTAATCCGTCTGTGAATTTAGCATATGCAGTATGCTGGCTACTAGCCATCAGTATTGCACATAGACGGGCATGTATTTATGGGTAGATTCAATAGAAATGCGGCCATATTGGGAGCATGCACAGGGCGAATCCATGCTACTGTAGATACACGCAGGTGGGCGCACGTTCAGCTCTGCACCCGCCCCTTACTTGTTAGCGTGTTGCTTTTTATAGTTGTTCTTCCGTGTTTTTACAATTAAAATAGCAATGCTGTTCAAAGTGCACAGGGAAAATAAATTGTCAGCATAAAGACTATTGTTTTACTTGGTGACATCATTTATCTCTTTTTGTGTCAGAAATGTTTATAGTTGGATGAAAAAAATAGGTTAAAATATTCTCTTTTTAGAATAAAAATAATGAAGCAGTGTAATAGGAGACTTTGTATTTATAGTCTCATCTTTTCCTGGCATTACATTACTTCAAATATTTTTCTCAGGAAAAAAAAATCTACCTGCTGAAGAAATGAAGGCCCTGTACTAGGTAGTGTATATTACAGGCAAGATATGATTATTCCCATGCTGGCTCAGATCTTATTTTGTTCATTGCTCATTTACTAATCCAAAAAAATTGTATGTTCTGAAGATAAACACTATGTGACTTATTTTGCAAGTGTATTGCACAGGGCTTGTTTATTAGCTCTGTGGGTTAGAGAAGGGGGGTGTATTACGAAGTCATCCTACTTTGCATATGGGGGGGTGACACCATATGATGTCATCGCCCACAGCTATTTAAGGGCGTGGAGCACTGAAATAGCAAGCACTCAGCCTCAAGCTTGTGGCATCAGCAGTTGAAGTCTAAAGATCAGATCAGGGTGTTTCATTCAAACACCAAAGCATACAGTATAGGATATATAAAACTGCAGGGTTTTTTGTTGCTTGTGGAAGCTTAAACAGAAATATCCTCCTGCAAACATGAGTACAGGAATGTGTAAATACCCCATGGAGGTGGCTGTGTATGAACTACACAATTTCTCCATTTCATTTTTCTCGTCCCTTCTGGGGGCAGACGTCGTATCTGTTAAACTGGATAACAGGTAATAACGTTTTGCATTCAGCTTATGTATTTTTATCACCGTAAAGCTTTGCAGATGCCGTTACATCCATGTCTGTTGATTTGCACTGTTCCCACTTGCAGAAAAGAATTAATTGCAACTGCACAGCATACTGTATGCACAGTGGGGTTCAATCCTATTGTATATGTCTGCACTTGCAGCTTATTACAGCAGCCTTTACACTCTTGTAGCTCATTTGACATAAATAATTGCCTAGTGTCTAATCTGGATGTAGCAAGCTGTTTTCTTGCTGTAATGTATTATAATATATTAGTTTATATTTTTTGACTGATACATACAAAATATTGTTGAAATATTGGCTAGTCAAACAATAGAATTTACAGAGCACCTTGTGCTGCGTTTAGCCTTATATCTATGTATTGTGGTTTTGCTTATCTGTGTATAGTAATATTGTATCATTATATAGTGCTGTAGTATTGTATACATGCCCGAGCAACATGAGACCATGGCGGGTTGGTTACAGCAGGATTATCCTGGTTTGGACTGGAATAGCTAGCTCTGTTTCCGCCTCCTTGTTTGTTAGAGGGTTGCAGGAGACTATTGCTTTGTCTGTGCTGTCAGTTTAACCCCTTCGGGTATATGCACATGTAACATGATCCCTTGCCAAAAGCATGCATTAGGAAGCTTATTACATCAGTAGTTATATATATATACACTTTTTTATTATTATCTATTTATTTAGAGGTTTCATTACAACTGTAACTAACAGAGTTTTTTTTATTCTTTTCCACAGTGCATCAGGGGCAAGCGTGGTTGCAATAGATAACAAGATTGAACAAGCCATGGTGAGTGTCATGCACCCACATAACTAGTTATAATTATTTTTTAGACACCATTTCTTATTTTGGTAACTGGGAAAGTCTTGGTGAAATGTATATGCGAGGAATCCTTAAAAATACAAGGCTGCATCTTGTGAACCTTACTGTTGCATTACAATGACACAGTGTGACATCTTAGATTTGTACTACACTTTGCACCAAGGAAGAGTCTTTGTATTGGAATCTGGGGAGCATTTGTACTCAAATATTAACAGTGAATTACTGAGGTGCATTAATATGATGAAATGATTTCCAGTTGGAGGTCTCCCTGTTTTCCATGTGGACATATGCTGCTGCTGCTGCTGCTGCTGCTGCTGCTGCTGCTGCTGCTGTTGCTGAGCAGATTTCTCCACAGAGACTCTGGGATCTCATTGGACAGATCAGGACTGCAGTGTAAACTGCAGACTGTGCCAGGCTGGGTATGTGGGAATCCCATCTCTTGGAAAGGAAACTGCAGACATTTTTGTACACGTTCAACAAAAACTCCTTCTTTTTCTTTTAATACCTCAAGGTCTCAATCCTTGAATTAGAGATCTTAGAAATCTTAATAAAATAAAAATAATGTGCTTATGTTCATATGGAAAAAAAAATGTAAGTGTTTTTTTATGAAAGATTTTAGCACATAGGTTACAAAAATATGTAAAAACAATTACAGCGAGTAATTACAGAGAGGAAAATATGAATGTTGCAAGCATTGTATAATAAAGTAAAAACTAATAGTATAACCAATCATATTAAAGAAATATTACAATCCATGTAATACATAAGTATATTACATTGAAATGCTAAATAGAAGAAAAAGAAAGGCAAATGAACGGGGAAGGAAAAAGATGTGGGAGAGATAAAGGGGATTGGAGGAAAGGGGGGGAGGGATCGCCTGTGGCCCAAACACTCCACTGGACAAAAACACTTTTTAAATAAGCTGAACAGAAGGATCAGACATAAACAATCTAGTCTCATACCATAAAGTAGCACGAAAACCATTATGAATTTGTTGCAGTGTTCAAGGTATCAGTAAAAGATTCCCCGATGGAGTCCTTTGTGTAAGGACGTTTCCATCCAGTCCATCTTGAACACATGAAAAAGGCTGCACGGCTGTACTATACATTTCCTCGCCACACTGAGAGAATTAAAAGCAGTAATGGTAAAAAATTTACTAATTCTGAAAAAGCAAATTGCTTAACCGGAAGCTAAAATTTTTAATAGGGGCACAATCCCCCACACTTAAATGACAACTCACACTTAATTCAGTCTCACCCTAAAGCTGCATACACAGTACATGATCCACTGCACGCTATATCATTCCAACACGGATCAGAATGATACATCGTGTGGATCGCATAGTGTGTACGCCCAATTGCGCGTGCCCGCGGGTCGTTCATTGCATCGTCCCATCTGCTATGCAGCACAGCAGATGGGACGATGTGATGAATGGTGCCATGATGCTAAATGCAGCATGGAACTACACATCACGCCATCGTCCACAGCATTGTGCAGTGTGTATGGACGGTGTGATGTATCGTGCCATTGCTGGGTACACACATTGTGTAGTGTGGACCCAGCATTACAGTTTATAAAGCATGTTCTCTTGCAATGATGAATAATGCTATAGAGTGCTGCATTATTGATGTGGCAATTGTGTACAGTATAAAAATCTAAATTTACTCATCATATAATAACTAGGTATTGACTTATAAGGGTCCCTCTGGCTATGGAAGAATAAACCATGTGTGTCTTGATCAGACCTTACAAGCCTTTCTTTACTGCATTGGTCTAACAAAGTGTAGGGCATCTGTCTAGCTGCTGTTTCACTGTATATACTGTAGGTTACTGAAACATGGTAATATTTGTTTGTATAGCAATATAATTTGACCTTTCACTGCTGTTTCCTACAGGATTTGGTAAAGAATCATCTTATGTATGCAGTGCGAGAAGAGGTGGAAGTCCTGAAAGAGCAAATCAAAGAGCTGGTGGAGAAGAATTCTCAGCTTGAGAAGGAGAACTGTCTACTGAAGAACCTTGCCAGTCCCGAGCAAATGAAGAAGTTTCAGTCCCGGCTTCCATCTGATGAAACAACAGGAATGTCAAACCTAGATTTTCTACATTCATCCCTACCACGCTCAGCAGGATCTGCAGTTTAAGTGGCTCTGTCTATGGAGTGGGCAGAGCCACTGAACTTTTCTTACTCATCTTCCTCGATAAATGAGAAAAAAATGTAATTTTTTTCCCCCCTCTTTAAAGTGTCACCTTGGCCTGGAGGGTCGTTGACTAGCCTAAACTGGCACCATGAGATGTACCAGGGCTAGTACATGCTTCCTCGCAAGTCTTTTCTTTAAGAGAAGAGTGAGAGAAGCTATTAATGGACTCTTCAAGAAGAGTACCAGTCAGAGAGAGCTTGTGCGCTATGGAACATGCCTTTCTTGGTGTCAGGCTTTTAATGCAAAGCCAAGATAATAGCAGCAGTTGCTGAAGGAGACCACAGACCGCTCTAGAAGAGTTCTCTAACCATGGAGTATAAGTTTGGTCAGAGGGACTGTCTCTGTTTGGCTGCATCATAAACTCTTCCAATGCAGAAAGTGAGGATGATGACCTCCGAGGACAAGAGACTGGTGAAGAATAGGTGTCTCCATTCGGTTGCAGAACAAAGCAGAGTTTGATATGCACCTCAACACTTTGATATGGAAATCTGTTTTTAGTTGGCTAACAATTGCCCTCGTAAGTGCTAGTGGAGGCTTCTTAAAATCCCCACATATCACAGGGCTGTTTAGCATAATGTATACAGATAATATTTAGTGTTGGTTAAGCAGTTGTTATTAAGTCTCAATGAAGGCTTGGAGTATGCTACATTTAATATGGACACTATCTTTTATCTGTGTTTCTTTTTTTTGTCTTTTTTGTACACGTCTAGATTAGATTGTATTTATATGTCCTTCTGGTTTTTATCTGTCTTCTTGCCAGAGCACATTGGCTTAAAAAGGACCTTCTGTAAAAGTTCACACACGACACTTTAAAATCCGGGAAAACTAAAGACTATGGACTTTTTTTTTACTGCAATATTAATGCCTTTAGCACTAATACTTCTGACGATAACCTTACATGGCTCGATGGAATCAGTATCTTTTTCTGTTTAATATTACTGTCAAAGATATCTACAATGTACATAACTCAGTGGATCCTGCAATAAACTTTTTTTTTTATATATATATATATATCTAGGAGTATGTTTTTTTTCTTCCAGACGGTTATATTGATTTATAACAAATGTTATGGTAGTGTTTTTGTAATAATAAAATATGAGATCATATTGTAACTATAAGTTAGGAGAATATAGTGATAGTGTTTTGTAATAATAAAATAGAAGATCATCTGCAACCTGTAATTATTTAACTGATAGTTAAGGAATAATTGGGGAACCACAGCTTGCTGACCGCTGGGATAGAGGAGCTATACAAAACACGTTCATTATACTGAACCTCATTGCTGGTTTTGCTATGCTCGTTTTCCTCCCTGTCTGGGTGCCCGGCACTGGGTCTTATTGACTCTTACACCATAAAAGTTTGCAAAACATAAGAACATGGAAACACAAATGCACATGGAAAACTACAGTCAATGGGTATTTTGTCCTAACTATTAGGACATGGGTGTGACCGTTTTAAGCGGAACAATACAAAAGATTAATACTTAATAATTTCTCACAGGTGTACATCTGTCCTACAAGTGGCTGGTGATAACCTGTTTTAATCGTATTTCAGTTTATAGTAACAGATTCATTGTAATTTAGTTACAGTAACTAACACATGGTTTTGTGGCCTACACACAATCTCACTATGATGCACTTACAATAGCTTGTGCTTGCTGCAAACATACATATGTGTGTCTCTGGGCATAATTCCTAAGCGCAAAAAAATAGAAAAAAAAATATATAGTCTATGTATATGCTTAGGTTCATGTCTGTGGGATTGGGTTTACACTCTGGTATATTTACCAAAGTGAGAGTTTTTAGAAGTGGAGATGTTGCCCATAGCAACCAATCAGATTTTAGCTATTATCGGCTAGTTGAATGTTATGTAGAATCTGATTGGTTGTTATGGACAACATTTCCACTTCTAAAACTCTCACTTTAGTAAATATACCCCTTAGTCTAATCTCTATTTGTGGGTTCTTTCATAATCTAAATACTATAATTTTCTCTCTTTGTTATGTTAGAAAATGTAATGAATGTGCACATACTGTACTTTAAAAAAACATCCAGAAACGATGCATAGTCCAAAAATAACCTAATCTAATGGACCTGTACACACATCACCCGACAGGCGTTCACTCTGCTTTCAGTCAGTGTTGACATCAGTAGTATTGATGCTAGTCAAAAATACAATTTACTGTTATGGAATTGCTTAGTAAATACACATAGTATGTTTGTTCAAACCCACAAAGTACAAGTTTTTGTCATTGCTTTAGCTAGCGTTGTTTTTCAATGCTGTTTATAAGCCCTTAATCTGTGTGATTCTATTAGGCCATTGTGCTTACACTTTCTACACAGTTGTGGTGCTGTAAACTTGCTGTGTTCTCTAGCAGTTATATTTCTGTGGTAAAAAGTCACCACAAGATCGTCAGCAGATGAAGATGGGTGTTGTAAGAATGGAAAATAGTGAAACAGATCACTAACTCCACCCTGGTAGGAGAAAGATTGTATCCTTTAATGTTTGTTGCTCTGTTGCCAGGGCAGCTGAAGGGACAGAGACATAAAATTGAACAAACAAGTACTCTGTGAATGCACTATGCCAAACTGTGGCCATTGTCCTGAATACAGAGAGCAGTTATAACATGCAAAGTCACACAGCACTATTTCCAGTGATACATGGGCACAGGAATTTTAGGAAAAACGTCACGCTGCAATACACTAAGAATGTATTATGATTAAGCTATGTTTAAACCTCTACAAAAGTAGGTGAAAATGAAAAATTTTAACTGCAATTGTAATAATTAAGTTATCAGGCCATTCATCAAGAAGGTAAAGCAGGAGATATTACTGATATCTCCTGCTTACCTTCCTCTGGAGGAATGTCTCACTGTCCCCATACACTAGTATGGGGACAGAATTCATCAAGCTCCGAAAATACAATATTTTCGGAGCTTGATTGCGGGAGTATTCGCCATTTTCAGATGGTGCGTGCTCCCACTACCCGCTCCTTCCCTATGGGAAGGAGTCCCGGGTTGTGAAGAGGGATCCTTTTGGGTCCTGGTTTGTGAAGAGGGATCCTTTCGGATCCCTACGCCCCTGTCTGGCTCCTTCCGTCGGACGTTGGTGCTCTTGTGCGCATGCGTGACCTCTAAGATCCTTTTGGATCAGTGAAGCCACTCGTGGGGACAGATGATTTTCGCATCAGCTGTCTCCGCGCCAGAGCAATGATGAATTGCTCCGGCATCCTCGGCAGGTTAGAATGTTAATTATCGGGGTCCATTCAGACCCGATAATTAACATCATGAATAGACCCCATAGTATTGCTTGTAAGAAGATTATATCACTGACTATCCATTGTATTTTTAAATTGTTTATTTCAGATCTTTAAAGAGGGACAGTTACAGTAAGCCAGTGCATTTTTATGTCAAGTTTTTATTCAACTAGCATATTTGATGCAAATATCTGATCTATACACAATTAACTATCTTATCATATTTTCATTACACTGTGATTTATTTATTGTTTTCTCAACTGTATTTTCAATAAACATAGCTATAAAACTAAAAGTCATTGCTGACTACTAGCGAATTACAGATTTACAGAGCACTGCAATGCTACATTCATTTTTAGATAGGATGGCAATTTTTTTGTTCAGCAGGGATCAATTTATTACATGCTTGTATTTCCGCCAAAGCCGCAATTCCTCTTGGCCAAGATACCTCATTAAGCCATCCTTGAATAGCAATGAAACACTGATATATGGCTGCCAGGCACTGACTTCTTCAGTTATGGAACATTACAGAGCTTCTCTGTGTTACCATGAAGCAAACTAACAAGTGAGACTCACTTTCTTATACAGAAGTTGGTTTAGAGTTGACCCAATAACATGATTACAATAACTGTTTTTTACAATATATGGTTATTAGCATGGGGGTGTTTCAAAGTGTCTTTTTCAACAACCAACAATCAAAAGTTCACCTACTACTGCTTGCAACGGGTTTTCTCATCTGTCAGTAACAAACAAAGGAGGCCAGTATATAAACGTGACATACCGCTTACACTACTTTAATATTATATAGGTTTGTGAAACCATTACTTATATCCTATAAGACTATTTCTCTTCCAGGCAATGCTATTATTTAACTTTAGGAGAAGGGTAATAATAATAATAATGTGGCAGTATATATGCTGTCTGATAGTAAAACAAATATTTATAAAGCTTGAAAAGCCATAAAACTGAGGGGAAAATGCATCAGTAACAGGAAGTAAAAACATGTCAGGGTGAGTCTATTTAGTCCAAGTGAATGGGACAACATTATTGGATACTGTAATATTTTGGGATTACAAACAGACCTTTTAAGAACTTGACTCATTTGCCAAAAACATTAACAGTCGTGGTGTTTCATCAAAAAGTTGTTTGTTTTTTTTACTGCTGCAATTTTATTGTTACTATATCAAACTACATATCTATAAATAAACTACAGCAATCCGACAGACATCTGATTTTTGTCAAACTCTTTTCTGTGGAGTAAACCATGAAATGTACATGAACGAGGAGCCAAATAGAGCATTACAATTTCCAAAGCGTTCACATTTACAAAGGCCACTGTAATATATGACATTATGATTATTACTCTATTTTGTATCTTGTGATGTTATTGATCAAAGTAGAACAATGAACAAAGGCAATGATCATAGAGCAGGAACTGCTGTTTCCTAAGATCATTAACAAATGCTGGATAAGTAACAAGTCAATAGATGAATACACCAGGGAATTGTTGCAACATCTTGGATACAGAAAAGGAGAAGCACTACCAAGCTGCAAAAATAATAATGGTGCAAATCTCTGGTAGACTTGGTCACCTTAAATTTCATGGCAGGTAGACCAATGTTCCTTGCTGCTGCGTTGTTAACCTGGCAAATAAAAACAATGACAAACAAAATTATTTTTTTCTTTCATGCTTAAAATTTGTCCTATTGAAAAACCAATACTATAGGTAATTAAGATCTTTCATATATGTACTGTAATTATTGCTATAGTTAAAAGTGTGTTAAAATGGCAAAAGTAAAATGTGCTAGGTAACGTTGCTCTTGTCTCCCCTCACTACATCTGTTGTCATTCAGCCATGGAAACACATTTGGTAAACATTCATACTTGGAGGTTTCTAAACATGAGTTCTCCCAGGTTCTGGGAGACGACCTTCCCAGATCCCTCCTCCACGTTCCCAGCGAAGTGGGTGGGACGGTACCATGATGTGATTTGCTGTGAATCCAGTCATCATTGCTTTGCCCATGGCGTAATGCAAATCACAACAGCACATTGCAGGGGACAGATCCATGATGATGCTAGTCAAAGTGGCATCACTCCCATCACCTTCATCTAGACCCCCCCTTCCCAAGATCTTCCGAGGATCATCTTAAAAAAGTAGGTATTATATATGAATGAAAGAGATTTTTTTTGGAACCATTTAATGGTTTAATCTTATCAAGGATACAAGAAATCAATAAAAGAAAAGTAAGACAGTACATTTCTAAACTTACCCCGGACACTATGCTGAAGATTTGGGAGATTTTGGTATCTAGCAATACCCTTGTAAAGAATACCTCTTTTAGTCTTTTAGTACATAAGAAAGCCGGCGACATTTCTGCTACTTGGCAACAGGACTGGTTTTACAGTTCTGCTGCAAAACACTGGCAGACGTTACTGCAAAGTTAATCACAACATACAGAACACGATTTGGAATTATGTTAATATAATGACAGGCTGTCACCTTTGTGAACATGTTCAGGTGTTTTCTTGCTTTACAGATCATTTTATGTTCCCAAACAAAACTAAAGCTATCATTTAGCAGCAATCTACACTCATGAGAATTATATTCTAAACAAATTAAGTCCTATTATAGTCATTTAAATTCCAGCTGACACATCAGTAATCGTTTAGTTTTTTATTGGTGTAGTGTTGATAATATCCTGAATTGTCAGGGCACGTATAAGTAATGCTTTGCAGGATATATTTGTCTCTTATTATGATTAAGTCAGCCCAGCCTGTCATAATCGTTGGAAGCAGTGGATGAATCAGTACATTAGTGATAATTTCCATGCATATAGACCTTGCTTGTCTAGCCTTGTTTATTTTTTAGTTTCCATAGTTACAAGATGCAGTGGTTCCCCCTAATCACATCCATTGTGTAAGAATCACACTATTATTGCTATAAAACATATTTATATATTTTTAAGAGGACAACTCATTTTAGTTTACAGTAAGCAGCTATTCTGCAATTCTAGTCGTTAGTTAGATTGACTTAAGTATTTTTGAGTATTTCTGCATTTAGATGATGCAGCATTTTAGAAAATGTTGTATGCACAGAAAACTGACTTCTTTGGTTGAACCAGGCCTGGTTCAGCCAGGGGCCCATCCTGACTCTGAGCTCCCATCTGAGGGCTGACACACTCAGTGCTTCTGGTACTCTTCACCCTCCACAACCCCAGGGCTTCTAATGTTTTCCAATTCCTTCGCCCGGTGAGCAGTGGCTGGTTCCAGCTCTTTTGCATTGCACACTGCTGCTCCAGGGCTTCTGATGTATTCCCATTCCTTCACCTGGTGGCCAGGTGTGATATGTATTACCGGCGGGCGCATGGCCGGCGGTTCAATTCCCGACAGCGGTTACCCGACAGCGCTGGAAATCCCGATAGTCTTAAAGGTAAGTATCAACTAACCTAAACTAACCCTCCTTAGGGGTGCCTAATCCTAACCTCCCCCTGTGCCTAACCCTAAACCCCCCTCTAAGTGCCTAAACCCAACCCCCCCTTCCCCACTGCCTAACCCTAAGTCCCCAGGGGGGGTGCCTAACCCTAACCTCCTCCTGGGGGTGCCTAACCCTAACCCCCCCCTCCCCCTAGCCTAACCCTAACCTCCCGGGGGGTGCCTAACCCTAAGTCTTCCCCGGGAGCCCTAAACCTAACCCTCCCCCCCGCGGCTGTCATTTAGATGCCTGTCATTTGTCCCTAGTCAGGATAAAGCAGTCTGGAAGTCGGCGGTCGGCATTTAGACCGTCGGGTTCCAGACTACATCCCTGGTAGCCAGTGGCTGGTTTCAGCTCTTTGCATTGCACACTGCTGCACCAGGGCATATGATGTTTTCTCCTTCCTTGACCTGGTGGGCAGTGGCTGGTTCCATCTCTATTGCATTGCACACTGCTGTACCAGGACTTCTGATGTTTTCCCCTTCCTTCACATGGTGAGCAGTGGCTGGTTCCAGCTCTTTTGCATTGCACTCTGCTGCACCAGGGCTTCTGATGTTTTCCTCTTCCTTGTTCCAGCTCTTTTGCATTGCACACTGCTGCACCAGGGCTTCCGATGATTCCCCTTCCTTCCCCTGGTGGGCAGTGGCTGGTTCCAGGGTTGCCATCAGAAATCGTGGGGCCCGGGACTTACAAAATAGGCAGGGGCCCCCCCACCTCCCCGTGTTTCTGCAACTCCAGCCCTGCAGTGTCTCCCTAGCCAGCACCCCTCTGTCTCTATTCTGCCCCCTACAACCCACAGACATTTACCTTCTCCTGTATCTTCTGGCTGTTCCTCCTTGCGCTGCAGCCGGATCCTCTGTCAGTTGTGCGGCGTGCATGATGTAATGGCGTCATGTGTGCCTTGCCTCAATAAAAAAAATAAAAACTTTATTGTACCAGTTGCAATCCCCCCACATTTCACTCTCTCTCAGCGATCCCCCCACATTCCCCTCTCTCAGTGACACCCCCTACTTTCCCCTCTCTCAATGATCCCCTCCACATTCCCCTCTCTCTCCCAGCGATCCCCCCTACATTCCCCTCTCTCAGTGACCCACCACACACACACTCCCGTCTGTCAGTGACCCTCCCCACAAACACTTCCCTCTGTCTGTCAGTGACCCCCCCACACACACATACACTCTCCCCTGTCTGTCGGTGACCCCCCACACATTCACTGTCTGTCAGTATCCCCCCCACACACACACATACACTCTCCCCTCTGTCTGTCAGTGACCCCCCACACATTCACTCTGTCTGTCAGTAACCCCCCCCACACACACATACACTCTCCCCTCTGTCTGTCAGTGACCCCCCACACATTCACCTCTGTCTGTCAGTAACCCCCCCAAACACACACATACACTCTCCCCTCTGTCTGTCAGTGGCCCCCCCACACACACATACACTCTCCCCTCTGTCTGTCAGTGTCCCCCCACACACACACATACACTCTCCCCTCTGTCTGTCAGTGACTCCCACACACATACACTCTCCCCTCTGTCTGTCAGTGACCCCCCCCCCCACACACACACATACACTCTCCCCTCTGTCTGTCAGTGACCCCCACACACATACACTCTCCCCTCTGTCTGTCAGTGACCCCCCACACACACACATACACTCTCCCCTCTGTCTGTCAGTGATCCCCCCCACACACACATACACTCTCCCCTCTGTCTGTCAGTGACCCCCCCACACACACACATACACTCTCCCCTCTGTCTGTCAGTGACCCCCACACACATACACTCTCCCCTCTGTCTGTCAGTGACCCCCCACACACACACATACACTCTCCCCTCTGTCTGTCAGTGATCCCCCCCACACACACATACACTCTCCCCTCTGTCTGTCAGTGACCCCCCCCCACACACACATACACTCTCCCCTCTGTCTGTCAGTGACCCCCCACACACACACATACACTCTCCCCTCTGTCTGTCAGTGACCCCCCACACATTCACCTGTCTGTCAGTAACACACACACACACACACACACACACACACACACACACACACACACACACACACACACACACACACACACCACTCTGTCAGTGCCCCCCCAGACAGACACACACCCTGTTTGTCAGTGCCACACCACAGATTCCCCTCTGTCTGTCAATGCCCCCCCCACCACACACACATTCCCTTCTATCTTTCAGTGCCCCCCCAGACACAGACATTCCCCTCATCTGTAAGTGCCCCCCCCAGACATTTCCCTCTGTATCATTGCCCACCCTCCTCCACCCCTGTCTCTCAGTGGTACCCCTCCCCAATTAACTTACCTCTGTCACTGTCTGTGCTCATTGTCAGGTGGTTGGTCTGGAGGAGGGGCCAGCCAGCAGGAAGTAAAGGAGGCTATGCTTGTGACAGATGCCCGGCGCTGCGGATCCTCAGTGAGAAGGATCTGCTATGTGCCGGGGAATACCTGCGGGCCATTACTCCCAAGGGGCACCTGCTGCATGACTGGCAGGTCTGTCCCTGTGCGGGCCCCCCTTGCTGCCCGGGCCCGGGACTCCAGACCCGGCAGTCCCCCCCTGATGGCGGCCCTGGCTGGTTCCAGCTATTTTGCAGTGCACATTACTGCAATAGGGCTTCTGATGTTTTCCCATTCCTTCACGTGGTTTGGCAGTGGCTGGTTCCAGCTCATTTGCATTGCACACTGCTATACCAGGGCTTCTAATGTTTTCCCCTTCCTTCACCTGGTGAGCAGTGGCTGGTTCCAGCTCTTTTGCATTGCATAATGCGCACCAGGGCTCCTTTCCTTCACCTGGTGGGCAGTGGCTGGTTCCAGCTTTTTTACATTGCACACTGCTGCACCAGGACTTCTTATGTTTTCCCATTCCTTCAACTCGTGGGCAGTGGTTGGTTCCAGCTCTTTTGCATTGCACACTGCTGCACCAGGGCTTTCGATGTTTTGCCATTCCTTCACCTGGTGAGCAGTGGCTGGTTCCAACTCTTTTGGATTTCACACTGCTGCACCAGGGTGTATGATGTTTTTCTCTTCCTTGTTCCAGCTCTTTTGCATTGCACACTGCTGCACCAGGGCTTCTGATGTTTTCCCCTTCCTTCACCTGTTGACCAATGGCTGGTTCCAGCTCTTTTGCATTGCACAATGCTGCACCAGGGCTCCATTCCTTCACCTGGTGGGCAGTGGCTGGTTTCAGCTATTTTGCATTGCACACTACTGCACCAGGGCTTCTGATGTTTTACCATTCCTTCACCTGGTGAGCAGTGGTTGGTTCAAGCTCTTTTGCATTGCACATTGCTGCACTAGGACTTCTGATATATTTTCTTTTCTTCACCTGGTGAGCAGTGTCTGGTTTCAGCTCTTTTGCATTGCACAATGCTGCACCAGGGCTCCCTTCCTTCACCTGGGGGGCAGTAGCGGGTTCCAGCTTTTTTGCCTAGCACACTGCTGCACCAGGGCTTCTAATGTTTTCCCCTTCCTTCACCTGGTGAGCAGTGGCTGGTTCCAGCTCTTTTGCATTGCACACTGCTGCACCAGGGCTTCTGATGTTTTCCCCTTCCTTCACCTGGTGAGCAGTGGCTGGTTCCAGCTCTTTTGCATTGCACACTGCTGCACCAGGGCTTCTAATGTTTTCCCCTTCCTTCACCTGGTGAGCAGTGGCTGGTTCCAGCTCTTTTGCATTGCACACTGCTGCACCAGGGCTTCTGATGTTTTCCTATTCCTTCACCTGGTGGGCAGTGGCTGGTTCCAGCTCTTTTGCAATGCACACTGCTGCACCAGGGCTTCTGATTTTTCCCCTTCCTTCACCTGGTTAGCAGTGGCTGTTTCCGGCTCTTTTGCATTGCACACTACTACACCAGGGCTTTCGATGATTTCCCCTTCTTTTCCCTTGTGGGCAGTGACTGTTTCAGGTCTTTTGCAATGCATACTGCTGCACCAGGGCTTTTGATGTTTTCCCCTTCCTTCACCTGGTGAGCAGTGGCTGGTTCCAACTGTTTTGCATTGCACACTACTGCACCAGGGCTTCCGATGATTTCCCCTTCCTTCCCCTGGTTGGCAGTGGCTGTTTCAGCTCTTTTGCATTGCATACTACTACAATAGGGCTTCTGATATTATCCCTTTCCTTCACCTGGTGAGAAATGGCTGGTTCCATCTCTTTTGCATTGCAGTCTGCTGCACTAGGGCTTCTGATGTTTTTCTCTTCCTTCACCTGGTAGGAAGTGGCTGGTTCCAGATCTTTTGCATTGCGCACTGCTGCACTAGGGCTTCTGATGTTTTTCTCTTCCTTCACCTGGTAGGAAGTGGCTGGTTTCAGCTCTTTTGCACTGCACACTACTGCAATAGTGTTTCTGATGTTATCCCTTCCCTTCACGTGGTGAGCAGTGGCTGGTTCTAGCTCTTTTGCATTGCACAGTGCTGCACCAGGGCTTCTGATATATTTTCCTTCCTTCACCTGGTGAGCATTGGCTGGTTCAACCTCTTTTTCATTGCACAATGCTGCACCAGGGCTCCCTTCCTACACCTAGTGGGTAGTAGCTGGTTCCAGCTTTTTTGCATAGCACACTGCTGCACCAGGGCTTCTGATGTTTTTCCCTTCCTTCATCTGGTGAGCAGTGGCTGGTTCCAGCTCTTTTGCATTGCACACTGCTGCACCAGGGCTTTTCATGTTATCCCTTTCCTTCACCTGGTGAGCAGTGGCTGGTTCCAGCTCTTTTGCATTGCACACTGCTGCACCAGGGCTTCTGGTTTTACGCCTTCCTTCACCTGGTTAGCAGTGGCTGTTTCCGGCTCTTTTGCATTGCACACTACTACACCAGGGCTTTCGATGATTTCCCCTTCCTTCCCCTTGTGGGCAGTGACTGTTACAGCTCTTTTGCATTGCATACTACTGCAGTAGGGCTTCTGATGTTATCCCCTTCCTTCACCTGGTGGGCAGTGGCTGGTTCCAGCTTTTTTACATTGCACACTGCTGCACCAGGACTTCTTATGTTTTCCCATTCCTTCAACTCGTGGCCAGTGGTTGGTTCCAGCTCTTTTGCATTGCACACTGCTGTACCAGGGCTTCCGATGTTTTGCCCTTCCTTCACCTGGTGAGCAGTGGCTGGTTCCAACTCTTTTGGATTTCACACTGCTGCACCAGGGCTTCTAATGTTTTCCCCTTCCTTCACCTGGTGAGCAGTGGCTGGTTCCAGCTCTTTTGCATTGCACACTGCTGCACCAGGGCTTCTGATGTTTTCCCCTTCCTTCACCTGGTGAGCAGTGGCTGGTTCCAGCTCTTTTGCATTGCACACTGCTGCACCAGGGCTTCTAATGTTTTCCCCTTCTTTCACCTGGTGAGCAGTGGCTGGTTCCAGCTCTTTTGCATTGCACACTGCTGCACCAGGGCTTCTGATGTTTTCCTATTCCTTCACCTGGTGGGCAGTGGCTGGTTCCAGCTCTTTTGCAATGCACACTGCTGCACCAGGGCTTCTGATTTTTCCCCTTCCTTCACCTGGTTAGCAGTGGCTGTTTCCGGCTCTTTTGCATTGCACACTACTACACCAGGGCTTTCGATGATTTCCCCTTCCTTTCCCTTGTGGGCAGTGACTGTTTCAGGTCTTTTGCAATGCATACTGCTGCACCGGGGCTTTTGATGTTTTCCCCTTCCTTCACCTGGTGAGCAGTGGCTGGTTCCAACTGTTTTGCATTGCACACTACTGCACCAGGGCTTCCGATGATTTCCCCTTCCTTCCCCTGGTTGGCAGTGGCTGTTTCAGCTCTTTTGCATTGCATACTACTACAATAGGGCTTCTGATATTATCCCTTTCCTTCACCTGGTGAGAAATGGCTGGTTCCATCTCTTTTGCATTGCAGTCTGCTGCACTAGGGCTTCTGATGTTTTTCTCTTCCTTCACCTGGTAGGAAGTGGCTGGTTCCAGCTCTTTTGCATTGCGCACTGCTGCATCAGGGATTCTGATGTTTTTCCCTTCCTTCACCTGGTGGGCAGTGGCTGGTTTCAGCTCTTTTGCACTGCACACTACTGCAATAGTGTTTCTGATGTTATCCCTTCCCTTCACGTGGTGAGCAGTGGCTGGTTCTAGCTCTTTTGCATTGCACAGTGCTGCACCAGGGCTTCTGATGTTTTTCCCTTCCTTCATCTGGTGAGCAGTGGCTGGTTCCAGCTCTTTTGCATTGCACACTGCTGCACCAGGGCTTTTCATGTTATCCCTTTCCTTCACCTGGTGAGCAGTGGCTGGTTCCAGCTCTTTTGCATTGCACACTGCTGCACCAGGGCTTCTGGTTTTACGCCTTCCTTCACCTGGTTAGCAGTGGCTGTTTCCGGCTCTTTTGCATTGCACACTACTACACCAGGGCTTTCGATGATTTCCCCTTCCTTCCCCTTGTGGGCAGTGACTGTTACAGCTCTTTTGCATTGCACACTACTGCAGTAGGGCTTCTGATGTTATCCCCTTCCTTCACCTGGTGGGCAGTGGCTGGTTCCAGCTTTTTTACATTGCACACTGCTGCACCAGGACTTCTTATGTTTTCCCATTCCTTCAACTCGTGGCCAGTGGTTGGTTCCAGCTCTTTTGCATTGCACACTGCTGTACCAGGGCTTCCGATGTTTTGCCCTTCCTTCACCTGGTGAGCAGTGGCTGGTTCCAACTCTTTTGGATTTCACACTGCTGCACCAGGGCTTCTGATGGTTTCCCCTTCCTTCACCTGTTGACCGATGGCTAGTTCCAGCTCTTTTGCATTGCACAATGCTGCACCAGGGCTCCATTCCTTCACCTGGTGGGCAGTAGCTGGTTTCAGCTATTTTGCATTGCACACTACTGCACCAGGGCTTCTGATTTTTTCCCATTCCTTCACCTGGTGAGCAGTGGTTGGTTCCAGCTCTTTTGCATTGCACATTGCTGCACCAGGGCTTCTGATATATTTTCTTTCCTTCACCTGGTGAGCAGTGTCTGGTTTCAGCTCTTTTGCATTGCACAATGCTGCACCAGGGCTCCCTTCCTTCACCTGGGGGGCAGTAGCTGGTTCCAGCTTTTTTGCCTAGCACACTGCTGCACCAGGGCTTCTGATGTTTTCCCATTCCTTCACCTGGGGGGCAGTGGCTGGTTCCAGCTCTTTTGCAATGCACAGTGCTGCACCAGGGCTTTTGATGTTTTCCCTTTCCTTCACCTGGTGAGCAGTGGCTGTTTCCGGCTCTTTTGCGTTGCACACTACTGCACCAGGACTTCCGATGATTTCCTCTTCTTTCCCCTTGTGGGCAGTGGCTGTTTCAGCTCTATTGCATTGCATACTACTACAATAGGGCTTCTGATGTTATCCCTTTCCTTCACCAGGTGAGCAATGGCTGGTTCCATCTCTTTTGCATTGCGCACTGCTGCACCAGGGCTTCCAATGATTTCCCCTTCCTTCCCCTTTTAGGAAGTGGCTGTTTCAGCTCTTTTGCACTGCACACTACTGCAATAGTGTTTCTGATGTTATCCCTTCCCTTCACGTGGTGAGCAGTGGCTGGTTCCTGCTCTTTTGCTTTGCACAGTGCTGCACCAGGGCTTCTGATATATTTTCCTTCCTTCACCTGGTGAGCATTGGCTGGTTCAACCTCTTTTTTTTGCATTGCACAATGCTGCCCCAGGGCTTCCTTCCTACACCTAGTGGGTAGTAGCTGGTTCCAGCTTTTTTGCATAGCACACTGCTGCACCAGGGCTTCTGATGTTTTTCCCTTCCTTCATCTGGTGAGCAGTGGCTGGTTCCAACTCTTTTGGATTGCACACTGCTGCACCAGGGTGTATGATGTTTTCCTCTTCTTTGTTCCAGCTCTTTTGCATTGCACACTGCTGCACCAGCGCTTCTGATGTTTTCCCCTTCCTTCACCTGTTGACCAATAGCTGGTTCCAGCTCTTTTGCATTGCACAATGCTGCACCAGGGCTCCATTCCTTCACCTGGTGGGCAGTGGCTGGTTTCAGCTATTTTGCATTGCACACTACTGCACCAGGGCTTCTGATGTTTTCCCATTCCTTCACCTGGTGAGCAGTGGTTGGTTCCAGCTCTTTTGCATTGCACATTGCTGCACCAGGGCTTCTGATATATTTTCTTTCCTTCACCTGGTGAGCAGTGTCTGGTTTCAGCTATTTTGCATTGCACAATGCTGCACCAGGGCTCCCTTCCTTTACCTGGGGGGCAGTAGCTGGTTCCAGCTTTTTTGCCTAGCACACTGCTGCACCAGGGCTTCTGATGTTTTCCCCTTCCTTCACCTGGTGAGCAATGGCTGTTTCCGGCTGTTTTGCATTGCAAACTACTGCACCAGGGCTTCCGATGATTTCCCCTTCCTTCCCTTGGTGGGCAGTGGCTGTTTCAGCTCTTTTGCATTGCATACTACTACAATAGGGCTTCTGATGTTATCCCTTTCCTTCACCTGGTGGGCAGTGGCTGGTTCCAGCTCTTTTGCAATGCACACTGCTACACCAGGGCTTCTAATGTTTTCCCCTTCCTTCACCTGGTGAGCAATGGCTGGTTCCATCTCTTTTGCATTGCACTCTGCTGCACCAGGGCTTCTGATGTTTTTCTCTTCCTTCACCTGGTAGGAAGTGGCTGGTTCCAGCTCATTTGCATTGCACACTACTGCACCGGGGCTTCTGATGTTTTTCCCTTCCTTCACCTGGTGGGCAGTGGCTGCTTCCATCTCTTTTGCACTGCACTCTCCTGCACTAGGGCTTCTGATGTTATACCTTTCCTTCACCTGGTGAGCAGTGGCTGGTTCCAGCTCTTTTGCATTGCAGACTGCTGCACTAAGGCCTCTGATGTTTTCCCCTTCCTTCACCTGGTGGGCAGCGGCTGGTTTCAGCTCTTTTGCATTGCATACTGTTGCACTAGGGCTTCTGATATATTTTCTTTCCTTCACCTGGTGAGCAGTGTCTGGTTTCAGCTATTTTGCATTGCACAATGCTGCACCAGGGCTCCCTTCCTTTACCTGGGGGGCAGTAGCTGGTTCCAGCTTTTTTGCCTAGCACACTGCTGCACCAGGGCTTCTAATGTTTTCCCCTTCCTTCACCTGGTGAGCAGTGGCTGGTTCCAGCTCTTTTGCATTGCACACTGCTGCACCAGGGCTTCTGATGTTTTCCCCTTCCTTCACCTGGTGAGCAATGGCTGTTTCCGGCTGTTTTGCATTGCACACTACTGCACCAGGGCTTCCGATGATTTCCCCTTCCTTCCCTTGGTGGGCAGTGGCTGTTTCAGCTCTTTTGCATTGCACACTACTACAATAGGGCTTCTGATGTTATCCCTTTCCTTCACCTGGTGGGCAGTGGCTGGTTCCAGCTCTTTTGCATTGCACACTGCTACACCAGGGCTTCTAATGTTTTTCCCTTCCTTCACCTGGTGAGCAATGGCTGGTTCCATCTCTTTAGCATTGCACTCTGCTGCACCAGGGCTTCTGATGTTTTTCTCTTCCTTCACCTGGTAGGAAGTGGCTGGTTCCAGCTCATTTGCATTGCACACTACTGCACCGGGGCTTCTGATGTTTTTCCCTTCCTTCACCTGGTGAGCAGTGGCTGCTTCCATCTCTTTTGCACTGCACTCTCCTGCACTAGGGCTTCTGATGTTATCCCTTTCCTTCACCTGGTGAGCAGTGGCTGGTTCCAGCTCTTTTGCATTGCAGACTACTGCACTAAGGCCTCTGATGTTTTCCCCTTCCTTCACCTGGTGGGCAGCGGCTGGTTTCAGCTCTTTTGCATTGCATACTGTTGCACTAGGGCTTCTGATGTTTTCCCATTCCTTCACCTCGTGGGCAGCTGTTGGTTCCAGCTCTTTTGCATTGCAAACTACTGCATTAGGGCTTCCGATATTTTGCCCTTCCTTCATCTGGTGAGCAATGGTTGGTTCCAGTTTTTTTGCATTGCACACTACTGCACCAGGGCTTTTGTTGATCAGTGCGCATGAATATATTTCGCAGTGTGTGTGCGCAAGCCTTCCTCCTGTATATATATATATATATATCCATCCAAGAGGGTGTCCGCACTCACAGCCACTTCACAGGGAGCTTTTTGGGTGCTCCCCCTGCAGCAGAGGATCTTGTCCGGAATGATATAGTCACCAAGTAGAAAAGGGGCACTCACCAGAGCATTTCCAACAGGCAAAAGTCGATTTATTCCTTACATATGTCAGTCGACGTTTCGGTCAAGCATGAGCTTTATCAAGACCACCAACAGAACAACAGACGTATGAAAGGCAGCATATGTCCAAAAAACAGCATCACAAATATATATATGGATATTATATACTTATACTTATTTATCTATATATATATATATATATATATATATATATATATTCCAACAAAAACGAGACGGCACTCAGAGATTGATATGAAAACAAAGATGCAAGTATTCAAAAGTACATGAGGGCGACGTTTCGAGGTGTAACCCTCTTTTTCAAGCCTCCAAATTCTTGAATTTTGTTGAACAGGGAAGCCCAATGGATATTCAGATTAGATATGACAAAGGTCTAAATGATAAAATAGATTGGAACATCCCATGATTTCCTTCCACAATACTGTGATGTATATATGGTTATAATTGGCTGCAGGGATATCCCTGATGTATATTTTGCTGTACTTATGTGTGCTCTTTATTTCTATGAATGTTGTTTTGTTTTTTTGTTTTTATATTTTCACAGACATCAGTTGTCTGCTATTGATATATGTTTAATGTCTCAATTATTTTGTTATGGTGGGTTAATTTTATGGCTGGATATGCTTGTTTAACCCACAGGCTTTCTCCTGCACAAGGGGTCCCACGAGTTGAGCCCTGACAGATAGCCCAGGACCTGGCGCTATCCCCCTCCCGATGCGGCGGCTGTAAACTGAACCAGGAAGTTTCCTGTAGGTGGCATAGTGGTTGCTGGGTAATGGTGGAACGCAGGAAGTGCGTCAGGTAGGAACTTCCGGTGGACGGATCGCACAGGAGCAGCGTGGGCAGGACGGTGAGCTGACACAGCTATTTAATGGGGTAAGTGCTGTCTTTGTGTTGTTTGTCTGTGCTGTATTATTGGAGGCTTGAGAAAGAGGGTTACATCTCAAAACATCGCCCTTAAGTGCTTTTGAATACTTGCATCTTTGTTTTCATATCAATCTCTGAGTGCCGTATTGCTTTTGTTGGACTGTATGAGACTTGTTGGACGGGCACCGGAGGAAGTTGATATTTGTTTTTATGGAGTGCCGGCATATTGGGGAAATATATATATATAGATAGATAGATAGATAGATAGCCAGAGAGAGAGAGAGAGATAAGAGAATATATAGACATACAAAGTTGGGTGCAGTTAAATTTGCAAACTCCAGCATCAGTAAACTAGCCTTTAAAAAAAATAAAAATAAAAAAGGTGCAGTTATACACTGATTGCAATCACATAATAAGCAATTAAAGGGTACATCGAAAGATCAGGTGAGAACACACAACTCTGGCAAGTAATCGCGATGGCCGTGTAGGGTGAAGGCTGCGTTCGTCAGACTACTGCATGTGTAGTCGTCGCTCGTTCTGTTACGTGGTCCAGTAGGTGTGTTCAGACTTGCCGACATTTAGCTCCCTCCTTCCGGGAGGGAGCTGTCGGGCTTACAGAGCAGGGGGGCGTGGCACGTCAAAGGGGGCGGGACCCGGCAGCGACTCGTCATTGGGGGCGGAGCATGGGGGCGTGACAGTGCGATCACGTCATCATGGCTCCGCCCCCTCTTCACAATGCCGATATTAATGGCATTGTGGAGCAGGGGGCGGAGCCACGATGACGCGATCGCACTGTCACGCACTGTCACTTCGAATCGTGTCACCGGCCCCCCCACTGCCGGGCTTTATACTTACAAGTCCGTGGGTTGCAGACACGTCGCCGGAGGTCGGGAGACTTGCCTGCCTTCCCGGGAGGCCGGGAGCGGCACCCGATTTTCGGGAGGCTCCCGACCAAATCGGGAGGGTAGGCAAGTATGGGTGTGTTTTCATTGTGATGGGTGTTTACCCGCTTGCGCTGTGCGTTCCGAGCGATCGCTCGTTTTGATTTTCTCCCTTGACGCAGCTGCGAGCAATCATGCCTTAGCGAATGGCTCTGAATCAGGTCCCTTGTCCCTTAATGAGATCTGGAAAGTCACAAGTCGCAGATTAGCAAAATCACAATTCTACTTTTTATATATACCGTATGAGTCAATCCAACATCTTTTAACTGCGCATGGGTAAATAAGGATATTTTCAGAATATACATTCAACAGTCATAGGGCTCGATTCTTTTCTGTGCAAAGTGAATAGCTCCAGGAATCAGCTCCCGGAGCTATTCAATACAACACGCAGCTCACCCAGACTAAAGATTTATTCTCGCACACCTCCGGGGATGCGAGCAGAAATATGACAAAAGTCCCAGCGCGAGGCTGTTTTCTGCCCATCGCGCCTGGAAAACAGCATCGCGCCGGAAGTTAGGTCGGGGAATGCCCGTTCCCGCGCCTTAAACAGGGTGTTTAGTTGCGAGAACAGGCATTCTCCGACTAAACACCGCGCACAATTGAATAGCTCCGGGAGCTATCTCCCGGCGCTATTTACATCGCGGGCAATTGAATCGAGCCCATAGATATCCGTAGGGAATGGTGAAAAATGGAATGCAGATACACATAGATCAATCAATATGCTAGTCCAAGAAGGTTTAACACAGATACCAGCATAATATGTACAATTGAGGCACCTGTGTATATATCTCAGTTAGTACCACTGCTTCTCTGAATTACATATGTATCACAAACTGTACATTCAAAAATAGAGCAAAATTCCATAGATATCATTAGTGATCATGAGATTGGATTTTCTATACATATATCTGTTAATAATGCAGGATGCTAGTCAGAAACAGTAAATACTTTCCTAGGTAAGATCAAGCATATATGTATGGTATATCATAGCTCATAATCCATAATGCGCAGTATAGTAGAATTGCCAATACATATTATGTGATGATAACATATTATATTCAATTTGTGATGAAAAAATTACATAAATTAAATTAAATATTGTTTAGGTATTGAGAAAAAGGATAGATACAGCTCACTAATAGCAAGGGGATAGGTGGCTGCTGTACCTCATGTACAATGTAGTGAATGAGACATAAGCGGACCCACCACATATACTATGAGGGTATGATAAAGTTAGTGGCATCTGCTATTCTCCTACTTCAACCACTGCGAGTCTGATATCTGGTGCAAGCTCACTAGTGAGAAATAGGGTGAGAGAATGACAGTGCCTGAAAACCCCCCAGATTAGATAGAGGTCAGGTTAGGGCGTGGGTTGATGCTGCAGCCCTAGTGTGTAAGGCTGGCCTCACTGGATATCCAGTGAGCATTCACCCGCACCCGTTTCCCACCTGAAGGAAGATAGAGGGAATCAGCTGATCTGCATTGTTCACTCTCACCCCACTATTAATGAGGTGGTGCGGGCAGCATGTCCCTGAAGTAAAGTGTACCTGATGGCAAGTAGTGTGTTGCAGTAGCAGTATGTCCCAGGATGGAGTCCTCATGTGCACACCGGGGACCCCTGTCAAGACACGGATTTCACCAGTATAGTGGTTTTGTCAAGTGAGCTCAATTGACAAAGCCATTATACAGGTGAAATGCGCATCTTGATGGGGGTGCCTGGATTCACTCCAGTTCATGCCATAGAGACACTTCTCCGGGCTATCCCTCTGCACTAGGGAGACTTACCCTGTGTCAACCGTTGATGCCACTGAACTCCTTCCTTTTGCTGGTGCCCTTCTCTGCTCTGTTGGTCTTCTCTCCTGTCCGGTGCATCTCTGCTTCCCTGCTCGCCGCATACTTCCGGTTCACGTGACCAGGTCAGATAGGGTATTTAGATGTAATTCCCGATTATAAAAAACTATAAGAGATAGACAGTGAAAAGGTTGACAGTGTCTAGACACTAGGGGGTACATTTACTAAGATGGGAGTTCTATTTAAGAAGTGATGTTGCCCATAGCAACCAATCAGATTATACTGCTCATTTATCAAGCACCTTCTAGAAGATAATACCTGGAATCTGGTTGGTTGCTATGGGCAACATCACTTCTTAACAGAACTCCCATCTTAGTAAATTTACCCCCAGATGTTAGACAGTCAATAAGTAGACAGGAACAAAAGGTCGACACACTAAAGGTCGACATGTAAGAAGGTCGACATGTACAACTGATCGACAGGGTCAAAAAGTTAACAAAATGGTCACACAAAAATGGTCGACACGTGATATTTTTTGTTTTCTAGCCCTAATCTTCACCCTAACCCTTCCCTCCTGGTGCCTAACCCTAACCATCGGGGTAGGTGCCTAACCCTAACCATATGTTCTAGTGCCTAACCCTAGCCCTCCCTCCTGGTGCCTAACCCTAACCATCATGGCAAGTGCCTAACCCTAACTGTCTCTTCTAGCGCTTAACTCTCCGGTAAGTGCCTAACCCTAATCCTATCTCCTGGTACCTAACCCTAACCATCGTGGTAGGTGCCTGACCCTTGCCATATGTTCCAGTGCCTAACCCTGAGCCTAACCATATGTTCTAGTGCCTAACCTTGAGCCTAACCATATGTTCTAGAGCCTAACCCTCCCTCCTGGTGCCTAACCCTAATCATCATGGGAAGTGCCTAACCCTAACCGTCTCTTCTAGTGCCTAACCCTCCGGTAAGTGCCTAACCCTAATCCTATCTCCTGGTACCTAACCCTAACCATCGGGGTAGATGCCTAACCATATGTTCTAGTGCCTAACCCTAACCCTCCCTCCTGCTGCCTAACCCTAACCATCGTGGTAAGTGCCTAACCCTAACCGTCTCTTCTAGCGCCTAACCCTCCGGTAAGTGCCTAACCCTAATCCTATCTCCTGGTGCCTAACCCTAACCATCGGGGTAAGTGCCTAACCCTCTGTAAGTGGCTAACCCTAACCCTAAAAAACAAAAACAGTCATGTGTCGACCAGTTTTTTGGCGACAATTTTGTGTTGACACTTTGACCCTGTTGACCATTTGTTCCCGTCAACATTCTTACATGTCAACATTTAGTGCAATGACCTTTTGCCCTTGTCGACCTTTCGACCCTGTCGACCTATTGTCTGTCTAACATCTGGTGTCTACCTAGACATTGTCGACCTTTTTACTGTCTATCTACAGTCCGGAACCCCAGCAGTGCGACCTGGTTTTTCCAAGGTTCAATTTGCCTTTTTTTTTTAATCTAAATTCTGCATAAGTCCCATAATGGTAGACTGTAGTAGGACAGGTTTACATTTATCCCAGGCCCCATTTTTGTATACTACACATAGACAAGACAGCCAATCACTCCTATCAACTGTAACCATTACAGACATATTATTATGTAGTCTCACAAACCAGCTACATCCATTACGTACACATCAACATATTACCATGATTGGCTGCCCACTGACCTATATGAAATCTCGCTACTCAGATGGGCTGACATTTAAACTCACCCCAATCTTACACTGCCACGTACCATTCTCAAATAAGACTAACATAAGCTGAAACACAGTAGATCCAGCATATTTAAAATTCCATTTACGATTGACAGAAAACCCTGAGCAGCTTCCTTGCTGCTCTTCACCAAGATGGCCCTCCGATAACCTTTGACCACTTGGATGAGCAAACACATAAGATGATTAAGGTTGGAGGATGTACATCTGACATGATTTCGACATTTGCAGTGTCTGAAAAAAAATTTTGGGGGGGGCAAAGGGGGCAAGTAACCCTGGGCCCTCCTCTCACAAGGGGCCCCCCTGGACCTGTAGAAAACTTTGTGGTCGGGTCCAGCACTGCTGAACCACAGCAGTGTTGTGCACTACTATATGCACTGTATGCAGTGTGCACTGCGGGGGCTGTGCTGCAGTAAGGAAGCCTCTTTCTCCTCTGAGCCCTCCCATCCGAGACTCCGCCCCTTTGCCTTAGTTAAGCCCTGCCCCTTTTCCCCCACTCTACCCTGTTGTTAGCCTTGCCCTTCCCTAGTCTACACCCACCACCCTGTCCTCTTCTCTCCCCCGAGTCCCTTCTCTGTGTAAGGGCAGCCTGTCTCTCCCCTCCTTTGGAGCTCTGCAGTGACAGTCTGCTGAGGCCAGTACACCATGATCTTCCTGCTAAGGTAAGTACAGTGTATAAGAAGGTGTAGGGGTATGTTAATGCAGTCTGGGGGTCGGGTGCATTAATGTTATCTCTGGGGGTAGTGTTAATGGGATGGGTGTATTAATATTATGGGGGTATATTACTGCCATCTGGGTGGTGGGGGTGCAGTAATATTATGGGGCGTATATTACTGCCATTTGGGTGGTGGGGTGGGGGCATATTAATATTATGGGGGGTATATTACTGACATCTGGGTGGTGGGGTGGGGGTGCAGTAATATTATGGGGGGTATATTACTGCCATCTGGGTGGTGGGGTGGGGGTGCAGTAATATTATGGGGGGTATATTACTGCCATCTGGGTGGTGGGGTGGGGGTGCAGTAATATTATGGGGGGTATATTACTGCCATGTAGGTGGTGAGGTGGGGGTGCAGTAATATTATGGGGGGTATATTACCGACATCTGGGTGATGGGGTGTAGCAATACTGGACCTGATTCAGAGGTGGATGGATCTGCAGCAGCTGCGACAAAGTAGCAGCCACTACAGCGTTTTGATGCTAATGCTGCGGTCAGTAGGCATCTTATTGAGACACCCACCGGCTGCAAAACAAATCCGCTGATACGCACATGAAGACGCACCATCAATCGAACATCAACTACACCATCAGACATTAGAGGAACCTTATGGTTGCTCAGAATGTTTGCGGCGGAGCCAGTTAACCTGCATCTTTTGACGCAGCACTGACACAAACACGCCCATTGCCATTTAAGTCCCCGCCTTGTAACACATATTGAAATTGCATAGACCTCCGTGCAATTCCAATATGCGTCTCCCGGAGGTAACCATAGCTGTGCCCACCTCAGAATTAGGCTCACTATGTGGGGTGAGGGTTATAGTAATACCATCTGGGGGCAGGTAAGGCAGAACATGCACCCACACACACATTATACTATACTGTCTGAAGTGCCCCAGGCCCCCCATAGCCTTAATCCAGCCCTGCTCACTGCACTGGCTATAACAGACACCCCTAGTCTAGCCATCCGCTCAGCATGTACTGTACATAACCTGAATTGTGTGTTCCCAGCTGAAGAAAAGGACAGGGTCTCTACCACATACCCATGACAACAGCTATTATTATCACAGAAGTGCATATGGATGCTGAAAAACCACAAAACTTACCAATAAGAACAATTACTTTCATGATACTGCAACAAGGTATAATTACTGTGAATTATATAAATCTCTCTAGTGCCTGAAATTACCAATGTTCTAAACCAAACCTGCTGCAGTTAGTAAAGGAGAAAAATAACTAATTCCACAGAAATACATGTTTAAAAGGAAAAAACTGCGCTGTATGCATCCACAAAATGACACAATATAATAATTTATTGTAATAATAAAAAATATTTTGCTACACAGTAAAAAATAAACTGACTTGTTTATGTAACAGTGTATCTATGTTCTGTATAAGATATACACGACACATAATAATAATAATAATAATAATAATAATAATAATAATAATAATAATAATAATAATAATAATAATAATGACACAGGAAACATACATACAACATAAAACATAGACCATGTTTATGGTGATAGATAAAAGTCCAGCTACATATGTATAAATGAGGCAGATGGAATCTATAGGCATAGCCCAGATAAGGAGAAATGGAGGATCCTATAGAATGTCCATGGACTAATTAATGTCTGTGTGTAACATACAAGTATTACCTTCCTCTTAGTTTCATAGCACAAATACCGGCTGCTTTAGTATGTTCCTTCCAACACCAAAGGCAGTGTTAGTGATCCTGTGTTATTATAACACTCTGCGGTGGCTGTCTTTGTTAGATCCGCCTTGGACCTCAGATGTCCTGCGGCTCGCTCTCACTGCTGGGTCTTGCCAGCTATAGTATTGGGACGTAGTGCTGTAGCGGTCAGCACTGAGGCATGCAGTGAGCAGGGATCAGCAGATAAGCTGCGTCTTTGTGAATCACGAACCTCACATCCGGGTGCATAATAAGAAAAGAAGCCTCTTGAGCTCAGTTTGGACAATGTAAAGGTAAGCAAGGCGACAATGCGTTTCGTCCAATACTTTTGACTTTTTCAAGCTCAAAAACTGTACCAATAAGCTATGATGACCAGCATATTCATGCAAGTTTACATAAACATTTTCCAAAAGAGGGACCTGATCTGTTCTGGCAAATAAGATCCGGGATTGCGCTGGCGTTTTTTGAAAGACTATAAACCTCCTGGAGTAGCAAATGAGGAAATATAGTGTGTATCATTGTACATTGATTTGCTGTATCTGGTTATATTGGAACTATAAACCATGCCACTTCCTTCGTTCCTCTCCATCCCCACAATCAACCCCAGGGCCATAGCTTGGGTAGTGTGGCCTGTGCCATCGCACAGGGCACCACAGGGCAGAGGGCGCTGTTTGGGCCTGTCAAATTTCTGTTTATTATCATTCTTGCTTGTAGCTTCCTCTTATTTCATCCTCAGCATCTCCTGGCCTTTCCTAACTCTTCCCTGACCCTTCCCCATGAAGCCATGGCCCTTTTTTGGGTGCATTATGTCCCTTTGAAAAATGAGGGGGGCGCCAATGCTCTTTCTGGCACAGGGGACCAAAAAGTCTAGTTACGACTCTGATCAACCCTCTCTCACACACTGTCACTCCAATACAGACACATCATTATTGATTAGATTAGTTTACACTACACCACATACAACAGCAAAGTTGTAGTGCTGGGATCCATCTATATCCATATTTATGTATAAAACTAATAGGCTAAAAATATGAAATGCACATATGCTATAAGGACTTACTGTAAGTGGGGAATAGAGATCAATTGTAAATACTGGAATTGTCAGGGGAGGAGAGGAAGCATCCAAATACATATAGACAATGCTTTTTTTTCTATGAAAAAGGTGGCGGTACTCACCTAAAGGTACAAGTTGATACAAAATTCACAGTAGCTTCCATATTCCAGGTAATTGTGCAGATGCTCATTTAATTTAATGATTTTCTGCTGTTTCTGAACTAGTGAAAAGATTAGACATTAGACCAAAATGTGGTCTAATTTTGGTAACAGCAAACATAGCTTGAGGTTTGTATTAAGCATATTAATTTGAGTTAGTAATTGACATTAATTATCTCTATGTCCCTATGTTCTTTTATGTTTGTCTAGTTTATGTGGTCTGTCAATGTTCTTTCCTTAACCCGTCGTAGCCTCTAACCACTATCCAGCTGGACTCTCACCAATACCTCACACAGTTAGCTGGACACAGTGTTCTGTCTCACCCTCCTGCAGGGCTGGGAAGAGAGACCTGCAGAGACACATAGATATAAAAAGCACAAGCTAATATGTATCTTTATTCCCCAGAATCACATGCACATTTGTCAAATGAGATTCAATTTTCCACATATGTCTAATATATTAATCTTTTTTCTGCAACATTATATCTGTTATTGTGAAAACTATTACAGAACACAGAAAGGAAATCAGCAAAAGAGTACACAATCCTGATTTACGGAATAACACAAAGAATCATTTCTTTGAACACATGTCCTGAATTATTTGCTGTATATTGTGTCCTGCATTTGTGTATAAGAAAGCTACTGAATAATGGACACATTTCTGGTGTCCTTACCCAACACTAGTTGGTGTAAGAAGTTGCATTAAGACAAGCCTTGACCCTTAGGTCTCAAGAGTGCCATCATGGAGATCCTAATCCAACATCTCATTTTGCTTCAGTAATAGTTATAAAACCAGTGATTACAATAATAGTAGGAGCTATCTTCATGCTGTTCCAGTAATTTCCTAACAAGACAAAGTGCAAAAGATAAGAGCTGGGGCCAGAAATGTTGTTTTCCCAGGTGTTGGCGAGTTCCCTGATCCCAAAGATGACGCAGGGAGATGATCTTGATTTTATTGACGAATTTTCAGAGAATGGTTTCAATTATGGCCTAGCCCAAGAGCTTGTGGACAATTTACCTGTCACCCATACTACTGTATTAATTGGCTTAAGTAGCTTTTGTTTCTAAAGATGCTGGATACAGCATCAAAGCAGCTATTTTGACTGTCAACAAAAACTCAGCAATGTGTCAGTTCTGACGCCTTTTTGTTTTCTATGCAACAATGGCTGTGCATTGTGCAATAATTACAATAAATAGTATCAGCAAGGAATCCATGCTGCCAACACAGTGGAAGTTGTGGGCTGCAAAGTTAATTAACATACTTCCTTAGCAACTTATGCTTTTATGCTTGCTCATATTTGTCCAAAATCCTTATTTCTTTCCATCTAGAGACAAATTAATTGGCTGAAGGAGAGATAAAAGGATGATCCAGGGCATCATCCCAAAATCAGGGTTTCAGCATGCAGATATCATTATTCTGTATAAAGTAACACAGAGTAAAAAAGAGGTCAGTAATTTGTTACTAGAGCTCCAGTTAGTCCTAAGTAAACATCAGAAACTGAGGACCAGACCCATGGGGAGGTTCCTCAAGTTTCAATGAACAGGCTATTGCCTCATCTCCAGATTAGCCAAATTCGGTTGCTCTTTGATTGTTCATTTCTCTTCACTACCATGCTCTAATGTGGCTTTTACTGTATTGTTTATATATATATATATATATATATATATATATATATAGATATAGATGTACCTGTATGGTCTTTCTTGACTTCATACTCTCTCTAGCTTCGCTGGAAATAACCACTGCTCTGCACATGGTTGTATGAACTTACCTGCTGGTTCCTGAGTTGAAAGGCAGACTCTGGCCAGACCGTTCTACAGTATCTTCTCTATGGGAGAAAACATGGAGGTTTTGCCCGATTCCTCATAGACTGCTGGAGAGTATTTTTTTTGCAGCCTACCACTGTATGAAATACACAAAATCTGGAAATAGATGATGAAGGATCACATGAACTGGGTTTTGAATCATAATAATATTGAGTTACAGTATATAATATTAAACACTTAAGTGGCACTAACGCATGAGATGCGACCAAAGCCAGGAGTGTCTCTCCTGATCCTCCATCTGTAATGGAGGAAATCCGTTCTGCACATGCACTCCCCACCCGCCATCAAAGCAGCTATTTTGACTGTCAAAAAAAAACCAGCAATGTGTCAGTTCTGAAGCCTTTTTGCTTTCTATGCAACAATGGCTGTGCAATAATGACAAAAAAAATTGTATCAGCAAGGAATCCATGCTGCCAGCTGCAGCAGAGGAAAATTTTTCAGATCACATTTGACTATATACACAATACATACATATACACTATATAGACAAAAGTGATTGGACACTGACAGCAAATAGATCAACGAGATTTTATTGACGTCAGTACTTTGTAGGTCCACCACGTGCAGGGTTTACTGCACACAGCCTTCTTGGCAAACTGTCTACAAGCACCTGGACAACAACAGGCGGTATATTTTGCCATTCCTCCTTAAGTACAGTGACTAACTGTGACACTGAAGAAGTTCGAGTTGGCCTAGAATGCACCAGTCACTCCAATTCGTCCCAGTGGTTCTCAGTGGGGTTAAGATCTGGTCTCTGAACTGACCAGTCCATCCAGGTTACCAAATTTTCTGTACACCAGTCCAGCATCGCCCTGGAAACATGACAGGTGGCATTATTGTCCTGATAAACACATGTGTTGTTTCTGTAGAACTGCAAGTGCATGGGCCTCCCTACCAAGTGTTCTTGTCAAAACTGCCACATTAGTGGCCATTTGGAACTCATGTGCATTAGTATGCATGGGAACATTTCGCTTGTGCAGGGGTATCCATTCACTTTTGTTTACATAGTGTATATGTGTATGCACGTGTGTACGAGTATATATAAATAGGTTGCGGTACTGTACTGTGACATATTGGAAATGCCCAGATCTGCATCAGTTGTAATATGTCATCTCTTGAGTCAGTTTGAACAACGACTGGGTTCCTCATGGCAAGGCCACATGAATCACATGCCTCAACATTCCTCGATCTACGGTGTCACATGTGTCTCGGGAATCCCTCGAATCCCTCATGGAATGCATTACAGCGCAGTGGCCGACCACGGGTGCTTAATGATAGTGACCAGTGGCGTGTGGCCAGAATTGTTCATGGCAACAGACAAGCAACAATGACTCAAACCATATACACATTCAATGCAGGAGGTACCAGCCGCAAATCCAGCAGGTCAGTGCAGCATTCTTTAGCATCTATGGGATGGGGAGCAGAAAACCCACCAGAGTGCTCCTGCTAACACTACAATACTGGACACTGCACCTCACCAGGGCTTGTGATGTCACTAATTGGGCCCTGGAGGACTGGTAATGTGTTGTGGTCCAATGAGTCAATGTTCCAGTAGTTTCAGGCTGATGGTAGGGCTGGGGTGTGGCACAGACCTCATGAGGCCATGGACCCCATTTGTCAACAAGACACCATGCAGGCTGGTAGTGGTTCCATAATTGTGTGGGGTGTGTTCACGTGGCATGAATTGGGTCTGCTGGTCAGCCTGTACATTAACATCATTAACTGGTCTCTGCTATGTTGCATTGCTTGATGACCATTTGTTGGCCTTCATGGACTTCATGTACCCCCACATTGATGGAATATTCTAGCAGGATAATGCACCATGTCATTGATCCCATGTTGTCCAGAATTGGTTCAATTAATATTCTGGAGAGTTCCAACGAATGGTGTAGCCAGCCGACATAAACCCAATCATGCATTTATGGGATGTGGTGGAGAGGTTCATTCGCACCCAAAATCCTGTACCTACAACTATCAGGGAGCTGTAGGAAGCTATCCAGATGGCATGAGTCAACATCTCTCCAGAGGTCTTCTGTCCACTTTTGGAGTTGCTGCACTTTGCCAGAATAGAAGGATTCCTACATGATACAAGGCATCTATACCATGGTTTGTGGCACTTCAGTGTATATATACTGTATATTGTAATGATATGGAGGAAATAGCTCAGTAGAGAGGTGTCAGTGGTGTAGTGTTAGGTGCTCAAATGAGGGTCCACACACAGCTTTCCAGGTTTAAGTAAATTAAAATATTGCTTTACTGGTATCAGCATGCATCAAACAGAAAACAAAACAACAAACACCAGGTCCACACTAAGAGCAATTATCTCACTTCTTGAGCCTTCACTGTCCTTGGGCAGTTAATCTGCAAACATAAAGTTTATCAAAGTCTCTCCAGTCCTGTCTCTCATAGGTACTGTATATAACAGGCTCTAGGCTGGCTTGGCTTTGGCTGCCACAGCTGCTCACATGTGCAGCCTCACAATCTGGCCAGCTTCCTTGCAGGTAATGTAGGCTCCAACCTACTCACATTCACATAGCTCAGTCCTGAAGTTTGGTGGCCTTCCTTGCCTTCCACAGATCTAGACTCAGGCCTCTCGGCCCTCAATGGCTTGCTAGCACAATGAGCTCTGTCTGGCTTTCACAGTCCAATTGGATGTTCTGACTGCTTCAGCTCCACCTGGCTCTGTGCAAAGGGCCACCACTAGGTGTGTTCCCGCACTTTTCTTCTCTGTGTGGGCGGATCTCTCCTGCTCCACACAGAATCTGTGTTCACCAGCGCCATTTCTGGCGATACTGTCACTATATATATATATATATATATATATATAAAACAATCCATGTGGAGGGGCACTCGTATAATATGGGTATATGCCGAGGTGCCTTCCATGGTAAACATACACACAGTAACCCCTTCAATATCAGGGATCAGACGGCACTCAGCGAACTTCAAAAGTTATAAAGTGGTTTATTCCATCATCAACGTTTCAAGACATCACAAGTCTTTTCATCAGGATATATAATAAAAAGTGCAAGAATGTGCTTACCTAAATACCCCAGTGAATCCAATGAAGTTCCGACTTACACTGTGTTCAATCAACGTCGTCGTCTCGTGGAGCGTAGTGTCCATGACTTCATCACCTAGTTGAGTGCACTAGATATGCATTAGTATTTAAATGTATGTCTTAGTTTTTTGTCTATTATGTATAGTATTTTTTTTACCAGCGTCTTCTCTTATGACTATTTGTGTATTCTTTTTTCACTAGCCGGCCTCTCTCGGAATGACAGGGGTCCGCGTCCACAACTACTATGTTTCTCTTTATTATCCTCTGCCAAGGAGATTTGTTTACCATCACCTAGCAACGGTTCCCTTGAAGATGGTGCGGGAACACCAGCTTGCGCCTAGTGATGAGGTCACAGACACTGCGCTCCACGAAACGACGCCGGTGATTGAACACAGTGTAAGTCAGAACTTCATAGGAGTCACTGGTGTATTTAGGTAAGCACATTCTTGCACTTTTTTATTATATATCCTGATGAAAAAACTTATATATATATATATATATATATATACATACACACAGTATATATATCTAGCTAGATCAGGGTAAAGCTGGGTACACACTAGGTCAATAGGCCAACCCGCCAAACTATCTGATGATTGGTAAGGGTATACACACCTACCACTCATCTGCCCGATGTGCCAGGCTTGACAGCTCAACTGGGCGGGCATTTAAATGTAAAAAGTTGAGTTGTCAATCACTGCTGGGTCTCTGAAGCAGTGTGCGGGCGATCAGTGGGTCACCTGTAAACACCAGAAGATGACTGGTATATCTTTCAGATATATTGACCATCTGCTGTGCTGCACAGCAGATCAGATATGTCTGTGAACGATGCAGTTCACAGCCATATCACACTGTACACACCCGGTGATGCACTATAGATATATTGCCCGTTCAATGGAACAGGCAAAATATCTATCAGTGTGTGCAGCTTTAGGGTGCTGTCTCCTGGAGTAAGCGGTCACACTTTTCATGCAACTGCTAAGTAGTAGTTCACCAGTCCTGGACCTTGATACAAGTATTCACAGCTAGTTGTATTAGCAGCACAAAAATAAACAAAATATAAAACTAAATACTAGTCTGTCTGGCTCCAACTAAACAAATTGATTCCCTCTCTTAAGCTGAAAGATTTATCTGCAGACGGTGCAAAAATTAAGTTGTTCATACATTAACACCATCGTTGCTATCAAAAGATATTTCTGTTCTGAGGATATTGCCCAAATAATCTTTTACTCTGTAAAGCCGGGTACACACATGGCAATCCGCTGACCGAGCTAACTATTGGTAAGTGCATAGACACTTACCAATGATCCGGCAGATATGTGTGGCCAGCAGACCCTTTTGAATATGCCCGCCCATTTGTGATGTCATATTCAATGGCTTCTTCTAGATATATCATCATCAGATTAGAGTTGAAGGACCTAACGTCCCTCTTACAAAACAGAAGCCTTTAGCACAGCACTTGAATTCAATAATCACAGTGTCTCTTAAAGGGCCTCTGACCTGTTCCCCTGGCAGTGAGAGACTGACTACTACAGAAACCAACAAACCCATTATCAGTCTCTCACAGGTGTTTTGGCAATCAAGGCTGTTAATCAGCTGAAAACCTGGGGCACATATATCTTCCTTTGACAACCTTTTCAGTGTTTTTGTCAAAGTTTGTTAACCCTAATCTAGATGAACAGTAGGCTGCTCAGAATGAGCTTGAACTTCATGAACTCTTGTTTTATCAGCATATTTACTACAGCACGTGAAATAACAATCATGATATGGCCTTCAGTTACTTACAAAGAACACTTTCTTACTAACATTATACCTGTTAAATTTCCTTGAGCATGTTTTACTCAGCTAAGTCCCATCCCCCATGCCCTAATAAAGAAATCTGCTTTGCTCAGAATTTCAGACATTGTAAAGTTGTACAATTTAACTAGGCAATTTGATAATTTGCAACCAAATTGGCACTATGCCATATGCTGTATGTGGGCCAAAAACAACCAGCTTTAAGTTGCTTGCAACAACAGCAGATTTTAAGATGAACTGTATCTGGTGCTAATTACAGATGAGCGGTTCAGATTCTGTGGAATCCGTACCACTCCAAACACCGGGGATCCGAGTCCACCAGAGCCGCAGCTCGGGTGCTCCCGCCTGACTCGGATCCCACTTCAAGGCCAAATGTCATCTTCCTGACATTGGGTTCTTGCGATAGTTGGCTTCTATATAAGGCACCGTGACTGGGACTCGGTGCTATTTCACTCTCACACTGCTGAATGCTGCGCACTGCTCTGCTGTATTGGTTGTGCAGCTGCTGTGTCCAGACTCACTACAAGTGGCTGGCTGTGCTGTTAAGTGACTGTGTATGGGACATCCTGCTGTATGCTGCACTATACTCCGCTGTATTGGCTGGTTGTGCAGTGTCCAGAGTCACAAGGGGCTGGCTGTGCTGTTAAAGTGACTTTGTATAGGGGGCACACTGCACGCTGATGTATGCTGCGCTATACTCTGCTGATTAAAGTGGCTGTGTCCAGATTCACAAGTGGCTGTGCTGGTAAAGTGACTTTGTATAGGGAGCACACTGCATGCTGATGTATGCTGCTCTATAGTCTGCTGATTAAAGTGGCTGTGTCCAGACTCACAAGTGGCTGTGCTGGTAAAGTGACTGTGTATAGGGGGCACACTGCATGCTGATGTATGCTGCTCTATAGTCTGCTGATTAAAGTGGCTGTGTCCAGTCTCACAAGCAGTGGTGTAACTAGGGTATTTTGAGCCCAGGGCAAATTTAAAAATGGAGTTCCCTCCCCCCTATGTGCGCACGCCGAAGGCCCGCGCTGCGAAAAATGGGCATGGTCACTTAAAATGGGGGGTGTCAACATGACACACACCCAGTTATTGTCACTCTGAACATTCCTATCCATATGCACCTTAACCCCAGTAGTACCCCTTATACAGTATCCCCAGTATGCAATGTCCCCAGTCATGGTCCCTCTTATGCAGACCCATAGTAGTGCCCCTTATACAGTATTCCCAGTAGTGGTCCCCCTTATGCAGCCCCCCATTAGTTCCCCTTACACAGTACCCCCAGTATGCAGTGCCCCCAGCAGTGGTCCCCCTTATGCAGCCCCTCATTAGTTCCCCTTATTCAGTTACCCCCAGTAGTGGTCCCCATTATGCAGTGCCCTATGTAGTGGTCCCCCCTAATAGTGGTCCCCCTTATATAGTACCCCCACTAGCAGTCCCCCCAATGCAGTGCCCCCAGTAGTGGTACCCCTATGCAGTGCCCTTTATATAGTGCCCCCAGCAGTAGGTCCCCCCCCATGCAGTGCCCCCAGTAGTCGCCCCCCTTATGCAGGCCCCCAGTAGTGATCCTCCCTATCCAGTGCCCCTTATACAGTGTCCCCTTTAGTGGTCCTCCCTATTTAGTGCCCCCAGTAGTGGTCCCCCCAGTGCAGTGCCCATTGTGCCCCCAGCAGTAGTCCCCCCCATGCAGTGCCCCAGTAGTGCTCCCCCTTATGCAGGCCCCCAGTAGTGATCCCTCCTCTACAATGCCCTTATAAAGTGTCCCCTGTAGTGGTCCTCCCTATTTAGTTCCCCCAGTAGTGGTCCCCTAGTAGTAATCCCCTTATATAGTGTCCCCAGTAGTAGTTTCCCTTGTGCCCCTAGTAGTAAGCCCCTTATATAGTGCCCCCAGTAGTAGTTTCCCCCCCCCAGTAATGGTGCCTCCAGTAGTACCCCCCCGGCGGCGCCCCCCCCCACACAGCCTGTCCTACGGCACCCAACACATGTGCCCCACTCGCCCTGCCCTAGTTATGCCACTGCTCACAAGTGGCTCTGCTGTTGAAGTGACTGTGTATCGGGGGCACTCTGCATGCTGATGTATGCTGCGCTGTAGTCTGCTGATTAAAGTTGCTTTGTCCAGACTCACAAGTGGCTGTGTGTACAAGGCATGCTGATGTATGCTGCACTATACTCATGCCCATCTTCTCCAGTGTAAAAAAAAGTAAAATAATATTTTTTAAAAAGTTTAAAAAAGTAAAAAAAAACTTTCAAGAAAGTTAAAAGTTTAAAAAGTAAAAAAAACCTGTTTATTTTTTGGTGCTGTACCCCACTATGTATACAAGCACTGTGACTCCTTGGGCCGTAGCCCACTGTGTATACAAGCACTGTGACTCCTTGGGCCATAGCCCACTGTGTATACAAGCACTGTGACTCCTTGGGCCATAGCCCACTGTGTATACAATTACTGTGACTCTGTTGGCCGTACCACACTGTGTATACAAGCTGTCACAACCCGCCACAGAGACCCCAGAATCAGACCCCGGCACTCGCCTCTCAGGACGCTACGGCGCGGCTCTCTGCTTCCTTGCCGGTCTGTTCCTGCGGGCGGTCTCTCCCTCAGCTCCCCAGCGGCTTCTGCATCCTGTTCTCAGTCTCTGGTCCGGTGTCTCGCATGTGGGTCTGCCGCGGGTCTCCGGTCCATGGGTGCGGCCATCTTGGATTGCCCATGTGACGCGATTTCCTCCAATGAACTTGCTTCTCCTTCTCTTCCAGCCAGTCAGCATCCTGCACTTCATATAAAAGGATCTCTACTTCTCAGTGCAACAAGTCCCCTTAGCTTGTCTAAGAGAGCTTCCACACTGCACTCTGAAGTACTTGCTGACTTCTCTGCTATCAGTCATCTTATGGGTCCTAGCCGCGACAAGTAGCTTCCACTGACCATCTTACGGCTCCTAGCCCCGACAAGTTGCTTCCACGCTGCCACCAACCATCTTACGGCTCCTAGCCACACCAAGTAGCATGTACTACCACCATTCACCTCACGACTAACCAGCCGCACCAAGTAGCCTATGCTACCACCACTCACCTCACGGCTAACCAGCCGCACCAAGTAGCCTGTGCTACCACCATTCACCTCACGGCTAACCAGCTGCACCAAGTAGCCTGTGCTACCACCATTCACCTCACGGCTAACCAGCCACACCAAGTAGCCTGGATTACCACCGTTCACCTTACGGCTTCCTGGCCGAACCTAGCAGCACCTGAGTTGCTGACCCTGCCTCAGCTACAGCAGCACCCACACTTCAAACTCGGTACCACCCACTGCTGGCATCATCTCTCCCTATTTCCTTCACTCACCCATAAGTTACTTTTGACCTTGTATCGTCTTTCATGCGTAGGAACTTCACTAGACCTAGTCTCCTCCAGAGGGCATCTGAGTTGAATAAATCTAATCCTTACCTCGGCCCAGGATCACAGTCCAAAGAAACCACATCCGTGACAGTTTGCACTGGCCAGATGGACTCGGCAAGTGGTCAGGGATCTAGTGCAGATTCTTTTCAAAATGTCCTTTCTCATCTGGAAAGACAGGAGACTTCTCAAGTCCAACTCATCCAATTCATTCGGGATATGTCTTCACACTTGGACAGCATTCAGGCTCAGTTATCAAATCCTGCGCCAGTCAGTGTCCAAGCCTCAAAACCCTTCTCCGTGGTGCCTTCACCTTCAGTACCACCTACTCCTCGTCTCCAACTCGCATTACCCAGCAAGTTTGACAGCAACCCCAAGCTATGCAGGGGTTTTCTAAACCAGTGCAAGATTAATTTTGAACTTCAACCAGCTAACTTCCCAACTGCCAGAACTAGAGTGGCTTTCTCCACTTTGGGAAAAATCTGATCCGCTACTCTCTAACTACTCCGAATTTATTGCCATGTTTTGTAGGATCTTCAATGAACCTGGAAGAGTCTCTTCTGCCTCGGCAGATATTCTTCGTCTTCGGCAAGGCAGTAAAACGGTCGGACAGTATGTTATCCAATTCCGAAGCTTGTCTTCAGAACTTAATTGGAATGAGGATGCTCTCATTGCAGCCTTTTGGAGCTGACTTTCTGAAAGGCTTAAAGACGACTTGGTTTCTCGGGACCTACCTCCCAAACTGGATGAATTAATTTCCCTTTGTAATAAAGTGGACCTACAGCATAGAGAATACACTCTGGAGAGGGGCAGATTTGACCGGGGTAAACCTCGACCTGCTCCCCAATTCCATTCACCTCCTGTGGGAGAGGAACCCATGCAGGTTAATCGTTCCCGCTTGTCTACGGAGGAGCGACAGAAATGGCAGAGATAGAATCTTTACATGTATTGTGGATCATCTCAACATTTAATTAAGACTTGTCCCATCCATCCGGGAAACGCCTCCTCCTAACTTATCATAGAGAGGTTAAATTAGGAGTAGCCATTGATTCACCTAGGAAGTCAGATTCCACCATTTGGGCTCAATTGACACTTCCACAGGGTCCTACAGTCGTTCTAGCCCTTCTAGATTCCGGAGCTGCAGAAAATTTTATGACTACAGACTTTGTCCATAAATATCGGATTCCTGTTGAAGCACTAACCCCAGTCGTTACTTTAACTGCCATCGATGGTAGTCGAATTAATAGTGGAACCATCACTCATCGCACCAAACCCCTAAAACTTACCATCGGGGTTCTGCACTCTGAGGAACTGTCCTTCCCAGTGATCCCAAAGCCTCTCATTCTCTAGTTCTCGGTTTACCCTGGCTACAGAGACATTCTCCTCAAATTGACTGGTCAACCATGCATATTATCTCTTGGAGTACAAGCTGTTTCAAGAACTGTCTTCACCGGGTTGTTCCAGTTTGGTCCTCTGATCTGCAGCTTCCTACAGACCTGCCTGTATCCTACTCAGATTTCTCAGATGTGTTCAGTAAGCAAAAAGTGGATTTACTACCTCCCCATCGCAATTGGGACTGTCCCATAGATCTAATTCCTGGGAAGAACCCTCCTCGAGGAAGCACCTATCCGCTTTCACTCCCCGAGACTCAAGCTATGTCCGAATACATCGAGGAATACTTAAAGAAAGGTTTCATTTGTCCCTCCTCTTCTCCAGCAGGGGCTGGGTTTTTCTTCGTAAAAAAAAAGACAGAGGGTTACGTCCATGTATTGACTATCGAGGACTCAATGACGTAACCATTAAAAATCGATATCCTCTTCCCCTCATAACTGAGTTATTCGACAGAGTCAAAGGGGCCACAATCTTCACAAAGCTTGATTTGAGAGGAGCTTACAACTTAATTCGTATCTGTCCCGGAGATGAGTGGAAAACAGCTTTCAACACCAGAGATGGGCATTACGAGTATCTTGTCATGCCCTTTGGCCTCTGTAATGCCCCAGCTGTTTTTCAATTCTTCGTCAACTAAATCTTCTGGGATCTTTTGTATAAAAGTGTGGTCATCTTTTTAGATGATATTTTGTTCTTCTCTCAGGATTTAGCAAACCATCGGAATCAGGTGAAGGAGGTCCTCCAGAGGTTGCGCTCCAATCAACTCTTCTACAAACTGGAGAAATGTGTATTCAAAGTAACCAGTGTGCCATTTCTGGGGTACATCATCTCCGGTTCTATTCTTCAAATGGATCCTGTAAAACTTCAAGCCGTCCTCGATTGGACTACCCCTACATCTCTGAAGTCCATTCAACGGTTTTTAGGTTTTGCTAACTATTACCGCAAGTTTGTTAAAGGTTTTTCCACCCTGGTAGCTCCTATCACAGCCCTCACCTGCAAGGAAGCAGATCCAACCACTTGGTTCGTGGAAGCCACTTTGGCCTTTCAACTTCTGAAACAGGCATTCATCTCTGCCCCTGTTTGAAGCAGCCAGATTTAACATGACCCTTCATTCTGGAGGTCGATGCCTCTTCTGAGGGAGTTGGAGCAGTTCTCTCTCAACGCTTCGAAGATGAGAAACTTCACCCCTGTGGATTCTATTCCTGGAAATTTTTGCCAGCTGAGAGGAATTACTCCACGGGGGACCAGGAGTTACTCGCCATAAAATTGGCCCTTGAGGAATGGTGATATCTTCTAGAGGGGGCTCAGTATCCCATTACCATCTACACAGACCACAAAAATTTACTTTATTTAAAGTCTGCTAATTGTTTGAACCCATGGCGGGCTAGATGGGCGATGTTCTTTTCTCGGTTCAACTACAAACCCTCCTATCGCCCTGGATCACAAAATTGTAAAGCCGATGCTCTTTCCCGTTCCATGGAGACTAGCTCCAAACAACTTGCTGAACAAGTTCATCCCATCTTGGATCCAACTTTGTTTGCCACTACCAACATCTCTATGACACCCCCTGTTGGGAAAACGTTGGTAGAACCCCACCTTCACAAAAAGTTGTTACAATGGGCACATGCATCTCATTTCTCTGGACACTATGGTATTGAGAAAAAGCTTGAATTCATACAGCGATCTTATTGGTGGTCTTCAATGAAAACAGACGTTGTCCCCTAAGTTTCCTCATGTGTTACGTGTGCCCAGCACAAAGTACCTCGGCAAGCTTCTTCTGGGCAACTTCAGCCATTAGCCATTCCTTCTCAGCCATGGACACACTTATCTATGGATTTCATCACGGATCTTCCTCCATCTCAAGGCCACAACACAGTCTGGGTTGTCGTGGATTCTCCAAAATGGCCCATTTTGTGCCTCTTACTGGGCTTCCATCTGCCCCATTACTCGCTCAAAATTTCATTAAGGTGATCTTCAGACTTCATGATCTTCCACAAGAAATAGTCTCTGACAGAGGAGTACAGTTCGTAGCTATGTTTTGGAGGTCACTCAGTTCAGCTCTTCGGGTGAAACGTAATTTCTCCACCGCATATCATCCCCAGACCAATGGACAAACTAAAAGGGTCAACCAAGATCTGGATCAGTTTCTTTGGACTTTTATCTCCTCTTCTCAAGATGATTGGGTTGAGCTCCTCCCATGGGCCGAATTCACTCACATCAATCATTATCACATATCCACTGATTCAACTCCTTTTCTTACAGTGTTTGGACATCATCCTCGGGTTCCAGATTTTCCGCTTCTTCCAACACTGGATGTGCCTGCTGCCAAGATTTCTCTTCAACAGTTTTCCAACATTTGGAGAAAGGTTCGATCCGCGCTCATGAAAATATCTGCTCGGTATAAAAGATTTGCAACCACAAATACCAGCATGAGGGGCATTAAGGGGCCACTGGTACTTGTAGTTCCACAACCAAAGCAATACGAAAAAAAACACAACATACACCGTGAAAGTAAAATGTAAGTATAACATACATGGACACTCATACTCACCTAGTATCCAAGGTAATCCATAGGGGTACCTATAAAAAAAAATCCATACTCACCTCACCAGAATCGGTATGATTTCCCACTGGACACGGTTGGAATCCCGACACCAGCATCCTGGCAGCAGTGGAAATCCCGATCATCCCTAAGGTAAGTACAACTAACCTAATTCTACCCACTAACCCTAACCCTCCCTTAGGGGTGCCTAACCCTATCCTCCCCCCAGTACCTAACCCTAATCCCCCTCTAAGTGCCTAAACCTAATCCCCCTTCCCCGCTGCCTAAACCTAAATTCCCGGGGGGGTGCCTAACCCTAACCTCCCCCCCCACCGGACACTGTTGGAATCCCAACACCAGCATCCCGGCAGCAGTGGAAATCCCGATCGTCCCTAAGGTAAGTACAACTAACCTAATTCTACCCACTAACCCTAACCCTCCCTTAGGGGTGCCTAACGCTAACCTCCCCCCCAGTACCTAACCCTAATCCCCCTCTAAGTGCCTAAACCTAATCCCCCTTCCCCGCTGCCTAAACCTAAGTCCCCCCGGGTGGGTGCCTAACCCTAACCCCCCCTTCCCCTAGCCTAACCCTAACCTCCCGGGGGGGTGCCTAACCCTAAATCCCCCGAGAGCTCTAAACCCTACCCTCCTTCCCAGTGGCTATCCACGCTCGGGACATTTTAGGCATTCAGCAACAGCATGCAGGAGATTGCAGCACCTGCAAGAACAGTTTAATTTGCCCTGTCATCAATTGAAGCAAGAGGTGGAAACAAGGTGAAACTCCAACCTTTACATGCTTCAGCGGAAGGAGGAACAGCAAAAAGCAATCCATAGCTATACACCAATGGCTTGATGGTGGATACAGATGGCTGGCTTGATGGTAGATACCTATGGCTGGCTTGATGGTAGATACAGATGGCTGGCTTGATGGTTGATACCGATGGCTGGCTTGATGGTTGATACCGATGGCTGGCTTGATGGTTGATACCAATGGCTGGCTTGATGGTAGATACCTATGGCTAGAATCCCATACATCTTCCCCCATGGACTTAAACTGTGAGTCTCACTGTAGGATGTGCCGCCCATGTAAGTCATAAAGCTTAGTGGGGTGGGCCAGATGCTGGATCCCCTCCACCTATACTGTTGCTGGGGAACATTGGGAGAGGAGGGGGAATGTACCTTAGCCCAACACAGTGGAGAGTACTTTCTGTCTTGTGCAAGGTTCTCAAACCATTTGAAGTAGCCACATGTGTTAGTGAGTGCTGACACTGCTAGCTTGAGTAAGGTGTTTCCCCTAATTAAGCTTTTGAAAAGTCAGCTGGAGAAATTGAAGGAGATTAAACAAAGCAAATCCACAAAGTATGCCGGACTTGTAGATCAAGTCCTTTATTCGCTTCGCCATGATCCATGGGTGGCCAATATCTTGAAATCTGATCACTACATTTTAGCAACCGTGCTTGATCCTAGGTTTAAGTCATTTGCTGTGTCTTTCTTTACAACTGACCCAGAACTTAAAAGATGCAAAGAGCTCCTGGTGAGCAAGTTGGCAGCTCAAGTGACACATGTCACTATGATGTCTTCTCATTCAGTTTCTTCAGCAGCAGCCAGAAAAAAAATAATATTGTGTGAGGATGATGTACACACTGATGATGGTGAGGATGGCATGACACTGACATCTTGCCACTGTAGAGCTGTTTCCTTAAGGCAATTGGTAGCTCGTTTTATGGGGGCTCAAACAAACCAAGCACTTCAGCCACAAAAGTAGCAGTCCCTGTCGCTGAAGTGCTTGGTTTGTTAAAGTGTGCATGTCCTTTTTAATATCCAACATAAGGGTGGGTGGGAGGGCCCAAGGACAATTCCATCTTGCACTACCTTTAAATTCTTCCACTGCTGTGTGGCAATGTTTCATAGATGTGATTTAAACTGCGGTGTCTGTGCCGCTGCTCTGTTGCTTAGTAACCAGCCAGCTCACTGCAGCCTTTGGCCAATAATGGTGAAAACAATATTGTTAGCTGTGAGGTGGTCTAAATTGACTGTAAATGACTGGAAATTAATATTATTGAGGTTAATAATACTCTAGGGGAAAAAAAGCCCAAATTATGTGTTTTTAGCTTTTTTTTGTTAATTTTTGTAAAAAATCCAAATCCAAAACCAGTCACAGCGGTTTGGCAAATCCAAAGCTGGATGACGAATCAGAGCCAAATCCAGCAAAAATGGTCCGGCGCACATCTCTAATGCTAATAGATATACTGTCCTGATGGTTCTTCCACTTCACCTTCCATTAAATGTGCAGCTAAAGTGTATAAAAGGTTTATGGATAAATCATTATATAACCTGCGCTAAACACATCTGTGTACTTAGCCTCTGTGAACTCTCATGGATCTAAGTATTTTCAGACCAGACTGGTTCAACTATAGCAGTCTACTATCTTTATTGAAAACTATATAAGCTTTTCTTCTGTGCACACATTCTTGTTACTGATTGAATATTCTGTTGACTTTAGTCTAGTAAAATATTATCAACTCTCCAACATGATAACTCAGTTAAGGTGGGTACTCACCTGACAGATATATCTGCAGATCGAGTGATCTGCAGATATATCTGTAGATGATGGTCGTTCATACACACTGAACGGCCATCATCTGTGGGTCCCGGCGTCCAGGAGGCGTGTCCTGGCGGGCGGGGGGGGCATGTCCCACCCCCCCTCCTTGTGGCTGCCGCGTGTGTGCAAGCCCCATAGTGAGAGAGAAATTCTCTCGCTCCGGGCTCCCTACAAACAGGGCAGCTGTCGATGTTGATCGACAGCTCGTCCCGTTTTGTAGGCGGGGTGGGGGGGTGGCTGGACAAATTGAGGCGTTCCTGAAGGAACACCTGCCATTTTTGGGCATCCCTACTGACATCACCAGTGATGTCAATAGTGAGCTTCCGGCTCTATTAGAGCTGGAAGCTCACTGAGGCTTGCGGCAGACGAGACCCTACCACAAGTATCACGACCATCGCGACCATCATCTGGCTGCCCGCTAAAGCTGTGGGTAGTCACCCACAGCTTAGCGAGCGGCCAGGAGGCCGGGTAAAAGAGAAAAAGCGGCCGCCCTGATTCAGAGCGAGCGCTCGCTTTTTGCGAGCGCCACTGAATCAGGCCCTAAGTTCATTGTCATGGCAAAGAGGGACTTTGCAATTAATTGCAATTCATCTGATCACTCTTCATGACACTCTGTAGAATATGCAAATTGCCATCATAAATACTGTAGCAGCAGACTTTGTGAAAACCAATACTTGTGTCATTCTCAAAACTTTTGGCCATGGCTGTATATAAGATTCTTGCATTTGCCCCTGTATTTGATAAAAAAATAAATAAATAGGGTGGTGGGGGATGACACCATGAGTTACAGCACTGACACTGACCCTAGTGATTTTTCTACCTCAAAGGGAAAGGTGTGTAAAGAGATATCATGGTAATTATTGTAGCCAACCACTTTCTCACTAGTAAATGCATTAAAATGTCATGTTATTAGAAAAAAGTAATAATAATAGAAGGTATTACAAACCCTTCAGATTTATATATTATACTAGCGACCCAGCCCAGCTTTGCACAGGAGCAATTTTGAATTTACGGTGATATTCTTGTTTAACCAAGGTCTTATAAGATTTCCTTGCAGACGACATTAGTTGTTTTTCCTCCTGACGTCAAAACGAAAAGATTTAGTTTTGACGTGACACGCAAAAGGGCCACGTAAAGTTGTCCATGAGCAAAACAGTCTCCACTTAGGTCAATTCCAGCCATGTTTAGTGTCTGTCCCTGTGCTTTATTTACTGTCATGTTAAAGCAGTCTCTTACCGTGAATTGGAGTCGTTTGAAATTAAAGAATCGTTTTTCACATAAATGAAATAGAAACAATAAATAAAAGGGAGAAACTTAAATTTTGTATCAGTACACAGGGCTTCCATCAATTTTTCTGGAGAAACCGGATAATATGTATCAATCTCTACATGGCATACAATATAGTCCATCGTTGTGATATATCTTTAGCGGTTTAGGCAGCGTAAGCCAAGAAAGCACTCGGATGTCTGTTTTTTCATTGACTTGCTTCACTAAAATCGTCCCTGCTCGGCTCCCTTTTGTCATACATTAATGTTTCATACACCTAAATCTTCCTCCACAAATGCTCTATAGAATAGTAATAACTGCATCAGAATCCGTCCAGTGGTTCTCAAGATTAGCCCAATCACACAGACAGGCACCTACCAGAGACCTAATTTTATACTATGTATAGATAATTCACTTTTCCATCTCCTTTTACTAGTGCAATGCATTAGCATAGGCTAGGGGTTCCCAAACTCGGTCCTCAAGGCACACTAACAGTACAGGTTTTAAGGATATCCATGATTGTGTATAGATTGTATAATCAAACGGACTGAGGTACTAATTAAGTCACCTGTGCTTAAGGATGGATATCCTGAAAACCTGGACTGTTAGGGTGCGTGATGTCACAGCATCTTGTTCCCCAGCAACAGTATAGGAGGAGGGGATCCAGCATCTGGCCCACCCCACTAAGCTTTATGACTCACATGGGCGGCACATCCTACAGTGAGACTCACAGTTTAAGTCCATGGGGGAAGATGTATGGGATTCTAGCCATAGGTATCTACCATCAAGCCAGCCATCGGTATCAACCATCAAGCCAGCCATCGGTATCAACCATCAAGCCAGCCATCGGTATCAACCATCAAGCCAGCCATCTGTATCTACCATCAAGCCAGCCATAGGTATCTACCATCAAGCCAGCCATCTGTATCCACCATCAAGCCAGCCATCTGTATCTACCATCAAGCCAGCCATCGGTATCTACCATCAACCTAACCATATGTATCTACCATCAAGCCAGCCATCTTTATCTACCATCAACCTAGCCATCTGTATCTACTATCAACCCAGCCATCTTTATCTACCATCAACCTAGCCATCTGTATCTACCATCAACCTAGCCATCTGTATCCATCAACCCAGCCATCGGTATCTACCATCAACCTAGCCATCGGTATCTACCATCAACCCAGCCATCGGTAGCTACCATCAACTGTCCATATTTTTGGCGCTGTATACGAACTATGTTTTTTTTATTTGTAAACTTGCAGACTTTCTCCATAGAAATATTTGTTTTTGTCCTACCAGTATATCTTTGTCCATTTTTTTATTGTAGTATATATTTATATCTAGATAATTACCATGTGGTATGCATTTGTTTGAATTATGGGTTTGCATACTAAATAATGTTTGTTTTTGTAGGGTTTATTATCACTACACCACATCTATTTAAATACAGTATGCTAAAATGTAAATCATGGACACACAATTGAAAATGTACAGTTTAGATACAATTAAAATAAATAAAAGTAATAGTAAAACACATTACTATTTCTGTACCACATAAAATTTGTTTTTTGGTTGCAGAATTTAACTTTTGTTTCCACACCACAACTGACGTATTGCAATTTGTAAACCCGCTGAACCGTGTGGTAAAACTGGATGCATATCGATATTACTTTACTGCTTTCCTCTGTGGGGTGCTGGCTAAGTATACTGTGCCCAGATTCACAGGCTTGTATAAAATAAATAAAGTTTAAGCATCTGAGTTCACAACAAGTTCAGCAACACTCACATAAGATGACCATCTTCTGCATCTGAATAACCGCCCAAGAAAAGGTACTGATTATCTGGGCCCGGGCTTGCTGGAGTGACGTGGGTAATCAGTACCTGCTCCCCCCTCTTGGCGCCCCTGGGCACAGTTGTGATTAAAATTCACTGTATCAGAAATGTATTGGGTGTTCTTGGGCGGTGACTGAGAGGTGGCTGTTCAGATGCAGAAGATGGTCCATCCTATGGTCATCAGTGGTGTAACTAAGGGGGGTCAGGCAGGGCACGTGCCCTGGGCATGCACTGGAGTGACGTCGCCTGCCGTCCGGGTCAGTGGTTTTAGGACCTGATTCAGACCCCCTCGCTAAGGTGCGATAGTTCACTCTGAGCGATTTTCGCCCATCTGCGCATGCATATAATTTGCAGTGCGCGTGCGCAAGCCATTCGTTGCAATCTGATTTTGGTATCTCATAAGCCACTATCAGGTAGCTGCTTGAGTGACAGATAGTGCCGTTTGTGGGTGGTAACAGGGGAAGATGCTTGTGAACGGGGGAGTGGATGTGCGAACGCAGGAGTGTCTGGCCGCCAAAATGCCATTTAAAGGGCATGCATAATTAGCAAAGTAGCGCCATTGTACACATCACCTGCGTGTATTTCAGCCAGAGCTGATCGCTGTGCCTACGGCAATCTAAGGCAACCCCAAGGGCTGCGAGCAGCTGCGTTGGCTCACGATGGTCCCGATTAATCCTTCATTTCCCGAAGATGATGTGTGTTGCGAGTGGCATGGGGGCATCTTCAGATATTTGCGAGCACACTTTGCCGTAGCTCGCTAAAACATAGTGGGCGTCCTTGCGCGACGTAGTGCGAGTGCTTAATTTAAATATCCGGCCCCTTTTTGCCAGCGAGTGATCGCATCTTGCGAGCGGGTCTGCATGAGCTCCTTAGTGTATAGTGCGGACCAAAACAAACACACCGCCAACAGCATCGGGTAGTACAATCACTAACAGTGAGTGTACTACCTGGCAGCAGTGTGTTTGTTTTAGCAGCCAATAAGAGTCAGACTCTTATTGGCTGCGGCACCCAGGGCCGGAGCTGGGCTGGAGCTCACTCATGAGCTCCACCTTCCGGTTCCTGCAGTGGGTGAAGGGAGAGATGTCATGACAGGAGGAGCGGACGGTGGCAGGTGCAGGAGCTGGGATTCTGGTAAGTATTGTGTTTTGTGTGTTTTATATGTATGGGGCACTGTATAAGGGAAAGTTACTGGGGACACTCTATAAGGGGTACTACTGGGGGCACTGTATACCGGCAGCAATGCATAAAGGGCACTACTGGGGCATATATAAGGGGCATTGTATAAGGGGCACTACTGGAAGCACTGCATAATTGGCACTATGGGGGACACTGTATAAAGGGCACTGCATAAGGGGCACTACTGGGGGCACTGCATAAGGGGCACTACTGGGGGAACTGCATAAGGAGCACTACTGGGGGCACTGCATGAGGAGCACTACTGGGGGCACTGTATAATGGGCATTGTATAAGGGGCACTGCATAAAGGGCACAACTGAGGGCACTGTATAAGGGACCCTATATAAGGGTATAAGTACTGGGTGCGCTGTAAAAGGGCACTACTGGGGGCACTGCATAAGGAGCACTATTGTGGGCACTGCATAAGGGGCACTACTACACGGGGCACTGCATAAGGGACACTACTATTGGGGCCATTGCATAAGGGGCACTACTACTGGCAGCAGTAAGGTGCATATGGAATGGTTTCCCAGAGTGATGAGAAACAGTGGCCTGTCAGGTTGACATGCCCCCATTAGCACTGCCCACTCCCTTGTGGCATGTGGCCATACCCACTTTTTGGCATATGCACAAAGTGGGGGGTGCCATTTTTCATCTTGCCCTGGGTTCCAAAGACCCTAGTTACGTCACTGGGCGTGTTATAGGCGTATCACAGGTGTGTCGCTGAACTTCTTGCACATTCAGACGCACGCTTGTACACCAGGGCTGATACTAGCATTAGCAGAAGCGACTACTGCATACATGCCTACCCTCCCACTTTTAGCGGGAGTCTCCCGATTTTCACCTCAGGCTCCCTCTGTCCCGCAAAAATTGCCACTGCTCCCGGTTTTTCTATCGACCCCTTTAAAATTAGCACTGCGCAACGGGCAGAGGCTACAAATGGAGACATCACTCACAACGTGTGACGTGAAGGCCGGCCACCGCGGGGTTAAGGACAGCTGTGGCCGTCTATTTACACAGTACCTCTCTGACGGAGGCTTCAGCAGGAGACGCGACAGTGGTGGCCCCTTCTACTCACATGCAAGGTGGTGCTGGTCCTTTTAGTGTCCTCTTGGTCCTCTTCAGGGGCTGGCCCTTCTTCTGCCTGCGGCTGTCAGGCTGTCCCTCCAGTCTCCTCGGCGGGGCCTTCCTATTTATGGGCGTCAGCAGCAGCATGAAGTCCTCTTCGACGGTGGCTCTTTCTCTCTGGTCCTGGCAGCAGGCTCCTTAGCAGTCTTCTTGTCAGCGGGCACTACTCTGGGCAGCCGGCAGCTGATGGGGTCTTCCTCCGGGTCCTTCTGCTCTCCCAGCGGTTCCCGGCAGCAGCAGCAGCAGGTCAGTCCCTACTCCCTATATCTACTCATGTAAGTGTGTGTGTGTGTGTGTAGTGAGATCTGGTAATTGTGTGTGTGTGCATGTCAAGAGATCTGGTAGTGTGTGTGTGTGTGTGTGTGTATGTAGTGAGATCTAGGAATGTGTGTGTGTGTGTGTGTGTGTAGTGAGATCTGGTAATTGTGTGTGTGTGTGTATGTAGTGAGATCTGGTAATTGTGTGTGTGTGTGCATGTAGTGAGATCTGGTAATTGTGTGTGTGTCATACATGCCTACCCTCCCGGTTTTCGCGGGAGGCTCACAATTTTTCAGGTAACCCCCCGCACCCCCGGAAGGGTAGGCATTTCTCCCGCATTCTGCCCACTTCCTAGTGAAGTGGGCAGAATGAGGAGAATACCCGCGGCGATTGCGGGTCTCCGTGAAGGGGGCGGGGCTTAAACCGTGATTCTGCATGAATCACAGCATTTGGCCCCGCCCCCTATGTAAATTGTACCCAATTCTGGCAATTTTACAGTGAGGGGGCGGGGCTTAATGATGCAAATCATCAAGCCCCACCCCCGTCGGCCCCCTGCTGCTTCTCTTACCCGGGCTTCTCCCGGGAAGAGAGTATTAAAGGTAGGCAACTATGGTGTGAGTGTGTGTATGTAGTGAGATCTGGTAATGTGTGTGTGTATGTAGTGAGATCTGGTAGTGTGTGTGTGTGTGTATGTAGTGAGATCTGGTAATGTGTGTGTGTGTGTAGTGAGATCTGGTAGTGTGTGTGTGTGCATGTAGTGAGATCTGGTAGTGTGTATGTGTGTGTGTGTGTGTGTATGTAGTGAGATCTAGTAATGTGTATGTGTGTGTGTAGTGAAATCTGGTAGTGTGTGTGTGCATGTAGTGAGATCTGGTAGTATGTGTGTGTGTGTGTATGTAGTGAGATCTAGTAATGTGTATGTGTGTGTGTGTGTAGTGAGATCTGGTAGTGTGTGTGTGTATGTAGTGAGATCTGGTAATGTGTGTGTGTATGTAGTGAGATATGGTAATGTGTGTGTGTATGTAGTGAGATCTGGTAATGTATGTGTGTGTGTGTGTATGTAGTGAGATCTGGTAATGTGTGTGTGTATGTAGTGAGATCTGGTAGTGTGTGTGTGTGTGTGCATGTAGTGAGATCTGGTAATGTGTGTGTATGTAGTGAGATCTGGTAGTGTGTGTGTGTGTGCATGTAGTGAGATCTGGTAATGTGTGTGTGTATGTAGTGAGATCTGGTAGTGTGTGTGTGTGTATGTAGTGAGATCTGGTAATGTATGTGTCTGTGTGTGTGTGCATGTAGTGAGATCTGGTAATGTGTGTGTATGTAGTGAGATCTGGTAATGTGTGTGTGTGTGTGCGAGATCTGGTAATGTGTGTGTGTGTGTGTGTGTGCATGTAGTGAGATCTGGTAATGTGTGTGTGTATGTAGTGAGATCTGGTAGTGTGTGTGTGTATGTAGTGAGATCTGGTAATGTGTGTGTATGTAGTGAGATCTAGTAATGTGTGTGTGACAGATATTAATGTCAGTGGGGGAGCTAGGGTATCAGATTATAGGAATGTATACACCCATAGGTGGAGTTAGACACGCCCTTTGGGTGGAGCAGACCATGCCCCCAAAACTGCGTGACGCGCTACGCGTGTCGCTTTCTACAATCTCCCTCAAAGTGGTTTCCAAAAGTAGGCAAGTATGGACTACTGCAAAAGATGCTAATGCAGTCACAGCCACATGCAACGCAGAGTCAGCCCCTTTATATTTTCAGGGAATACCCTTAGTTTGCTATAGCTCCCAGCCAAACTAAGATCTAATCAAAATATCTATTTTTATTTACTATAGATTACAATGAACTGAACTGAAAGCAAGTGTGCGTGTCTGTGTGTGTGTGCGTGTCTGTGTGTGTGCGTGTCTGTGTGTATGCATGTCTGTGGGTGTGTGTGTGTGCGTGTCTGTGTGCGTGCGTGTCTGTGGGTGTGCGTGTCTGTGGGTGTGCGTGTCTGTGTGCGTGCGTGTCTGTGTGTGTGCGTGTCTGTGGGTGTGCGTGTCTGTGTGTGCGCGTGTCTGTGGCTGTGCGTGTCTGTGTGTGTGCGTGTCTGTGTGCGTGCGTGTCTGTGTGCGTGCGTGTCTGTGGGTGTGCGTGTCTGTGTGCGTGCGTGTCTGTGTGCGTGCGTGCGTGTCTGTGTGCGTGCGTGTCTGTGGGTGTGCGTGTCTGTGGGTGTGCGTGTCTGTGGGTGTGCTTGTCTGCGTGCGTGCGTGTCTGTGTGTGTGCGTGTGTTTTTTCATTTAAACACCATAAAGAAGTACTTTGTGGTTCTTGCTGCAGCATTTATCAGCATAGGGGAGATCTGGGTATTAGATGCCCACTGATCTCTGGAAAATGTTTGGATAACATGTGAGGCACTGGTCTTGGAAAGGATGTGCCCCAAGTGTGCAGGTGCCAGTGTGGAGAGAGATAGGGCACTCCCCCGTCAGCGCAGGCTGATATTACACGAGGACTACAGGTGATCACCAGGAAATAGTTATTTAAGGGTCACATCACATCATTTGAAAGAGGGGACTCCTCGTTTTCAAACTAACATGGCCTGTTCTAGCAAAAATATTATGGTTTAAGTAATATTTAAATGTACTATAGTAGTTGTATAAAAAACAGACTCTATCTATCTATAGTATACACATACACACAATACTTGCCTACTCTCTCAGAGGCTCTCCCGGACTCCCGTATGAGTGGACAAGTCTACCGGAGTTACTTACAGTCGGCTGACGGGGTTATTCGCACAGAATCACGTGATTTGCTGAATGTGCACTATTGCATTTCTGTAGCACACAGATAAAGCCAATAAGAGTACATTTGTCTATAGCACTTAAAATTTTAAGAGCTGGGAACACTATCTAATTAATGTTGGCTTTATTAGCCTCACAGCACAATGAACTAGTCTTTCTTCTGTTCTCATGACCTAGAATCATGGCTCTAGAGACACAATGCTAGCTAGTATAACATAAATGCTCCATAATGACCATGCAGATTTCCTGCTGCAGGGCAGATAATAGAGAGTGACATTTGCTAAAGGACACAGGGCCTGATTCAGAACCGCTCGTAAGCGGCCGCTCGTTCGCTCCGAGCGATGTTCGCACAACTGTGCATTCGTATGGGTTGTAATACGCATGCGCGAACCAGTCATTGCGGTCGGAAATTGTGTGCTTGCAAAATAGCGAATGCCTGCTAATTTGAGTAACAGAATGAGGCGTTTGTGGGTGGTAACAGGGGAAGGTGCTTGAAAACAGGGAGTGGTGATCCGAACGCAGGCGTGCCAAACGGTCAAAACAGGCGTTTTAAGGGTGTGCATAATTAACAAAGCAGCATCATCGACCATGTCACTTGGTTGTCTTTTAGCCTGAACTGCTCGCATGATTGCGGTAGGAAAATGCTACCACAAGCACTGCGAGCAGTTCATACGCCTTTCGATGTACTCGATTAATCTAATAAATAGTGGAGATGACGTAGGATGCGAGCGGCCATTGGGCGTTTTTTTAAAAATAGCGAGCGCATGTTTCGTTCGCTCGTTCAGACATAGAGGCGTCAACAGACCGCAAAGACCGAGCGCTCTATCTAAATATCCGGCCCCTTTTTCTGAACGAGCGAGCGCAAATAGCGTCCGGCTCTGAATCAGGCCCACAATTCACACAGGAAAAGCTTTTGTCAGCGATTAGAGACAATCTTCTCAGAGTAATAAAAATTACTTTAATGTACAAATCAGCTGTATGTGTGGTGGTGGGGCATGTACTTGTACATAATGATCTACAATTTATATTGCAATGTAGTAGAAAATGTTTTATGGGCTAAAAAAGAGAAAATGTCTTACTGTGCACTTATCTACCCTTGATCTGCTCTCACTAACTTCTGACAGATTTTCACTTGGAAAACAGAGCTTCAAATTGGCGGAGCCTCAATGTTAAGGGGAAGTACAGACTGTTCTTTGCATAAAACAAAACAGGAAACTTGCTTTGGAAAGAGTGATCTGGCCATCTTCCATTTTCTAAGTACCAAGACAACCGGCCATATCCTAGCAGGTGAAACTCGGTCTTAGAAAGTAGTGACTTCTCAAACATCATGTCATAAAACTATAGAGGAAATCTAGTATGCTGGTAATGTGCTATGTATAATATTATACTTTACGTACACCATGGATTCCTCCCATCAGTGTCCTCACACAAACCAAATACATAATGGTAGGTAACTTGAATGCGATAGGAAAACAAGATTGATTGCTCTAATCAGACAGGCTCTGATATATGTGTGTGTGTGTATGTATATATATATATATATATATAATTATATATATATATATATATATATATATATATTTACACACACACTAGAGATGAGAGGTTTGGATTCTGTGGAATCCGAACCGCTCCGAACATAGGAGATCCGAGTCCCCGCCTGACTCAGATCCCCGTTCGGGGCCGAACGGCGGCAGCCTGATGTCGGATTCTCACTAAAGTATCCGACATCAGGGCTCCTCGAGTGTAGGGCAGACCGCTGTGATAGCAGTCTGACCTACACAGAACAAACACACAGCCGCCAGCGGCAGCTGTGTGTTTGTTACAGCAGCCAATAAGAGTCACACAGACTCTCATTGGCTGCTGCACGGAGGGAGCCGGCTGGAGCTCACTCATGAGCTCCGTCTTCCGGCTCCCTCCTCGTCGCGTGGCAGCAGAGCGGACGGCGGCTGGAGCGGGGATACAGGTAAGTTTTTTTTTTTAATGTGTGTATGGGGGCCTGCTAATGGAGGGGTCTACTACTGGGGGGGGGGCATACTACAGGGGGCCTGCTACTGGGGGGAATACTACTGTGGGCCTGCTTATGGGGCATACTACTGGGGGGGCCTGCTAATGGGGGGCATACTGCTGGGGGCCTGCTAATGGGGGGCACACTACTGGGGGGCATACTACTACTGGGGGCACTGCATAGGGGGCCCTACTACTAAGGGGACTGCATAGGGGGCACCACTACTGGGGGCATTGTGTAAGGGACACCACTGCTGGGTACATTGTGTAAGGGACACTATTGCTGTGGGCATTGTATAAGTGGCACTACTACTGTGGGCATTGTATAAGGGGCATTACTACTGTGGGCTTTGTGTATAAGGGTCACTACTGTGGGCATTGTGTAAAAGGGGCACTACTGTGGGCATTGTGTAAAAGGGGCACTACTGTGGGCATTGTGTAAAAGGGTCACTACTGTGTCTCGTAACATAAATAAAAGACACTACTTTATGGTGTAATGTGAATCAGGGGCACTATGTGCGGTGCAATGTGAATAAGATTGTGCACTGTAACTCCTAGGGCCGTAGCCCACTTTGTAAACAAGTACTGTGATTCTGCTGGCCGTACCCCACTGGGTGGGTGCACTACTTTTCATTTCTGCCACTGCTGTGTGGCAATGTGTCATAGATGTGCTTTATACTGTGGTGTCTGTGTCGTTGTGCCGCTGCTTTGTTGCTTAGTAACCAGTCAGCTCACTGAAATTAATGTTATTGAGGTTAATAATACTCTAGGAAGAAAAAAAAGACCAATTTATGTGATTTTTAGCTTTTTTTGTAAATTTTTGTAAAAAAATCCAAATCCAAAGTCAGCCACCGCAGTTTGGCAAATCCAAATCCAAATCCATACGACGAATTAGAACCAAATAAAAATGCTCCGGCGCACATCTCTAATGCACACACACATACATATATATATACATATATATATATATATATATATACACACATTTATATATATAATGCCTTGACAAGGCCTGAATGGTGAAACGTCCGTAGGCTCTCTGCAGCCGTTGTCTATGTTCTGAATATATTGAAACACACTGTTATTGTTAATGCTCTTAAAGTGAGATTGAAACATGTATCACACTGTATACCTGTTGACTTTTAACCGCCGCCAAACAGAGCGGAGAGGAGGCGCTGATAGCGTAGGCAGAGGACAGGGTAATATAGGAGCATACAGGTTACGCCGGTACTCTTTTGGCTTGCAGTGCAGCAGCCACTGGTAGATATTATTGGCTATTATATAAGAGGCTTACGGGGAATGAATAGTGCCGCAAGCGGCCAGGGATCCATGGAAAGAGCAGCCTGTCAGTCTCTCATCAGGCGGCCATGAGTGCACTCATGTAAGGCCTCATCCCGGACGGCCGGCGGCTGTGGAATACATTCATTGGACACTGAGGTACCTCATTACTATTATTGTTATCTCCACATTTGCCGCACCTACCACTGGCTCCGGAGTGTCTTTTTGTCAGGATACTGCCCATATATTGTCCCTGTATCTTATTGGGACCCCAAATACAGACAAGAATCGGGACTTTGTTAGCAGTGCTACAGGGATATACTCCCGGCATTTGTTCATGTACATTAGGTGTACACCTGTTTCCGACCAAATTGTTACCAATGGTGGTTATAATCACCACTTGCAGTGTCTCTTGACATATACTGACAATCAAGGCATTTTTCTATGTAGATACAGGTCTATGCTCCAAGTTGTTTTCAGCAAGCTTCTTTATGATTTTATTGCAATATCAATTTGTTGGTTTCAAGCCACTAATTGTGCATCATCACTATATCACCACAATTAATGTGTATTTAATCCCATGTGGTTTTGAAATGTATTATTTTTCTTTTTTTCTGTGTATGTTCATTCAATTTTTTTGTGTTTCTTATTACATTTTTATATTTTTTATTTTGTGTTTATGGTATTGTCCATTTATGATTAGTTCAGTTCTAACCTTGATATTAGATATCATCACACTGATTTTTGAAGTCCTCAGGGACAGCGCTTTCAGTTTTTTTTGGTTTCCTTTATGGTTAATAAAGAATATTATATGAATTACATAATCACTAAAGGTGCCCACACACATACCGACTTGCTCCCAATCAGCCAATGTACACGATTTCCCCTGAACTCTCCCTGAACTCTCCCCAGGCAGTCGTGGTCACGATTTGGAGTTAAAAATGTCCAATCTGACTTAAGATCTATCGTGCAGCCAGTGCATTGTATCCCAGATTGGCTAATCTGCCCTACAGCACGGCAGATCTGAAGTTGCGATGTACGACGAGCGGGGACGCGCATCGGCATCGTGATCAAGTGTAGAAACTCACGATTTGGCCATTTTTTACATGATCTGTCGTCACGATTCGTCGAAATCGGCCAAATTGGATGAAAAGTCGGTATGTGTGTGGGCACCTTAAGACTATAGTGCCCATTTATTCAGTTACCAAGGGGTAGGTACATTTAATCAGGAGATATAAGTGACACATAAAATACAACTGTTATCAGTGGGAATATAATACTGTATTATTAGAGAGAGGCTATATATAGAATTATAGCAGGACCATTATGATTAGCCCATTACTGAAGCTTTGAGAATGTGTAATAATTATGCAACTTAGAGTATCTTTGGCAACATTGACTGGTTATTTTGATAAAGGGCTATGATTACACAACACCTATCTCTCCCTGTGTGAGGGAATTACCTTCTATTAATACTCTTTACTTTTCTTTCATTCCTTTTTTCACGTTCTTTTGTTTTATATTTCACCTATTTCAATTAATAAGATTAATACATCTAATACATACCAATAAAGTTTATAACTTTTAAATTATATTATTGTGGTCGCCAGTGCACCCTCGAAACTACTTACCTTTTTCTTCGTGTTATCTTGATACATGTAAAAATCAAGTAGTGGGTAGCACCTCATAGTAGCTAGTTAACTGTATGGTAGGGATATTTACCACAGATTTGAGCTATTTTGAGATATGGACCATTGAAGATATTAGTTATGATAAAGATACTGGTGCAAGATTTATCCCTGTCTTGATTTTTATCCATTCCCAACTATGACTGTATTTTAAATGAGGGGAAAATGTGAAGTAGCTTGATATAGTTAGAATTGACAGGCTTTCACTGTAGTAGTCGGTGGCTTCTTTGGTAAGGTGACTGACTGCAAAGCATGAAGTGACAGATTAGTATTCCCAACTATGACTGTGTTTTAAAATGTGAATATGACTGAAGGGGAGGAGATGCCAGGACTCACAGAGCAGGAAACTACATTGCCGAGGGATGTTTCTTCTTTAACGGCATCTTCCAGATACACTCCCCTGACCAGCGGGCACCCCCATTGATGGGTCTGCCACCGTGCCCTGTTCTGAAAATGCTAGTTAAACACACAAACAGGAGCGGTGGGAGGGGGGCGTTGGGACAGACACCGGCGGTCGCAGGGGGATGGGGAGTCGGACACCAGTGGCTGCGGGGGGGAAGGGTGGCCTGGAAGGAGACTGACCCTGCCGGGGAAGGGGGGGGGGGCTGGATAAACACGCAGCGAGGAAATCCTTATGGATACATCGGCGGTAAGGGGGAAAAGTATCACTTTTCCGAAAAGCTGACTGCGCAAAAAAGAGCAGCTTTTCGGAAGAGATACTTTTGTTAGCGAGGCATGATGAACGCCTACAAAACAATTTTTAAACTCGCAGCGAGTTTAAACATAATTATCACTAGTAATAATTATGTAATGATGAATAGGCCCCATCACATAGTATAAAGATAGATAGATAAATAGATAGATAGATAGATAGATAGATAGATAGATAGACAATGTCACAAATCTGCACACTCATACATAAATCGAATAATCGGATGCCAGATCAAATGTATTAAATAAATCCAAAGTCCAAAGAAGACAATCCACACTTCATGTTTATATGCAAAAAATCATCATGTTTTATGGTCAAAATATTATTCATCTTGCCATCAGATCAAATATTTCAAAGTGCCATAGTGCAAAAAAATGCAACTGAGAGAGAGACAGAGGGCTTTATTCAGAGGCGGCCGTACGGCTACAACCGCACGGCCACCTCGATGTTTGTCCAGTGCGCATGCGCACGAGGGAGCCTGCTCCTTCGTGCGCATGTGTGAGACCCGCTACGACCGACAGCGCCGGTCGTAGCGGGTCTCTTTCCAAAGGGGGCGAGCTGTCGATGTTGATTGACAGCTCGCCCCGTTGGAAGGCGGGCTGGGGGGGTGGCAGCCCAAATGGAGGCGTTCCCATGGGAGGCGTTCCCGTTTGGGGGAGGCCCCACTGACATCACTAGTGATGTCAGTGGAGAGCTTCCAGCTCTGACAGAGCCAGAAGCTCTCCGGGGCTTACGACAAGTGAGACCCTACCCTAGGGTCTCGCCGTAAGCCCCGATGGTCGCGATGGTCTATGACCATCGCGACCATCACCCTAGCGGTCGTTAGAGCTGTGGGTGTAAACCCACAGCCTAACGACCGAAACAGAGGCGGCCGGTCAGGATGCAAGCGGCCGCCCAGTTTCTGAGCGACCGCTTGCATCCTCCGACCGCCTCTGAATGAGGACCAGAGTACTTATCATGAGAGTCTGGTCATCATGGGAGGATCTGTGGCAGAGGACCGGCAGCAAGATGCCCGACAGCAGTTTCGGTTCTAACAAGCACCTTCTTCCAGGGGCAGCGCAGCAATACTGTGTCAGGGCTCAGCCGGGGATCGGCTCCCGCTTACCGCGCCGTCTTCCCCGGCTCCCGGCTTCCCCTGTCATCCTGGGTGGTCGGGCAGCTTGCGCGACGGCGGGGGAGAAGCTGAGTATTCTCCCCGCATGCAGTGGCTTCCTGGTGGGCTGGTGTCCGGCATCGCAAGTCCGGACATGGGCGCCGCCATGACAGTCGGCCCATGTGACTGTATCCTTCTCCCTGATAGGTCCGTGATCAGCTGATGCTGTGCACCTGTCTAAGGGTTCCTCTGGGTATAAAACTGTTCCACAGGTTCCAGGAAATTGCCTGAACAACGGTTGTCTCCTAGCGTGCTTTAGTGAGTTCCCGGTCCAGGTTCCTATTTTCCTTACAGCAGCAGTGTTACCATCTTTACCTGTGTGCCTTAAACGTCTCTGGTGAATACCCGTGCAGCAGCGTTACCATCTGTACCTGTGTCCCTTAAACGTCTCTGGTGAATACCCGCGCAGCAGCGTTACCATCTTTACCTGTGTGCCTTAAACATCTCTGGTGAATACCCGTGCAGCAGCGTTACCATCTTTACCTGTGTGCCTTAAACGTCTCTGGTGAATACCCGTGCAGCAGCGTTACCATCTTTACCTGTGTGCCTTAAACGTCTCTGGTGAATACCCGTGCAGCAGTGTTACCATCTTTACCTGTGTGCCTTTACGTCCCTGGTGAATACCCGTGCAGCAGCATTATCATCTCCACCTGTGTGCCTTTACGTCCCTGGTGAATACCCGTGCAGCAGCGTTATCATCTCCACCTGTGTGCCTTTACGTCTCCAGTGAACATCCGTGCTACAGCGTATACCACCTCTACCTGTGTGTCTTCTATCTCTGGTGAATTCTCTAGTAACCGTGAGTCGCTCCCCACTTGTAATCCTATTATTGATCCTCGTGTCAAGGTGTATTACTGTACAGTGTTTTAAGGAATTGCTTTGTGCCTAAGCAGGCATAACCTCTCTGGGCCACGGGTGTAGTGTCTCTATCCCTGCAGGGCTTGGGTACCTGGTCAAAGGACCGCGACCTGCTCATGGAGTGCAGCTAAGCCCAAATCCCAATTGGGGGGATCACTGGTGAACACCATCCTGTGGGTTAGACTCCGCACCTTTGCCCAGGTCTCGCCAACACTCAAGACCTGTGGATGAGGAGAACTTATATCCAGGCCCCTCATCTCCGCTTCCTTCCCCAACTTAGGCCCACCACGCCCTCTCCTCCAGTCTCAGACGTGACAGTTTGTTCAGGCCCAATGGAGGCTGCAGGATCCCAAGGTACTGGGTCACTACAAGAGTTGACCTCTCGGATGGATAACCAAGAGGCGCAACAACAACAAGTGGCTCAGTATTTACAGGAGCTCTCGAGGTAACTGGTTTCTATTCAAACCACATTGGCTTCTATTCTCCCGGCTCCCCCAGCTGCAGTCCCTGTACCTTCTCCATCAGTTCCTTCACTGGTGGTTCCTACCCCCAAACCCTGACTACAGTTAGCCACTCCGGAAAGGTTTGACGGCGATCCCAGGCGGTGCCGCGGATTCATCAACCAATGTGAAATCCAATTTGAATGTCTTCCCCAGAACTTTCCCACGTCTCGGGCAAAAGTGGCATATGTGATTTCACTATTAACAGGAGCAGCGTTAGACTGGGTCTCCCCTTTATGGGAACGGGACGACCCCATCGTATCTACCTACGAGGAATTCGTTTCCGCATTTAAGAGAATTTTTTATGAGCCAGGCCGTTCTGCATCTGCATCTTCTGACCTTCTCCGAGTGCGTCAGGGCACACGATCCGTGGGGCAGTATGTAGTCCAGTTTCAGACCCTGGCATCAGAATTAAAATGGAATGAGGAAGTTCTTCCTTCATGGACTCTCTGAGAGAATGAAGGATGAACTTGCCTCCAGAGATTTGCCAGAATCTTTCGCTGACATTATCTCTCTTTGCATCAAAATTGATCCTCGCCACCGGGAAAGATGGGCTAGTAGGGGAAGAGGTGAACGCCTACCAGCCCGTTCTTCTACTGTCAATCCGCCTATACCCACCTTAGCTAGTGAAGAGGAACCGATGCAGGTTAACAGAACCAAACTCACCCTGGCAGAGCGCAATAGACGCTTCCAAAATAAATTGTGTATTTATTGCGCTGCACCTAACCACATTCTGAGAAATTGTCCTTTACTTGCGGGAAATGCGAAACCCTGACTGAAGTAGGGAGCATTCAGTTGGGGGTTATTCTCAAGCCATCCCAATTATCAGAGAGTCTTCTAGTAGTGTCGCTTTCCCATAAGTCCAGGACAAGAAAGGTCCACGCTTTAATTGATTCTGGAGCCGCTGGTAATTTTATTGCGGAAAAATTGATTCACACCTTGGGTGTTCCAGTCGTTCCCCTACCTAATAAATTGCTACTGTCCGGCCTAGATGGTAAAACTCTGGTAGGGCTACCCATTTCTTCGCTCTCTCATCCTGTGACTGTTCAAGTTGGATGCCTACATCAAGAAATATTGGAATTTTTTGTTTTACCCGAATCTTCCTATGAGCTGGTATTGGGGCTGCCCTGGTTGAGAAAACACAATCCTGTCTTCAACTGGGATACTATGCAAATCCTATCCTGAGGTTCACATTGTTTCCAAAATTGTTTGACCAAGGTTGTTCCAGTATGTAACCAGGCGACGGTTTCCAACCCAGCTACGAAGTTCCTCCGTCCTGAGTCTCCTAAACATTCCTCCCAGCCGGGGTTGCCCGAGGCTTATCAAGACTTTGCTGATGTATTTTGTGAACAAGCCGCAGATAAACTTCCTCCGCATCGACCTTGGGATTGTGCTATTGATTTGCTTCCCGGGAAAAGCCCTCCATGTGGCCGTGTTTACCCTTTGTCCGTGCCAGAGACCGCGGCCATGGAAGAATACATTAAGGAAAATCTTGCTAAAGGATTCATTCGGCCGTCTTCTTCTCCTGCAGGGGCAGGTTTCTTTTTTGTAGGGAAAAAGGATGGTGGACTCCGCCCTTGCATAGACTATTGAGGCTTAAATCAAATCACCATAAAAAATCGGTACCCTTTACCTTTAATTTCGGAACTTTTTGACAAGGTTCAAGGGGCTCAGATTTTCACTAAGCTGGATCTACGTGGTGCGTATAATTTGATTCTAATTAAAACTGGGGACGAGTGGAAGACCGCGTTCAATACCAGAGACGGACACTTCGAGTACCTCGTAATGCCCTTCGGTCTTTGCAATGCACCAGCTATTTTTCAAGGTTATGTCAACGAGGTCTTCCGGGATATTCTTCATAAATTTGTTGTGATTTATCTCGATGACATCTTAATCTTTTCCAGAGATTTACAGAGCCATTGTCTTCATGTACAGGAGGTATTGTCACGCCTTTGCACTCATCACCTCTTTGGGAAACTTTCCAAATGTATGTTTAACCAAACTTCAGTACCTTTTTTAGGCCATATTATCTCCGGGGGGAGTCTCCAGATGGATCCTTATAAACTAAAAGCAATCTCTGAGTGGCCCCTGCCTACTTCTTTAAAAGGTACTCAGCGCTTCTTAGGATTCGCAAACTATTATAGGAGGTTTATTCCACACTTTTCTACGCTGGTAGCACCCATTACCTCCCTCACAAGGAAAGGAGCCAATCCTTCTAAATGGTCTGTTCCAGCAGTACAAGCCTTTCAAAACCTAAAAGATGCCTTTTCTAGAGCTCCAACTCTCTGTCAGCCTCAAATAGACAAACCATTCATTGTGGAGGTGGACGCAGCCTCTGTTGGAGTAGGGGCGGTATTATCTCAGTCTGCTGAAGATGGGAAGATGCATCCCTGTGGATTTTTCTCCCGTAAATTTTCCCCTGCAGAAAGGAATTATATTATAGGCGACCAAGAACTTCTAGCTATGCGTTTAGCCTTGGAGGAATGGCGGTATCTTCTTGAAGGGGCTAAATTTCCTGTCACGATTATTACAGACCATAACAATCTGATCTATCTGCAAACTGGCACAAAAACAGACAAATCTCAGGTGCACAACTCCAAATTATTAATAATATATAAATGCAATACAATTTTGCAATCAATAGAGGTTTTTAGCATAATCTTGGCCAAGGTTATGGGCCTACCCACCATATCCAGGTAACCTCTGTAGGGTAGGTCCCTAACATACTACGATTCAAATCCAGAGAGCAGGACACCCCCAAACTAGCCCAGCTAAGCCACCCCAGGGCACCGCCATAGTAAGAAAAGTGCAGTGTGAAAGAGATAGTTAGGAGCAGCTACTGCTGCATATAAAGAATGAAAATAAAAAGTGAGGTACATATATAATAAACAAACAGTGAAGGGTTAAAATGTGTTATAAAAGAAAAATGTGTTATAATGCGGTGCCCTGAAACAGATCAACAAAGGCAATCCAGGGGGACCCACGCCCCAAAAATGAACCAAAGTTGCACTACAGTATATAAAACTTGTAGGACTTACCTAGAATTGTGCCTATTACTTGTGTGCATATTCATTACAAGACTCCATGCTTTTAAACCAATAAGGTAGGGGTGCTAATCCAGAATGAAGGCGTCTCCTTTCCCTCAGGTGTGCAATAAAGCACATTAAATAGAGTATATGGGAAAGATTTCTGGACTGCACACCCTGAATATATATATAATGGGAGGTGCTACCTGATGAGACAAATTGCAGGCACAAAAACAGACAAATCTCAGGTGCACAACTCCAAATTATTAATAATATATAAATGCAATATAATTTTGCAATCAATAGAGGTTTTTAGCATAATCTTGGCCAAGGTTATGGGCCTACCCACCATATCCAGGTAACCTCTGTAGGGTAGGTCTCTAACATACTACGATTCAAATCCAGAGCGCAGGACACCCCCAAACTAGCCCAGCTAAGCCACCCCAGGGCACCGCCATAGTAAGAAAAGTGCAGTGTGAAAGAGATAGTTAGGAGCAGCTACTGCTGCATATAAAGAATGAAAATAAAAAGTGAGGTACATATATAATAAACAAACAGTGAAGGGTTAAAATGTGTTATAAAAGAAAAATGTGTTATAATGCGGTGCCCTGAAACAGATCAACAAAGGCAATCCATGGGGACCCACGCCCCAAAAATGAACCAAAGTTGCACTACAGTATATAAAACTTGTAGGACTTACCTAGAATTGTGCCTATTACTTGTGTGCATATTCATTACAAGACTCCATGCTTTTAAACCAATAAGGTAGGGGTGCTAATCCAGAATGAGGGCGTCTCCTTTCCCTCAGGTGTGCAATAAAGCACATTAAATAGAGTATATGGGAAAGATTTCTGGACTGCACACCCTGAATATATATATAATGGGAGGTGCTACCTGATGAGACAAATTGCAGGCACAAAAACAGACAAATCTCAGGTGCACAACTCCAAATTATTAATAATATATAAATGCAATATAATTTTGCAATCAATAGAGGTTTTTAGCATAATCTTGGCCAAGGTTATGGGCCTACCCACCATATCCAGGTAACCTCTGTAGGGTAGGTCTCTAACATACTACGATTCAAATCCAGAGCGCAGGACACCCCCAAACTAGCCCAGCTAAGCCACCCCAGGGCACCGCCATAGTAAGAAAAGTGCAGTGTGAAAGAGATAGTTAGGAGCAGCTACTGCTGCATATAAAGAATGAAAATAAAAAGTGAGGTACATATATAATAAACAAACAGTGAAGGGTTAAAATGTGTTATAAAAGAAAAATGTGTTATAATGCGGTGCCCTGAAACAGATCAACAAAGGCAATCCAGGGGGACCCACGCCCCAAAAATGAACCAAAGTTGCACTACAGTATATAAAACTTGTAGGACTTACCTAGAATTGTGCCTATTACTTGTGTGCATATACATTACAAGACTCCATGCTTTTAAACCAATAAGGTAGGGGTGCTAATCCAGAATGAGGGCATCTCCTGTCCCTCAGGTGTGCAATAAAGCACATTAAATAGAGTATATGGGAAAGATTTCTGGACTGCACACCCTGAATATATATATAATGGGAGGTGCTACCTGATGAGACAAATTGCAGGCACAAAAACAGACAAATCTCAGGTGCACAACTCCAAATTATTAATAATATATAAATGCAATACAATTTTGCAATCAATAGAGGTTTTTAGCATAATCTTGGCCAAGGTTATGGGCCTACCCACCATATCCAGGTAACCTCTGTAGGGTAGGTCCCTAACATACTACGATTCAAATCCAGAGCGCAGGACACTCCCAAACTAGCCCAGCTAAGCCACCCCAGGGCACCACCATAGTAAGAAAAGTGCAGTGTGAAAGAGATAGCTAGGAGCAGCTACTGCTGCATATAAAGAATGAAAATAAAAAGTGAGGTACATATATAATAAACAAACAGTGAAGGGTTAAAATGTGTTATAAAAGAAAAATGTGTTATAATGCGGTGCCCTGAAACAGATCAACAAAGGCAATCCAGGGGGACCCACGCCCCAAAAATGAACCAAAGTTGCACTACAGTATATAAAACTTGTAGGACTTACCTAGAATTGTGCCTATTACTTGTGTGCATATTCATTACAAGACTCCATGCTTTTAAACCAATAAGGTAGGGGTGCTAATCCAGAATGAGGGCGTCTCCTTTCCCTCAGGTGTGCAATAAAGCACATTAAATAGAGTATATGGGAAAGATTTCTGGACTGCACACCCTGAATATATATATAATGGGAGGTGCTACCTGATGAGACAAATTGCAGGCACAAAAACAGACAAATCTCAGGTGCACAACTCCAAATTATTAATAATATATAAATGCAATACAATTTTGCAATCAATAGAGGTTTTTAGCATATTCTTGGCCAAGGTTATGGGCCTACCCACCATATCCAGGTAACCTCTGTAGGGTAGGTCCCTAACATACTACGATTCAAATCCAGATCGCTGGACACCCCCAAACTAGCCCAGCTAAGCCACTCCAGGGCACCGCCATAGTAAGAAAAGTGCAGTGTGAAAGAGTTAGTTAGGAGCAGCTACTGCTGCATATAAAGAATGAATATAAAAAGTGAGGTACATATATAATAAACAAACAGTGAAGGGTTAAAATGTGTTATAAAAGAAAAATGTGTTATAATGCGGTGCCCTGAAACAGATCAACAAAGGCAATCCAGGGGGACCCACGCCCCAAAAATGAACCAAAGTTGCACTACAGTATATAAAACTTGTAGGACTTACCTAGAATTGTGCCTATTACTTGTGTGCATATTCATTACAAGACTCCATGCTTTTAAACCAATAAGGTAGGGGTGCTAATCCAGAATGAGGGCGTCTCCTTTCCCTCAGGTGTGCAATAAAGCACATTAAATAGAGTATATGGGAAAGATTTCTGGACTGCACACCCTGAATATATATATAATGGGAGGTGCTACCTGATGAGACAAATTGCAGGCACAAAAACAGACAAATCTCAGGTGCACAACTCCAAATTATTAATAATATATAAATGCAATACAATTTTGCAATCAATAGAGGTTTTTAGCATAATCTTGGCCAAGGTTATGGGCCTACCCACCATATCCAGGTAACCTCTGTAGGGTAGGTCCCTAACATACTACGATTCAAATCCAGAGCGCAGGACACCCACAAACTAGCCCAGCTAAGCCACCCCAGGGCACCGCCATAGTAAGAAAAGTGCAGTGTGAAAGAGATAGTTAGGAGCAGCTACTGCTGCATATAAAGAATGAAAATAAAAAGTGAGGTACATATATAATAAACAAACAGTGAAGGGTTAAAATGTGTTATAAAAGAAAAATGTGTTATAATGCGGTGCCCTGAAACAGATCAACAAAGGCAATCCATGGGGACCCACGCCCCAAAAATGAACCAAAGTTGCACTACAGTATATAAAACTTGTAGGACTTACCTAGAATTGTGCCTATTACTTGTGTGCATATTCATTACAAGACTCCATGCTTTTAAACCAATAAGGTAGGGGTGCTAATCCAGAATGAGGGCGTCTCCTTTCCCTCAGGTGTGCAATAAACAACATTAAATAGAGTATATGGGAAAGATTTCTGGACTGCACACCCTGAATATATATATAATGGGAGGTGCTACCTGATGAGACAAATTGCAGGCACAAAAACAGACAAATCTCAGGTGCACAACTCCAAATTATTAATAATATATAAATGCAATACAATTTTGCAATCAATAGAGGTTTTTAGCATAATCTTGGCCAAGGTTATGGGCCTACCCACCATATCCAGGTAACCTCTGTAGGGTAGGTCCCTAACATACTACGATTCAAATCCAGAGCGCAGGACACCCCCAAACTAGCCCAGCTAAGCCACCCCAGGGCACCGCCATAGTAAGAAAAGTGCAGTGTGAAAGAGATAGTTAGGAGCAGCTACTGCTGCATATAAAGAATGAAAATAAAAAGTGAGGTACATATATAATAAACAAACAGTGAAGGGTTAAAATGTGTTATAAAAGAAAAATGTGTTATAATGCGGTGCCCTGAAACAGATCAACAAAGGCAATCCAGGGGGACCCACGCCCCAAAAATGAACCAAAGTTGCACTACAGTATATAAAACTTGTAGGACTTACCTAGAATTGTGCCTATTACTTGTGTGCATATTCATTACAAGACTCCATGCTTTTAAACCAATAAGGTAGGGGTGCTAATCCAGAATGAGGGCGTCTCCTTTCCCTCAGGTGTGCAATAAAGCATATTAAATAGAGTATATGGGAAAGATTTCTGGACTGCACACCCTGAATATATATATAATGGGAGGTGCTACCTGATGAGACAAATTGCAGGCACAAAAACAGACAAATCTCAGGTGCACAACTCCAAATTATTAATAATATATAAATGCAATACAATTTTGCAATCAATAGAGGTTTTTAGCATAATCTTGGCCAAGGTTATGGGCCTACCCACCATATCCAGGTAACCTCTGTAGGGTAGGTCCCTAACATACTACGATTCAAATCCAGAGCGCAGGACACCCCCAAACTAGCCCAGCTAAGCCACCCCAGGGCACCGCCATAGTAAGAAAAGTGCAGTGTGAAAGAGATAGTTAGGAGCAGCTACTGCTGCATATAAAGAATGAAAATAAAAAGTGAGGTACATATATAATAAACAAACAGTGAAGGGTTAAAATGTGTTATAAAAGAAAAATGTGTTATAATGCGGTGCCCTGAAACAGATCAACAAAGGCAATCCATGGGGACTCACGCCCCAAAAATGAACCAAAGTTGCACTACAGTATATAAAACTTGTAGGACTTACCTAGAATTGTGCCTATTACTTGTGTGCATATTCATTACAAGACTCCATGCTTTTAAACCAATAAGGTAGGGGTGCTAATCCAGAATGAGGGCGTCTCCTTTCCCTCAGGTGTGCAATAAACAACATTAAATAGAGTATATTTATATATTGATTGCAAAATTGTATTGCATTTATATATTATTAATAATTTGGAGTTGTGCACCTGAGATTTGTCTGTTTTTGTACCTGCAATTTGTCTCATCAGGTAGCACCTCCCATTATATATATATTCAGGGTGTGCAGTCCAGAAATCTTTCCCATATACTCTATCTGCAAACTGCACACCGGTTGAATGCCAGGCAGGCATGATGGTCACTTTTTTTTTGTAGGTTTAATTTAAAACTCCAGTTTTGTCCTGGTGTGTTGAACAAGGAAGCCGATGCATTATCTCGCTCCTTTATGACTAACTTGGAGGAGGCGGAGTGTTCTCAAGTTCGTTCCATTTTGGACCCAATTGTATTTGCTCCTACTCAAGTAGTGTCTCTGCCGCCTGGGAAAATTTTTGTACCTCCTAATTTACGTAAAAAATTGCTGGTTTGGGCTCATGCATCCTTGTTCGCAGGTCACACTGGAATCACCAAAACCTACCAGTTCTTACTTCGATCTTACTGGTGGCCGACCATGAAGAAGGATGTCACGGAGTTTGTCCGCTCCTGTATCAAATGCGCCCAACATAAAACTCCGCGTAGACAGATGGTTGGTCCTCTTCGTCCCTTGTCTATCCCAGCTGCTCCATGGACCCACATCTCAATGGATTTTATTTCTGAATTACCTTGGTGCAAGGGGCATAACACGGTATGGGTGGTCGTGGATCGCTTTTCTAAAATGGCACACTTTATCCCGCTCGTTGGCCTTCCTTTTGCTCCTCAATTAGCAAAAATTTTTATTCGAGACATCTTCAGATTACACGGTCTCCCCAAGGATATAGTCTCTGATCGAGGTGTTCAATTTACAGCCAAATTCTGGAGAGCCCTGTGTAATACCTGTGGAATCAAACAGAACTTTTCCTCAGCCTACCACCCACAGTCGAATGGTCAAACGGAAAGGGTCAATCAAGAGCTGGAGACCTTCATTAGGCTCTTTGTGTCATCTTCCCAGGATGATTGGGTGGACCTCCTACCTTGGGCAGAGTTTTCTCATAATTTTAAATTCCATTCTTCCTCTAAATCCACTCCTTTTTTTACGGTTTTTGGTAGACACCCACGAGTTCCAGATTTCCAGAAGCTTCCATCTATAGATGTCCCGGCTGTGAATCAAGAGATCCAATCCTTTTCAGTTTTATGGAATAAAATTCACCTATCCCTAAAGCAATCTTCAAGGAATTACAAGAAATTTGCGGACAGAAGACGTTCGGCTGTTCCACTGTTGAGAGTTGGGGACAGGGTTTGGTTATCTTCCAAGAATATTCGCTTAAGAGTCCCGTCCATGAAACTCGCTCCACGTTTTGTTGGGCCATATCGTATCCTTAAGATAATCAGTCCAGTAAATTATAAATTGGAACTTCCTCCTCAAATTAAGATTTCAAATACTTTTCACGTTTCTCTCTTACGACCCCTGGTGCTCAATCGTTTTCAGAATTGTTCTCCTAAATTGCCTCAAGTCAAGACATTACAAGGCACTGAATTTGAGGTGGAGAAGATCCTGGATTCCCGGCACAGATTCAACACCCTTCAATATCTCATCGATTGGAAGGGCTACAGCCCCGAGGAAAGGGCCTGGATCAGAGCCTCTGATGTACACGCTCCGCGACTAATCCAGAGTTTTCATAGGAGATTTCCAGATAAGCCTGATGGGTGTTCAGTGCCCACCCTTAAAGGAGGGGGTACTGTCAGGGCTCAGCCGGGGATCGGCTCCCGCTTACCGCGCCGCCGGCTTCCCCTGTCATCCTGGGTGGTCAGGCAGCTTGCGCGACGGCGGGGGAGAAGCTGAGTATTCTCCCCGCATGCAGTGGCTTCCTGGTGGGCTGGTGTCCGGCATCGCAAGTCCGGACATGGGCACCGCCATGACAGTCGGCCCATGTGACTGTATCCTTCTCCCTGATAGGTCCGTGATCAGCTGATGCTGTGCACCTGTCTAAGGGTTCCCCTGGGTATAAAACTGTTCCACAGGTTCCAGGAAATTGCCTGAACAACGGTTGTCTCCTAGCGTGCTTTAGTGAGTTCCCGGTCCAGGTTCCTATTTTCCTTACAGCAGCAGTGTTACCATCTTTACCTGTGTGCCTTAAACGTCTCTGGTGAATACCCGTGCAGCAGCATTACCATCTGTACCTGTGTCCCTTAAACGTCTCTGGTGAATACCCGTGCAGCAGCGTTACCATCTTTACCTGTGTGCCTTAAACATCTCTGGTGAATACCCGTGCAGCAGCGTTACCATCTTTACCTGTGTGCCTTAAACGTCTCTGGTGAATACCCGTGCAGCAGCGTTACCATCTTTACCTGTGTGCCTTAAATGTCTCTGGTGAATACCCGTGCAGCAGTGTTACCATCTTTACCTGTGTGCCTTTACGTCCCTGGTGAATACCCGTGCAGCAGCATTATCATCTCCACCTGTGTGCCTTTACGTCCCTGGTGAATACCCGTGCAGCAGCGTTATCATCTCCACCTATGTGCCTTTACGTCTCCAGTGAACATCCGTGCTACAGCGTATACCACCTCTACCTGTGTGTCTTCTATCTCTGGTGAATTCTCTAGTAACCGTGAGTCGCTCCCCACTTGTAATCCTATTATTGATCCTCGTGTCAAGGTGTATTACTGTACAGTGTTTTAAGGAATTGCTTTGTGCCTAAGCAGGCATAACCTCTCTGGGCCACGGGTGTAGTGTCTCTATCCCTGCAGGGCTTGGGTACCTGGTCAAAGGACCGCGACCTGCTCACGGGGTGCAGCTAAGCCCAAATCCCAATTGGGGGGATCACTGGCGAACACCATCCTGTGGGTTAGACTCCGCACCTTTGCCCAGGTCTCGCCAACACTCAAGACCTGTGGATGAGGAGAACTTATATCCAGGCCACTCGTCTCCGCTTCCTTCCCCAATTTAGGCCCACCACGTCCTCTCCTCCAGTCTCAGACGTGACATACTGAATCCAGTTAGGATTCAAATACCTGTTGTTACATTTTCTGATGTGGGAACAAAAGATCAAACGAACTGGCTGTCTTTGAAATGTGGTGTCTTTCGATGCTCTGGCTGCATTAATTGCAGGTTCCAAATAACAGGTGAATGTTTTGTGGACCCGAGGACCAAAAGGTCCTATAAAATTAAACATTGTTTAACCTGTGAGAGCAAATACGTGGAGAGTCCATTGGAGCGGAAAGTGAGGAGTTTGGTGACAGCGGCACTAGTGGGGATGAATTCTCTGAGTATAATGGTGGGTAGGGCAGTTGATTGAAGATGGGAAATACAGATGGCAAATATGTCAAAGAATTGGAAGCTACGGTTCGGGGGCGGTAGATGATAGTGATGTGGAAGTGGAGAAGAGAGCTGCATGGAATGAACATTAAAGGAGAAGACAGACAGTATTGTTTCAGAGGGAATAACACTGTAGATGCAACCAAGATACAGTAAGATACCTGATCATTTGGAAGTCACCAGGATGAGAAGGGTGGGAATAGGAGAGGGATATCCATAGGGAATTGGTATGTAATGCCACCAGATGCCGGCAGACTAAAAACTGAAGCTGGAAGCCCGAACAGTCAGGATCCCGTCTGGGGCTGGTAAGTACCCTAACCCTCCCCTCTCCCCCCCTTGGTGGTGCCTAACCCTAACCACCTCTTCCTGCACCCTAAACCTAACCCTCGTGGGGGTATGCCTAACCCTAACCTCCCCCCAGTGGTGCCTAACCTTAGCTCTCCCTTCCCCTTGCCTGACCCTAACCCTCCCCTGGGGGTGCCTAACCCTGTCCTCCTGGGAGTGCCTAAGACTAACCCTCCCCCCCCCGCAGCTAACAGCTAAAAGCTAACAGTCCCCAGTTACTTTCGTTTGGGATGTCGGGCATCGGGACTAAAGATAGGCGTCGGTATTTAGACGCCTATCTTTAGTACAGAGTTGGGCTTCCAGCGTCAGGAATCCGACGTCCGGCATTCTAGACGCCGGTAAATAAACTTCATCCCATCCATAGGGCTGTACTGCAAGGGAAGCAGCTTTGGAGAAAAAGTTCCGATTTTAGTAAGGCATAGGAGCCTGAAGGAGTGACAGAGGAAAAGATTGTGGATGAGAGTGCATTTGTAGTACTGTACCAGTAAGCATAGGCAGTACAGTGTCGTGTGTGCAAGGAGCGGAGCTTTTGAAGAAGAGATTGAGGCCCTCATTTACTAACGAGTTTTATCACCAAAACGAGTGATAAATTTCACTGTGTATGATAAATGGTGCTCCAGCCTATCACCTCCCAACTGTAATTTTTCTAACAGTTGACAGTTGAGAGCTGATTGGCTGGAGCACCATTTATCATACACAGTGAAATGTATCACTCGTTTTGGTGATAAAACTCCTTAGTAAATGTGGCTCTAAGTTAGTTATGTCCATAGCCCCAGATGACATGTACATTTTCTAGCCAATATGTACTTTATGTGCATTTTCACATCTGTATAGACATTTTTTTTTAGCTTAAAACACCTGGTACAGAAATGGGGACAAGATGCCACAACCATGCTGTTCTATGCTTCCACTAACAATTTATGACTTAGGGGCCATTTATAAAGGTGATTTTTAATAAATTTATGCAGAAACTACAGTTTCTGCATAATTTCATGTATCACTGCAATGTAATAATAGCCGAATGCAGGAGATTTCACAGAAAGGCTAACTAATGGTGGAGATCGCAGTCTCCATTATTATCAATGGGACTATGGTCTGTCCCCTATGTACCAAACTCCGAAAAGCTACGGTATTCAGAGTTTGGCCCCGTTGATTTACACCATTGCGTAAACCACTCTATTCCTATGGAGGCATTCTTGCAGGAGAGGGATCTTACATAAGGCAATGGAAACTGACACTGTGCACATGCGCTGTGTTAGATTCACCGAAGGAGCTTTTCAAAAATGACTCCTCCAATGTGCCGGGGATGTAATTCGCAGGGACAGCGGTTGTTGCTACCGATAAACTGGCTGCAATTACAGGGATGTCATGTAGTGACGGGATTGTGGCCCTTACTGTTGGTCTGGCGGTGCAGGTTTTAGAGGTGAGATGAGGCCCAGAGCCATCGCACCCTCTGCAGGAGTGGTAGTTCCACTCCTCCTCAGTGCCAGATTAATGTCCACATGGGCCTGGAGCTGAAATTCATGAAGGGCCTATAGCGTGTCACTGCAGGGGGTGTGACAATCGCTGCGGTGATGTGGGGGCATGACCACTGTGGAGTGGTCTACACTGGGGGTGTGACCTGTGCCATAGGTGTGGCTAGCTTCATGGAGGGCATAGCTAGTGCCTACCTTCAACCACTTTATAGTAGAGAAATAACAAGAAAACTGGTTTGTTTGTTTTTTGTGAAAGGGTGTGAACTGTATTGTCTGCCGTTCCTCGATTGCTAGTACAGTTTAGTTTAATAAAAAAAAAAAATGTTCACTGATTATTGCCATATTTCCATAAGTGTTCATCCCACATCCCTAATCACTGCAGCAAATTAATAAATGAACTGCCATCTTTAGCTGTTCCTTTTTAACAAACAAAACTGCACTGGTAATACTGGACCAGGGCGGGGTTAACTTACTGCTGTTTATGCATGAGCCGGGTTGTGGCCCAGGGTGGGGCGCAATGTAGTATGAATGAGAGCAGGAAGAGAACGGTCTCTTCCTGCTTATCTACCCTGAGGGCGCACATTAAGCTATCCAGAGATGGTGTTATGTGTTAAACTGGGTACACACTAGACAGTAGATTTGAACATAACACGATTTTAGACTAGTTGAAACGAAAAGTCGTCCACATTGTCTAGTGTGTACGCACTATTGCGCTCTCCTGTGCTTCGTTCATCACATCCTCTGTTCTGCCTGTAATGCAGCAACATATGCAGTGCATATTAATGAAGGATGGAACTACATAATTCCGTTGTTCATTAAATATTCTAATGTGTACTGGCTACTAATGTGTACCGATATCTGTCGCATTTCCTCCATTTCTGACTACAAAGCAGCTCCCATAGGTTCCAATACGTATTTACCAAGCTCTGAAAAGTGATGCCTATAGTAGCCTATGGGCTACGGTATACCAGAGTGATCTTCCATCTGCCCCTGATGACGCATGCACTGGCCAACGAATGCGCATGCACAGTATACGCACAGACAGAGCCAGTGTCCTGGCAAGAGATTATTCCTAAATTTGCGTGAAAATTGTAATTTTAAAATTTAAGCAAAATGATCATATCCCATCCACATTTAAAATGTAGGAAATGACAAATTGACCCCTTAGCAACAATAAACAGCCATGGCATGTCACTACCAATTACAGATACATCTTGCAGTTCTATTACACCCTACACTATGACCAGATCTCCTACACCCTGCCCTATATATTTTCACACATACATACATATACATATGTTATTTATAATATGTGGGATCTGTCGGAGATATATATGTGTAATATACGTACATATATACATACATACATATATACTCACATACATACAGTCAGGTGCATAAATATTGGGACATTGACAGAATTTTCATATTTTGGCCTCTATTCACCACCACAATGGCTTTGAAATGAAACAAACAAGATGTGCTTTAACTGCAGACTTTCAGATTTAATTTGAGGGTAATTACATCCAAATCAGGTGAACGGTGTAGGAATTACAACGGTTTCTATATGTGCCTCCCACTTTTTAAGGGGCCAAAAGTAATGGGACTATCAACTCAAAAGCTATTTCATGGACAGGTGTGGGCTATTCCCTAGCTATTTCATTATCAATTATGCAGGTAAAAGGTCTGGAGTTGATTCTAGGTGTGACATTCGCATTTGGAATCAGTTGCTGTCGACTGTCAATATGAGATCCAAAGAGCTGTCACTATCAGTGAAGCAAGCCATCATTAGGCTGAAAAATCATAACAAGCCCATCAGAGAGATAGCAAAAACATTAGGTGTGGTCAAATCAACTGTTTGGAACATTCTTAAAAAGAAAGAATGCACCGGAGAGCTCAGCAACACCAAAAGACCCAGAAGACCACGGAAAACAACTGTGGTGGATGACAGAAGCATTATTTCCCTGGTGAAGAAAAACCCCTTCACAACAGTTGGCCAAATCAAGAACACTCTCTTGGAGGTAGATGTATATGTGTCAAAGTCAACAATCAAGAGAAGACTTCACAAGAGTGAATATAGAGGGTTCACCACAAGATGTAAACCATTGGTGAGCCTCAAACAGGAAGACCAGATTAGAGTTTGCCAAACAACATCTAAAAAAGCCATTACAGTTCTGGAACAACATCCTATGGACAGATGAGACAAACATCAACTTGTACCAGAGTGATGGGAAGAGAAAAGTATGGAGAAGGAGGAACTGCTCATGATCCAAAACATACCACCTCATCAGTGAAGCATTGTGGTGGTAGTGTCATGGCGTGGGCATGTATGGCTGCCAATGGAACTGGTTCCCTTGTATTTATTGATGATGTGACTGCTGACAAAAGCTGCAGAATGAATTCTGAAGTGTTTCGGGCAATATTATATGCTCATATTCAGTCAAATGCTTCAGAACTCATTGGACGGCGCTTCACAGTGCAGATGGACAATGACCCGAAGCATACTGCAAAGCAACCAAAGAGTTTTTTAAGGCTAAAAAGTGGAATGTTATGCAATGGCCAAGTCAATCCCCTGACCTGAATCCGATTGAGCATGCATTTCACTTGATGAAGACAAAACTGAAGGGAAAATGCCCCAAGAACAAGCAGGAACTGAAGACATTTGCAGTAGAGGCTTGGCAGAGCATCACCAGGGATGAAACCCAGCGTCTGGTGATGTCTATGCGTTCCAGACTTCAGGCTGTAATTGCCTGCAAAGGATTTGCAACAAAGTATTAAAAAGTGAAAGTTAGATTTAGGATTGTTTAGTTTGTCCCATTACTTTTGGCCCCTTAAAAAGTGGGAGGCACATATAGAAACCATTGTAATTCCTACACTGTTCACCTGATTTGGATGTAATTACCCTCAAATTAAATCTGAAAGTCTGCAGTTAAAGCACATCTTGTTTGTTTCATTTCAAAGCCATTGTGGTGGTGAATAGAGGCCAAAATATGAAAATTCTGTCAATGTCCCAGTATTTATGCACCTGACTGTATATACATATAAATATCCCCTCCAGACCTCACATGCAATTATGATAAAAAAAACATGAGGAGAATTCATTATTATCTACCTCATTCTCACCTCTCTCAGGTGACAGGGCTCAGTCAGTCAGTCACAAGGAGGCCAGCTTGATGGAGCTGCTCTCTCTGTAGTGCCGGATTAACGGCAGAGCGTATAGGGTGGTCACACATGGAGGCACCCCACACATAGCCCCTACTTTGGCACAATGGCTTCGAGACCCTGCACACAGTGTGATTGTGCAGTGCAGCAGGGACACAGAGAAGAAGCATGCATGCACTGTTACTCTATACGATGCAGGGAGGGCATGTGAAGCCATCCATATGGCTCGCCACCCTTTGCACTCCCAACTCTGGTCCCCTTGGTGACAATTGGTCCCGTAATGTGTGCCTCAAGCTCAAATAGCCTCCCAATTTGCAACTGTGTGTGTTTACAGTATATAATGTATATCTATCTATCTAGGTGTATATATTATATACACACACTCTATATATATTAGGGGTGAGCGGGTTCGGATTTCTGAAATCCAAACCCCCCCGAGCCCCCCCCGATCCGAGGCCAATCAGAGTCAGGCTCGACTTTTCCCGCCTGACTCGGATCTGAAATCGAGGCAAAACGTCATGATCCCGCCTTCCGGGTCTCGCGGGTTTTGGATCCTATATAAGGTACCCACGTCGGTGCCATTTTCTCACTTGGCTGTGGACAGTGAAGAGGGAGGGTGGGAGTTAGGGCTGGCTGGGTTGTGTAGTGTAGTGCAGTGTAGTGTTGTGCTGTGCTGCGCTGTGCTGTGCTGTGCTGCTGTTGTCCATAGGGGCTGTGTCCACTCCTCCAAAGTCCATAGGGGCTGGCTGTGTTGTGCAGTGATGCTGTTGTCCATAGGGGCTGTGTCCACTCCTCCAAAGTCCATAGGGGCTGGCTGTGTTGTGCTGTGCTGCTGTTGTCCATAGGGGCTGTGTCCACTCCTCCAAAGTCCATAGGGGCTGGCTGGACTGTGTTGTGCAGTCAGTTGTCCATATGGGCTGTGTCCACTCCAAAGTCCTGTGCAGTGTCCCAGTCCTAAAGGGGTGCTGTAGTATTGTCCAGGGGGTGCTCTGTCCATCAGGGGTGCTCCCCCCAAGTGCAAAAAAAAATTATATTTTTTCTGTGTTTGTGAATTGTGTGCGCAGTAGCCGCACATGCATCAACAAATTAGTGCCAAGCGTGCGCCTGTGTCATAAGTAAAGGGCTGGCTTGTCCGTTACAGGGTGCTGTAACCCCCAAAGTACACTCCAAACAAAATAAAAAAATATTTTCTGTGTTTGTGAATTGTGTGCGCAGTAGCCGCACGTGCATCAACAAAGTAGTGCCAAGCGTGCGCCTGTGTCATAAGTAAAGGGCCGGATGGCTTGTCCGTTAAAGGGTGCAGTAACCCCCAAAGGGCACCCCAAACAAAATAAAAAAATATTTTCTGTGTTTGTGAATTGTGTGCACTGTGGCTGCACGTGCATCAACAAAGGAGCAGCGCCAAGCGTGCGCCTGTGTCTCATAAGTAAAGGGCCAGCTGGCTTGTCCGTTAAAGGGTGCAGTAACCCCCAAAGTGCACCCCAAACAAAATATTTTCTGTGTTTGTGAATTGTGTGCACTGTGGCTGCACGTGCATCAACAAAGGAGCAGCGCAAAGCGTGCACCTGTGTCCCATAAGTAAAGGGCCGGCTGGCTCATTTCTTAAAGGGTGGTGTAACCTACAAAGTGCACTAGTCTCCAAAAAAATAAAAAAATATTTTCTGTGTTTGTGTGCGCCTTAGCCGCACGTATATATCAATATAACATAAATTGAGGACCAAACTTTCTCCGATAAAAATAAAATAGGGAAAGATCAAGAACCACTTCCTCCTAGTGCTGTTGCTGCTGCTGGGAGTTGTTCATCATCCCAGAGAGGAAGTAGGAACACCACTACTTTTACTAAACAATTGACCCACCAACAGTCCCTAGAGAGGAGGATGAAGTACGACAGCAGTCATCCTGAAGCAAAACGTATAACTGAGGCCTTGACTGCTATGTTGGTGTTAGACGTGCGTCCGGTATCCGCCATTAGTGCAGTGGGATTTAGACAATTGATGGAGGTAGTGTGTCACTGGTTCCAAATCCCGTCTAGATTCCACTTCACTAGGCAGGCGATACCGAGACTGTACAGAAACGTCAGAAAAAGTGTCCTCAGTGTCCTGAAAAATGCGGTTGTACCCAATGTCCACTTAACCACGGACATGTGGACAAGTGGAACAGGGCAGACTAAGGACTATATGACTGTGACAGCCCACTGGGTAAATGTATCACCTTACCCAACAACAACAGCAGCGTCACCAGTAGCAGCATCTCAGAAACGCCAGCTCGTTCCAAGGCAGGCTACGCTGTGTATCACCGGTTTCAGTAAGAGGCACACCGCCGACAACCTCTTAGAGAAACTGAGGGAAATCATTGCCCAGTGGCTTACCCCACTTAGACTCTCCTGGGGATTTGTGATATCTGACAACGCCAACAATATTGTGCAGGCATTACATCTGGGCAAATTCCAGCACGTCCCATTTTTTGCTCACACAATAAACTTGGTGGTACAGAATTTTCTGTAAAGCAACAGGGGCGTGCAGGAGACGCTTTGGGTGGCCCGAAAAATTTCTGGCCACTTTTGCCATTCAGCGACTGCGTGCGCCTGTGTCATAAGTAAAGGGCCGGCTGGCTTGTCCGTTAAAGGGTGCTGTAACCCCCAAAGTGCACTCCAAACAAAATAAAAAATTCTTCTTTTTTTTCTGTCTTTGAGAAATGTATGCGCAGTAGCCGCACCTGCATCCTCAAAGCAGCAGCGACAAGCGTGCATCTGTCTGTTAAAGGGTGGTGTAACCCTCAAAGTGCGCTGCACAAACAATAAAAAAATTCTTTTTTTTCCTGTCTTTGTGAATTGTGTGGGCTGTAGCCGCAACTGCATCCTCAAAGCAGCAGCGACAAGCGTGCGTCTGTCTGTTAAAGGGTGGTGTAACCCTCAAAGTGCTCTGCACAAACAATAAAAAAATTCTTCTTTTTTTTTCTGTCTTTGTGAATTGTGTGGGCTGTAGCCGCACCTGCATCCTCAAAGCAGCAGCGACAAGCATGCGTCTGTCTGTTAAAGGATTACATCGGTGACAGCATCCAAGTAGGCAAGTCAGACAGTCCGTACATGTACTGGCAGGAAAAAGCGGCAATTTGGAGGCCCCTGTACAAACTGGCTCTATTTTACCTGAGTTGTCCCCCTCCAGTGTGTACTCCGAAAGAGTGTTTAGTGCAGCGGGAACCTTGTCAGCGAAAAGGTGTAGGAGGTTGGTTCCACAAAATGTGGAGAAGATGATGTTCATAAAAATTAATTATCAACTCTTCCAGGGAGACCAACCTCCAGAACGTACAGAGGGACCTGTGGTGGTGGATTCTAGCGGGGACGAATTAATACTCTGTGAGGATGAGGATGTACACAACACTGAAGAGGGTGAGGAATCGGTGGATGAGGAGGATGAGGACGACATCTTGCCTCCGTAGAGCCAGTTTGTGCAGGGACAGATTAATTGCCAGCTCTTTTTGTGTGGGCCCAAATGAACCAATCATTTCAGCCACTGTCGTGTGGCAGACCCTGGCGCTGAAATGATTGGTTTGTTAAAGTGTGCATGTCCTGTTTATACAACATAATGGAGGGTAGGAGGGCCCAAGGACAATTCCATCTTGCACCTCTTTTATTTCTTTGCATTATGTACTGTTTGGGGGCCTAGTTTTTCAAACTGCCATCATGTCTGCCACTGCAGTGTCACTCCTAGATGGGCCACGTGTTTGTGCCGGCCACTCGTGTCGCTTAGCATAGTCATCCAGCTACCTCGGTGCAACCTTTTGGACATAAAAACACTATTGTGAGGTGTGAGGTGTTCAGAATAGACTGGAAATGAGTGGAAATTAAGGTAATTGAGGTTAATAATAGCATAGGAGCAGAAAAACCCACACATTCTGTGATTTTTGTGCTGTTTTTATGCTTTTTAAAAAAAAAATAAAGATCCAAAACACAGAACCCAGAACCCAAAACACCAAAGGGTGGTTTTGGCAAAACCAATCCAGATCCAAAACACGACGAAAGATCCAGATCCAAAACACGAAAAGTGGCCGGTGCATACCCCTAATTATATATATATATATATATATATATATTAGGGGTGTGCACCGGCCACTTTTCGTGTTATATATATATATATGTTTGTGGAGTGCACTTTGAGGGTTACACCACCCTTTAACAGACAGACGCACGCTTGTCGCTGCTGCTTTGAGGATGCAGGTGGAATCTAGACGGGATTTGGAACCGGGGACACACTACCTCCATCAATTGTCTAAATCCCACTGCACTAATGGCGGATACCGGACGCACGTCTAACACCAACATAGCAGTCAAGGCCTCAGTTATACGTTTTGCTTCAGGATGACTGCTGTCGTACTTCATCCTCATCGCTAGGGACTGTTGGAGGGTCAATTGTTTAGTAAAAGTAGTGGTGTTCCTACTTCCTCTCTGGGATGATGAACAACTCCCAGCAGTAGCAACAGCACTAGGAGGAAGTGGTTCTTGATCTTTCCCTATTTTTTTTTTATCAGAGAAAGTTTGGTCCTTCATTTATGTTATATTGATATATACGTGCGGCTAAGGCGCACACAAACACAGAAAATAATTTTTTATTTCTGTTGGAAACTAGTGCACTTTGTGGGTTACACCACCCTTTAAGAAATGAGCCAGCCGGCCCTTTACTTATGGGACACAGGCGCACGCTTGGCGCTGCTCCTTTGTTGATGCACGTGCAGCCACAGTGCACACAATTCACAAACACAGAAAATATTTTATTATTTTGTTTTGAGTGCACTTTGGGGGTTACAGCACCCTTTAACGGTCAAGCCAGCCGGCCCTTTACTTATGACACAGGCGCACGCTTGGCTCTATTTTGTTGATGCACGTGCAGCTACTGCGCACATAATTCACAAACACAAAAAATATATATTTTTATTCTGTTTGGAGTGCACTTTTGGGGTTACAGCACCCTTTAACGGTCAAGCCAGCTGGCCCTTTACTTATGACACAGACGTACGCTTGGTGCTACTTTGTTGATGCACGTGCAGCTACTACGCACACAATTCACAAACACAAAAAAATATATATTTTTATTTTGTTTGGAGTGCCCTTTGGGGGTTACAGCACCCTTTAATGGACAAGCCAGCCGGCCCTTTACTTATGGGACAGAGGCGCACGCTTGGCACTGCTCCTTTGTTGATGCACGTGCAGCCACAGTGCACACAATTCACAAACAGAAAAAATATTAATTTTTTTGCACTTGGGGGGAGCACCCCTGATGGACAGAGCACCCCCTGGACAGCACTACAACACCCCTTTAGGACTGGGACACTGCACAGGACTTTGGAGTGGACACTGTGGACAACTGACTGCACAACACAGTCCAGCCAGCCCCTATGGACTTTGGAGGAGTGGACACAGTCCCTATGGACAACAGCAGCACAGCGCAGCACAACACTACACTACACAGCCCAGCCAGCCCTAACTCCCACCCTCCCTCTTCACTGTCCACAGCCGAGTGAGAAAATGGCGCCGACGCGGGTACCTTATATAGAATCCAAAACCCGCGAGACCCGGAAGGCGGGATGATGACGTTTTGCCTCGATTTCAGATCCGAGTCAGGTGGGAAAAGTCGAGCATGACTCGGATCGGCCTCGGATCGGGGGGGTTCAGATTTCAGAAATCCGAACCCGCTCACCCCTAATATATATATATATATATATATATTATCATACAAACTCGGCACTCACATGCTGTTCAAACTGCAAGTCCTTTGAACATAGGGAATGTTGGTTCCAAAATATTGCAATAATTTGTTAAGCTGACCACCGCTTCACGGTCATTCCCATCTGGCCAGTCCCTACACTGATTCTCAGATACATGAACTTGATCTGCCACCTTTGGCTCAAGCTGCATACATTTTAAACATGAAACTGGGTCCTGCCTTAAAGAGACAGGACCACACCCAGGGCTATCAGTTAATAAGCACCTGGAAAAAGAAAAAAAGTTTGTCTTACATTTGAAAAACAGGGTGCCCTAGCAAGTGTGACCACAAAATTTAAATAAACGACAGGCTTAATCCACGGCACTCAATCATCTGGGGTGCCCTTGGTAAGTGACCACACCATCTACATAAAAAATATCATACAAACTCGGCACTCACATGCTTTTCAAACTGCAACTCCTTAGAACATAGGGAATGTTGGTTCCAAAATATTGCAATAATTTGCTAAATTATTCTTGTTTTCTTTAATTGATTAATTTTTGTATTTTTGTCATACATATGATGTATTGCTTGTTTTGTCTCATTTTTATTTGATTTTTTTCTCTGATTCATTTTTTGCATATTTTCACCGTTTTTTTTCTTTTTCATATTCATTTAAGCATGTTCAATTGTTGGAGACTCCTTCCGCGCGATTCTGGTAGCTAAGGCCCTCATTGTTATTCTTTAACTTTAGAGTTTTTGATCGTCTAGCACTACAAATTTTTTCTCATTATCAGTACATCAGCTGTGCGTTCCACAGCAGATGCTGTCGATACTGCTGATTCCTTCCTTCCATTGTTTTGGAACGCATGTGTGTCACGTGATATACTCTTGTGAATACACGTGACCCACCCGGAAGTCCGGACTTTTGTGCTGTTACGCGTCTTCAGCCACTCGTGTGATACGAATTACTTGAACACAGGTGAGTGACCTTAGTGTGCTGGTAATTGCGCGGGAGGGGTGGTCCGTTGACCTATATAAACCTTGTTTATGGGCTGTTTACTTCACTTGATGAAGTGCCCCTTGATGATGGTGCGGCAGCACCGAAACGGCCGTCGGGCTGTCCATTAACTAGGATTTGTTTCTGCAGCCAGAGAGCTACGCAAGCGGCTTGAATTGGATAAGTTCAATATGCACTGTTTTTGCACTTTAATATGTGGCTCCTGGTATACAGCATTGTTTTGACATGCTTTCTATATAAACATTTTTTTGGCATTTAATTGGTGTGCTGTTCTTCACTGCTGTGGATCCCCATATATATATATATATATATATATATATACACACACACATGTGTACATACATATATATTTATTGCAGTTACACACACATATGCACATGCTGCTATGCAGGTGCCAGATATTACACCCACCTTCCTGAGTTTTCTCACAATTAGTGTCCGCCTGTAGTTGCCAGGAAAGGGTGAGGAGTGAATGGGCAGGGCTTAGAAAACCCAGGGACTGAGCTTTGGACATTCCAGTGTTAACAACTTTAGGGGCGGAGCTTATGGCAAATTAGGGGCAGAGCTTCACGGCACTCAGGACCGGCTTTCAAACAGCCCGGGGGCAGAGTTTCGGACAGTCTGTGGGAGGAGTTTGAGAGCATGCCCAAGGGTAGGTGGATCTCCGAGCAGCGTGGGGTGGAATGTGCGATGACGATGAGATTCTGTCATCCAGTAGAATGGCAGCAGGACTTTGGAATGCTGTTGTGTTGGTGAGAGGAAAAAATGTTTTTCTTTCCTGTCAGCACTGCACTGCTGTGGGTCCTCCTGTGGGCCTATTTCCATGGGGTGGCCTGGAGCTGAAGCTCCACCTGCCCCATTGTTAATCCGGCCCTGTTCCTCCTGCACTATCAGACCAGAGCAAGCACAATTAAGATTAAACAAGGATCACTGCACCATGCACTCAAAGGCATTTCATCATCAGTGTGGGCCCCATCCTTGCACTGGCCACAAAGAAAGAAAATGGTGCAGGTCCGCAGTGATGTGATGAGGCCTCCTGCACCTTCTACCTGAGCCTTGCCATCCGCCTTCCGTGACATCCATTACTTACAAAGATTAAAACAACCTTTAAAAGACCGACAGTCTACTGCATCATATATCAGTTTGCTACAAATGCTGCAAAAACTTTCCCAAGGTCAGCTAGAGAGGTAACACTGAGATGTGAACTGATGCCTTTATCAGAAGCTAGATTTTCAGGTCAAAGTTCATTTCGATGCAGGATAAAAATACATTCCTAGGAATGATTAATTCATTATCAGCTGGCATATTCATACCTATCATCAAGTGTGACGCAAGAAAAGTTATGTTTATAGCATCAATTAGACACCACAATACTAAATTTCGTTAAAGGGTAACTACACACTCTACTACTTGGCAAGTACATAAATTGCCCATCTAGCTTTAACCATTTCCTGTGTACATGTCTAGCAGAATGTATGCAGCACTTACCTGCCTGCCTCTCCTGTTATCCTGGTGGATGACCCAGCTATCAGACAATGGACAGAACAGCTCATTGGGCTTTAAACTAGCGGGTGATGGGCCCAGGTGCAAATATATGCTTGACCCAAATCAAAGACAGATGGTCTTGGTTCAGCGCTCTGTTAGGGATAGCTACCAGATTATAGAATCAGTTTGGAGATACAGGGGAATGTATGCCCAGCAATGTGGGGATAAATGTACTATCGGATACACCAATTAGTCCGCTGAAATGAAAGCACAGGTGAGGGACTTTGAGAACTTGAGTCTGCTCCATGCTGAGCCTTAACCTCTGACCTTGCATGCATCCTGTCACTGTCAGTATCATCTACCCACCCCTCTAATATAATATATTTAATGAATTTATGCTCCCTGGTCACCTGCCCACCCCCTTATATATTTAATAATATAATTAAAGTATGCTACCTGCCCCCAATATAATATAGAAATACCACCTAGCGACCTGCCCTGCGGATTCATATATAATAAGTTTAATGAATGCCCCCTGTCCAACCCCCCCTGTTATATAATTTATAAATGTATGCCTCCTGCAGGGCCGCAACTAGGGGGCTGGAGGTGCACGTGCACCGGGTGCGCTGCTGCACCCACCGCCAGTGTCCTCCAGCCCGGTGTCGCAGGAGGGCTCCAAACCGGACGCCCGCTGAGATGTTATTACTAGGGGTGAGCGGGTTCGGATTTCTGAAATCTGAACCCCCCCGAGCCCCCCCGATCCGGCTGGCTTGACCGTTAAAGGGTGCTGTAACCCCCAAAGTACACTCCAGTCCAAACCAAAAAAAAAATTATTTTCTGTGTTTGTGAATTGTGTGCGCAGTAGCCGCACGTGCATCAACAAAGTAGTGCAAAGCGTGCGCCTGTGTCATAAGTAAAGGGCCGGCTGGCTTGACCGTTAAAGGGTGCTGTAACCCCCAAAGTACACTCCAAACCAAAAAAAAAATTATTTTCTGTTTGTGAATTGTGTGCGCAGTAGCCGCACGTGCATCAACAAAGTAGTGCCAAGCGTGTGCCTGTGTCATAAGTAAAGGGCCGGCTGGCTTGACCGTTAAAGGGTGCTGTAACCCCCAAAGTACACTCCAGTCCAAACCCCCCAAAAAATTATTTTCTGTGTTTGTGAATTGTGTGCGCAGTAGCCGCACGTGCATCAACAAAGTAGTGCCAAGCGTGCGCCTGTGTCATAAGTAAAGGGCCGGCTGGCTTGACCATTAAAGGGTGCTGTAACCCCCAAAGTACACTCCAGTCCAAACCAAAAAAAAAATTATTTTCTGTGTTTGTGAATTGTGTGCGCAGTAGCCGCACGTGCATCAACAAAGTAGTGCTAAGCGTGCGCCTGTGTCATAAGTAAAGGGCCGGCTGGCTTGACCGTTAAAGGGTGCTGTAACCCCCAAAGTACACTCCAGTCCAAACCAAAAAAAAAATAATTTTCTGTGTTTGTGAATTGTGTGCGCTGTGGCTGCACGTGCATCAACAAAGGAGCAGCGCCAAGCGTGCGCCTGTGTCCCATAAGTAAAGAGCCGGCTGGCTCATTTCTTAAAGGTTGGTGTAACCCACAAAGAGCACTACTCTCCAGCAAAAATAAAAAAATATTTTCTGTGTTTGTGTGCGCTTTAGCCGCACGTATATATCAATATAACATAAATTGAGGACCAAACTTTCTCCGATAAAAATAAAATAGGGAAATATCAAGAACCACTTCCTCCTAGTGCTGTTGCTGCTGCTGGGAGTTGTTCATCATCCCAGAGAGGAAGTAGGAACATCACTACTTTTACTAAACAATTGACCCTCCAACAGTCCCTAGCGATGAGGATGAAGTACGACAGCAGTCATCCTGAAGCAAAACGTATAACTGAGGCCTTGACTGCTATGTTGGTGTTAGACGTGCGTCCGGTATCCGCCATTAGTGCAGTGGGATTTAGACAATTGATGGAGGTAGTGTGTCCCCGGTTCCAAATCCCGCCTAGATTCCACCTGCACCCTCAAAGCAGCAGCGACAAGCGTGCGTCTGTCTGTTAAAGGATGGTGTAACCCTCAAAGTGCGCACCACAAACAAAAAAAATATTCTTCTTTTTTTTTCTGTCTTTGTGAAATGTGTGGGCTGTAGCTGCACCTGCATCCTTAAAGCAGCAGCGACAAGCGTGCGTCTGTCTGTTAAAGGGTGGTGACACCCTCAAAGTGTGCTACACAAACAATAAAAATATTCTTCTTTTTTTTTCTGTCTTTGTGAAATGTGTGGGCTGTAGCCGCACTTGCATCCTCAAAGCATTAGCGACAAGCGTGCGTCTGTCTGTTAAAGGGTGGTGTAACCCTCAAAGTGCTCCAAAAAATAAAAAACTATTTTTTTAATGTGTTTGTGACTTGTGTGCGATGTAGCCGCACTTGCATCAACATAGTAGCAGCGGCAAGCGTGCGCCTGTGTCATAAGTCAAGGGCTGGTTTGGACATCTGGTCCGAACTGAAGGACATGCCAACAATTTCTGACAAGTCTACTGTCACTGCATATGATACTGTCCTCAAAGCAGCAGCGACAAGCGTGCGTCTGTCTGTTAAAGGGTGGTGACACCCTCAAAGTGTGCTACACAAACAATAAAAATATTTTTCTTTTTTTTTCTGTTTTTGTGAATTGTGTGGGCTGTAGCCGCACTTGCATCCTCAAAGCAGCAGCGACAAGCATGCGTCTGTCTGTTAAAGGGTGGTGACACCCTCAAAGTGTGCTACACAAACAATAAAAATATTCTTCTTCTTTTTTCTGTCTTTGTGAATTGTGTGGGCTGTAGCCGCACTTGCATCCTCAAAGCAGCAGCGACAAGCGTGCGTCTATCTGTTAAAGGGTGGTGTAACCCTCAAAGTGCGCTCCACAAACAATAAAAATATTCTTCTTTTTTTTTCTGTCTTTGTGAATTGTGTGGGCTGTAGCCGCACTTGCATCCTCAAAGCAGCAGCGACAAGCGTGCGTCTGTCTGTTAAAGGATTACATCGGTGACAGCATCCAAGTAGGCATGTCAGACCTGTACTGGCAGGAAAAAGAAGCAATTTGGAGGTCCCTGTACAAACTGGCTCTATTTTACCTGAGTTGCCCCCCCTCCAGTGTGTACTCCGAAAGAGTGTTTAGTGCAGCCGGGAACCTTGTCAGCGAAAGGCGTAGGAGGTTGCTTCCACAAAATGGGGAGAAGATGATGTTCATAAAATGAATTATCAACTCTTCCAGGGAGACCAGCCTCCAGAACGTACAGAGGGACCTGTGGTTGTGGATTCCAGCGGGGACGAATTAATACTCTGTGAGGATGAGGATGTACACAACACTGAAGAGGGTGAGGAATCGGTGGATGAGGAGGATGAGGACGACATCTTGCCTCCGTAGAGCCAGTTTGTGCAGGGACAGATTAATTGCCAGCTTGTTTTGTGGGGGCCCAAATGAACCAATCATTTCAGCCACTGTCGTGTGGCAGACCCTGGCGCTGAAATGATTGGTTTGTTAAAGTGTGCAAAAACCAAAACACAAAACACGAAAAGTGGCCGGTGCACACCCCTAGTTATTACCAGTGGCCGGCTCCTTCCCTGCAGCGCCACAGTACCCGGAGGCTGGAGTTCTCTCCTGAACTCTAGCTTCTGGCTCTCCCCAGGGGCACTATGGGAGAGATGTCATGACGTCTCTCCCATAGTTCCGAGGAGCAACCGGGCGGACTGACGGGGGCGGACACAGGAGCGGGGTTTAAGGTAATATTGATACCCCTAAATTTCTATACCTAAATGTCGCTATTTAGCGCTGCAAGTCGCATAAGAAATAATTGCTTTCCAATCCAATTGTGGTTCCAAAGCACAAAAAATTATATTATTCAATGAAAAGTATAACGCGCTGTGATCTAGACAATTAGCACAAAAAGCAAGTAAATACAAAGGTACAAGCCGATACATACGCATGCACACTGGTCCCAGTATACAGTCATCAATCCAGAAGCCTGGAGAATGGTTGTATACTATAATCAGTACTCAGGTTATATACCTTACAGAACAAAGAAACTAGTTGACAGATTTCCATTGGCTCTTGCTCCTGGACATTCTGGTACGATGCAGGTCATAGGTCAGTTCATACAGCATCACTGGGGGTATGTCCCAGTTCCTCAGATGTTGCTTTGTGTGGTTTTCCTGCTGAAGAACTGGTTTAAACTAGGGGTGAGCGGGTTCGGATTTCTGAAATCCGAACCCCCCCGAGCCCCCCCGATCCGAGTCTGATCCGAGTCAGGCTCGACTTTTCCCGCCTGACTCGGATCTGAAATCGAGGCAAAACGTCATCATCCCGCCTTCCGAGTCTCGCGGGTTTTGGATCCAATATAAGGTACCCGCGTCGGCGCCATTTTCTCACTCGGCTGTGGACAGTGAAGAGGGAGGGTGGGAGTTAGGGCTGTGTAGTGTAGTGTAGTGCTGCTGTTGTCCACTACTTCAAAGTCCATAGGGGCTGGCTGTGTTGTGCTGTGCTGCTGTTGTTAATAGGGGCTGTGTCCACTACTTCAAAGTCCATAGGGGCTGGCTGGACTGTGTTGTGCAGTCAGTTCTCCATAGGGGCTGTGTCCACTCCAAAGTCCTGTGCAGTGTCCCAGTCCTAAAGGGGTGCTGTAGTGTTGTCCAGGGGGTGCACTGTCCATCAGGGGTGCTCCCCCCAAGTGCTAAAAAAATAATATATTTTCTGTGTTTGTGAATTGTGTGCGCAGTAGCCGCACGTGCATCAACAAAATAGTGACAAGCGTGCGCCTGTGTCATAAGTAAAGGGCCGGCTGGCTTGACCGTTAAAGGGTGCTGTAACCCCCAAAGTACACTCCAGTCCAAACCAAAAAAAAAATTATTTTCTGTGTTTGTGAATTGTGTGCGCAGTAGCCGCACGTGCATCAACAAAGTAGTGCCAAGCGTGCGCCTGTGTCATAAGTAAAGGGCCGGCTGGCTTGACCGTTAAAGGGTGCTGTAACCCCCGAAAGTACACTCCAGTCCAAACCAAAAAAAAAATTATTTTCTGTGTTTGTGAATTGTGTGCGCAGTAGCCGCACGTGCATCAACAAAGTAGTGCCAAGCGTGCGCCTGTGTCATAAGTAAAGGGCCGGCTGGCTTGACCGTTAAGGGTGCTGTAACCCCCGAAAGTACACTCCAGTCCAAACTAAAAAAAAAATTATTTTCTGTGTTTAGCCGCACGTATATATCAAATTGATATAACATAAATGGAGGACCAAACTTTCTCCGATAAAAATAAAATAGAGAAAGATCAAGAACCACTTCTTCCTAGTGCTGAAGCTGCTGCCACTAGTCATGACATAGACAATAACATGCCATCAACGTCGTCTGCCAAGGCCGATGCCCAATGTCATAGTAGAGGGCACATACAATCCCAAATGGCAAAGTTCAGGAAAATGACCTTGAAAAAGACATTTAAATCAGCTGAAGAGAAACGTAAACTTGCCAATATGACATTTACGACACGGAGTGGCAAGGAACGGCTAAGGTCAATCCCTAGTATGTTCATGACTAGTGGTTCAGCTTCACATGACGATGGAAGCCCTCCTCCCACTAAAAAAATCAAAAGAGTTAAGCTGGCAAAAGCACAGCGAAGAACTGTGCTTTCTAAGAAGATATCACAAATCCCCAAGGAGAGTCCAAGTGTGGTGGTGGTTGCGATGCCTGACCTTCCCAGCACTGGACGGGAAGAGGTGGCTCTTTCCACCATTTACACGCCCCCTGCAAGTGCTGAAAGGAGCACCCACAGTCCACTTGCTGATATGCAAATTGAAGATGTCACTGTTGAAGTACAACAGGATGAGGATACTGGTGTAGCTGGCGCTGAGGAGGAAGTTGGCGAGGAGGATTCTGATGGTGATGTGGTTTGTTTAAATCAGGCTCCGGGGGAGAAAGTTGTTGTCCGTGGGATGAAAAAGCCCATCACGGTCATGCCTGGGCAGAAGAACAAACATTCCACCTCTTTGGTCTGGCAATATTTCTATCCAAATCCGGACAACAACTGTCTTGCCATATGTACCATATGTAAAGGTGAAATAAGTAGGGGTAGGGACGTCAACCACCTAGGTACATCCTCCCTTATACGGCACCTGCAGCGCGTTCATAAAAAGTTACTGTCAAGTTCAGAAACTTTGGTTAAGACCGTAAGCAGTCCAGGGACACCTAAATCCCGTTGTCCTGTTGTATCCAAGCGCCTGCAAACCACACCGTCAACTCCCTCCTCGTCAATTTCCTCCTTAGTCAGGATCGGAAGTAGTCCTGCAGGCCATGTCACTGGCATGACTGACTCTCCTATCCGGGATTCCTCCGGAGGATCCTGCATTGCTACGCCTACTGCTGCTGTTGCTGCTGCTAGGAGTCGTTCATCATCCCAGAGAGGAAGTAGGAACACCACTACTTTTACTAAACAATTGACCCTCCAACAGTCCTTAGCGAGGAGGATGAAGTACGACAGCAGTCATCCTGAAGCAAAACGTATAACTGAGGCCTTGACTGCTATGTTGGTGTTAGACGTGCGTCAGGTATCCGCCATTAGTGCAGTGGGATTTAGACAATTGATGGAGGTAGTGTGTCCCCGGTTCCAAATCCCGTCTAGATTCCACTTCACTAGGCAGGCGATACCGAGACTGTACAGAAACGTCAGAAAAAGTGTCTTCAGTGTCCTGAAAAATGCCGTTGTACACAATGTCCACTTAACCACGGACATGTGGACAAGTGGAACAGGGCAGACTAAGGACTATATGACTGTGACAGCCCACTGGGTAGATGTATCACCTTACGCAGCAACAGCAGCAGCGTCACCAGTAGCAGCATCTCAGAAACGCCAGCTCATTACAAGGCAGGCTACGCTGTGTATCACCGGTTTCAGTAAGAGGCACACCGCCGACAACCTCTTAGAGAAACTGAGGGAAATCATCGCCCAGTGGCTTACCCCACTTAGACTCTCCTGGGGATTTGTGATATCTGACAACGCCACCAATATTGTGCGGGCATTACATCTGGGCAAATTCCAGCACGTCCCATGTTTTGCTCACACAATAAACTTGGTGGTGCAGAATTTTCTGAAAAGCGACAGGGGCGTGCAGGAGACGCTTTGGGTGGCCACTTTCGCCATTCAGCGACTGCGTGCCGAAGACTGGAGCGCCAGCAAACACTCTTGAACCTGCCCCGCCATCACCTGAAGAGGTTGTGACGCGGTGGAACTCAACCCTCTATATGCTTCAGAGGATGGAGGAGCAGCAAAAGGCCATACAAGCCTATACATCCACCTATGACATAGGCAAAGGAGGGGGTATGCACCTGACTCAAGCGCAGTGGAGAATGATTTCCGTGTTGTGCAAGGTTCTCCAGCCCTTCGAACTTCCCACACGTGAAGTCAGTTCAGACACTGCCAGCTTGAGTCAGGTCATTCCCCTCATCAGGCTTTTGCAGAAGCAGCTGGAGAAAGTGAAGGAGGAGCTAAGACGGAGCGATTCCGCTCGGCATGTGGGACTTGTGGATGAAGCCCTTCATTCGCTTTGCCAGGATTCCAGGGTGGTCAATCTGTTGAAATCAGACCACTACATTTTGGCCACCGTGCTCGATCCTAGGTTTAAAGCCTATGTGGTGTCTCTCTTTCCGGCCGACACAAGCCTGCAGAGGTGCAAAGACCTGCTGGTGAACACACTGTCAGCTGAAGCGGAACGTGACACGTCAACGGCTCCTTCTTCATTTTCTCCCGCAACTGGGGCTGCCAGGAAAAAACTTAGGTATCCTAAGCAACCCGCTGGCGGTGATGCAGGGCAGGCAGGACCAAGTTTGGACATCTGGTCCGGACTGAAGGACCTGGCAACAATTTCTGACATGTCTACTGTCACTGCATATGATACTGTCACCATTGACAGAATGGTGGAGGATTACATCGGTGACAGCATCCAAGTAGGCATGTCAGATAGTCCATACCTGTACTGGCAGGAAAAAGAGGCAATTTGGAGGCCCCTGTACAAACTGGCTCTATTTTACCTGAGTTGCCCCCCCTCCAGTGTGTACTCCGAAAGAGTGTTTAGTGCAGCCGGGAACCTTGTCAGCGAAAGGCATAGGAGGTTGCTTCCACAGAATGTGGAGAAGATGATGTTCATCAAAATGAATTATCAGCTCTTCCAGGGAGACCAGCCTCCAGAAGGTACAGAGGGACCTGTGGTGGTGGATTAAAGTGGGGACGAGTTAATACTTTGTGAGGATGAGGATGTACACACTGAAGAGGGTGAGGAATCGGTGGATGAGGATGACATCTTGCCTCCGTAGAGCCAGTTTGTGCAGGGACACATTAATTGCCAGCTTGTTTTGTGGGGGCCCAAACGAACCAATCATTTCAGCCACAGTTGTGTGGCAGACCCTGGCGCTGAAATGATTGATTTGTTAAAGTGTGCATGTCCTGTTTATACAACATAAGGGTGGGTGGGAGGGCCCAAGGACAATTCCATCTTGCACCTCTTTTTTTTCTTTGCATTATGTACAGTTTGGGGCCTAGTTGTTCAAACTGCCATCCTGTCTGCCACTGCAGTGTCACTCCTAGATGGGTCACGTGTTTGTGCCGCCCACTCGTGTCGCTTAGCATAGTCATCCAGCTACCTCGGTGCAACCTTTTGGACATAAAAACACTATTGTGAGGTGTGAGGTGTTCAGAATAGACTGGAAATGAGTGGAAATTAAGGTTATTGAGGTTAATAATAGCATAGGAGCAGAAAAACCTACAAATTCTGTGATTTTAGCTGTTTTTATGCTTTTTTTCAAAAAAATACAGATCCAAAACACAAAACCCAGAACCCAAAACACGGAAGGGTGGTTTTGGCAAAACCAATCCAGATCCAAAACACGAAGAAAGATCCAAAACCAAAACACGAAAAGTGGCCGGTGCACACCCCTAGTTTAAAGTAGCCAAAGACACTACATACAGAGATATACATTCTAACCACTAATTCCCTGTTTTTCATAACTTGCAGATGAATCATGCAATCTCCTTGCCGATAGTACCAGAGATCTGCGAATAAACAGTGATTTAGAATGGTACCAAACATGACATGTCTACTAGCTTATGTACCTTAAATATCATATACAGTACATTACATTTCGCAACATAAGAGTTTGCTAATAAAACCTCTAATATTAAGCTTAATGTGAGGGAACCTTTTTATAAGTGCGTGCATGTGTGAGAGTGGGAATATTGTGTACATTCGCTAGTATGCATTGTGCGTCTATGTGTTTTGTGCTTATCTGTAGGCTTTGATGTACAGCGCAACAGTGCGTTGTGTGTCTTGTATATTTTAGATGTATTATCTAATGTGCGTATAGGTTTTGATTGGACTTTCAACAATATGCAGTAGTTAAGCAGACTCACGACACTAATAACCAAGTATAGCGTCGTACCCGATGGTATTGTGCTGACGATGCAAAATGGCGTCATCAGAGGAGACGCAAAATGGCATCGCCAGATATTACTTTAAAAGATTTGGTCTCAGCCAATCATCCAGCTTCGACAGTAAGTATTGTTTTTTTATATGTGTGTAAGCAGCACTATATTACCATATGGGCACTACTACAGGGGCATTACTATGGAGGCATTACTATATGGGCACTACTACAGGGGTATTACTATGGGGCATAACCATATGGGCACTACTACAGGGAGATTACTATGGTGGCATTACAATATGGGCACTACTACAGGAGCATTACTATATGGGCACTACTACAAGGGCACTACTATATGGGCATTACTATTGGGGCATTACCATATGGGCACTACTACAGGGGCATTACTATCTGGGCACTACTACAGAGGCATTACTATATGGGCACTACTACAGGGGCATTACCTCAGGGGGCATTACTATAGGTGCACTGCTGAAGAAGGCATTACTCTAGGGGCACTGCTGCAGGGGGCATTACTATGGGGGAATTACCAGGGGGGCACCAAATTACTGTCTTGCCTGGGTGACAAAAATCCTTGTTTTAGCCCTGCCTCCTGGCCATCTTCAACAACCACCCTCCTTATATAGTATAGCTAATGCATTTATACCTCCTGGCCACTTGCCCATTCACTTACAGTATATATTTAATAATATAATACATTTCTGCTCTCTCTTAGGGCTCTATTTATTAACATTATTTTTACTAAAATAAAGTGAAAAAGGGTGTTTTCACACCCTTTTTACATTATTTTAGTTTCACCTGTAGTTATTACAGGGCAATTGGAGTAGAATTAGTAAAATTCTACTCCAACCCCTAAGTATCACTTATTTTTAGTAAAGCAGATCGCATTTCCCATAATTGTAATGGGAAATGTGATCCCACCAGAGTTACTAAAAATAAATTGTAAAAAAATACCAGGGGAAGCCCTGTGATAATAACGCCACTTGGAGGTGGCGTTATCCAGGGTCTCCCCCGGTTGCCGGGCTCCCACTCTGCTCTAACGGGGAGAGCAGAGGCGGGAGCCGGTACCAATAATCAGCTATGTGGTCTAAACAGACCGCATGCTGATTTCTGTAAAAAAAAGAAAAAAAAAATGTAAACATTTTTTTTTTACTTACCTGAATCCAGGGACCGGTGATCGGGCCTCCGGTGATGGCTCCTCTCCGGTCAGCTGGTCTCCCATAGTGCACTGCGGCCCAGTCATCAGGTGATCGGGTCCCAGTGCAGTATGGGAGATCACCTGATCAGGTAGCCCGGAGAAGATCACCGGAGGCCAGGAGGATGCAGGTAAGTGTAATGAAGGGAGGGGGGGTCACGGGGGGCGGGGCTTAGCGTCGGTGGGGGTAGCAGCGACGGTGGGTTGGCGCATGCGCGGGCTCTTAGTCGCGGTATTTTTTCCAAAAATATCGCGACTAGAGTGCGGATGGGATCCGCAGGAACAGAGCTTTATCACAAGCTCTGTCCCTGCAAGGGATTTATAGTAAATCCCTGTTGCCTGAATTCGCAATGCGAATTCACTCGGTAATATCACACTACAATCCGCATTCAATATGCGGATAGTAAATAGAGCCCTTAGAGAATATATTTATAATAGATTTGTGTCACATGTCTCAACCCATCCATCTGCCCTTTCACTTACCTGTGTTTTCCGCTGTTCAGTCCTCATCCTTTTGTTTTTTGGGCTGGGAGACTCAGGGTAGGCTGTACAGGATGGGGCACAGCTCCTCCTTTCCTGCCCGATGACTCTTTGTTTTCTTATTAGAGATGGCCATCGACCATCGATGATTGGAAACCATCGATGGTCTATGGATGATGTTGAATACTTTTGCCATCGATGGCAGAGAACAAGATGGTTTCCCTCCATAGATGGTAGCCGTGGGCCCAATGGTTTTTTTTTGCAGTTTACAGTGCTGCTGCTACACAGAGCTGCTAGGCTGTAAGCCAGCATCCCTGCACCAGCACCAGCACTTACTCTCCGTGGGCCTGATTCCGAAATGCCGATATTAATGCAGATTGAGCGATATCTAGCTATAGTGCATGCGTGCAAGCCGCACTGTGCACACATAGTGATTGTCTTGCAATTACAGTCGCACAGGTGATTCATTCGCAAAGCGAGTGACAGATAGTGTTTGGGGGAGGTAACGGGGTGTGGCTAGGCAAACGCAGGGACGTCGGAACTGTTTAAACTCCCTTTTATGGGCTTGCAGAAATGAGCCATTGTGATCTCCTGCGCAACATGAGAGGTCTCTGCGTGTCAGAAGAGACGCAGTGTTTGTGGCTAGTCAGACTTCACTCAGAAGTTCAGACTATTCCTTTTACAGTACGTTTCCACTGGAATCAACCATACCAGAAAATCAAGCAGGAAGCCCCTAAGATGGTATCAGCTAAATTTTATATACCCCTGACTACAGTACAAACCGAAACAGCTGTTGGGAACTTGGGATCATGCACTGGGAATGATATGGGACCCCAGTTATGCTTACACATACGAGATATGTAATGCATGATATGCTGGAATAACTGACATGATGCTATTTAATGTACCTATATAAATGATCACTTGGAAAGTAAAATGGTGATTTGGAGAAAGAGTGCTGGCCTCATCTTTGCTTGAGCACCTGGTGGAGCATCAAACAGTGGATGGATATGGATATGCTATGAACTGGTCTTGCACCTACATTAAGGACCATATTCAATTAGGCTGCGAAAAGTCTTAAATAAATTATCGCCGATGACATCATTTTCGCATGTTTCACAGGTGCAAAAAAGCACCTGCCGCGGCTATTTAAAAACCCGACTTCCCTTCAGCAGCCAAAACGAGGGGTACCCATAGCGATCCCCCATGTCTGGACATCTTTAGGGGCGTTCCAGGGACAATTCCCGGAAATTCCTCTTTTTTCCACTGGCTCCCATTTTCGCACATTCCTAATTGAATACGGGGATAAAGCGGGCACACGCCCGATACTTTATGCCTGGAAAACCTCCAATATGGAGCGAAAAGTCCAGCACAGACTTTAAACTTTCTATCGTCAGATGACAGATGTGACCCATAAACTTAAACTAAACTTAACTAAAATAAACACATGAGACCAAGTTATGCCGTTTAAATTAATTGGTCAGCTTTATTTAGTTACAATGGTAGGTATGGTGGCAGGAGAATGAACGGCAAATAACTAGCGTCCACTTGTCTTAGGCCAAAAAGATATCACAACTTGTGAGGGCCAACTATCCCAGACAAGGGTTGGGTGATCTTAAAAACTTGCAAGGGCCAACTATCCCTTTCAGAGCAATTGATGCGGCCCCAACACCCATGCCAATGCACCATTCATCCTGCTCGGTCGAGAGGTGCCGCTGACCCCAATAGGGTGAAATCAGCCTATCAGTGCATTGAAGGGGTGCGCACCACTATTACTGCCGCAAGATGGATGCTTCAATATTGCCGGTCTTTCCCGCCACAGCGGTTCTCAGGAGAGAAGCAGCCCGCCACCATACTAACTAACTAAACCCCTTAATGCTGCAAATATGTCCTCTAGAAACAAAAAATTACCCTCCTCAGTGAGATGTACCCCATCCCTACGAAAAAAAGGTGGGCATCCCGGCTCTGAATTAAAGGATGATGCACCACTGGCCCTCCCAACTCCACCACATGCCTAGCCACCCATTTGTTCACTTTCCTCCTGGACCTGTCCAAAGCCACACTATCATAACAATAGCGCCAGGAAAGCCTGGCGATGATAGAGGACCATACCAAAAGGCGGTTAGGCAATAGCCGAACCACCTCCCTCAAGTCACGAACAATCGCATGGCGCAGCTCTAAAGAAGTTTGCTGACCCAAATCATTGCCCCCGAGATGAATAATTAACACTAAGGGGGCTCCGAACTCAGCCACTGCCCTGTGTAAGCTGCGCAACAAAGCTTCCCACAGCATGCCCCTCTGCCCCAACCACCTAACACTCTCCCAATGCGGGAACACGGAGGCATCCTCTGTAAATCGCGACTGCCCAGCCCAAAAAATAAGAGTGACCAATAAACCAAATGGGCCTAGCATCTTGGAAACCTGCAGAAATATAATAGATGAGTATATATGCAACATGTAAATCATAAAGGAGGATTGGGAGGGGGGGAGGGGGGAGGAAGACTTGACCCGAGGTGAAAACCTACAAAAAACCTGCTGGATCTTTTCTATACTTCTTTTATTCATTATTAATTTTATTTTAAGCTGATCGATCAATGTCCAAAGCAGGGCAAAAAACAGGGCAAAATCTCTCGGGACCCCCACCGGAAAGGCAGCGAGTTGGCCAAGGCACTCAAGTCAAAACGAATAAAGTATAACAATTTATGATTCCACACGAACATATCTTCTGTAGGCATTGTATTTCCATCTTCCGAGAGCCTGGATCTCCTGTGAAGAAAGACCCGATGAGGCCGCAAAAGTTGCGGCACCAATTCTAAAAGAATGGGTGCCGTAATCCGAAGGGGAAAGCCCGAGGTGCCGTATGCAGCCATGGAAGACCGATCTAAATTGGAATTTAGTCAGAGGAGATCCATCCTCATGCATGAGCCAAGCCCCCGGCAGCATTGGCCGGCAAAGATTATATTGGGAGGCCAAGTGAACCGGACAAATCCCGTCATCAGGAAAGGACCTCAGGAACACCCAGCGACCCCTACCCATCTGATCGGTCTTAGAACGCCGAATAAGGCACAACATCGTATCGCGCAGCAGAATGTGGGAATGAAGCAGAGGGGGTTGAGTGTGGCGCGAAGACGCTACCAGCTCGCTGATGCGAAATGCCCCATGAAAGGCCATCGCAAAAGCGAGGCGGAATAAAAGAACCTCGAATTGCGAGGAACAAATGCCCGTCAAGCTTTCACTTAGCCGCGCTAACAAATCAGGACCAATAGGACAACGCTGGTCATCCGTGGTAGGCATGGCGCGAGACCAACCCCTATGGGCCCTTTGTATTAAAAAACCCTTAGTGATGTCTCTCTGCCACGCTAGGCGCAGGAAAAATTAAATCCCAGCAAGTCTTTAGGCAACATAAGCCCGCGACCTGCCGGAATCGAACAAGAATCAAACAAAAGCAACCATATCAGCATAACGAGATCTACCTGATGAACTCCGTCCTTGCAAAAAATTCTCCCACTGTTTCCAAGATGTCTGGTAGGCAGTCAACGTCCGTGGGGCCACGGACCGACGTGCGAGATCTTCCATTCTGGTCTGATGATCTGCCAACAATGAAATGGACAAGGCTCACCTTTCAATGCCGCGTACGGTGCTAATTCGTGGAACCTCCGCCAATCCTGCCTGGAGAGCGCATCTGCAATGGAATTGTCAGTACCCGGCACATGACGAGCTGTAAACATTATGTTAAATTGCAAAGCGCGCAGGACCAGCCAAGCAAGGAGACATAGCACTGGTAGCGATGACGATCTTTGGTTATTGATCGCATGTACTACACCCATGTTATCGCACCAAAACACGATGGAACGGTCACGCAACCGCTGACACCATAGCTCTAATGCCACCACTATGGGTCCTGCCTGCACCCATTCCGCCGGCCAAACCAAAAAACACCAATCACCCCTCAGAAAATATCCGAAACCTGATGTTCCTGCAGCATCCATGAAGAGCTGCAGGCAAGCATTAGGCTGAGGATCCGCAGGCCAGATGCGCAGTCCATTAAAATCGTCCAAAAATGTCTCCCAAACCGACAGCCGCAGAAAATGGTGCGATTGACGTAGTCCTACCAAGGCCCTCTGTAGCTTCCGACAAAAGATCTTCCCAATCGGGATAACGCGACACGCGAAGTTAAATTGCCCGAGCAGGGATTGACCTTGACGAAGTGTTACCTTCCCCCCTGCCAACGCTACGAGGATAGCACCCTGCAATCGACGAACCTTGTCCGGCGGCAGCCGACAAAGACCCTCCAAGGTATCAATTTCAATACCCAAGAAAACCAGCTTAGTAACGGGGCCCTCAGTTTTGTCGTGCGCAATAGGTACCCCAAATTCCGAGAAGAGTGCTTGCAATGAAAAAAGGAGGCGATTGCAGCGATCTGAACCGGCTGGACCCACGCACAAGAAGTCTCCCCAGACCCCACTGCGACACACCAATGGAGAAAGGAACTGAAACGCTCGAAGAACGCGCAGGAAAACAAACATCCCATCGGAAGACATTTGTCCAGGTAATAGCCATCCGGCAACCGAAACCCCATGAAATGAAATGATTCTGGATGCAGGAGCAACAATCTGAAGGCAGAGTCAATGTCCACTTTTGCCATGAAAGAACCCGAGCCTGCTGTACGAACTAACGCTAAAGCCGAGTCGAATGACTGGTACTGCACGCGGCAGACCTCAACTTCTATGGCGTCGTTAACTGATTTACCTGACGGATGTGACAGGTGCTGAATTAAACGGTAACTCCCGGGGGTCTTCTTGGGGACAATGCCCACAGGTGAGAGAACCAGATCGGGTATCGGAGGTTGCAGGAAAGGCCCAATCATGCGATCCAGCCCGACCTCCTTCATAACCTTGTCCTTAAGCACGTGAGGCAAATCGTACGCCGAGCGTAAATTCCTAGGGGACCCGGAACCCACAAACCGAATTATTGGAAGAGAAAACCCCTCTGCAAAACCCTTACTCAAAAAAGTTGCGTTGACTCGCGCAGGATACCAGTCCAACCATTTTGCCATGGCATCCAGACGGATGGGAGTTGCTGCTTTACTTAGAATTCCCACCCCCTGCCCGTTTGGCAGCGGGTGTTGTGGCGGCGGCCTGAGCCCCTCCTGGGCTACGTGAACAGTCCTTACAGGGGTGTGTTGCCCCGCAGCGGAGGCACTGGTGTCAAAAGCGACACCTGTTTCAAAGGGTACAATTCCCGTTATTGTACGCATAACACTTACGCTTGTTCTGCCCTCCACTGGCTGCCCTTGGTGCCGAGGGGGACGAGGGTTGAACTGGCCGCCCAGGGAACTGATCAGACAGGACGCGTGTAGGCTGCATCACTTCCATCCACACCTCAACATCTTTACAACCTAGGTACATGACCTTGACCCGATCTTGTTTGCGACGAAACTCCTCGTCATATTGACGCCATGCCGTACCCCGTAAGGACTTGAATAGGCCGTGTATCAGGTGCAAGTACCGAATCACGTTAAGGTACTCGGAAGGCCTAGTTTTAAGATAGCAAGCCAAAAACACGCAAAACCCAGATAGGCAATTAGTGTAGGACTTATAGGCCTCCAGCCCAATACCCCCTTTTGCTTTTGCGGTCGTAAGTGCTTATTTCGCCGTAGCTGTAAGGGTGAACATATCTACGTAGCGCCCTTTTTTGATTCGCTGCTTAACCCTGCTACGCATACCTCGGGTGACTGCTGTATTAACACAGTGTACCACATCATCAGGACCTGCTCCTCGATCTACACTGGTACTACTCCCTGAGGACCGTTCGCTAGAATGCCTTCGACGACGTGAGCAACGTCTACGAGACCTCCGTGCCCTTTTACGCCTAGCCTTACGTGAACTATCACTTGAAGAGGAGTAGGAAATGGAAGTAGACCCACAGTCAGATGAACTGGCACACTCACCAGAGTGATCAACAATGGCATTGGTGACTCTAGTAACTGCGCCAGTTGTGACATCAGCCGCCGCGCTTCTGGTTGGGGCTGCGACCACTGGTACCTCCTCCAGACTGTCGTCTGTAAAAGAAGAGACTGAGACAGTATCGTGTGCACTGTACGTATCCGCAGTCTGATTGGGCTGAGGAAGGGAGACCGCAGAGGGAGTGAAAGAAGCTGCGGGCATAGGAGATAGGGAGAGGCCACAAATTCTGTCTAACTGCTGCACTAGAGGGCCAAGCTGCGTCTGCACGGCGGATGCCGCCGACCCAGAAGGGCCTCCAGTGTCAGCAGCGTTTCCGGGCTGCTGGGTCAAAAGCAGTGTCAGTGCACCCATCACAGACACCAGCAGCCCGGCAATGGCACCAGCGTCCAACAAGGGAGCGCTCCCAGGTGCCACAGACCCTGAAGGCAAAACAACTGCCTGTGCAGCTGCCACCCCCCCAGGCCTTGAGGAGCTGGCTGCCACAGACATGGGGGATCCCATGTCTAAATCAGAATCATCAGTAAGAACAGGGGGCAGCACAAGAGGGGAAGGAGTAACCTGCCTGTCACTGTGCAGGCGCTGGCTCCGCCCCCTTCATCTCCGCCCCCCCCGTTTGGTTCTTTACTGGCCTGCGTGCAAGCCGGCGCCATGACAGGCGTCCGGCCTGCACGCTTATGTGGCCATTTACGCCGCCCTTCCCCCCGGACTTTAGCCGACCCTAGCTGGGCGGCGATCAGGGGACAAGAAACGGGCGGCATGACTCTCCTTGTGTGCCCGCGGGCGCTATAGTGTGCCCGGCCGCTCGCGATCCCCGCCTGCCCTGGTCCCTAGTTGCGCTAGTACTGGCGACCACCGGGGGAAAAGGGGCAGGCAGAGACAATTCTGCTGTGCGCTCGCGGCACCGCCGTGGCCGCGCGACCGGCGCGGGTAAGGGGACCACGCCTGACCCTCCCGACTGCTGGGAGGGCAGGCAATGCTGCAAAGGGGGGCCCACATATGGCGCGCCGGTCCCGGTACCGTCTGACAGACGGGTGGGTACCGAGCGAGCACGCTGGGGGCGGATCATTGAGAGGCTAATATAGAGAAGGGAAGAGATATATAGAGAAGGAAAAGAGAGTAGAAAGATATAAGGTATAGAGAGTAGGTATAGATAAGAGGGATATAAAGTATGGAAAGAGGAAGAATAGAGCAAAAGAACAATCAGAGCACAATCACAGAACAGATCTGCCAAGAAAACTGTACTTCCCTTGCTGCAGAACAAATTCAAAGAGGCAGATTTTTCAACAGCAGATTCCCTACACCCTCTCACTTAACACACCCCCTAACCTATCGCCCTATCACATCTGCCTAATTGCTGCCAAACAAACAAACAAACAAACATCTTTAACTTTATTAACCCCCTCTATCCCTGACTAGAAGTTTATGTGCCGTCGGTTCTAGTCCAAACCTCCGTTATATTTCGCTCCAAATTGAATACCCACCTTAATTTTTGAGTGAAGTGCGATTTCTTTTTTTTTATATATATAGCTACGTATTAGCCTGGAAGTGGCTTCTTTATGCTGAGTGTTAAATCTGTGGAGTGCTGCCTTGCGTACCTATATGAAGATTCAGCCTGCCTCTGCCTGCTGTGTCCTGGCTTAAGCACCCCGGTCGATGCCAAGTGGTAACAGTGAGTGCCGGTCTACAACAAGTATATATATATATGTGCGTGTGTGTGCAAACTTGTATTACTCAACTTGAGCAGGTGGAATATAGGGCAAATAAATAGACTACTTCATTTAGGAACAGGATTGTACCAGTTCATACTGAACTGCTGAGAGAGATGAGCTCATTAGTCTGGTGGAGACAAACACACCTTTGTTCCATATTGTGCTACTTCAAGTTCTTACATAAATCTATCAGTCCCGTGGAGACAGATATACTTTTGATTTGTGTTGGGTTGTTCTTGATATGTAAGTTGAATGAAGTTCTGTCTGTGGTACCTTGGTGATCTTTACATCTTATATTAATCATATAGTAAAAGTCACAAATAAAAAGATCTAGTGGTTATTTACTAACGGTCGGTTTGGTGTTTTTGGTTGATTTTTCGTTAATTTGCAGACTTCTGGTATGTACAGTGGTCTAGATGGTATCCGGTCACAATCCTGGCAAAGGGGATGCCGACATTTAGAATACCATCACAGGAATCCCTACACCTGTCAGAATCCTGGTGCCAGCATCCCGACTGCCGACATCCCGATGGTAAGTAGCGTAGTTAGGGGGAGAGTTAGTGTTAGGGGTAGGCTCTAGGGGAGGGTTAGGCACTAGGGGAGGGTTAGGCACTGGAGGCACTAGGGGAGGGGTAGGCACTATTGGAGGGTTAGGCACTAGGGAAGGGTTAGGCACTTTTGGCTCTATTTATCAACATTATTTTTACAAAAATAATGTGAAAAAGGGTGTTTTCACACCCTTTTCACATTATTTTAGTATCACCTATAGTTATTACAGGGCAATTGGAGTAGAATTCGTAAAATTCTACTCCAACCCCTAAGTATCACTTATTTTTAGTAAGCAGATCGCATTTCCCATAGCTGTAATGGGAAATGTGATCTGACCATAGTTACTAAAAATAAATGTGAAAAAAATACTGGGGAAAGCCCTGTGATAACGCCACCTGGAGGCCTGGACCATGCAGGTAAGTGTAAGTAAGGGAGGGGGGGTCACGGGGGGGGGAGGGGGGGGTTGCGGGGGGTCCGCGATCGCGGGGGCGGGGCTTAGCGCCGGGGGCGTGGCTTAGCGCCGGAGGGGGGTAGATGTGGCGAGCGGTCGGCGCATGCGCGGGCACTTAATCGCGGTATTTTTTGCGAAAATACCGTGATAAGGCTCCAAAGGGGATTAGCAGGGACAGCGCTTTATCGCAAGCTCTGTCCCTGCAAGGGATTTGTAGTAAATCCCTGTGATATTGCCTGAATTCGCAATGCGAATTCACTCGGTAATATCACACTACAATCTGCATTACCAATGCGAATTGTAGTAAATAGAGCCCTAGGGGAGGGTTAGGGTTAGACACTGGAGGCACTAGGGGAGGGTTAGGCACTAGGGGAGGGTTAGGGTTAGGCACTGGAGGCACTAGGGGAGGGTTAGGCACTAGGGGAGGGTTAGGGTTAGGCACTGGAGGCACTAGGGGAGGGTTAGGCACTATTGGAGGGTTAGGCACTAGGGGAGGGTTAGGCACTAAGGGAGGGTTAGGGCTAGGCACTAGGGGAGGGTTAGGGTTAGACACTAGGGGAGGGTTAGGGTTAGGCACTAGGGGAGGGTTAGGGTTAGGCACTAGGGGAGGGTTAGGCACTAGGGGAGGGTTAGGGTTAGGCACTAGGGGAGGGTTAGGCACTAGGGGAGGGTTAGGGTTAGGCACTGGAGAGAAAGGTTAGGTTTAGGCACCAGGGAAGAAGGCTTAAGGTAAGAAGAGGAAGAGGGTTAGCACACCGACCAACAAGTATCGGTATGTTAACCCTGTCGGGATCATATTTTTATTAGTTATGAAATGGTACATTGCTTTTATTTATCCACTTGATGCTATTACGGTCTCTGCGATCCCCATGCACACACTCCTCTTTATGCGGGTAAGTTGATTTAAGAGACGTAAAAATTAAAATGTAACAATAATTGAATAAATTATTTTTACACTTTATTATGCTTTTTATCATTATTGATATCATGATATGTGCAATGATACATAAGTTAGATACTCTGTATACCATATGGTAATGAGCACAGAAGGTGAATAATTAATGAATAGCCACAGCCAGCAGCCAGAGACTTACATAAGACTAGGAAGCCACAATTACTATGCTTCTGATAAAACTGCCACCCAAGATACTTACCTTTTGGATGCCGACGGTCGGTATTCTGGAGCCGGGATCTCGACTGCTGTCGGGATTCGGCTCCGGTATCTAGACCGTCGGCGTGCCAGCAGTAAGAATTCCTACATCGGCATCCCGACCAGGTTAGAATGCCGACGCCCCCAGATAAGTAAGCCTAATCTAACCCCTAACCCTCCCTCCCCGATACATAAACCTAACCTCCCTCCTAATGCCTAAACCTAACCCTTTCTCCCCACAGCCTAAACCTAACCCCCCTTGCAGCCTAACCCTAACCCTCCCCCAAGTGCCTAAACCTAACCCCTTAACCTAACCCTCCCCCTAACACCAGTACTTACCTTCGAGATTCCGGCAGTCGGGATGCCGTCGCCTGTATTCTGACAAATGTCGGGATTACAGCGTCTGCATTCTGACAGCTAAGAATCCCAGCTGTTGGCATTCTGACCACATCCCATATGACAGATCAGATTCAGAGTGGAATAACATATCATGAAAACCAGTGGAGTATCAAGTTAATTAATTTGAACACAAAGACACTTTGAATGTTTAAGGGGTTTAGTTACTAAGCAGTGTTAGGAGACAGAGTGAAAAGTGATAAGTCTGTGATAAGGTGCCAGCCAATCAGCTCCCAACTATCATTTTTCAAACACAGCCTGTGAGATGACAGTTGGGAACTGATTGGCTGGCACCTTATCACAGACTTATCATCTGTCTCCTAACACTGCTTAGTAACTAGACCCCTAAATGTTGAAGCCAATTTGGAAACAATATATATATATATAAATATTTTATATATATATATATATATATATATATATTCCATAGACAAAAGACCTTACGGTTTCACATGTCCCATTAAGGCTTCTTAAGGGGCCTATCCATTTGCCGACTTTCTGCACGATGCGACCAAAACCAGGAAGTTTTAGTCGGAACGTGCAGAAAGTCTGCTAGTGGATAGCCGGCAAAGACCAGCGATGCACGTGCATGCTGGGTCCTTGCCGACCCCGACTATCTATCGAGCATGCCGGTCAACCTGACGACGGTCGTCAGGTTCGGCATGTTAATAGCTAGGGAGCTTGGGCTCCTGCACTGAAGACGTTCAGTGAACATCTTTCAGTGCGGTGCCCGCACCTCAGCGACATGAAAGTCTGAACGCTGGGCATTCAGACTTTCATGTCGTTAAATGGATAGGCCACTTTAGACATGATCTGAAATTTCACAAAGCCTACTGAATTTCTGCCACTCAAACTAAAAAAACCAATGAAATTCCGATTATTAAGGCTGACACCTTAATGGAAGTGTTCTTTGCGCAATACAGATATGGTATGGCATCACACCCTGTGGTTAACTGCAGAATTTGCACTCTCACAAAATGGTGGAGCTGCTAATTCACAGAATTGTGTGCTCTTTGGAGTACACACATGCAGTCTATGCAACTGCGGCCATTTTCCAGATGTTTTTACAGTGCCGGACCCCCGCGCCGACGTGGGACTCTGGAGAGGTAAGTATATTATGGGTGCAGGGTGTGCGGTGCGGGGCCCCCTGGACCCATTATAGATACGCCCCTGCTAGTGCTGACAGCACAGAGGAAGTGTTTTGGGGTTGCAGAGGGAGAGACAGCTGCGGGGGGCGGGCTGCAGGTGTGTGGGGCAGTGGCAGCAGTGGGGGTGCAGAGCAGTTGCAGTAGCAGGGCAGTTCACAGGGGCATCAGCAGGCGACAGAGAGGCTCTATGGCGCTGGACATGCATCTGAGATATAAAAATCAAAAAGACACAGATGCATGGATGTATCAGTGAGATTCATCCATGCATGTTTTAAAAATTTAATATGTGTAAAAAAAAAACATTGTGCTCCCCCACCCCCCAAAAAAACAACCAGTCCCAAGCTTTTCACTTCTGGTCCAGGCTGTGAAAATACAGGGGACAAAAAGCATAGGAGTCCTCTGTATTTAGCACAACCAGCACCAGGCTTTTCAGAGCCAGTCCTGGTTGTCGTAACACAGGTGACAAAATACGTAGGGGTCCCCTGTATTTAGCACAACCAGCACTGGACTCAGCCGAGCTGTTCGGTGCCGGCGAAAATACAGGGGACAAATGACATAGGGCTCCCCTGTATTTAGCACAACCAGCACCGGGATTTTCAGAGCCAGTCCTGGTTGTCAAAATATAGGGGACAAAAAACATAGGGGTCCCCTGTATTTAGCACAACCAGCACTGGGCTCAGCGGGGCCGGTTCTGGTTTTGGAAATACAGATCCAGGCCTGCCATCAACGCCCACACCGCCGCCGGGTCCCGCTGCCACCTCCGTGTCCCGCTGCCGCCACTAACACCCGCATCTAAGCTGGGGGTCCCTGCCGCCACCCAACGCCAGCACCTAAGCCGGGTCCCTGATGCCGCCCGCTACCTCTGCTGGGTCCCAGCTGCGCTAACGCCTGCTACCCCACAGGTTCCCACCGCCATTTTCAAATGAGTTGGCAGTTGGAGACTGTAGTTGGCTCTAAAATTATGAAAAAAATATGGACATGGGTCATACCGAGCAGAGAAATACCACAATACCACATGCATCCCCACAGGTAATTGTAATATCTGATGCTGCACTGCCTGCTCTTTGGGATTTGTGTATGTCTCAGTGTGTGTGTAAGTGTGTGTGTATATATATATATATATATATATATATATATACATACATATATATATTATATATGTGTGTGTATATACAGTATATATATATTATATATACACATACATGTATACATATATTATATTTGTGTATATATATATGTGTATATATATATATATGTGTATATATATATATATATATATATATATATTAGGCATGAGCGGGTTCAGATTTCTGAAATCCAAACCCCCCCGAGCCCCCCCCCCCAATCCGAGCCAGGAGCCAAGTCCGGCTCGGGTTTTCCCGCCTGGCTCGGATCTGAAATCGAGGCAAAACGTCATCATCCCGCTGTCGGAGTCTCGCGAGTTTTGGATTATATAAAAGATCCCCGTGTTGGCGCCATTTTACATGCTGGCTGTGGGTGGGGGTTTGCTGTGCTGGTGCTGCTGTTGTCCATAGGGACTGTGTCCAAAGTACATAGGGGCTGGATGGGCTGTCTTGTGCAGTGCTGTTGTCCCATAAAGGCTGTAGTCCTAAAGGGGTGCTGTAGTGTTGTCCAGGGGGTGTTCTGTCCATCAGGGGTGCTCCCCCCAAGTGCAAAGACAAATAATTTTTTCTCCGTTTGTCTACGCTTCAGCCACACTTGCATCAACAAAGTAGCAGCGCTAAGCTTGCACCTGTGTCATAAGTCAAGGGCCGGCTGGTCTGTTGAAGGGTGGTGCCGGAAAAAATAAAAAAATATATTTTTCTGTGTTTGTGACTTATGTGCGCCTTAGCCGCATGTGCATCAACAAAGTAGCAGCGCCAAGCATGCATCTGTGTCATAAGTCAAGGGCCATGTTCAAGGATGGTGTAACCCCCAAAGTGCCAGAAAAAAATACAAATAAAAATCTTTTTCTGTGGTTGTGTGCGCCTTAGCCGCACGTATCAATATCACATACTGTAAATGGAGGACAAAAATTTGTGCGATAAAAATAAAAAAGGGAAAGATCAAGAACCACTTCCTCCAAGTGCTAAAGCTGCTGCCACTAGTCATGACATAGACAATGAAATGCCATCAACGTTGTCTGCCAAGGCTGATGCCCAATGTCATAGTAGAAGGCATACAAAATTCCAAATGGCAAAGTTCAGGAAAATGACCTTAAAAAATAAATTAAAATCATCTGAGGAGAAACGTAAACTTGCCAATATGCCATTTATGACACGGAGTGGCAAGGAACAGCTAAGGTCCTTCCCTATGTTCCTGACTAGTGGTTCAGCTTCACATGACGATGGAGCCCTTCTCCCGCTAGAAAAATGAAACGAGTTAAGCTGGCAAAAGCACAGCAAAGAACTGTGTGTTCTAAGAAGATACTACAAATCCCCAAGGAGAGTCCAAGTGTGGCGGCGGTTGTGATGGCTGACCTTCCCAACACTGGATCGGAAGAGGTGGCTCCTTCCACCATTTGCACGCCCTCTGCAAGTACTGGAAGGAGCACCCACAGTCCAGTTGCTCATATTCAAATTGAAGATGTCACTGTTGAAGTACACCAGGATGAGGATATTGGTGTAGCTGGCGCTGAGGAGGAAGTTGATGAGGAGGATTCTGATGGTGATGTGGTTTGTTTAAATCAGGCAAGGGGGAGACAATTGTTGTCCGTGGGATAAAAAAGCCCATCGTCATGCCTGGGCAGAAGACCAAACATTCCACCTCTTTGGTCTGGAAATATGTCAGTCCAAATCTGGACAACAACTGTCTTGCCATATGTTGCGTATGTAAAGGTGTGATAAGTAGGGGTAAGGACGTTAACCACCTAGGAACATCCTCCCTTATACGTCATCTGCAGCGCGTTCATAAAGTGTTACTGCCAGAACTGTGGCTAAGACCATAAGCAGTCCAGGGACACCAAAATCCCTTTGTCCTGTTGTATCCAAGTGCCTGCAAACCACATCGTCAACTCCCTCCTCATCAATTTCCTCCTCAGTCAGGATCGGAAGTAGTCCTGCAGGCCATGTCACTGGCATGACTTACTCCTCTCCTATCCGGGATTCCTCCGGAGGATCCTGCATTGCTACACCTACTGCTGCCGCTGCTGCTGTTGCTGCTGGGAGTCGTTCATCATCCCAGAGAGGAAGCTGGAACACCACTACTTCTTTGACCATCCAACAGTCCTTTGCAAGGAGGATGAAGTACGACAGCAGTCATCCTCTTGCAAAGCGGATAACTAAGGCCTTGACAGCTATGTTGGTGTTAGACGTGCATCCGGTATCCGCCATTAGTGCAGTGGGATTTAGACAATTGATGGAGGTAGCGTGTCCCCGATAAGAAAAAAAGTGTCCTCAGTTTCCTAAAATATGCGGTTGTATCCAATGACCACTTAACCACGGACATGTGAACAAGTGGAACAGGGCAGACAAAGGACTATATGACTGTGACAGCCCACTGGGTAGATGTATCACCTTACGCAGCAACAACAGCAGCGTCACCAGTAGCAACATATCAGAAATGCCAGCTCGTTCCAAGGCAGACTACGCTGTGTATCACCGGTTTCAGTAAGAGGCACACTGCCGACAACCTCTTAGAGAAACTGAGGGAAATCATCGCCCAATGGCTTACCCCACTTAGACTCTCCTGGGGATTTGTGATATCTGACAACGCCACCAATATTGTGCGGGCATTACATCTGGGCAAATTCCAGCACGTCCCATGTTTTGCTCACACAATAAATTTGGTGGTGCAGAATTTTCTGAAAAACGACAGGGGGGTGCAGGAGACGCTCTGGGTGACCCGAAAAATTTCTGGCCACTTTCGCCATTCAGCAACTGCGTGCCGAAGACTGGAGTGCCAGCACACACTCTTGAACCTGCCCTGCCATCACCTGAAGCAAGAGGTTGTGACGCGGTGGAACTCAACCCTCTTTATGCTTCAGAGGATGGAGGAGCAGCAAAAGGCCATTCAAGCCTATACATCCACCTATGACATAGGCAAAGGAGGGGGTATGCACCTGACTCAAGCGCAGTGGAGAATGATGTCCGTGTTGTGCAAGGTTCTCCAGCCCTTCGAACTTGCCACACGTGAAGCCAGTTCAGACACTGCTAGCTTGAGTCAGGTCATTCCCCTCATCAGGCTTTTGCAGAAGCAGCTGGAGAAAGTGAAGGAGGAGCTAAGACGGAGCGATTTTGCTCAGTATGTGGGACTTGTGGATGAAGCCCTTCATTCGCTTTGCCAGGATTCGAGGGTGGTCAATCTGTTGAAATCAGACCACTACATTTTGGCCTCCGTGCTCAATCCTAGGTTTAAAGCCTACGTGGTGTCTCTCTTTCCCGGCGGACACAAGCCTGCAGAGGTGCAAAGACCTGCTGATGAAAACACTGTCAGCTGAAGCGGAAAGTGACATGTCAACAGCTCCTAACTGTCATCTGTTTGATAAATGACAGTTGGGAGCTGATTGGCTGGAGCACCATTTATCATATGCAACGAGTTTTATCAGTTGTTGTGAATTATAACACCCGTTGATAAATAAGGAGAATCAGCGGCTGCCAGCACTGTCTCTGAAGTGCAGAAAGCTCCTGACTTGTGTTTAAATAGAGTGCGTATTTTCAATAAATCATACCACGCAGCAGCATCATGGGACATTTGTGGGTAGAGGACCAGATTAAGCACAGATTTTAATTGCAACAGTGTTCGCAGATTGAGCAATTGTTATCCACTGCGCATGCGTAGAGTGTTTCTGACCACTCCTCCATCACCACCCCCAAACTTCAGTGCAGTGCGCATGCGCTGTGATCACACTGCGAATGTGCATGCAGAGTGGAGTTCATCGCAGAATAAGTGTCAGGCAGTCAGCGTTTGTGAGTGGTGATGGAGGAGTGGTCAGAAAAACACAGGCGTACAGTGAACACTATTGCATGGGTGTGCATAAATTAGCCAGTGCAGCGGCATACGCAGCTTCTGTACTCATTGCGTGCGACGAAGCTTGCAGTTTTTGCGGCTGGTCAGAGCATGTCGTTAATGTGCGTGGCGATCTGATGTGCGACGATTATACCAATGTGCTAAGTATTAGCATTTTTTTTTAATATGCATTGGATATGAATTTGTAGTTGCGATCGCAATTTTGCTCCGCACTAAATCAGACGCAGAAGAAGGCGGAAGGAACAGGACAGACACAGGCGGCATAGAAAAAACAGTGTCTAAAGGTTAATTAGAGTTGAAGATTAAGGAAATTTTTAAGACCTGCCCAGCACATGCAAATATTCCACTTTCAAATTTCTCATAATCAGTGTTATTGTTATGAAATAAGAATTGACAACACAATGTATAATTTGGGCTACTTTGCCATTAAGTCACCCATAGTTTTATTATTCTACCATACTTAACTTAAACTTATCCAACTAAAATAAAGACACTGACAACGATATAGATTTGCAAAAAAGTAGGGATGTGCAGGCTCGGATAGGTTCGAGTTTGCACGTGGAGTTCGGATTTTTCCCTCCAAAAAAACGGAACTCAGAACGAGGCAAAACGTCATCTTACATGGACGAACATCATCATTCCTGGACAAAAGACCAGGAATGATGATGTTCGTCCATGTAAGATGACGTTTTGCCTCTTTCTGAGTTCCGTTTTTTTTGAGGGAAAAATCCGAACTCCACGTGCAAACTCGAACCTATCCGAGCCTGCACATCCCTACAAAAAAGAGGTCGCAGCCAAATTTATTATAATCAGATTAGGAATTGAATTGTAATGATTGAGCATGGTGGCGAAAAAAGCAGTGCTAACTCGGCTACAGCCCATCTGAGAGTATATTACTAAGAAGGAGGTGGAGAATCCACCACCCAATGTGAGCTGTCTTGAGTAGTACCATCCCCCCTTAATCTAGCACAGTGCTGATCCCTCCATAAGATGGAGACCTGATCCTCCCCTAAGGCAGCGAACGACTCGCCTCTCTCAAAGGGGGGGATGCTAGCCAAGTTCAGCTGCACTAAATTGAGCCACCGAGGAGCACTGCTTTCCGCCAAAACGGGGTCCATAGACAACGTGCCGCCACCAGCTAATAGGACCACTAACTGCCACTAATGCCCGACAAAAGAGCCGAAACAAACAAAGCCAAACCTTCTCCTGCCAAATGCACTCCATCCTCCCTGTAGAAGTCAACTTCTTCAAAACGGATACGGGGGTGTTTGATGACACGCCCTCCCAGACTTGCTACATGACGAGACACTGCGGCATTCAGTTTCCTCCTCACCCTATCCAAAGCCGCACCACCTTGCTCCCCTCTCCAGAACCTACGAGGAATAACTTCCGACCACACCAAATGCACCTGCGGCCAACGCTCAGCTATAGTTTGAAAATCCCTTTTCATAGCCAGGATGATCTCAACACCCTTACACGTGCCCAAATCATTGCCACCTAGATGGACAAACAAGCAATCCGGGGCACCCCATTTCTTCTGTGACTCCCAAAGAAGAGACAACAGACCACTCCAACGAAAGCCTCGCACCCCAATCCAACGCACATTACCGGGGCTATCACGAGCAAGGGGGTGCCTGCAAGCCCAAAACACATATGAATGCCCTACAATCCACACCCTATCGAACACCCTACCACAACCTGTAAGGGGAAATTTATTAAAGGAGCGTTAGTGTTTAATTCGAATTAAAGTAACCAACAACAAGGGCGGGGAAAAACTGAGTTATTTGAGTGACCCAGATGGAGGTGAACAACACCAAAACCTCAATAGAGGGCAAAAGGGTTTCCCAAAAAACAAACTCGCCAGAAGCGCTTTCTAATTAGGCAGCATGTCGCCTCTCACATAACTTTTATAAGCGGAAGACCTCCAACGACCCAACCGTTTGATTGCGTCGCTGGAGGAGCCCGCTGCTGCCGCACAAGTAGCCGCGCCAATCCTACACGAGTGTGTGCCATAATGCTCAACAGGTAAATCAAGTGCTATCAAACACAGCATAAAAATTGCAGAAAATTGAAAACGTGTCAGCGGTGAAAGGTCCTCGTGAACTAGCCATTGCAAACCGCCCTGCGGACGCTGTAGATTGTAACGCTTAGCTATGCTTACTGGACATATGCTCAGGTCCGGATGCGCAGGGATCGACAACCAATGCCCCCTACCTAATTGGTCGGTTTTTGATCTTTGAATTTTGAGCAAGATCAAATCCGACTTAACCATCACGTTATTCAAAAGAATCCCCGAGCTCGTTGCCCTCTTGCTAGCAGCCGCCAGCTCGCCTACCTGCAATGCGCCGAAAAATGCCAAAACAAAAGCTAATTTAAACAAAAAGGCTTCATATTGGCCTAGGGCTACTCCTGCCACCGCCACCAGGAGACTCTTCAACAAACCGGTGTCGACCGGCGTCTGAGGGTCACCTGGTCCCGCCTGCTCTCTAGCCCAACCTTTTAAAGCCTTGGCCAGAAGGAATGACTTGGTTGGGTCTACCAAGCCACGCAAGCGCGAAAAATAAGAAATTCCCGCTAAGGCACCAGACATTGCGGCCTTAGACCGGCCCCGCTCGTGCCACATCCAAACGAATTGCAACATGTTATCCTGAATATTCTTACCCCGATCTACTTCAGCTAAGAAAGCCAGCCACGAATCCCACGCAGCCGTATAGGACTTTAAGGTGCTCGGTGCCAAAGCTCTCAACGCGAGTCCATCGATGCCGGCCCGATGATCTGCCAGACATGAGCAGGACAAAGTAAGCCATGGATGCTGGCTGCGGGCGCCAATGACCTAAACCTAGGCCATTGAAAACAAGATAAAGCATCCGCTATCTCGTTTTCAACTCCCGGACGTGCCTAGCTCTGAAATCAATGTTCCCCTTTAGACATAAAAGTATCAGACGCCTAAGTAAACTGAGAGCCTGAGGACTGACTGACCTCTGATTGTTTATGGCCTGAACTACTCCCAAGTTATCGCACCAGAAACTTATGCTACGATTGCTGAGCTGCGCAGCCCAAATCTCTACTGAAAACTACAATTGGGAAAAGCTCCAAAAGGAGCATATTGGTTGTAAAACCGGTGTCATGCCAGCTCTTTGGCCATGGTTCCGCGCACCATTGCCCCTCGAAAAAGGCCCCAAAACCGCAAGCACCGGATGCATCCGTATAAAGCTGTAGTTCAGAGTTGGCCACCAATTCGGGTAACCAAATCCTCACACCGTTGAAATCCCGCAAAAAAGCGCACCAGAAACGCACGTCCTCCTTAAGCTCCTTAGTCAAACGAATTAAATGGTGTGCTTTTTTAACGCCCGCCGTGGCCCTCTCCAACCTACGACAGAATATCCTACCCATAGGGATCACCCGGCAAGAGAAATTAAGTAGGCCGAGTAACGACTGCAACTGCCTCAATGAAATTTTCTTTACAGAGAGGCAGAGGTATAAATACTCGCGCATCTTAGCGACCTTATCTTGGGGCAAACGGCATAAACCCATAACGGTATCAACCTCGATACCCAAATAGGATAAAACTGTGGTAGGACCTTCCGTCTTCTTCACCACAATGAGCACGCCCATAACACGAAAAAGAGCCTGCAATGACAATAGCAGCTCGCGGCAGACCTCGCTACCCGCTGGACCCACTAACAAAAAAATCATTCCCGAACCCGCTCGAATGCACCATTGCAAAAATGAGCTAAAACATAAAAGGAACAGGAAATGGAACAACCCATTGGCAAACATTTATCAACGAAATATGAACCCTCGAACTTAAAACCCATGAACCTAAAAGACTCGGGGTGCAATGGAAGTAACCTGAAAGCCGACTCTATATCTATTTTGGCCAAAAGCGCTCCCCTACCAAACTCCTGCACTATCCGGAGGGCGTCCTCAAAAGATTGGTAAGCGACGCTGCAATCCTTCGGATCCAGAGCATCATTAACTGACCCTCTGTCCGGATAGGACAGGTGCTGAATCAGCCGAAATTTACCTACCTCCTTCTTGGGGACAACGCCCAAAGGAGATATGCACAAATCCGCTAAAGGAGGATACGAGAAAGGGCCGGCCATGCGGCCCAATTCCACCTCCGCCATAACCTTGGCCCTCACAATATCAGGATAATCCCTAGCCGATTTAAGGTTCCTTTTCGCTAACACCTCAACTGACCTAACTATTTCCAAACGAAAACCCTCCCTAAAACCCTGCAACAAAAAGGCCGCCTCCGCCCTGAGCGGATAGTGGCCCAACCACCGTTCAAGCACATCTAATTGTACTGGTGAAACAGCTCTATTTAGCATTCCGCTGCTCGCCCTGTCCAGCTGCTTGCCCGCCTGCACGCTTGCACTCTTTAACTGTGTGATTACCTCCACACGACAGACAAGCATGCTTAAAACAGCAGCCTGCTCCTCTGCTACACTGCCCATTATTAAAGGCAAAGCACTTTCCCTTTCCTGCCATGTTGAAACCCGGACGGGCAACAAAGGGCTGTTTACGGCCCACTGGCACCTCAGTGGTGGGTTTGTTTTGCTGAGTGACCTCAAGCCAAACCTCCACGTCCTTATAGCCGAAGCTCAGAAGTTTTTGGCCATCCTGCTTCTTACGGAAAGCCTCGTCATACTGCCGCCACACGTTATGTCTAGCTGACAACTGCATGCTATGAACGAGGTGTAAGTACTTCAGGATGTTCAAAAACTCGGCAGGCCTAGTCTCCGTGTAAACAAAAAATGCATTTATGTATGTGCCTTTATCAGGAGGCCTTACATTTGACAAAATTTATATGTGCCTTTATCATGAGGCCTTATAATTGGTATATTTTACATTTGGGGTGAGCGTTCGGGCGTAAGGCCCCCGGGGCTGGTCTGGCTGGGCCCCCTCATGGCATCACCACTTAATACACATAGTTGCTTCTTACATCACATATTATGTTTGTATTTTTTTCATGTAATAATTCACATATATTTTAACCCCTTTTTCCTACACTCATTAATGAGTCTTACACACCTATACTTTACACTGCACTGTCACTCTTTTTCCATTTTCGTGTGATGCCCTGGGGGGGTCCTGGGCTGGACATTTTTCGGGGTGCACTGCGCCCCAGATGTGAACCCCTTAGTGTTAGGGATTGCTAGTGACAGAGAAGCCGTGACGTGGCCTAGCAGCTTCCCATGTATTTGCAAATGCATGCAACTAATATCTCTGATTTCTATGACCATATAGTTTTCATATATTGTTGCAGGTACTATTCAGTGTGCTGAGGAACAATAAGGGGTTAAACCCCCTCCTTTTTCTACTAGTCTCCGTGTAGCAAGCCGCAAAAATATGCATCCCGCAAAGCCAATTCGCGTAGCTGCGCCGCGCCTTTTCCGCTGCTGCCCCCCCAGTTTTAGCTGTATCCAAAGCTTTTTTGGCGTCATGCGTAATAGAAAACATGTCTACATATTTGCCTTTCCTAATACGCTCCCTCACTTTCGACCTAACACCTCTTAAAATGGCAGTGTTAGAGCAGTGCACCGCATCGCCCGTCGCATCCGGAACCGAGCTTCCAGCAGAACTACGCGCTCTATTCGGGCTTTTACGCTTCCCTTTCAATTGCTGAACGAAATAGCGCATTAGCTTACGTGGTTTCTCTACTGAACTGGATAAATCGGACGAATCCTCTGAGTGTGACAATTCAATGTTACTGTGGTGCAAAGTTATCTGACCTGCTCCGGAATTCGACAGGGTAGCTGGCACCACAGTGGAAACTGCCTCCTGACTCGCGTTGCGCGGTATGCCCACCACGTTCGGAGTTGACGACACCTGGGGATCTTCTGTAGACGCAGCATCGCTAGCAAGGACGGCCGAAGCCGATGGACCCTGTGAACTGGGAACAACAGTGTTAGACCCAATCTCGTGAACAACAGAAGCCGCTGCAGGGGCTTGGGGTGGGTCCACTGCGGACGGGGAAACCCTTGCCTGTGCTTGGCTCAAGCATGGGGGGGTGGGGGGCCTAATTGGAGGAGGGGCCGCTGGCAGAGGGGGCTGCGGGATTGGATCCTGTCTGACAAAATAGCCCGGCACCTGGTGTGACACTGGATGCTGAAGGCGGAACCACGTAGGAGTGGTATAAAATTGTTGGCCCGCATAGGGCGGCACCGCCTGATGCGCGAACTGACCTGCCGCCGGGGACAACCGCGGGTCAAAGCACTGCTGCGGGAATGCTGGAGGGACGGTTGGGAGTGCCTGCTGCGCGAAGCCCTGGGCGAAATAAGGGGACCACTGCGCTCCTAATGCAGGGCTGTGCAAGGGCCGGCTATGCTGCGCAGGGCCATAAAACACAACGCCGGGCACCTGCGGCAATGGCGCCGCGACAGGAAGCAGATACTGCGGCGTAATAGGGGTGCTGCGAGCTGAGACACTGCCGTGTCCATCCGCAGCAGCACTACGCCTCCCAGGGGAAGCCTGCAACCCAGCCGTGTTGGAAAAAAGGGAAATGCCAGAGGGGGTTTGCACCCTGATAGGGGTGTTGTGCCCCGCCCTCCCTGCCCCTAGAGCAGTGGAGGTACTGGGAGAAGGGCTGCGCAAGCGCTGGGCTTCAGCAGGCGCTTGGCTGAGTATGAATGTGGGGCCAGGTACTGGGGTCAGCGATCCCGCCCAGCCCGAGTCCTGGCAGCCGGCGGCCATTAACGCAGGGCTCTGCAGGCCCTGCACACCTAAAATGGCCGCCGCAGTGACCTGAGCGGGGCCAACGACGGGAGCCGCGGTTACCGTGGCAATGCTCCCGCCGCCAGCCCCTGGTGATTGAGATGCACGGGGGGAAGGGCCCCCACCACGGGCCAGCCAGACTTGGAGGCCCGACGGTGAGGGCGCGAGGACACCGGGGCCCGCGCTGTAAGCGGGCGCTGCCGGCGCCCTTGATGACACACGCGCGGGCGCTGTGCGCGCGCCGCATGTGTAAGGGGAAGCGGCAGCCACTGCAAGTGGCCTGGCTGCATCGGCCAGCCGCTGGGGGGGGGAGCATTGCGGCGCGGCATAATGGATGGCAAAGGATGGGGGGGGTGCAATAATTGACCAGGGAAAAGAGCAGACAGAGGGGTTGAGGAGCGTGTAGGAGGGGGGATACACTGGTGAGAAAGATAAATGGAGGAAAAACAATATAGGAGAGGAAGGAATTATATGGTAGGAAAATTGTAGGTAAAAGAAACAATGGCAGAGATAATAGCTTAGTCTTATGACACTGAGGTACTTATCCAGAGGAGATCACAACTGGAAAAGAGGAATCTGACTCTTCCCAGCACCCTAATATTCCTAAACAGAGCCCGCCTAAACAGGTCCCTGATAGGCTGTCACTACTGATTGATCCACTAACCTAACCTATAACGAGACTGCAACCCCCAAACCAGTTCTAACCAGTATTAGCACAATAAAAAACAGGGTGCTTATGTCCTCTCATGCTTATTCTAGCATTTGCGTGTTTTTATTGTGTCAACTCTTTCTTTGTGATTCCAAGCTGGCAATTCAGAAGTCTATGGGGTTAATCCAATTATACACGATGTACTCGCTGGTGATGCGACCTTGCCAGATGAAGCACTGCTGGCTGCAGTCGCATCACATGTAACGTCACCAGTTAAGGGGTTATTATCTGTGCTGTGCTTTAAGCTTAGTGTCCTAAAACCCTTTGACTGTGACTTCTACTCTGTCTGTGGTCTGCAGCTACCTGCATCAGTTTATAATTCTATGTCAGTCCAAAGGTTGGTATAATGATATTATAAGACTACTATTATAAGGCTATAAGGGGCATATTTATCACACTCCGCATCTCAGATTGTGTGTAATTGAATCTGCTCCTATAAATTAAAGTAGTTGAAGGTAGGCACTAGCTATACACACCCCATGGAACTAGCCACATCCCATGGCACAAACCACACACCCTGTGCTGACCACACCCACACAGCACTAGTCATGCTCCCACATCAGTAGTTACACCTCCACATAATAGGCCCTTAATAACTTTCAGCTCCAGTCCCATGTGGACCTTAATCTGGCACTGATCAGGACAACCCTTCTATTGTAGTTTAGAGGACTATCGGTCTAGCTCAAGTTAACTCCCCCTTCATCTATTTGCACATACACGTACACCCACTTTGGCAGATGGTTACACCCCTTCAGCGGGATCCTACTATTGCAATCCCCTGGCAGGCCCTTCATGCCCCAGTCCGACACTGCTTAGACTATAAACATTCTTTTCAGGACGACCCTTTACCTCCTTTAATTTTTATTTATTTATTTTTATGCAACAGAAGCCAATAGTTGTGCACTTACCCATCCATTGCCATGATTTCAGAACTCATTTATTTTTTTCATGTCTGTGAATATGTTTTTCCTTGGTGTATACATCTCTACACGCAGACTTCTGTGTCTGTGGATTTAGATTCCACATATTTCCCTTTTTTTAAATTTCCTTACATCATTGGATCGGTTTACATCCATGTTAGTTTGTATATTTTTTACATATTTTTTGCACTTTCTAAAAAATGTTCTCTACTTTTATTGTGTTTATCCGGTTGTCCTGTTTTGCTATAACAGCCTACACTATGTATATTTCACTATTTCTTTCCACCACCTCAGGTTATCCCCTGCACAGTGCCGCTTCCCCTCCCTGTGTCTGATACCAGGTGATGACGTCATAACGCAGCGTCATATATCGGACGTCAGGACACCAGCATCCCCACGCAGGCTGCACGCCGACAGCATCACTCGCCAGGACAGAGGGATGGACTCCTGCGCACCCCACCATCAATTATGTTCTAAGGTATGTACCTGTCTCTATTTCACTTGTGTTCTTGATAAAAGTCTACCAACTGAAACATTGAACTGAACTACCCTGGTGTCGTGTCATTCTTCCGATTAGAAGTCCTGTGAGTGCCTATTTTTCACTTATGTTTAGTTTTTACTACTACTGAGGGCACCTAGGCAAGTATTATTGGAACCTATGGAGTACTGGCTTTGTTTATGATTACATATCATATATATATATATATATATATATATATATTTATTAGGGGTGAGCGGGTTCGGATTTCTGAAATCCGAACCCCCCCGAGCCCCCCCCGATCCGAGTCCGATCCGAATCAGGCTCGACTTTTCCCGCCTGACTCGGATCTGAAATCGAGGCAAAACGTCATCATCCCGCCTTCCGAGTCTCGCGGGTTTTGGATCCTATATAAGGTACCCACGTCGGCGCCATTTTCTCACTCGGCTGTGGACAGTGAAGAGGGAGGGTGGGAGTTAGGGCTGTGTAGTGTAGTGTAGTGTAGTGCTGCTGTTGTCCACTACTTCAAAGTCCATAGGGGCTGGCTGTGTTGTGCTGTGCTGCTGTTGTTAATAGGGGCTGTGTCCACTACTTCAAAGTCCATAGGGGCTGGCTGGACTGTGTTGTGCAGTCAGTTCTCCATAGGGGCTGTGTCCACTCCAAAGTCCTGTGCAGTGTCCCAGTCCTAAAGAGGTGCTGTAGTGTTGTCCAGGGGATGCTCTGTCCATCAGGGATGCTCCCCCCAAGTGCTAAATAAATAATATATTTTCTGTGTTTGTGAATTGTGTGTGCAGTAGCCGCACGTGCATCAACAAAGTAGTGCCAAGCGTGCGCCTGTGTCATAAGTAAAGGGCCGGCTGGCTTGACCGTTAAAGGGTGCTGTAACCCCCGAAATTACACTCCAGTCCAAACCAAAAAAAAATTATTTTCTGTGTTTGTGAATTGTGTGCGCAGTAGCCGCACGTGCATCAACAAAGTAGTGCCAAGCGTGCGCCTGTGTCATAAGTAAAGGGCCGGCTGGCTTGACCGTTAAGGGTGCTGTAACCCCCGAAAGTACACTCCAGTCCAAACCAAAAAAAAAATTATTTTCTGTGTTTGTGAATTGTGTGCGCAGTAGCCGCACGTGCATCAACAAAGTAGTGCCAAGCGTGCGCCTGTGTCATAAGTAAAGGGCCGGCTGGCTTGACCGTTAAGGGTGCTGTAACCCCCGAAAGTACACTCCAGTCCAAACCAAAAAAAAAATTATTTTCTGTGTTTGTGAATTGTGTGCGCAGTAGCCGCACGTGCATCAACAAAGTAGTGCCAAGCGTGCGCCTGTGTCATAAGTAAAGGGCCGGCTGGCTTGACCGTTAAGGGTGCTGTAACCCCCGAAAGTACACTCCAGTCCAAACCAAAAAAAAAATTATTTTCTGTGTTTGTGAATTGTGTGCGCAGTAGCCGCACGTGCATCAACAAAGTAGTGCCAAGCGTGCGCCTGTGTCATAAGTAAAGGGCCGGCTGGCTTGACCGTTAAAGGGTGCTGTAACCCCCAAAGTACACTCCAGTCCAAACCAAAAATTTTTTTATTTTCTGTGTTTGTGAATTGTGTGCGCAGTAGCCGCACGTGCATCAACAAAGTAGTGCCAAGCGTGCGCCTGTGTCATAAGTAAAGGGCCGGCTGGCTTGACCGTTAAAGGGTGCTGTAACCCCCAAAGTACACTCCAGTCCAAACCAAAAAAAAATTTATTTTCTGTGTTTGTGAATTGTGTGCGCAGTAGCCGCACGTGCATCAACAAAGTAGTGCCAAGCGTGCGCCTGTGTCATAAGTAAAGGGCCGGCTGGCTTGACCGTTAAAGGGTGCTGTAACCCCCGAAAGTACACTCCAGTCCAAACCAAAAAAAAAATTATTTTCTGTGTTTGTGAATTGTGTGCGCAGTAGCCGCACGTGCATCAACAAAGTAGTGCCAAGCGTGCGCCTGTGTCATAAGTAAAGGGCCGGCTGGCTTGACCGTTAAAGGGTGCTGTAACCCCCAAAGTACACTCCAGTCCAAACCGAAAAAAAATTATTTTCTGTGTTTGTGAATTGTGTGCGCAGTAGCCGCACGTGCATCAACAAAGTAGTGCCAAGTGTGCGCCTGTGTCATAAGTAAAGGGCCGGCTGGCTTGACCGTTAAAGGGTGCTGTAACCCCCGAAAGTACACTCCAGTCCAAACCAAAAAAAAAATTATTTTCTGTGTTTGTGAATTGTGTGCGCAGTAGCCGCACGTGCATCAACAAAGTAGTGCCAAGCGTGCGCCTGTGTCATAAGTAAAGGGCCGGCTGGCTTGACCGTTAAAGGGTTCTGTAACCCCCAAAGTACACTCCAAACCAAAAAAATATATATTTTCTGTGTTTGTGACTTGTGTGCACTGTGGCTGCACGTGCATCAACAAAGGAGCAGCGCCAAGCGTGCGCCTGTGTCCCATAAGTAAAGAGCCGGCTGGCTCATTTCTTAAAGGGTGGTGTAACCCACAAAGTGCACTACTCTCCAGCAAAAATAAAAAAATATTTTCTGTGTTTGTGTGCGCTTTAGCCGCACGTATATATATCAATATAACATAAATGGAGGACCAAACTTTCTCTGATAAAAATAAAATAGGGAAAGATCAAGAACCACTTCCTACTAGTGCTGTTGCTGCTGCTGGGAGTTGTTCATCATCCCAGAGAGGAAGTAGGAACATCACTACTTTTACTAAACAATTGACCCTCCAACAGTCCCTAGCGATGAGGATGAAGTACGACAGCAGTCATCCTGAAGCAAAACGTATATCTGAGGCCTTGACTGCTATGTTGGTGTTAGACGTGCGTCCGGTATCCGACATTAGTGCAGTGGGATTTAGACAATTGATGGAGGTAGTGTGTCCTCGGTTCCAAATCCCGTCTAGATTCCACCTGCATCCTCAAAGCAGCAGCGACAAGCGTGCGTCTGTCTGTTAAAGGGTGGTGACACCCTCAAAGTGTGCTACACAAACAATTAAAATATTGTTCTTTTTTTTTCGGTCTTTGTGAAATGTGTGGGCTGTAGCCGCACCTGCATCCTTAAAGCAGCAGCGACAAGCGTGCGTCTGTCTGTTAAAGGGTGGTGACACCCTCAAAGTGTGCTAACAAACAATAAAAATATTCTTCTTCTTTTATCTGTCTATGTGAATTGTGTGGGCTGTAGCCGCACCTGCATCCTTAAAGCAGCAGCGACAAGCGTGCGTCTGTCTGTTAAAGGGTGGTGACACCCTCAAAGTGTTCTACACAAACAATTAAAATATTGTTCTTTTTTTTCGGTCTTTGTGAAATGTGTGGGCTGTAGCCGCACCTGCATCCTTAAAGCAGCAGCGACAAGCGTGCGTCTGTCTGTTAAAGGGTGGTGTAACTCTCAAAGTGCTCCAAAAAATAAAAAACTATTTTTTTAATGTGTTTGTGACTTGTGTGCGATGTAGCCGCACTTGCATCCTCAAAGCAGCAGCGACAAGCGTGCGTCTGTCTGTTAAAGGGTGGTGACACCCTCAAAGTGTGCTACACAAACAATAAAAATATTCTTCTTTTTTCTGTCTTTGTGAATTGTGTGGGCTGTAGCCGCACCTGCATCCTTAAAGCAGCAGCGACAAGCGTGCGTCTGTCTGTTAAAGGGTGGTGACACCCTCAAAGTGTGCTACACAAACAATTAAAATATTGTTCTTTTTTTTTCGGTCTTTGTGAAATGTGTGGGCTGTAGCCGCACCTGCATCCTTAAAGCAGCAGCGACAAGCGTGCGTCTGTCTGTTAAAGGGTGGTGACACCCTCAAAGTGTGCTACACAAAGAATAAAAATATTCTTCTTCTTTTTTCTGTCTTTGTGAATTGTGTGGGCTGTAGCCGCACTTGCATCCTCAAAGCAGCAGCGACAAGCGTGCGTCTGTCTGTTAGAGGGTGGTGTAACCCTCAAAGTGTGCTCCACAAACAATAAAAATATTCTTTTTTTTTTCTGTCTTTGTGAATTGTGTGGGCTGTAGCCGCACTTGAATCCTCAAAGCAGCAGCGACAAGCGTGCGTCTGTCTGTTAAAGGATTACATCGGTGACAGCATCCAAGTAGGCATGTCAGACAGTCCGTACCTGTACTGGCAGGAAAAAGAAGCAATTTGGAGGTCCCTGTACAAACTGGCTCTATTTTACCTGAGTTGCCCCCCCTCCAGTGTGTACTCCGAAAGAGTGTTTAGTGCAGCCGGGAACCTTGTTAGCGAAAGGCGTAGGAGGTTGCTTCCACAAAATGTGGAGAAGATGATGTTCATAAAATGAATGATCAACTCTTCCAGGGAGACCAGCCTCCAGAACGTACAGAGGGACCTGTGGTTCCAGCAGGGACGAATTAATACTCTGTGAGGATGAGGATGTACATAACACTGAAGAGGGTGAGGAATCTGTGGATGAGGAGGATGAGGACGACTTCTTGCCTCCGTAGAGCCAGTTTGTGCAGGGACAGATTAATTGCCAGCTTGTTTTGTGGGGGCCCAAACGAACCAATCATTTCAGCCACAGTTGTGTGGCAGACCCTGGCGCTGAAATGATTGGTTTGTTAAAGTGTGCATGTCCTGTTTATACAACATAAGGGTGGGTGGGAGGGCCCAAGGACAATTCCATCTTGCACCTCTTTTTTTTCTTTGCATTATGTACAGTTTGGGGCCTAGTTTTTCAATGCCATCCTGTCTGCCACTGCAGTTTCACGCCTAGATGGGTCACGTGTTTGTGCCGCCCACTCGTGTCGCTTAGCATAGTCATCCAGCTACCTCGGTGCAACCTTTTGGACATAAAAACACTATTGTGAGGTGTGAGGTATTCAGAATAGACTGGAAATGAGTGGAAATTAAGGTTATTGAGGTTAATAATAGCATAGGAGCAGAAAAACCTACAAATTCTGTGATTTTAGCTGTTTTTATGCTTTTTTTCAAAAAAATACAGATCCAAAACACAAAACCCAGAACCCAAAACACGGAAGGGTGGTTTTGGCAAAACCAATCCAGATCCAAAACACGAAGAAAGATCCAGATCCAAAACCAAAACACAAAACACGAAAAGTGGCCGGTGCACACCCCTAATATTTATATATATATATAGTCAGGTCCATAAATATTGGGACATTGACAGAATTTTCATATTTTGGCCTCTATTCACCACCACAATGGCTTTGAAATGAAAACAAACAAGATGTGCTTTAACTGCAGACTTTCAGATTTAATTTGAGGGTAATTACATCCAAATCAGGTGAACGGTGTAGGAATTACAACGGTTTCTATATGTGCCTCCCACTAAGGGGCCAAAAGTAATGGGACTATCAACTCAAAAGCTATTTCATGGACAGGTGTGGGCTATTCCCTCTTTATTTCATTATCAATTAAGCAGGTAAAAGGTCTGGACTTGATTCTAGGTGTGACATTTGCATTTGGAATCAGTTGCTGTCGACTCTCAATATGAGATCCAAAGAGCTGTCACTATCAGTGAAGCAAGCCATCATTAGGCTCAAACCCATCAGAGAGATAGCAAAAAATTAGGTGTGGCCAAATCAACTGTTTGGAACATTCTTAAAAAGAAAGAACGCACCGGAGAGCTCAGCAACACCAAAAGACCCGGAACACCACGGAAAACAACTGTGGTGGATGACAAAAGAGTTATTTCCCTGGTGAAGAAAAACCCCTTCATAACAGTTGGCCAAATCAAGAATACTCTCCAGGAGGTAGGTGTATATGTGTCAAAGTCAACAATCAAGAGAAGACTTCACAAGAGTGAATATAGAGGGTTCACCACAAGCCATTACAGTTCTGGAACAACATCCTATGGACAGATGAGACAAAGATCAACTTGTACCACAGTGATGGGAAGAGTAGAGTATGAAGAAGGAAAGGAACTGCTCATGATCCAAAACATACCACCTCATCAGTGAAGCATGGTGATGGTAGTGTCATGGCGTGGGCATGTATGGCTGCCAATGGAACTGGTTCCCTTGTATTTATTGATAATGTGACTGCTGACAAAAGCAGCAGAATGAATTCTGAAGTGTTTTGGGCAATATTATATGCTCATATTCAGTCAAATGCTTCAGAACTCATTGGACGGTGCTTCACAGTGCAGATGGACAATGACCCAAAGCATACTGCAAAAGCAACCAAAGAGTTTTTTAAGGCTAAAAAGTGGAATGTTATGCAATGGCCAAGTCAATCCCCTGGCCTGAATCCGACTGAGCATGCATTTCACTTGATGAATACAAAACTGAAGGGAAAATGCCCCAAGAACAAGCAGGATCTGAAGACATTTGCAGTAGAGGCCTATCAGAGCATCACCAGGGGTGAAACCCAGCATCTGGTGATGTCTATGCGTTCCAGACTTCAGGCTGTAATTGCCTGCAAAGGATTTGCAACAAAGTATTAAAAAGTGAAAGTTAGATTTAGGATTGTTTAGTTTGTCCCATTACTTATGGCCCCTTAAAAAGTGAGAGGCACATATAGAAACTGTTGTAATTCCTACACCGTTCACCTGATTTGGATGTAATTATCCTCAAATTAAATCTAAAAGTCTGCAGTTAAAGCACATCTTGCTTGTTTCATTTCAAAGCCATTGTGGTGGTGAATAGAGGCCAAAATATTAAAATTCTGTCAATGTCCCAATATTTATGGACCTGACTGTGTATATATATATATATATATATATATATATATATATATACATATATATATATATACACACTGCATACACTATCAATCAAAAGTTTGGGGTCACCTAGACAATTTTGTGTTTTACATGAAAACTGACTTTTATTTATCAAATTAGTTGCAAAATGAATAGAGCATGTCGTCAAGACATTGGTAAGGTTAGAAATAATAATGTTTATTTGAAATGATAATTTTGTCCTTCAAACTTTGCTTTCGTCAAAGAATGCTCCTTTGCAGCAATTACAGCATTGCAGACCTTTGGCCTTCTAGCTGTTAATTTGTTGAGGTAATCTGAAGAAATTTCACCCCAGGCTTCATGAAGCACCTCCCACAAGTTGGATTGGCTTGATGGGCACTTCTTGCGTACCATACAGTCAAGCTGCTCCCACAACAGCTTAATGGGGTTGAGATCTGGTGACTGCGCTGGCCACTCCATTACAGACAGAATACCAGCTGCCTGCTTATTCCCTAAATTGTTCTTGCATAATTTGGAGGTGTGCTTTGGGTCATTGTCCTGTTGGAGGAGAAAATTGTCTCCAATCAAGCGCTGTCCACAGGGTATGGCATGGCGTTGCAAAATGGAGTGATAGCCTTCCTTATTCAATATTCCTTTGTACAAATCTCCCACTTTACCAGTACCAAAGCAGCCCCAGACCATCAAATTACCTCCACCATGCTTGACAGATGGCGTCAGGCACTCTTCCAGCATCTTTTCACTTGTTTTGCGTCTCTCAAATATTTGTCTGTCCATAACACTTTTTTCCAATCTTCCTCTGTCCAATGTCTGTGTTCTTTTGCCCATATTAATCTTTTCCTTTTATTGGCCAGTCTCAGATATGGCTTTTCCTTTGCCACTCTGCCTAGTAGGCCAGCATCCCGGAGTAGCCTCTTCACTGTAGACGTTGTCACTGGAGTTTTGTGGGTACCATTTAATGAAGTTGCCAGTTGAGGACTTGTGAGGCATCTATTTCTCAAACTAGAGACTCTAATGTACTTGTCTTCTTGCACAGTTGTGCACCAGGGCCTCCAACTACTCATTCTACTCTGGTTGGAGCCTGTCTGTGCTGTTCTCTGAAGGGAGTAGTACACACCGTTGTAGGAAATGTTCAGTTTCTTGGCAATTCTCACATGGAATAGCCTTCATTTCTAAGAACAAGAATAGACTGTCGAGTTTCACATGAAAGTTCTCTTTTTCTGGCCATTTGGAGAGTATAATCGAACCCACAAATGTGATGCTCCAGATACTCAACTAGCAAAGGAAGGCCAGTTTTATAGCTTCTCTAACAAGCAAACTCATTTTCAGCTGTGCTAACATAATTGCACAAGGATTTTCTAATCATCCATTAGTCTTCTAACACGCTTAGCAAACACAATGTACCATTAGAAAACTGAGTGATGGTTGCTGGAAATGGGCCTCTATACACCTATGTAGATATTCCTTTAAAAACCAGACATTTGCAGCTAGTTTAGTCATTTACCACATTAACAATGTATAGAGTGTATTTCTGATTAATCTAATGTTATCTTCATTGAAAAAAACAGTGCTTTTCTTTCAAAAATAAGGAAATTTCTAAGTGACCCCAAACTTTTGAATGGTAGTGTATATATAGAAGAGAATCAACGGCACTCCAGGAGACTTTGCAAAATGAGTTAACCACCAACGTGTCTATTCAACGTTTCGGGGTATGGCGACCCCTTCTTCAGGAACACACATAGAAGGGGTCGACGTACTCCGAAACGTTGAATAAACACGTTGGTGGTTAACTCATTTTGCAAAGTCTCCTGGATTGCCACCTGATTCTCTTCTATATGCTTTGCCCTATGAAGAGGAGCAAGGTAATGGCCCGTAGTGGCCGGCAGGGTGCCGGACGTTTATATATATATATATATATATATATATATAAATCCAGAAGTCACGGCGGCACTCTTGGGGACTTCTTAAAAAGTTAAACCATCCACTGCTCATAACTGGGTTCAACTCCAACATTTCAGATTTTTAATCTTTTGTCAAGGATACAGCATAGAGTAAAAAAGAGAGACATCTTACCTTATAAAAGGTCACCACAAGTGCACACGATCCGTCGAGCTCCGGCAATGCGTCCACCCCCAAAGATGTCACCTGTGCGCGTCCAATCTGACGTAGCACGTCAGTGAAGCCGCCAGAGAGCAGGCGGTTGCCTAGGAGACAGGACCCCAACAATAGTGAACATAGAGATACCAAACACCAGTAAAAGAAATAGTGTAGCTGATAGACCTAGAGACTGAACCGGAAAAACAGGAGCTACTACTAATGAGAAGGAGTCCCATATATGTTTGGGTGCCCATATAATCATCTATATATACATTAAATCAAGATAGTAAAATCACTAATATAATAAAAATTTTTATATAAAATAAAAATAAAAGCCTAGGATTGCCTGAGCAGTCCCCTGTTACAAAGGTGGGTCTGAATCCTGCCGCACCAAACGAACAACTGAAGGCCTGTGGCTAGGGGTGGGGTATACTGTATTTGGAGGAGGACCCGAGGCATCCTTGGAGCTGAAAGCTTTAAATGTTTGGTGCCTGGATCTCTCCAACCACATCATCCCCCATGTTATCCCTATGGATCCCTATGGACCCTGAAGAAAAAATAGGTGCTAGGAGAGTCGTCCCTGGCCCACGGAGGTTAGGTAACTATGGGGTTTATTTACTAAGCAGTGTTAGGAGAAGTGAAAAGTGAAGAGTGAAAAGTGATAAGGTGCCAGCCATTCAGCTCCCAACTGTCATTTTTCAAACACAGCCTGTGAAATGGCAGTTGGCTGGCACCTTATCACTTTTCACTCAATTCTCATAACACTGCTTAGTAAATAGACCCCTATACAGAAATTTCTCTCTTTATATTGTAACCCCTTTCCTATGTTACCACGTTACTTAAATGTGCCTCCACCCAGGCTTATTATTATTATTGCAAATTCTGATTAGGTTCACCTGGGAAAACCTATTACTATATATATATAACTATATAGGTAAAATACCACTCTGTGTTCGTGGATGAGGTGTTAGTGTTGTGCAGGCAATATTTTACCAGTTTTAATGTAGCCCAAACCACCTGTTCTCTCCTTAGGATCTTCGGCTGTACTCCAGTCTTCCGGCAGGTATGTATTCAACACCAGAGATATAAATACAGATTTATAATACGTTTGATTTATATGAAGGTATGACTATATTCACAAGAAATAAGCATAACAGAGTACACTAGGTTTACTTTTAAACACTCTATAAAAGCATTACCTAGGGACTCATATAACTTTATAAGCCTTTAAAAGTCAGTATAATGTCAGTTGATGTCCAGCAAGGCTTCTATTATTTATACTAGTGAGATTGGCATACACTGCATATAACACTTTAAAAAGTCTTTATCCATTCTAACAGTATGAGTTCAGTATATCAAACCCTCTCCCTTTCAGGGGAATTGAGCATACGTAAAGCAATTCATAAACATATATATTGACACGTCAAAAGATGAGAGAGGGCAAAAGTCAGTGTAGAAGGCTGTGTATCATTAATTTCTAATACCCCAATCTTTACTGGATGTCTCTTCTTGTAACACTGTATCTTTCCTGTCCAGCAAAGTATTTCCCTTGATCCTGCTCCTACTGTTTTTCCGCTCCAAATGTCTGGAATCCTGGTAGGCTATGTGGTACTCAGTCTATGCAACTATAAGACGGTGGAGGTAATCCCATCCCCAGTCCCTGGCATCAGTTACAAGTTATGCTTGAGGCTCTTATGCCTGCTATGGCTAATAGTATAGCTCTCCCGTATATGATTATAATAGTTATCTAGTAATATAGTCTTAGTGGCAACTTCCTTAAATAGCCTTTAGACTCCTCTATTACTACTCTAAGGTTATGGCTGCATGTAGTGGTCCCCACTGATCATGTCACTGCATAAGGGTTTTAAAAGGTTCAGTACATATATGTGAGTGGGATGTGCTGACTCTCAGTGGTACTCACTCACAGGACCAACACGCGGGCAGCTCTTCAACCTCCCGATCCTTACGGTGGCCTCAGGGAGAGATAGAGGCTTAACTCTGTCACTACCAGTGGAGGGGTCTGACTCTCACTCCCCCTGACCTCAGCGCAACACTGCCCGAGTAAAAGCAGCAACAGCAGCCCCGCCTCCTCTGACGACGCTGCTCTCAGGTCCCAGCCTCCGGGTCTACCAGTCAGGCACTGCCGCTGCCGGAAACCAGCGCAGCGCCTCAGCGCTCCCGGAGAGGTCTGCTTCCAGCCGCACGCTGCTGACCACCGGCGGCCTCCCTCAGCCCCACACTGGCTGCTAATCCCGCTGACTCACCTGCCGCCTGTTATAGCTCTGAGGTGCGGCACTAACGGTGAGTCAGAGGACCCGGCGCTGGTGAGGGGAACTGCAGTCTGCCCTCCCGACGGCTGCCAGCCACTATTTAACTCCTTCCCCACACGCGACCAGCTTTTGCTGCCTAGCGTACGAGCTCCTAGCCCCACGCGCCCCTTCCAGTACCTTCTCTGCTTCCACGAGACCTTCTGTCTATACAAGTGCTTGAGCCACTACCCTGGGTGTATAATGCCCTACATGACTTCTGCCTGCCCTGTACAGAACGCAAACATATTATTCACACCAAATTAACAATCTTATATATATACCCACATGAATATACGTATATATTATACACATTACACCCAAACTCACTAAGTGGCACATATTATGTCTTCACATATGAATTAATACTCAATATTATGCCCTACTACAAAACCACAGGGTTGCCAGACAGCTAATCCCCAAGATCAAGTGTATTGCTAATACTAAGATATGTATTTACATCTGTATTTCTGTTTATTTTCCTAAACCGCATATTAATGTGGCTACATATCGAAGTACTAATAGCCCGGAGGAGACTTCCACATTTAATTTTTGGTGCTCCTTAAAAGCAGTTGTGAGAGGTTTGGCAATTCAGGCTGCAGCTAGACTTAAGAGAGATTATAAACAGCGTTATCCATAAGGCTTTGGGAGCCCTCGGACCCAGGTTACATACTGCAGTTGCACACCAATTAACTGGATTTACCCAGTCTGAATGGGGTGACATCCCATTTTCAGTGAGGTGTGTGTAGTGGATGTTATAATGGTTTGGGGACACTGTAATGTGGTATCATCTGAACTGGAGGGCACTGAAATGTGGTATAATCTGACCTGCTCATTGTAATTTGGTATAATATGAACTGGAGGGCACTAAAATGTAACATAATATGAAATGAGGCACTATGTGGCACAATATGAAGTTGAGAAACTGTGGCAAAATACCAGGGCCATATTAATACCAGGTGGCCTGTGTGCAGTGGGTCCCCTACTGTAAGCAGTGGCTGAGGGGGGGGGGAACCTCCTCCTTCACGGTGTCAGCCCGTGCTGGGAGGGAGTACTTCCTCCTCCGTGCTACCATCTTCCCATTGATATTCAGGAAGATGGCACATGTGCACAAGTGAGGAAAGGACTTTGCTGTCGCTGTGCAGCACCATCTACGCGGAGATTTCTAACTAAGTATACTTTGGGTGCAGGGTGTGCATTGCTGGGCCCAACTGCATCCATTAAAAATATGCCTATGCATAACAGATTCCCGCAGCGGCTGCAGCTCTGTGGCAGCAGGGGGGTAAAGGGACAGGCGGCGGGGTCAGCCGTGGATGAGCAAGGGGGGGGAGCGACAAGAGCATCAGGTGAACGCACATGGGGGGCGGCTGCTGGACTCCTCTTGCTGCTTCACTGTCTCTTCGCAGCCTATGGACAGCTTATAGACAGGCTGCGAAGAGACAGTGAAGCAGGAGAGATGTCCCCTTATTCCAAAAAAGCTGTCTCGGCAAAAGGAGCTGCTTTTTGGAAGTGATAATTAAGTATAGGAGGCATGATGAATGCCTCCAATACAAGGATTGAACTTCCAGTGAGTTCAGTCCTTAGTTAGCATAGAGGATAATATTCTCTTAATGAATAGACCCCTGACTGCCCTTCCAAACATCATTGGGACTCACTAGCAGTTGGTGTGGCTCCGCTATTTGAATTTTTTACTGTGCTGCAGCCCCACCTCTGGATGCCGCCACTGGTTCTGAGGGTTTGTTGGTGTTGACTGCCATGTTCAGATAAGTATTTTTATTCTATTTTTTTTAAAATATACAGTATACTGTACACGCGGTTCTTATAGCTAAATAACTGTTCTGTATGCAAAACCTACTACACTTTGAGTTTTTATTTTGTCTTTTGAGATATTTTGGAAGGAGGAATTGAGGGCCTGATTCAGAGCCGCTCGTAAGCGGCCGCTCGTTCGCTCTGAGCGATGTTCGCACAACAGCGCATGCATATGGGTTGTAATGCGCATGCACCAACCAGTCATTGTGGTCGGAAATCGTGTGCTCGCAAAACAGCGAGGGGCTGCTAATTTGATTGACAGAAGGTACCGTTTGTGGGTGGTAACAGGGGAAGGTGCTTGAAAACGGGGGATTGGAGATCCGAACGCAGGCGTGCCTAACGGTCAAAAGGGCGTTTAATGGGAGTGCATAATTAGTAAAGGAGTGTCATCGACCACGTCACTTGGTTGCTCGCAGTGATAGCGGTAAGAAAATCCAACTACAAGCACTGCGAGCAGTTCAGATGCCTTTCGATGTACCCGATTAATCTAATAAATACTGGAGATGACGTATCATGCGAACGGCAAAGGGGCGTCTTTACAAAATAGCGAGCGCATTTTTCGTTCGCTCGCTCAGACATAGAGGCGTCAACAAACAGCAAAGAGCGAGCGCTCAATTTAAATAAAAGGCCCCTTTTTTGGAACGACCGTCCGCAAATAGCGTCCGGGTCTTTATCAGGCCCTGAGTTCCTAGAAAGTTCCATTGCTTAGATAAACTGTTTATTTGTAATTATTTGGTATGTATGGGGCTTATCACTATTTTTGAGTGCTTTCACATTGTTTTTTTTTGTATTACTGTTTTTATTATTCACACACACACACAGTGCCGGCGGGGCACGGACGCTGCGGGCTGCACATACACATGTACACAGAGAGAGGGAGAGAGAGAAGTCACTTACTTTTTTGTGGGGTCCAATCAGAATTAACCTCTTTTGCATTCCTCTGAAATGCCCCTCACACCCCCCTATGTGCCCCTTTTATTGCATCAGTCTTCTCCAGATACCACTTTTATGACATCAGACTCCTACACTTGTCCCTTCTATGCCATCAGTCCTATACAGATGCCCCTTCTGTGCCGCCAGTCCTCTACAGATGTCCGTTATGTGCTATCAGGACACTGCACATACCCTTATGTAAATGAGGGAAAGGAAGAACTGCGCTGTTCTAGGGGAATGTTTTTCAGCAGCACCTTAATACATTAATGGAGATGTAAATAGAAAAGGAGCGCTTGTGAGTAAATAAATGTCTAAACGTATATATGGGCAAGCAAAAAATAAAAGTTACAAATAAAATTAAGAATAAATTAACAATTAAAATGAAATTTAAATGAAATAAAATTAAATTAAAAAAGAAAAATTGCGAAAGATTAAAAAAGAATGGAAAAAGAAAGAAAGAAGAATAGAAAAAGAACAAAATAATGTTTATAGTCTTTTGAGACTATGTGGGTTCCGTGTTCTCTGGGCCTGATTCAGAGGCGCTCGCAAAAAGCGAGCGCTCACTCTGAATCAGGGCGGGCGCTGTTTTTCTTTTGTTGCGGCCTCCTGGCCGCTCGCATAGCTGTGGGTGACCACCCACAGCTATTGCGAGCGGCCAGGATGATTGTCACGATGGTCAAGACCATCGCGACCATCGGGCTTGCGACGAGACCCTTGTGGTAGGGTCTTGTGGCCGCAAGCCCCAGAGAGCTTCTGGCTCTAATAGAGCCGGAAGCTCTCCCACTGACATCACTGGTGATGTCAGTGGGGCCGCCCACAAATGGCAGGCGTTCGCTTGGGAACGCCTGTTTTTGAAGCCACCCCCCGGCGACACCTACAAAATGGGGTGAGCTGTCGATCAACATCGACAGCCCACCCTTTTGTAGTTAGTCCTGGAGCGAGTGCTTTTCTGAATCAGGCCCTCAGTGCGGATACACGTTTGCAGTTGCTGATGTTGGAAGGTGTTGTAGGTCCAGAGGGCTATTGCTAGCTGACCCTACTTGTCCTACCTTTTCTTCCTGGCTTGTGGCAGTCTGTTCTTTCTGGCATGCCACTCGTGACTATCGGCGCTCACATGGTCTATGTGCCGCTGATGTCACTTCCGTCTTCCGAACTTCCGGTTCCCATCAGCTGGTTCCAACGTGTTTCGTACGTGGTACTTTGTCAAGGATAGCTGGTGCCTCTTGCTGGCTTCTTATTTATAGCGAAAAAACTTTTATTGTTCGGAAGTGACATCAGCGTCACATAGACCACGTGAGCGCCGATAGTCACAAGCAGCACGCCAGAAAGAGCAGACTGCCACAAGCCAGGAAGAAAAGGTAGGACAAGTAAGGTCAGCTAGCATTAGCCCTATGGACCTACAACACCTTCCAACATCGGTGACGGCAAACCTATATCCGCACTGAGAACACGGAACCCACATAGTCTCAATAGACTATAAATATTATCTTGTTCTTTTTCTATTCTTCTTTCTTTCTTTTTCATTCTTCTTTTTTAATCTTTCTCAATTTTAATTTTCATTTAATTTTATTTCATTTCAATTTCATTTGAATTGTTAATTTATTCTTATTTTTAATTTTGTTTGTAACTTTTTATTTGCTTGTCCATATACCTTTAGAGATTTATTTACTCACAAGCGCTCCTTTTCTATTTACATCTACTTACCCTTATGTGCCATCAGACTCCTCAATATGCCACATATGTGCCATCAGTCCCCTTTACATGCAAATTAATAAGAAGCTTCCCATAAATAATAAGACTTGGCTTGCAATATTGTCCTAGTGTGGGTGACAGTCTGAGTATTAGTACAGATTTTATCTCCCACAGAATATTTAACCTTCTATGCACCCCAATATTGAAGTTCACCTAAAAAGAAGAAACATACCATTCCTTCAGTTTGTGCAGAGGACAGACTGCTCATTCTTCTGTCACCCCATCATGAAGAGAAGGTCAGTAAGTCAGACTCTCATGTACAGTAGATCATTTAAAAAATATATGTTTCTAAATATATTATGTTTACAAATTGGTAATAAAGTTATATTTTGTTGCCAGGTCAGAAAATATGGAGGAGGAAGGTGGAGGGTCACTGGTGCTGTCTCTCACGTGGGGTATTAAAATGTCTAGTTGCGGCTCTGGTCAAGTGTTCTACAAAAGGAGGGAATTTTCTGTGCACATTTATTTTACTGTTTTTGTTTCTTTTTCTTTGTACACATCTAAATGTTAAGTACATTGCAAGCTGCTTCTGTTTAATTAAAAAATTAGGCTGTGATTATATATCTACGTTTTGTTGTAAAACAAATTGAAAATAAAATTGTGGCTGGTCCAAGTATACCTGCCTATTGACCAGCCAAGTTATGGGCCTGATTTACAGTTAATGGAAGACAGACAGATTTACACAGAAAAAGGCTGGTCTGGCCAATGTACAGTACTGAATGGTGTAGCAGGTTAATAAGGTAATGTCAGGTTGCGGTCTGGGATCTGCTGCTTCTCACCTATGTACTGGCATCTTCGATCTCTCAAGCGGTCAGATGCCAGGTGCATGGGTAAGTAGTGGACTGAGTATTTTCCTCGGGGTCTGCTAGGACTTCCATACTGCATCTCCGTGTCACGATCGCGTTCATGGGCGCAGCCATGTTGGTCTGTGTCACCTATCTAGCCTGCTCCAATGGTAGTCTTGTGGTCACTCAGCTGATCTCTGCATCCTATGACCAGCTACCTAAGGTACTTAAGTTCGGCTTCGGGAACAGGAAATCGCCTATGCAACTTCGCTTCTCTAGTGATTGTTTTGCTGAGACTGCGTCCTAGGCTACACGCAATACTCTAGCGTTCTCTATTAGGAAATCACTCCTTAGTATTACCCATCGCTATTCAGCTAAGATTACAAAATCAAGAAAATTACAGCACTAAATCAACACATAAAAATCATAACAATGATTACAGGTGTAAAATTAGTTCAATAGATTTAATAAACCGTAAATAAAATATCTGTATGGACGTAATCAAGTACAATTGCACAAAATCCTAGTTAAAAACAATTAATCACATTGAGTGAACTAGAAAAAGGCTGAGTAGTTAATACTTGTAAACCTCCATTCAATACAAGGGTTTAGTCCACACAAATAGTATTTACCATGTATGTCACCATTGGAGGGAAAGTCCTATATGTTGGTAATTGGAAAATCCTCAGGAGTAAGTCCTCACCAGGTACACGGAGCGGTACCATGCCAATCTTATACATACTGCCGCTGAAGTGTTCTCATGTGTGGTCCATAGACAGGAAGCCATGTGTTTACCCATGCGTTCCAATCACCAGAAGTTGGTGTTAACATAGTAACAGCCATGACGCCTGAATGGCGCCAGCCTCCACACAGGACTTCATCCTCCTGTAATGTGGATGCAGCTGGTGTATTCCCACACATTACCTTGTGGCGTAATGGACAATCACGGCCACAGGTGAGGCGCAGAAGATGATCCGTGGAGCTGATACCATGAGACCGCACTACCTTCTAGACCAGCGGAAGCCATTCCGCTTAATTATGAAGAGATGCCATAGGCAAATTTGCTATACATTATTAGATATTATAATAAAATTATACATAGTAGGTCTGTCTCAAAGTCTCAAGAAAAATAGACACATATATTTGATGATTGGGTTTTAAATGCATCTGTACTTTATTATGTAGATGTTTTGCACCTGACAGGAATTAGTTGCTCATTAAAGAGGGTATACAGCCATACAGCCAGTCACCTTTGACAAAGCTGCACAGTACAGCAGCAAAATGCGTTAGCGAGGCTTCCCCATACAAGCAAGGACTTACTGCTGACCACTGTGGAATGTTTGGACCAGGACTGAACTAGTGGCAATATTCAACTCGGACTCCATCCTGTATGCCGTTATCCTCCAATTTTTTGTGGCTCCACCATAAGACACTGTGTACCTGGTGAGGACTTACTCCTGTGGATTGTCCAATTACCAACATATAATACTTTCCCTCCAACGGTGATATACATGGTAAATACCAGTTGTGTGGACTAAATCCTTGTATTGAATGGAGGTTCGCAAGTATTGACTACTCAGCCTTTTTCTAGTTCATTCCATTTTAACAGGAACAAGCTGTAACACATTTAGTGGCCTTTGCACTATGTTTACTTGACATGATGGTCCTTTATGTTGGAGTCAATGTGATTAATTGTTTTTAGATAGGATTTTGTACAATTGTACTTGATTACATCCAGACAGATATTTTATTTATGGTTTATTAAATCTATTGAACTAATTTTACACCTGCAATCATTGTTATGATTTTTATGTACTGATTTAGCGCTGTAATTTTCTTGGAATTGTAATCTTAGCTTTATTGGAGTAGACTACTGTTTTATTTTTATCAGCAGCTCTTAGAACAACATCCCATATTTGCGCCTAATTTTTTTACCTTGTGTGACAGGATCAGCATAATTCCACATTAAGTAAATGTGGAATATCCATATCTCCCAGGTTTGGCAGAGCAAAGGCATTAGGATTGTGTAAATGTCCAGTTCAGGTTTTGCCTCAATCAGTGCCTGGAAAGGCAGCTGTTTACAGACACCTGTGAGAAGCTGGTTTAAGAACTGCAGAGACACTGTGGAAACTGAGCCTGACGGTGAACTAGTCACCCAGCTTATAGTCCTGTGGGTGACTAGTGTTATGGTTCCTGGACCTGCGAGTCCACTGAAGAAATATTGCTCTATTGGAAGACTTTGTATGACATCTTGTCTGTGAAACTGCCATATCCTGTGTACCTGCCTGTGGCGAATAATAAAAGCTACTCATGGATTTTACCCGGTCTTTGTGATTCTTGTCACATTTGGCACCAGAACAGGGAGCCTTGCTGGATACTGCTACGCAGCCAGAGCCCAGATACAGTAACCGGAATCACCCACAGTGGCAGTGAGACGCTTTGCAGGATGCTACCCACTGCGAAGCGGCTTGGTGAGTAAGTTGCTAAACTAGCAGCTGGGTGGGTGAGTGTGGCAGGCCAGCCATAAAACAGCAGTTGTTCACAGTGATAATATGTCTGTGTATATGCAAATTGTACACAATATAAAAATTGCTTAATTCCTGTGTATGGCTAGGGAATGTGGTTCAGTTTTAAGAGAAGTCAGCTGATATAGTTTGTTGGGAATCTGGCTTCCAAAAGAGAATTTATAAAGCCTCCTAAATTTGTCTATAAAGGGATAAAGCAGTGTAATATGGAGTAGCTTTTGAAATGTTTTGCTGAAATAGCTGCAGGGCAACAAGCCCTGGCAGCAGCGTATCAAGCACAGATGCAAGAGCAACAAGCTCTTGCAGCAGGGCATCAAGCACAGATGCAAGGAGAACAAGCTCAAATTCAGTTATTACATGCAGAGTTAACTGAAATAAGGAACGGTGGTTAGGAGCGAGAGTTGTGATACAGAAGCTTACTCCATCTGATGACATTGAAGCTTTTCTGTGCACCTTTGAGTGTACTGCTGCAGGCTTAAAATGGCCGGAGGAGGAGTGGGCTGCCAGACTTGCTCCCTGTCTCACAGGGGAACCTCAGAGAGCATATGTTTATTTAAACGTGACTAAGGCAAACTCCTATCCGCACTTGAAAAAGGCCATTTTAGGCAGAGTTGGAGTGACTGGACCTAGCACAGCTCAGGAGTTTCAGGAATGGTGCTAAACCCGTCTGAAGCTCCAAGGGTCCAGCTGGTCAAATTATCCAGGCTGAGTAAGGAGTGGTTGCAGCCGGATAAGAACTCTGCTCAGCGTATAGTAGAGGTGGTGGCTTTGGACCATGCTGTGCAGGTACTAGATCATGTGTGCAAGAATGGGCTCTACAGTCTGATCCTCAAACATTTGAGGAGTTAGCAGTGATGATTGAACAGTAACTGACTTTCGGGAAGTTAAACAAAGCCAAACAGGCATTCCAGGCAAGGGGGAATTGTGATGATACATTTTTTATATACATTTTATATTTTTTTATCTTTATCAGGGAAAATTATTTCTCATTAATTCACTATGATGCTCCTCTTAATTCAGCCACCAGTGTGTAATAAATATGTATATGTATAAGCAGAGGTGCCACAGGACCTTCTTATTTAAGTTTAACACTGTGGGGCCTATTCATCAACACTAAAGTAATGTTTTTAAGGACATTTTCCTTAATTAACATTATTTTAGTATTCAGGAAGATACTTAGCAAGGAGATATCACTGATATCTCCTGTGTTAAGTCCCCCTGCGTTAATTTCCACACTCCCCATACATTAGTATGGGGATATGGAAATGATGGTATTCATCAAATTCCGAAAATTATGTATTTTTGGAATTTGATCGAGTTATTATCCGCCACTGTGAGGTGGCAAATAGCAGGTGACACTTACCTGTGTCAGCGTGAATAGGTTCCCCAACGTCTTCCTCCGGCGCTCTGGTGCGTCCTCTGGCTCCGGAGACTGGTCTGACACGTGTTCTCCCAGCAGAACACAATTAAGTTTTTTTTTTTTTTTTTCTAAACTAATGTGGTCAGCTGGGAGAACATGTGACAGCACAGCCACCGGAGCCGGAGGCGCTGCAGCGGGCAGGCAAGTGCGGGGACGGGGAGAGGTGAGCGGGGGGGGGAGGTGAGCTGGGGGGATGGGGGGTTGGGGGGGACACAAAATTACCGCAGCTGTAGGTAGTGCTGCGCATGCGCTGGTTTTCCGAATGTAACAGTGCATGTGCAGCACGGATTCCAGCTGCGGTAAGGTAGAGTAGATAGAGATAACTATCTATTTCCTGAAAAGCTGTCAACGCAAAAATGACAGCTTTTCGGAATAGATAGTTATGGGGAGGAGGAATGATGAATTCCTCCGGTAATTATGTAGAACTCCATGCGAGTTCTAAACTTAATTACCTCCAGAGAAAGTTTAGGTATGATGAATAGGCCCCTGTATCACTTCAAAAAGAAAAAGATAAGAAATATGGTCCGGTGCACAATCATAGGTCCAACATATTTACTGTTGTATTCTCTGGAAAATTGGTAAAATTTAACCTTTACTAGTCACTCTAAAATATGGTGTACAGATATTGTGGCAAAATATTAAAATAATATGTAAAGAAAAGATGTGAAAGAAAAATATAGAATAAGTGGTTAAAACACTTCCTGTTGCTGCCGGGCAATACAATTAGTAATATATAATCAGTTAGTAAAGTTGTCAGTGTTACAGTCCAAATAATAGTTAATTAATTGCTGTTACTAGTATCTAAGGGTTAAACTCTCTTTAGACAAGTGTTTCATATATAAAAGAGTCTCTGTGGTAGATGATTTGCTGTCTTACAGAGGACTCGGTATGATTTACCACCGGACACATGGCCGGCGGTTCAAATCACGACAGCGGCACCCCGGTAGCAGTGAAAATCCAGATCGTCCTAAGGTAAGTATTTGCTAGCCTATTCTACCCCCTAGCCCTAAATCTCCCTTAGGGGTGCCTAACCCTAACCTACCCCCCCAGTGCCTAACCCCAATCCCCCCTCTAAGGGCCAAATGTAATAGGGTGAGAGTTTAGAAAATGTGAGAGTTTAGCAGTAAACTCTCACATTGGTTGAGTTTTATCTTCAAAATGGGAAAACATCTGAATGAGATTTTAAATTGTGAGAGTTTTTTAAGTCTAAAAAAACATGCAAGTTCACTCTGTTACTTTGTTTTTGGACTCTATTAAATTGGCAAAGTTTAAAAAGTGTCAGAAACTCTCACTTTTCTAAACTCTCACCCTATTACATTTGGCCCTAAGTGTCTAAACCTATCCCCCCCTACCCATAGCCTAAACCTAACCTCCCGGAGGGGTGCCTAACCCTAAGTCCCCCCTGGGAACCCTAAACCTAACCCCCCCCCCCTCTTGGCTATCCACGCTCGGCGCCCGGCGTCCCTTCGATCGGGATACCGGGCTCCCGGCATATGACTAATGACAGGCGTTGGAATTTCGACACCTGTCTTTAGACCCTATGCCGGGAATAGACAGTTGGGAAGCCAGCGGTCGGGATTAGGACCGCCGGCTTCCCGACTGCATACCCTTATGGATTGCTACAATGTCAATATTTGTTTATAACTATTGTATGTATCGTATGTAAGTGTACATTGTCTGCAAGATGTAGTTCTATTTATAGACTGTAATTATTGTAACCACTAAGCACTTATCAACATTTGATGGTAATACTCTTATATAGAGAGAGATTTAAATAGACAAGTTTAAGTGCTATGCTGGTTTCCACAAACCAGTGTGGTTTAAGTATCTCTGATTATATACCGGAGATTCTCACACTAATAGTCTCTGCAGATTCATCTGCACATGGAAAGTATGTGAATATGCTCAATGTTTAGTCTCACTGTGTATATCCATGCTCAAGTGGTTTGTATCCTTCTAATGTTTATATTATTAGATCTAGCATCGACAACAATAGATCGTTTCTTGTATGTCCGCATATAGTGAGCGGTGACCGGCAGCACTCAGGTGGTGGCTTTGAACCATGCTGTGTGGGTACTAGATCGTGTGGTAGAAGAGTGGGCTCTACAGGCTGATCCTCAAACGTTTGAGGAGTTAACGGTGATGATTGAATGGTACCTGACTTTTGGGAAGTTAAACAAAGCCAAACAGGCATTCCAGACAGTACCCAGGCCTAGAACCCAGGTCCCAGTTGTTAAAGCCAACAACTCACCTCCAGTTGTGTGTTTTGACTGCAGCGAGCCCGGTCATTTGCGTGGCACTGCCCAAAGCAGGGCAAGCCGATGGATTGTAGTGCTGGTAAAACAACTTGACCAGTGGTCAGCATGGCTGCTGGAAGCATTTCTTCGGCGCAAACCACCTTGTTTCATTTGATGGTGTGAGTTGAAGGCTAGGGGGTCTGGACCTTAGTGGATACTGGCAGCGAATTAACCATCATCTTTGCCAACATGGTTCCACCTGGGGCTGATCAGGTGCCACCCCTGGTAAATATTATATGTGTACATGGGGATGTAGAAGAATGCCCCTGAGTGCACCTCCCAATAGTGATCAAAGTGCGATCCCTGAAGGTGGTAGCCACACTAGCCGCCAGGTTTGGTGGCAGTAACACCTCTTTGGCCAGTGAGCAACCAGAGGGGAGTGAGACCGAGACACAGTGGGTTCCCATTGGCAAGGAAGTGTCCTTGCAGGACTTTGGCCAGGATCAACAGAATGATGGGAACTTTATAAATGCATTTGAAAATGTTGTAGAGATAAATGGTAAAGTAATCATGGCTTTACCAGCAGAAGGTGTACCCTACTTTGCATTGAAAAATGATGTGTTATATAATGTAACCTATTTGCAGGGTAAGACAGTAGACCAATTGTTGGTTCCCCGGAAACACAAGCAGTTGGTGTTAAGGGCGGCTCATACACACCTGTGGGGTGGCCATTTGGGGGAGGACAAAAGTTTCCAGCATATTCAGTTAAAATTCTTCTGGCCCAACATTCATGCAGCAGTAAAAAGGTGTTGTCAGGAATGTCCAGTGTGTCAGAAGACAGCACCCCGGCCAGGGTTTAAGGCACCCCTGGTTCCCCTCCCTGTCATTTCTGTACCTTTTGAGAGAATTGGTATGGATCTGATAGGGTCGGCGGAAAAATCTGCTCATGGGCATCAATACATATTAGTGGTGGTAGATTATTCGACAAGGTTACATAGCAGGCCATCCTGCTATGTAACATGAAATCTAGCACTATTGCCTGGGAATTGTTGATGCTATATACCTGCTTGGGAATACCAAAGGAGGTCTTAACGGACCAAGGTACCCCTTTTGTCTCTAAACTAATGAAAGATATGTGCCGACTGTTAAAGGTGGATAGAATTACTACCTCAGTTTACCTCAGTTTACCAACCTCAAACAGATGTGTTTGTTAAATGCTTTAACCAGACCCTTAAACAAATGATAAAAAGGGCGATGTCTGAGGAAAAGCAAGATTGGGACTTAGGCCCTCATTCAGAGGTGCTCGCAAGAAGCGAGTGCTCGTTCTGAATGAGGGCAGCTGCTTGTATGTTTTAGAGCGGCCTCCTGGTCACTAGCTAAGCTATGGGTTACCACCCACAACTTTAGAGACCGACCAGGACCAAGACCATCGCGACCATCGGGGCTTGCGACGAGACCCTAAGATTAGGTCTCGGCAACCGCAAGCCCCAGGGAGCTTCCTGCTCTGATCGAGCAGGAAGCTCCCCACTGACATCACTGCTGATGTCAGTGCGGCCGCCCACAAAACGGCAGGTGTTCTGTCAGGAACGCCTCCGTTTGTGTAGCCTCCCCCCGCCCCGCTTACAAAACGGGGCGAGCTGTCGATCAACATCGACAGCCGCCCCTTTTGTAGTGAGCTCCGGAGCGAGAGAATTTCTCTCTCGCCCCGGGGCTTGCGCAGGGCCTTAACATCGACCCGGTTCTGAGCGCTCATCGCTTGTGACTGGGTCTGAATGAGGGCCTTAATCCTACCCTATTTAATATTTGTAATGCGAGAGGTACCCCAATCCTCCACTTGGTTTAGTCCCTTTGAACTCCTCTCTGGGAGGCAACCTAGAGGGATTTTAGATCTGTTGAAAGAAGGATAGGAACAACAGTCTTGCCAAAAGCCTAACATCATTCAGTTTGTGACCCAGATGTGTTCTCTGCCATTCTGGGAAAAACCCAAATTATCCAGCATGGTATAGTTACTCCTCCCGGAGTGGTAATACAACAGCGGCCATACCGCATACCCGAGGCAAAGCGGGCAGCGGTTAAACTGGAAGTAGAGGAGATGCTGCGCCTAGGGGTCATAGAGGAATGAAATAGCGAATGGAATAATCGCATAGTTTTAGTGCCTAAGCCTTCAGGTGCTTTAAGATTCTGCAATGATTTTTGCAAATTAAATAACGTGTCACAGTTTGATTCCTATCTGATGCCCCGGGTGGATAAGCTGGTGGAGAATTTAGCAAACAGCCAGTATCTCACCCCCCTAGATTTTACAAAAAGGTGTTGGCAGATTCCTTTAACTGAGGCTGCTAAGGCCAAAACAGCCTTCTCTACCCCCAGAAGGTTTGTTTCATTACAAGATGCTGCCGTTTGGTTTGCATGGGGCTCCGGAAACCTTCCAGAGGTCTATGAACAGGTTGCTGCGACCTCACAAGGAATATGCAGCTGCATATCTAGATGATATAGTCATCTTTAGCCCTGACTAGGAGTCACACCTTCCAAGAGTAGAAGCAGTGCTGCAATCTTTATGGGCACATGGGTTTACTGCTAATCCTGAGAAGTGTGCCATTGGAATGGTGGAGGCAATATATTTGGGATATATTGTAGGCAGAGGGCAGGTGAAACCTCAGCCCAGTAAGGTGGAGGCGGACCTCACATGGCCTAAACCCAAATGTAAATCCCAGCTCAGAACATTCATTGGCCTAATGAGTTACTATCGCAGATTCATTCGTGATTTTGCCACTAGGGCAGCACCATTAACTGAATGTCTTAAAAAACAGTCCCCAGACAAGATACTATGGTCTAGAACAGCAGAAGCTGCATGGCAGGATTTAAGGTGCGCCTTGTGTGCAGAACCTGTTCTACAGGCTCCTAACTTTAAAAAGCTGTTTATATTGCAGACAGATGCCTCAGGTATGGGATTGGGAGCAGTCCTTTCTCAAGTGGTAGAAGGGAAGATAAACCTATCCTCTACCTCAGCCAGAAATTGCTGCCCATGGAGCTCAAGAACTCAACGGTGGAGCAAGAGTGCTTGGCAATCAAGTGGGCAGTAGCCTCATTAAAATATTATTTGTTGGGGCAGGAGTTTGTGTTGGTTACAGATCATGCCCCTTTACAATGGATGCACATGAACAAAGAAGTGAATGCTCGTGTAACCCGCTGGTTTTTGTCTTTGCAGCCATTTAAGTTTGAGGTGCAGCATCGTCCGGGGAAACAGCACCTCAATGCTGATGCCCTTTCCAGGAAGTATGTTTTGCCCGATCCTCCAAGAAACCCTATGGTGAAGTTTGAGGAGGAGTAGGAGGAAGAGGGTGAGGACGGAAAGCACAAATAGATGTGGGTAAGGCAGATAGCTTGCTTGAAAGTATTTTAGGTTCACCAGGGTGGTTGAAGCTAAGGGGGGAGTAGTGTGACAGGGTCAGCTTAATTCCACATGAAGTAAATGTGGAATATCCAGATCTCCCAGGTTTGGCAGACCAAAGGCAGGATTGTGTAAATGTTCAGTTCAGGTGTTGCCTCAATCAGTGCCTGGAAAGGCAGTTGTTTACATACACCTGTGAGAAGCTGGTTTAAGAACTGCAGAGACACTGGGGAAACTGATCTTGATGGTGAAATAGTCGCCCAGCTTATAGGCCTGGGGGTGACTAATGTTAGGTTTCTGGACCTGCGAGTATTGGAAGACTTTGTATGACATCTTGCCTATGAAACTGCCATATCCTGTGTACCTGCCTGTGGTGAGCAATAATTCAGCGTCTGGATTCCTAGTGCATCTATCCATCGCTATACAGCGTCAGGATCTCCGTTGCTGTCCACATTGCTAATCAGCATCTGGATTCCTGATCTATTGCTCCTCAAAGACCAGAGTCATTTCTCATCGCTACTTAGCATCTGTTTCACCACAGCTGTTATTCCTATTCTGGAGTATTCCCCCCGGAGCACCTCCATCACCACTTCTCAATACTACGTTTACAGTCCCTCTGTTTAGCCAGTGCCTGCACCTATATTTAGTATCTTGTCTCTTGTCTCCTCGCTTCTCTCAGGTACCTACCCTGAGGCAGTGACCTGTTTACTTGGTGCAGCGAAACCCATATCATGCTTAGAGGGGTCACTGGTGAATACCATCAAGTGGACTAGACTCCACACCTCAGACTAGGTCTCGACAACACTTGGGAGTGGCCTATGAGAAAAGCTAATATACTGCCACCTTGTCTTCTGCCGCTGGCTCACCCTAGCCCCCCAGTCACAGAACCCGCAACTGAGGGAAATCAATATCAGGGCCTGACGGTTTGCACAGGCCAAATGGAGGCCGCCAGGTCTCAGGGTGATGGAGTCCTACACAATCTTCTCTCTTGAATGGAATCCCAAGAAGCCACTCAAGGACTCATGGGGCAACATCTTCTGGAGCTCTCTGGCTGGTTAAGTTCAATTCACTAAGTACTCACAGTGTTGGCTCCAACATCATCTCAAGTTCCTCTAGTACCTCCTCTGGGAGCACAAATTCCACCTCAATCTCACCTTCAATTAGTTCACCCAAACCCTTTTGATGGCAACCCTAAAAACTGCTGTGTGTTTATCAACCTCTGTGAAATTCAGTTCGAGCGCCTTCCTCATATTTTCCCTACCCAAAGGTCCAAGGTCACATATATTATTTCTCTGCTCACTGGATAGGCCTTGGTTTAGGTGTCACCTTTATGGCAGCAGGCAGATCCCTTGGTGTCTGATTATGACAAATTTATTAAAACTTTTAAAAGAATATTTGATGAGCCGGGCAGGTCCATTTCAGCATCTTCCAACATTCTACAACTCCGTCAACGAGGTATTTTCCGCCAGGGCCTGACCAATGGTCACGGTGGCCGCAGCATTTTGCTCCAGGGCCTCAGCCACCCGTATCAGACTGGCGTCCATCCTCTGCAGAATCTCCGTATGGAAATCCGATTTGAAATTGAGTTCTGTGAGGAGGGCCACTGCCTGCGAGGGGGATTGCCCTGGACTGGCTTCTGCAGGGTCCTCAGCCGGATGTACTGGTTCCTCCCCTGCAGAGCCAGCAGAAATTCTGCGGCCAAGGCTCCCCTCTGGAGCAGACTCATCCGCCTGTGTCTCTGTTTGGAAAAATGAGAAAAGACTCACATTAGAATCTACATATTGGCACAATAACATTTCAGAGTTGGTGACATCACAAGATTTACCTGGGACAACATGAGGAGCCGCAAAGTCTGGCATGTCCGTATCCATGTTGGACACGCCAAACACCTCCACAGGCTGCACACACCCCTGTGCCAGCTCTTCTAAATCCGTCAACTCCAATGACACAGGGGTGGGACCCCCACCTGTCCCCCTTGCATGCCTAGCTCTGTCCGCCAGTTTTTGCTTTAGGCGATATTTGAAGTCGCCCCATCTGTGGGATAAAATTGGAACCATTATCCTTTTGTTTAAAATGGGGTTTGTTTATAGGGGGGGGCAAGTGTTTACTTACCGCCGTTTGACATCCCGGGCTAGACGGACATAATCACCCACCCTATTGACAGCAACGGCTACCTCTTCCCACATTCTCCACTTCTGGCTTGTACTCATATTCCTGTCTGCCTGTGGCAGGATGTCCACACACTTCTGAATCAAAACCTCCATCTCCTTTCTTGTGAAATGTGGCTGCCTTTTCTTTTTGGCAGCTTTGCCCGGAATACTGGGCCCAGCAGCCTCTTCCATGTCATCCTCCTCACCTATTTGTGTAAATATGCAGATTTCTCAACTTCACAACTTGCCCAATATTATGTTTCAAATTAATCATTGAGACAAAATGCATGAAAGACTTACCGCCTGACTGTTGTCCATTGTTTCCCTGGTCTGTAGCCATGTCTGAGCTCCAAACAAGAAATACACCAGAATTTAAATGTTGTTTCGTGACGTATTTATACATGCGTCCTTATTTTGCGGCCGCATCATTGATTGTGCGTTCCTATGATCCCTCCTTAATTTTTGCGGGAAACTAAACACTATTTATGGCTTGGTGTGTCTCGAGTCGAGGTGGCGTTTTTGGATTGTTGGAGGTTACCTTGGTTGGAGTTTCTTGTTTGCGGATTTAGGAGTTGGCGTTGTTTGGAGTTTATTTTGTTTGCTAGAGTTGCGTTTTTATTTTCCGGTCGCTTTTTTTGGGGATTTTTTTTTGGCCTCGTTTCTTGATTTGGTAAGTTTTGTGAAGTCTAACTTTGGTTCAATTGGTGTCTCCTTCTGTTTGTTATTTTTCTTAAGTTTTTTTCCCTAATTTCATCTCTTTTAGGTTTTTTTTTCTTTCGGCCCCAAAGACCTTTTGATTGGGAATCTTATATATTAGCTCTTGGTAAGTCCATTTTTTTACTTGTATTTGCGAACTAATTAGCGCATTTTTCTCTGTTTGTATAGTGACTTGTATTGGCGAACTAATTAGCGCATTTTTCTCTGTTTGTATAGTGACTTGTATTGGTGAACTAATTAGCGCATTTTTCTCTGTTTGTATAGTGACTTGTATTGGCGAACTAATTAGCGCATTTTTAAATGCTTATTCATCCTGTAAAATTGTTTGTGTTTTCCCTTTAGCATTTTTGGCTTACATTTGACCCCAATTTGACGTACTGTGTGCAGTGTCGTTTTGCTCGTTGCCCAAATGTGTGTTTCGCCTATTTTATGTTTTGTCTTGCACCAAATTTAGAAACATAAATGCACAGACTAAACATATTTTTTTTAATATTGGGAATATTTTCAGTTTGGACGTATCATGACAATACCCCGGCATGTAAGCAGCAATGGATGGTATCATCAAGCTAAGTTGTTTTAATTTTCTTTTGGGGTGGGTAAAAAGCCTTACATTCAAATCTTGCCATTTCAGGTTGATCTGGGGCGGATTGTTCTGGCCATGCTCCCGGAAGCCGACCAACCTCAATCTCGTCCCAGGCGTAGGCATCGTAGGCGTGCAAGGCCCCAGATATTTCGAACACGTGTCACCCTTTTTGGAATGCCCGATGATGAGGTTTTAAGACGCTACCGTCTTCCTCCCAAAATCATCATAGACACTCTCTCATTAATAGAGAGTGATCTTGAGCGGCAAATTGACAGTCCAACAGCAATACCACCACTTACGCAATTTATGGCGGTGTTACATTTCTGTGCCTCAGGATCGTTTCAAACAACGGTGGGAATAGTGGCGGGCATCTCACAATCCTCCTTTTCCAGGATCCTGAGGGCAGTGATGGAGGCACTTTTCAAGCACCTCCATCATTTTATTAAAATGCCTTTGGATATGGGTGCCCTTAGTGTGGCCAAGGACAATTTTTACCAAATAGCTGGCTTCCCACACATCATAGGGGTTGTGGATGGTACTCACATACCACTTCAGCCTCCAGCACGTCTGGAGGCCATATTTCGCAACCGTAAACACTATCACTCCCTGAATGTAATGGTGGTATGTGATGCTTCCCTCCAGATCCTGTCCCTGAATGCAAAATTACCAGGAAGTGCACATGACTCCTTCGTCATCCGGCAATCAGGGATATGGCACAAATTAACCAACCTACAAGCTGGTGATGCGTGGCTTCTGGGTAAGTGGAGACCTTTAGTACATAACAATGTTAAGCTTGATACACAGTGATCCTGATGTTGTCTATTCTTTTTCACAGGAGACAGTGGCTACCCTTGCATGCCCTGGCTGCTCACTCCTTATTTGGCACCCACACCAGGCCCACAAAGTGAGTTTAATACCGCACTTACAGCCATCAGGCAAGTGGTGGAGCGCTGTATCGGCCTTTTAAAAGGCCGATTCAGATGCCTCCACCGCTCTGGTGGCGAGCTCATGTATTTGCCGGATATGGTTTCGAAAATTGTGGTCCTGTGTGGGATATTTCACAACATCGCCATAAGGAGTGGTGTCCCAATGCAGCCAGAGGATGCCTTACCTGAGGATGGCCCCCCCAAGGTTGGTCGGAGGTCAGTATGTGGGGGGGCCATACGCGATGATGTGGTGGCCCGATATTTTAGGTAATTATTGACCAAACAACAGTGTTTATACCCAATGTGTTACGGTTTGTTTGCGTTCATCTTTTTTTAAATTAATTTTTGCCCCATCTTCTGTTTGTTTGCATAATCTTTGGCACTCCCACGATGACTACTTCCTGCTACCCTTCAAAAACCTTTATGTGGAAACTTGTGGAATATATTATGTCACCCATATTGCAACGCCATATTTGTTGAATCATGTGGGCATGGACCTTCGTCAACCAGTTCTTGATTTGTTGTGTGTTTGTTTCCTGTTTTTGGTATGTGGTGTATTTCTGATTATCACTGTGTGTTTTGTTTGTGAGTGACCACTTTGTTTTTTGATTTCTGTTGTGAATAAATATTTGGAGAGTGTAATTTGTTTCCTTTTTGGGCACGTTAGAAGCAAGTGTAACCAAACTCACAAACGTTAAATTTGCCTAAGGGGTAACCCAGTAATGAAGCAAGTTGAGCTAAAATGTAATATGTTTTCGGGGTACAAACCAACACACCAAGGAATCCTGTACAATCAGTTGGCTTTGTAAGATCGGCCTAAGCAGATTGCCCACCAAATAGGAACCTGTAAAATGTTGTAAACTATAATGTTGCCCACCCCAAAAAAGGAAAATGACATTGGTACTGGTAGGTGTTTCTTGTGCCTGTTTGCCTTCAAAATACAACACACAATCTGTAGTGAGATTAATTGGCAATCCTTGCTTGAAGAGTCTACTTATGTCAGTGTAAAGAATCTTGGATTTACAAAAAACGCATGAGACAGAGCGTTAGTTAAAACTGATTTATTTTTAAACAATTTGTAAAAAAACAAAAAAAACAAACTAATTCCTAAGGAGGACCGCCAGATGGTCAAGGCCCTGCAGCAGCCCGGTGACTTGCTCCCGCATACGGGCCACACACTGACAGATTTCTGCCCGACGCCTCTGTTCCTCTGTGGGTGACAAAAGTTTGGGGATTAATACATCAATAATGAAGCAACATTCAAAAACAACACAAAACAAGCAAACCAAAACTTAAAAGCTTGTGCAAAAAACCAACATTACACGGATAAAACCCAGCACCCCAAAATGTGGTAGGCCAAAAATACAAGGGCCCCAAAAAAATGCACACAGGTGTGATATGTGTATGGTGAAATCAGCAGGAACAGGTAAAGACAACCCCCAAAAATTCCAAAAGGCGACAGAAAGCCCAAAAAAATGGGGACGACACATGATTACATACAAACAGTTTGTGGTGCCCAAAAAAAACCAAAAAAACATACCGTTCTGCAAAACGCCAGAGCGAGAAGCCACTCCCTCGACCTCCTCGGAGGTGGCTACATTCCCCAAACCTAGGGGCAGGGTGTTGGCAGAATCCTGGGAGGGGGTATTTGGAGGAGGGGCGGTTGGAGGAGAGGGGGAATTGGGCAGGAGGGGAAGTAGCCCCGAAATCTCGGCCACAGGGTCTGGGGAGGAGGGGGTAATTGAGGAATTGGGGGTTGGCGAGAGGGGCCGTGACCGGCGTCTTGTCTGCCGATGACGCTGTAGTCTTTGCTGTGCCCCTAAAAGATGTAAAAAATATTGTGGTTAATTTCAACATGAATCCAAAAAAAAATAAAAAAAAAATAGGAAAACATGCACATGCAGATATGACTACAATGAATAAATAGGACAGACATGAAAACATGCACATGCAGATATGACTACAATGATTAAATAGGACAGACATGAAAACATGCACTTGCAGAGATATGACTACAATGAATAAATAGGACAGACATGAAAACATGCACATGCAGATATGACTACAATGAATAAATAGGACAGACATGAAAACATGCACATGCAGATATGACTACAATGAATAAATAGGACAGACATGAAAACATGCACATGCTGATATGACTACAATGAATAAATAGGACAGACATGAAAACATGCACATGCTGATATGACTACAATGAATAAATAGGACAGACATGAAAACATGCACATGCAGATATGACTACAATGAATAAATAGGACAGACATGAAAACATGCACATGCTGATATGACTACAATGAATAAATAGGACAGACATGAAAACATGCACACGCAGTTAGGGCCCACAAGATAAACATGAAAACCACAGTACATAAAACTTACTTTCCGCGATCTGCATGCGAAAGCATGCCAGCAAGCGGGGCGTCCGCCGGTGCAGGTCCGACCACCTGCGCTCCAGCTGGCCAATATGACGGCGTGAGCCGAAGGAGCGCAGGCGGCGACGTACCTCCGCATATGCGGAACGCTTTCTGCGATTTGTGATGGGTGGAGGCTGCCTGGTGATCCGCCTGTCCATCACCTCCGTGAGCACCAGCAGCTCAAGCCTGGTGAATGCGGCGGCTCTCATGATGGCAATGGTGTATTTTTAAAAAATTAATTTTAATAAAGCACCAAAAAAAAATTTGATTGGCTAATGTATTTGGGAAATTAACAGGAGCAATTCTATTGGTTAGTGTATGAGTCATGTGTTCGACAGGGCCAGAAATCTCTTGAGAGTTATGATAGGCTTGATGCAGTGACATGCGTAAGCAAATTTAAATAAAGAAATGAACCACAGAAAATTTGCGGGGATCCAAACAAATAGAACAATTGTTTAATTGGGGCTAACATGTATTTTGAACAATAAAAACGAATGTTTAAGCCGTACGTATTCTGCGGGTAAACACAAACACGGACAAGATTAAAGTTTATTGCATTGTGTTGAAAAAAAACAAACAATTAAGCTAATTGATACATTGATTGCCATGATACGATTGAGGGAGGTAGGCAGAATAAACGAGCAGGTAATCGGAATCTGACAGGCCCACTTCCGGTTTGTACTTGTGCGTGCCTTCCCTTCAAGCCATTTCGGGGATGTACGCTCGCTATTTGGCACGCTCGTTAGTTAGAGGAGGGGTCGCCTGAGTTTGGGGCGGATTTTTAGCTGCGTACGAAAATACGAGCGAGTGCTTGAATTTAAATATTTTTTTACGTACGCCGAACGTACGTACGCCCACTTGCGAGTGGGTCTGAATCAGGGCCTATATTCCCTACCACATGTACATGCACACATATACAAACTAGGGTTGATTTTGGTGGGAGCCAATCAGGGGCGGATTGGGATGGAAAACCAGCCCGGGAAGTTTCTGGAAGCAGCCCTAATGGGGGATGGGTTACACCCTCTCCATATGGCCTGATTCTGAGTTGGACGCAGTTGCAGTCACTACAAACCCCTTGCATTGTGTATAGCCTTATGTCCGAATGTGCAAGGACTAAGACGCCCATCTACAGCATCCACACACACTGCAATCATGCTTTGCGCAGCATCTTCAGACCCTGCCATCGGTGGCACCATCAAAACTTGCACCAGCCCTATGCTAGGTGCAGATCCGTCTGAGTATGGTTTCGAATGTGAGTGATTCGGCTTCTCTGTACACAGCCACTTTCAGCGGCACGCCCGAGACCCATCACTTTAGACGGGAGTGAGGGTGCGAAAAAATAATTAAATTCCCTTGAAAGGAAACTATGGGAGAAAGTACAAACATACAGCATGTGGGTCCCCTTAGGGATATACACTTACTACAGCCTGTATACACCAACACATAACTCTATATAATACCGCAGCCCCTATATACCACAGCCCCTATATACTGACACACAGCTCTATATACCACAGCCCCTATATACCTACACACAGCTCTATATACCGCAGCCCCTATATACCGACACACAGCTCTATATACCGCAGCCCCTATATACCGACACACAGCTCTATATACCACAGCCCCTATATAATGACACACAGCTCTATATACCACAGCCCCTATATACCGACACACAGCTCTATATACCACAGTCCCTATATACCGACACACAGCTCTATATACCACAGCCCCTATATATAGACACACAGCTCTATATACCACAGTCCCTATATACTGACACACAGCTCTATATACCACAGCCCCTATATACCGACACACAGGTCTATATTCCACAGTCCCTATATACCGACACACAGCTCTATATACCACAGCCCCTATATACCGACACACAGGTCTATATTCCACAGTCCCTATATACCGACATACAGCTCTATATACCACAGTCCCTATATAATGACACACAGCTCTATATACCACAGTCCCTATATACCGACACACAGCTCTATATACCACAGTCCCTATATACCGACACACAGCTCTATATACCACAGTCCCTATATACCGACACACAGCTCTATATACCACAGTCCCTATATAATGACACACAGCTCTATATACCACAGTCCCTATATAATGACACACAGCTCTATATACCACAGTCCCTATATAATGACATACAGCTCTATATAACATCAAAGCCTCCTATATACAGATACAACCCCCTATACACTGAAATACAGTTCTATATATATCACCACAGCCCCTATACACCACCACCCCCTATATAACACCACAGCTCACTATAACACCACATCGACCTAAAAAACACCAGAGCCCCCCATATAACAACAAAGTTCCTCACCTAACATCCCCCTATATAACACTACATCCCCCATATAACAACACAGCCCTGTATATATAACAACAGTGACAGTCACCTGCTGGACTCACTCACCAGCCACAGTCATGATGTTGCCAGGCTGCCGACATTGAAGATCAGAGGATCCATTCCCTCTCTGTGCTGCAGCTGCACCTGGCTCCTCTGAGACCCCGGGCCCAGTTACTGCCTGGCTCCTCCCCTTCCTGTCACGCTGATCCATTCCCTGCACAGTGCACACATCCTACGTGCTGCAGGGGACGGGGCTGTGTGTCTCCTTGCTTCAATACACAGAGTGGAGCCCCGCCCCCCGCTCACTCAGGACTCAGGAGACAGGTCCAGTTACGCAGACAGCAGCAAGCTCTGCAGAGCAATGCAGCCTGTCGCGGTCCTTACAGCGCGGCCAGTGTTAGTCAGACACTGCGCCTGCGCTTGTTTACATACAGCCCAGCCCTGGACACTGAGTACTAGCGGCCGGCCCTGGGGGAGGGGGGCAGGAGAACATTTGAGTCGGCCCAGCGGGAACTGTCCCGATCTCCCGGCAGCCCAATCCGCCCATGGAGCCAATTAACCTACCAGTATATTTTTGGAGTGTGGGAGGAAACCTGTCGAAGCTGGATTATTGGCTAAGACAAGATCAGTTTAAAATTGAATCGCAGTGACACCATCTTGCGACTGGCCGCAAGACGACATTTTGCGAATGGCCGCCTAAGCGCCATTTTAGATAAACTCACTCTATAGTACATGTGGCAATATTACTATTAGCATCATGCGATTGCATCTGTGACCATCGCCATAAGTTACGGCGATTCACCAAAAGCCCATTTCATGACTTTACGTATTTTGGGTGTATATTATTATAATTTCCCTAAAGGATATATTGCATTAGCTAAACAGAGCAAATGGCCACGTGACAACTAGCCTGTGTAGACAAGCTTCCTGGATATAACATCTGTTCTCACTCCAGGTGGCCCTGCTCGAATACACACCTTACATTAGCAGGCTTCCTGAAATAAAACACCTTCAAAGCCAAGAGTGTTATCTTAGGTTTGGGTCTTGTAGCTGTGCTAATTTGCATTTACACAAGAGCCTGGGAGAACAAAGGACTTTACTTTTGAGCCTGGGAAGGTTGGGGGTTGCTGAGAGAGGGGGGCGTGTGGAACTATAAGGCTCAGCATTCCACACTGCTAAGTGTTCACTTAGTTTAAGTGAGATATAAGTGCACCATTTCTCATACACACATTAATACGCACAATTGCGCTGGTAACTAATCGCATATTAGCGAATGCATAAGATCCTATATGAAAACACTGTTCATTAGCTTTATGCGCACGCATCTGCTCCAAGTTAACTTGCGTCTTTATATCAAACCCTGCATACTCACACATTACATATTCACATACAAGGTTCCATAAGCTTTAAGGTATAAGATTTAAGTTTGTTCATTTAGTATAAATGCTGTGAAATAAAGATTATTTGGTAACTAAGGTTTTATACATGCTAAGTAAGCCGTGTTTGGTTTTGTACTGATGCGTACTCTTTCAACAGAATTCCGGTATTATCGGTGTGGAGATCGCATCATGCATTCTCAACTTATGGACCGCAGAGACTTCAAGCAACAAAATGTATATTATATGAACAACTGTTAGGATGTTGCATGGGGCGGGAAACCAGAGACCCTCAGTTGTTGGAGGCTGGGTTGGGTCTATTTGAATCAGCCTGTTAAACGCTCTGTAACAGATGCATCCCCCTTGGGAACCAATGGCATCAGCAACAAACTTCTCTATTGTTTTGTCTATTCCTGGGGGGTATAAATATGTGTGCTCCAACACTGGGTCTTAGTCTTTGTGCTGAATGCTGACTGACGAGGGGTTTCTTGCTGATGCCTAACATCTGGACCAGAGAACGCTGCATATGTATACTGTACTTGGGTCTGTATAATTCCTTTGGGCCAAATTGTGTATGGATCAATAGCGTGTAACTGATTGTACTTGTACTTGAATAATACTTTGTGCTTTGGAACCACACGTTCTAGGTCTGAAGTCTTTATTTACTGTATGACTGCGTACGCGAATTAGCGTCATCCTTAGAAGGTATAGGCAGGATATTAGAAGGTATAGCAAGGAGTGTATAGAGGTTCAAATATAGATTCCTTAAACCGGAGTACTCGGAGGAAATCCACGCAAGCACAGGGAGAATATACAAACTCCACTCAGGTTGGGCCATGGTGGGAATTGAACCCATGACCTCAGTGCTGTGATGCAGTAACACTAACCATTACACCGTCTGTGCTGCCCATTTACTTATGACATAGGGAAAGACAAATGAGCTGGAGGCATGAAGATCGTCCGCGGACTCATCCATCTTCTACTCGCCCTGCCAGCATCTCCAGGTCTTCATCTAAAGTGACTTTATTTGACTTAGACAATAGCGGGACGCCGCATTGTCCACCCAAGACAGTCCCATCCACACCCACCTACCGTTTTCCTTGTGGTCAGTAAGCCCAGCCACAGGCCATATACCCCTTACCCACTCAGGGGGAGGCCAATAGTCAAGCTCCATATTTTCATGCATGCTGTTTAGAAGTGTCCTACACAATAAAGTATCTATTTTTTATCCTTTACATACACCTGATTCTCATTCATTCACCGGGAGGGTTAGTGCGCTGGATACATTGTGTTTTGTGTTCATCTAAAGATGAGCCTATGCAAGTTAGTAGGTCCCGCTTGATCCTGGCTGAAAGAAGCTGTCGTCTGCGTAATCAACTTTATCTCTACTGCGCAGAATCTAGACATTTCCTGAATTCTTGTCCCCAGCTTTTGGGAAATGGGAAACCCTAACCATCCAGAGAGAGCTCCGGCTGGGGTTTTTATTTAAGTCCACTCATTCTATTGATCCGTTATTACCAGTTAGTCTTTGGGTGGCATCGCAAACAAACTATCTCAAGGCGTTAGTGGATTCCGGTGCAGCTGGGAATTTTATTTCCGAATCTCTTATACAAGACCTCAGAATACAGGTTAGACCCCTGCAGCATACTATGGTCCTATCTGGGGTAGAACGGAAGCACTCTCCAAGCTGGTCTCATTTTCTTCCAAAACCATTTCTGTTGCCCTCAGTGTAGGTGCTCTCCATCATGAGGAAATTGAGTCCTAGTTCTTCCTAAAAGCACTCATGCTCTAGTGTTGGGCCTGCCTTGGTTGAAGACCCATAATCCCACCTTAGACTGGACCACTATGCAAGTTCTAGCTTGGGGATCTCACTGCCAGAATAACTGTCTTTCAAAAGTCATTCCCATGCGAAGTCTTCCTGTCACCCATAGAGGTGACAATTCTGGATCTCCTTTTACCTCGGCAGTGACTAGAGTTGTTCGAATTCTCTAGTTCCTGAGCCATATGTCAATGGCAATGTACGAATATATTCAAGAAAATAAAAAAAGGATTTATTAGACCCTCTACTTTCCCAGCCAGTGCAGGGTTCTTTTTTGTAGAAAAAAGGATGAAGGCCTTAGACTCTGCATCGATTATCGTGGCTTCAACGACATTACAATTAAGAACAGGTATACTCTCCCTCTCATCTCTGAGTTGTTTGACAAGGTGCGCAGAGCTTCTATTTTTACTAAACTCGATCTTCGTGGGGCATACAACCTCATCCATATACGAGAGGGAGACGAGTGGAAAACTGCTTTTAATACCGGAATGGTCACTTCGAGTACCTAGTAATGCCTTTTGGTCTGTGTAACGCCCCAGCAGTTTTCCAAGGTTACGTCAATTAAATTTTTCGTGACATCCTTTATCAATTTGTTGTAGTTTACCTGGGCGATATTTAATTTTTTCTAAGAATCTTCAATTCCATCATCAACATGTCAGAGAGGTCCTCTCTCGTCTCCGGACTCATCATTTGTTTGGGAAAATTTCCAAATGTATTTTTGAAAGACCTGCAGTACCTTTCCTGGGTCATATTATTTCTGGGAAATCTTTGCAAATGGATCCTGAAAAATTGAGTGCCACCTGGGATTGGCCACAACCAAATTCTTTAAAGGGAGTCCAACGATTCCTAGAATTTTATAATTATTACCATTGATTCATTCATGGTTTTTCAACCATTGTTGTCCCCATCACGGCTCTCACTAAAAAGGGAGCTGACCCTTCACGTTGGCCTCCTCAAGCTGTGGATGCCTTTCTAACTCTCAAATTGGCCTTCTCCTCTGCTCCCATCTCAAAACAACCAGATTTGGAGAGACCATTCATGATGGAGGTCGATGTCTCCTCAGTAGGAGTGGGAGACATACTATCTCAACTGGTTGAAGATGGTCGGAACCATCTGTGTGGTTTTTTTCTAGAAAATTCTCTCCCACAGAAAGGAACTATGCCATTGGAGACCAGGAACTTCTGGTCATGAAATTGGCAATGGAGGAGTGGAGAAATCTTCCAGTCTCCAAGGGGTACAATACAGTTTGGGTTGTTGCGGACTATTTCTCTAAAATGGCTCATTTCGTCCATCTAGTTGGTCTTCCTTCTGCACCACACCTAGCCAAGGTTTTTGTACGAGAAGTCTGTTGACTGCACAGACTTCCTATCGAGATCGTGTCGGATAGAGGAGTACAATTTTTGGCTAGATTTTGGCGTGCTCTGCTTTCTTCTTGTGGAGTTAAACATAAATTCTCGTCCGCCTACCATTCTCAGACCAATGGACAAACAGAGAGCGTCAATCAAGAACTAGAGACATTCATCAGATTATTTGTGGAGTCTACTCAGGATGATTCGGTGGATCTTTTGCCTTGGGCTGAATTTGCCTATAATTTTCAATATCATACATCTACGAATACCACACCATTCTTCAGTGTATGATAGGCATCCCAAAGTTCCTGAGTTTCAAGAGCTACCACCTCTCGAAGTTCCCGCAGTTTCTAGTCTCCTAGAGTCCTACTCTAGTGTTTGGAAGGAGGTTCACTCCTCTCTAAAGAAAGCTTCCAGCAGTTATACTAAGTTTGTAGATCGGAAATGTTTGGCTTCTCCTATTTTCAAGTCCGGTGATAGAGTTTGGCTCTCTACCAAGAATCTCAGGGTACCCAGTATGAATTTTACTCCTTGGTTCATTGGTCCTTATCCTGTTCTACAAGTCATCAGTCCTGTAGCCTATAAATTGAATCTTCCCTCTCATTTAAAGATTCCGAATTCTTTTCACATATCACTGCTGTGACCTTTGGTCCTTAATCGGTTCCAACGCTCTCCACCTAAAGCTCCTCAAATTCACACTCATCGAGGAATCGAGATTGAAGTGGAACAAATTTTAGATTCTCATCATCGCCTTGGGACACCTTCAGTACTTGGTAGACTGGAGAGACTGGAGAGTCTACGGTACAGATAAACGTTCTTGAATTAAGGCCTCTGATGTCCATGCTCCACAGCTCATCTGTGCTGTCAGGTTGCAGCCTGGGATCAAACTCTTCTAACCTATGTACCGGCGTCTTCGTTCTCTCAGACAGTCAGATGCCAGGTGCATGGGTAAGTAGCGGACTGAGTATTTTCCCTGGGGTCTGTTAGGACTTTCATACTGCGTCTCCGTGTCGCGATCGTGTTCATGGGAGCAGCCGTGTTGGTCTGTGTCACCTGATGTAGCACCCCCCAATGGTAGTCTTGCGGTCACTCAGCTAATCTCTGCATCCTATGACCTGCTATGTAAGGGTACTTAAGGTTAACTTTTAGGAACAGTAAATCACCTGTGCAGCTTCTCTAGTGATTGTTTTGCTGAGACTGCGTCCTAGACTCCACACTATACTCTAGTGTTCTCTATTAGGAAATCAATAGTGTTACCCATCGCTATTCAGCGTCTGGATTCCCAGTGCATCTATCCATCACTATACAGCGTCAGGATCTCCGTAGCTGTTACCCATCTCTACTCAGCGTCAGGATTCCCAGTGCAGCTCTCCATCGCTACTCACCATCTAGTTTCCCAGTGCAGCTAACCCATTGCTGCTCAGCGTCTGGATTCCCAGTACAGCTACCGATCACTATTCAGTGTCTGGATTCCCAGTGCATCTATACATCGCTATACAGTGTCAGGATCTCCGGTGCTGTCCACATCACTAATCAGCATCTGGATTCCTGTTGTAGCTATCTATTGCTCCTCGAAGATCAGAGTCATTTCTCATCGCTACTTAGCGTCTGTTTTACCACAGCTGTTATTCCTATCCCGAAGTATTCCCTCTGGAGCACCTCCATCACCACTTCTCAATACTACGTTTACAGTCCCTCTGTTTAGCCAGTGCAAGCACCCATAGTTGGTATCTTGTCTCTTGTCTCCTCGCTTCTCTCAGGTACCTACCCTGAGGGCCTGCGACCTGTTCACTTGGTGCAGCGATACCCATATCCCACTTGGAGGGGTCACTGCTAAATACCATCAAGTGGACTAGACTCCGCGCCTAAGGCTAGGTCTCGCCAACACCTGGAAGAGGCCTATGAGAAAGACTTATATACTGTCACCTTATCTTCTGCCACTGGCTCACCCTAGCCTCCCTGAGAGATTAGTGCTTTCAGACAGGGGGCGTGGTGTGGACAGAGCAGCACTCGTGGCTCCCGCCACACCCACACCACACCCCCAGTATAGAGGCACTGATCTCTCAATGTATTGCAGGCTCAGCAGGTGATTCCATTTCCCCCCTCAGCCTGCTGCTTGGTGAGCTCTATGATAGTGAGCACCAGAGGGGACATTGGTGTAAAGAAGGAAAGTGTTTTGTGTTAGGGCAGGGGGGATTTATGTGTGGGTGAAGCGCTGTGTGTGTGAGGTGGGAGCAGAGAACTGTGTGGGGGGTCCTGAGTGACTGTGGGTAGAGTGTGTGAGGGGGGAATCTGAGTAAGGGGGAATATCTGTGTGAGGGGGAAACCTGAGCGAGGGGGGATCTGTATGGGTGCAGTGCTGTATGTGTGTGGGGGTGATCTGAGTGATTGGGGAGAGCTGTGTGTGTGGGGGGCCCGTGAAAATGTTGCTATGTTGCTACATGGTCCCCCTAGGTCTAGTTATGCCCCTGTAAGGTGGTGTTGTTTGGTTGACAGTCTTATATTGTACAAGTATGTAAGATGTATTTTATATTGAATACAGTAAAATACAGGCAACCAATACAGTATATAACTGCTACAGTAGATCAGAGAAGCAGTAAATGTACATTTTGTGAGGAGATACATTAGAATGATGAAAGTTTATTTTTGTTAGGGTTACCACCTTTTTCATTTCAAATTCCCAGACTGCGGCATGGATATGAGGTGTGGGGAGGGACATGGCCAAAACTGCCCTCATGCCCCTTTATATGACAGAGACCCTCATGCCTCTTAATTTGCCAGTGCCCTTTATTCCCCTATAAATTCTATCAGAGCAGAGCCTCCGCATATGCCAGAGTCTCTCATGCTTTTTTAAATGCCAGAGCCCATTATGACCCTTTATATGACTGAGTCCCCCCCTCTTGCCACCAGAGCCTGAGTAAGGCAGCAAACCCCCTCGTGCTCTTGGCCTACCTGGTTTTGTGAATGGATACTTGGAACAGTGTACATGTTGCAAATTATGTGCGTGCAGGTGTTGTAATTGCATAATTATGTAGGAACACACCAGTGGATGTCTCAAAATACAAACAGCCCAGTCACTTAACAAGTGGTGTTGGTTAGTTACATGTATGCACAGTTATTGCATGCATGCACAGTGAGGAAACAGTACAGGAGTGCACTGCTTTCTAACAGTACACAATGATTGTCCTCTGAATGAATCCAATCCAATCCTAAAGATGGTGGTGCACTGAGCTCTGTCTGTGACTGCAGCCACTGTCAGATAGAGATGGCCTTCGGTGGTTTACCATAGATGGCACCATCGGTTATAACCATCTATAGTGAACCATCGATGATTTGCACTACTCGATGGCCACCACTGCCGGGTGCCCATCGCTCACAAATGAGGGGCAGGGCTTAATGGCCACCAGGGGTGGGGGGGCTAAACTCTGTGTCAGTAGCAGAGAAAAAACCCATTGTGTTCCATTTTGCCATCAATGGCAGAAAACCATTGGCTTTCTACCATCGAGAGCAAAACCATCGACCATCGGTAGTAAACCATTGATATTTGTAAACTATCGATGGTTGATGGCCATACCTACTGTCAAGAAGTAGCAGATACAGAGGAAGCGGTCCTTGTGTTGGAGCATAGAAGTCTCACAAGATGTGATGTCAGTGAGTAACAGTGATCTTTATTCTTTCCAGACATTGGGCCTAATTCAGCAAGGATCGCTGATGAGATTGCGTACGCAGATGGGCAATTGTTGCGCACTCTGCATGCATATGCATCACAGGGAGCGTGCGCGAATGCCTCACTACAATTGGGATTGAGATCGCAATGACCATGCAGACGCATCGCAGAGTGATTGACAGGAAGTACCGTTTGGGGGTGGAGACGTGGTATGGTCGGAGAAACGCAGGCGTTCCAGTGCATTTGACCGCCATTTCAGAGGTGTGCATAAATTAGACTCTACGATGGCATATGCAGCTTGAGTGGTCACTGCGTACAGGAAAGTTAGCATTTTATAAGTGAGGTCTGACCTGCCGTAAGTGTGCGAGCGGCTCAGATGTACTTCGATGTTATCGATGTTTTGGCTGGATTGCAGGGTTTTACGGATGTGAGAGTGGGGAAGTGGGCGCCTGCATGTTGTCCGTGCGAGTGCTTTGCAATTGCACGTATTAGCATACTCTCGCAGCAGACCTGCGTACGCCATTGCAGCTGCGAACGCATCAGCGATCCTTGCTGAATTTAGCATATTGCCCAGATAGCTGTCCTAAAATCTGGAATGTCCGTGGTAATCTTAGACAAGTGGTATAACTGTAGCTTAAGTGAAGACCAGTAAGGACACTGGGCCTGATTCAGACCCGGTCGCGAGCGCTGAGCGATCGCAACCGGGTCGATGGTGGCCCAGAGCGCATGCGCACGACGGAACCGGCTCCGTCGTGTGCATGCGTGAGACCCGGATAGCGACGGGCAATCCGTCGCTTCGGGTCTCATACCAAAGGGGGCGTGCTGTCGATGTTGAGTGAACGCCTCCGTTTGGGGGCGGCCCCACTGACATTACGAGTGATGTCAGTGGGAGAGATTTCAGCTCTGGGGCTTGCGGCAACAAGACCCTACCACAAGGGTTTCGTCGCAAGCCCGATGGTCGCGATGGTCTTCCTGGCCGCTCGCTATAGCTGTGGGTGGTCACCCACAGCTATGCGAGCGGCCAGGAGGCCGTTCTAGAAAAAAAATAGCCCGGCCGTGATTCAGAGCGAGCACTCTGTCAGAGCGTCCGGCTCTGAATCAGGGCCCCTATTTCAAAATAAATATAGTGCGATAAGGAGTACAGGAGTACAGTTTTTGCAGTGTCTTGTGTGAGATACAGTATTTGCATTTTCTGGATATAGGGTCTATGTACTAAGCCTTGGAGAGAGATTAAGTGGACAGAGATAAAGTACCAAACAATCAGTTCCTGTCACTTTACAGGCTGTTTTTGAAAAATTACAGTTAGGTGCTGAGTGGTTAATACTTTGTCAATTGCTGATTGTAGTGTGATAATTTCACCTAAATTCTCATTGTGAGAATGTATCAATTTCTCAAGCCGGGACAGAGATTGCCAGAAAGCCCTGTCCCTGCAAATCATCACAGCACAATCCTCACTGTATTTTTTGCAATAAATACAGAGTGCCTCACAGTACAGGAGCATCATCGACCAGTTGACCAGAGGAGAGAGCTCACCGATCACCAGACCCAATGGCTATAGGTAAGAGAGATGGAATGCATTTTATATGCAAGTAGTTAAATAAGCCCTGAGCCTGTTGGTCTGCCTCCGGACAAGCAGGGGTTAATGGTTATGGTAAGATAATGTTGTAGGTGGGGTTTTGGGGTGGGGAATTGTGTTTGGAGTGGGGATTCAGGGCCATTTTGAGAGTTAATGCAGCATCCACTTTAGGGAGTTTCTGCTGTGAAATCGGTTCCCGGCTTCCCTTCCTCTTGGTTTTTGCTTTGTTTGGTGTTGGCTTAATTGTAGCAGAAAAGAACGGTTGCAGTCGCTACTATGCAGTCAGATTTACCAAGAGCTATAGGCTACTAATATCACAGATTCTTTCATAGAGGGAAGCATGTAGCGATGGGCGCTCGTGCAGTATGTGCTTTGAAGCTGAACCAGAAAGCTTCCACCACTTTGTCGGGACAAGCTGTTTTTGGAGCCCGTCTCTCAGCAATAGCTGGTATAGTCCTGTGTAAATGATCATTTTCACTTTGCCTACATTTAAAAAATAGAAATTGCACAAATGTGTGATGGGATTAAGGTACTGTATGGGAGAGAATAGTAGTTTACCACATGGTCAAAATGCAGTCGTTTTCCAACTGCATTTTTCACCAGACCTATTTAACACCTGATAGATATCTAATATAGATTATATTTTATATAACATACCTGATATGGTTACGTCTTCCAAATTTATGGATTAAAGAGGTACAAAAATCAAATATAACAATAAATTAAAAATAGAAACAAAAATAAAATAGCACTGGCACAGGAGATATCTTTCGTAATACATTGTAGTAAAGATGACGCTGACAGCAGGCCGCTGTAGCAGATTCGGGGTTGGAGGGGGGCAATCAGTGTGATTGCCCCACCCCCTGTACCTGCCCATGACAGGCTGTATGGGGATGGTCCACACAGGCCTCTCCTTCTTGTGAAAACATCTCTACCTCAGCCAGACATTATACGGAGTTGAGGTTGCTTGGGGGAAGCAGACACATATTACCAAAATAATTTCTATTTCATATATGTCTAGGAAATATGTGCAAGTTACCAAGTTTTAAATATGTCTATTCATTCAATCACCTGAAATGAGTAAGCTGGCAAATGAGACATATTACTGGGATCAAACATTAACCAGGTCCCTTGACGCTTCCCCTGACCTTGGAAATGGGAACTGCTCTGTCCAAGCCAGACTGAGACCAGGAACCATTTATGTTGGCACAGACTATTAAGCTTAGTGTAGTGTGAAGAGAGAAGCAGAGTAAATACACCTTATTCAGGTCAGGACTGGGTTCTGGACTTATGTTTGTCAAACTTTCTTGCATCAACGTTTAAATGTTTATCTGAGCTTTTTGGAAAACACCGTAGTAACTGTTTCCAGAAAACACCTGTATAGAGAACTATGTCTGTAATTATTGCTAATATGGTGTAGAAATAATATAATGTACATTAATAATAACCAGAGAAGTTGGCAAATTTTGTGCCATTTATAATGTTTACCTTACTCATAAATCTTAACGTTAAAACTGCATTACCACCTTACTGGCAAAACATTGCTGTAAAATTGTTACTTAAAGATCGGAAGGACCATAATTTACTTTATGTAGTTAGAATGTCTCGTTTAATAAATGGTGCAAGGTATATCAATCTGAAATGATTGAAATTAATTATCAATTATACAATTTTAATTGATAAAACATTTTCCACTAGTTAATTATGTACACTAAAAAGGAATAATGCTCTTGTTGAGTTTGACTATTTTATTTAAATGTAAATTGCATTCACTAATAATCTGCAATTGTATAAACTGTACTTGTAAAGATGGACAAACTGCAAGATGCATGCAGCTCTGCACCAGTAACGTATGCACCATGTGTAGGCCAGGCCTACATAAACTACAGTAGCACCCATCACTTTCACTTTACTGCTGGTTCTGGCCTTGCTCATGTGTAGAACAAAACTGTGATAGCTGGGGAGGGGGGACTGAGACTGCCAGGGAAGGATCAGAAGATCCTCTGTACGCAATGCTATCCTCAAAGGAACAGACTGGCTCATGCTGTGGGGTCACTAGGGGTGTGTGGGGGGTGTGGAAGGCATCGGGTGTCACCCACCAAGGGGGTGACACTAAAATGTCGGCTCCTCCTCAGTGACAGGGAGCCGGGTGCTGCACACTAAAATCACAGTGCAGTGCCTGCTCCCGGTCACTGAGGAGGAGTCAGCAGTTCAAGGACAGTCTTTGGAGGCAGCACAGCATCTCCGGGAATGCTGGGCACGCCCCCAGAGTGATGCAACTAGAGATGTGCTGTGAGGCCACGCCCCATTTTCAACAGACGCAGGGGGCACCCAGTGCCGCCACTGGGCTCAAGCTCAATTGTTATCTCTATTATCTCCTGTGTTAAGCTTTTCTTGAATTGCTATGATACCTGATTTTAGCCTTATTAAATAGAAGGTTTTTACTCTGCAATTTGGAGCACCTTCCCGATAACATTGAAACTATCATTAAAAACGATCCTTCTTTCCTCACACTGTCCCCTTTATTCCCTTCCTTATTAAACTTAATGCTGCTTAACAGTGCTCCTAACAATGAATATAGACACAACTCTCCAATGTAATAGGGTGTCAGTTCTCTATAACTCGCATTTTACAGAGTTACTAAAAATCCCCATTTTCACACTCACATCCAGATGTTTTCACATTGAAAATAATCAACTTGCCCAATGTAATAAGGTGTCTGTTTAAGACTTGCAAAAAAAAAGGTAACCAAAAGTCCCCAAATAATAAACCTGCTTCAGGATGGTGGGTATATCCTGAGCAAGTCAGATTAACACAGAAACATGCACATACTGTATCCATGAGATATGTACATGTTTCTGTGTGTACTTATGTAAAAGGTTTCTTAAAAAAATGTAAAAAATTACCTGCAGTCCCCCCCAAAGCCTTACCAGCTCCGGACTTTCTAAAGCCTGTCCTGGTTCTAAAAATACAGGGGACAAATTGTGTAGGGGTCCCCTGTATATTAAGAACCAGCACAGAGCTTTGCAGATCCGGTCCTGGTTATGGAAAAACAGGGGACAAAACGAGTAGGGGTCCCCTGTTAATTCCATAACCAGCACCAGACTCTTTCAGGCGGGGGGGTAATGCCACAGCCAGGGAAAACCTTTCACCGGTTTCCCTGGCCAAAGCATTACCCCTGACCGCTAGTCAGCCCAGGCCGGGGAGCCCTGGGGAGTTGGGGACCCCCCCAATAAAGCGGTTCTCCTCTCCAGGGTACCCCAGACCTTAGGGCAGTGGGTGCCAGGTTGATAGTGTTTTGTGTAAATTATAGTGTTAAATATTCTATTTAGTTGTGGAACTAGATGTACCAGCAAACCTCCGCCGCATGCTGGTATTTGGAGAACCACAAATACCAGCATGCGGGGCATTACGGGCCCGCTGGCACTTGTAGTTCTATAACTAAAGAAATACGTAAAAAAAATACAAACAAACACCGTGATAGTAAAACTTTAATAAAAACATACCTGCACACTCACACTCACACATACTCGCCTAGGATCCGAAGTAATCCATAGGGGTACCTGAAGAAAAAATCCATACTCACCTCTCCTATGCGTAGATCACGTCCTCTTGTCCAAGTAGGCATCCAAAGGGTTAAAATAACAACCCGGAAAAAGCCGTACCATGCTGGACTGAGCAAAGGTATTTGTGAGTACACATACCTTTGCTCCGCGTAAATGACCAGGACACACGTGTGCCCCATCATTGAAGGAGCCGGCAGCCAATCAGCGGGCATCTCTTGTGGTTACGATGTAGCGGTTCCCACGATAGACTTCAATAGAGAATTCTCCCCATTGAAGTCTATGAGAAAGACAGGCTGACTGCATTCAGCCAATCAGCGAGCTGCTCTGACGGAGATGCCCGCTGATTGGCTGCTGGCTCCTTCAATGACGGGGCACACATGTGACCCGGTCATTTATGCGGAGCAAAGGTATGTGTACACACACATACCTTTGCTCAGTCCGGCATGGCACGGCTTTTTCTGGGTTGTTATTTTAACCCTTTGGATGCCTACTTGGACAAGAGGACGCGATCTACGAATAGTAGAGATGAGTATGGATTTTTTTCAGGTACCCCAGTGATTTTCAACCGGTGTGCCGCGGCACACTAGTGTGCTGCGAGCGGTTCCTAAATGTGCTGTGATAGAATCGCCGCCCGGAGATGCCCCCCACAGCTTAACTTTTAACTTTGTGCCCTGCCAGCACTGAGCTCTTCCGGGTGGCTCAGCTGCTGCCCGGCTTACCAAACGAGACGTGGCGTCATGATATTATAGGTCACGCACGCCGCATTGCTGTCCCGCCTGCACAGTACTGCTCAGTGCTGACGCACCAATCGCGGCTGAAGAGCTGAAAGTGTCAGGATCTGCCCAGTAAAAGGGCATCTAGACGCTATCGAGGGACAGGGAGCTCCAGTTAGGGGGGCAATGTATATAATTTTGCTGTCTGTGGGGGCCAGTGTAATTGTATTTTTTTATGTGGGGGCAATGTATATTATTTTGCTGTCTGTGGGGGCCAATGTAATTGTGTTTTTTATGTGGGGGCAATGTATATTATTTTGCTTTCTGAGGGGGACTGTGTGATCTTTTTTTATCATTTGTGGGCCAGTGTGTTTTATTTTGCTGTCTGGGGGACCAGTGTGTTATTTTACCAGGGGTGTATCTAGGGATCCAAGCGCCCCTGGCAATGTAATGGACTGGCGCCCCCCCTATGCAGTGCCCCCAGTAGTAACCCTCCAGTAGCAATCCCCCTATGCTGCATTGCCCCCATTAGTAGCCCCCCCTATACAGTGCCCCCAGTAGAGTGTCCCCCTATACAGTGCAACCCCCTAAATTACCCCCAGTAGTGGCCACCCCTATACAGTGCCCCCAGTAGTGGCCACCCCTATACAGTGCCCCCAGTAGTGGCCACCCACCTAAATTGTCCCCAGTAGAGGCCACCCATACACAGAGCCCCCAGTAGCAGGCACCCCAGCCATAAAGTGCCCCCAGTAGTGGCCACCCCTTATTTCAGTGCCCCCAGTAGTGGCCACCCCTATAGAGTGCCCCTAGTAGTGGCCTCCCCTATAGAGTGCCCCCAGTAGTGGCCACCCCTATACAAAGCGGTCACCCCCTATTTCAGTGCCCCCCCTACACACACACAAAGAGAGAAAAAAAAAAAACTTACCTGATCCATGCTCCTGACGCGACCGCCGCTGTCCGCTTAGTCCCGCCCGCTCTTCTCCTGCATGGGAGAGACATCATACGTCATGACGTCTCTCCCATCACATGCTGCAGAGGGAGCTGGAAGACGGAGCTCATTAGTGAGCTCCAGCCGGCCCCCTCCGCGGACAACGCAGCAGCTAATGAGAGTCAGGCAGACTCTCATTAGCCGGCTGCTATTACAAACACACAGCCGCCGCTGGCGGCTGCGTGTTTGTAAACTGTGTAGGGCAGACCGCTATCACTGCGGTCTGCCCTACACTTGTGGGGCCGAGGGACTTGTCCACCCCTTGGCTACTGGTGGCACTGCCGGGTGGCACCCCCCTTTGGTCGGCGCCCCTGGCGAGTGCCATCCTGGCCAATGGGTAGATACGCCCCTGTATTTTACCTTCTGTTGGGGGCAGTGTGTTTTTTTTTTTAATGAGGGCCAATGTGTTTTATTTTTGTTTTATGTGGAGGCCAATGTGCTTAATTTTTGTTTTCTGGGGAGGCCACTGAATGTGTTTTTCCCCCCGTGGGGGCCAATTTGAGTGTTTTTCTCCATGGGGGACATATGGTGTGCCTTGGCAATTTTAAAATCTTGTTCGGTGTGCCGCGAGTTCAAAAAGGTTGAAAATCACTGAGGTATCCCTATGGATTACTTCCGATCCTAGGTGAGTATGTGTGAGTGTGCAGGTATGTGTGTGTTTGTGTGTTTTTATGTATTTCTTTAGTTGTGGAACTACAAGTGCCAGTGGGCCGGTAATGCCCCACATGCTGGTATTTGTAGTTCTCCAAATACCAGCATGCGGGTTAGGCTTGCTGGTACATCTAGTTCCACAACGAAAGAGAATATTTAACAGTATAATTTACACAAAACACTAACAATATCAACCCGGCACCCACCGCCCTAGGATGCCGGGGATAGCCCCGGCCTATCAGTCTAGGCCTGGGGTGCCCTGGAGAGGGGGACCGCTTTATTGGGGGGGTCCCCAACTCCCCAGGCATCCCCGGCCTGGGCTGACTAGTGGTCAGGGTAATACTTTTGTCGGGGAAACCGGTGAAAGGTTGTCCCTGTCTGTGGCATTACTCCCCCGCTAGAAAGAGTCTGGTGCTGGTTATGGAATAAACAGAGGACCCCTACACATTTTGTCCCCTGTATATTTAGAACCAGGACAGGCTTTAGAAAGCCCAGGGCTGGTAAGGCTTTGGGGGAAGCTGCACGTAATTTTTTTTTTAAAATACAGACAGAAGCCATCACAGATCTCACTGATCTGTGATGGCTTCTCTAAAACTCGCACCTTTTAATGCTAGTCACATAAAAAGGTGTCAGTTTAACTAGGGAACAACTCGCCTAAACTCGCAAATGGAGTAGCCTCGAGCTGAAAAGTTCGCAGGCTATTGAATTTGCGAGTAACAGCACAAACTCGAACCTTTAAAAAATGTGAGAAGGTGCGAGTTTGTACTGTGACTAAAACAGACACCCTATTACATTTTGCCCAATATCTCAGTACTGTAATGTGCATAATAATATTAATAAGATTATTACAGTAAAACAGCAATCATGTTTTGTGTGTGTTATTTCAGAACTTTCCAGTTAACATGTCTGTAGAAGAAATCCCATATCTGTATCTCAGTGCATGGTCATATTAGGCCTAGTGAATCCATCTAGGAAGTTATTTGGATGGGACAATTCTGATTTCATGGTACTGTCACACAATCAGTATGTCTGTCCTTATTTGAGGGAGGACATATGGTATTTCCATAAAAACATAAAAATGGTGGAACCACAGAACAAGCGAATGGTCACGCTCACAGTCAGTGCTTCCCTGCATACAAAAATAATGCATCCCCTTGCATTGCATCTTCAGTGCAAATTTGCACCCATAAGCTGAATTTGTTCTCCACTGTAAATAAGGCCATTATATGTATGTTTACATATACACATGTATGTTTAGCGTAGCTTAGTAGAGCTGCTTATCTTTGATGGCATATAACTGTTTTTATTTTGTAACAAAGAATAATGTGGCTGTACAGTCACACGTTGTTCTCCCTGCCTCTATCACCTTTTAATCTTCTTTTCTGTAGCTAGTCTTTGATAATTAGATCCCTCTGGTTTCAGCTCTTATTGAGATGAAAGAATCCCAGCAGTGTATCTAACTGGTAAAAACCTGATTGTTTAGACCTGGCATCCAAGGTCCATCAGCTTTCCTGAGCTCATTTGCTCTTCATCTTGTTTATACATAGTTGATGCACGCAGGGGATGGATTAGTGTAGAGTACCATGCTGTGGCTTCACGTGTTTTCCCTGTGTATTTCTGTCTAGAAAAAAAACACTTTCTTTGTACTTAGTGCTACTGAAGCAACAGAAGAAAATAAGTCCTCAGCAGATGACCTTTGCCAACTAACCTTGCAAAGCCATCTTTGAAGAAGTGACAAGAGATCACTAAGATTTCTTAATCAGAACAAATGACCAGTCTGATAATTTTGTGTCTGGGCTATGGTGGAAAGACCTTCACGTGTCTTCAAATTTGAAAGGCTTAAGGTTGGTACTTTTTCAGGTGAATGTTGCCAGCCCTACAGTATACTCTACAAGTGTTTAAAGGTTTTTTTTTTAGGTTCCAGGGTCTTTGCTTGTAACATCCCAGAGTGAGCTACAGTATTGTTGAGGTACAATGTAGAAAATCACAATCTAAATGGGCTTTCAAACAAACCAGTATAAGCCTCTGTTACAGTTCAAGAAACATACTTTAACCCATTACTATCCACAATATGTAGATTCTCCTTCTGTGGCACTGGGCCTTACTTCAATACAATAAGAGGAGATATGGTAAGAACTTACCTTTGTTAACTCCCTTTCTACGAGGTCCTTAGGGTCCACAGGTGACCTTGGTGTATAGGTGGATGACGTAGGCATCGGGCACCATGCAGTTAATCTCTTTCCCCCAGGATGCACTGGTCCCCCTCCATACCCCGCCTTCCTGCCAGGGCATTATTCAGTTTAGTAGCAAGCCAGAGGCCAGAGGAGAGTACTGTGAGAGAGAAGGAAGTCTGGAACATACAAGAAACACATTCTCACTAGGAAGGAGACAGAGACTGTAGACCAGACAACACCATAGCTACTGTACAGGGCATAAGGGCAGGTGCCCTGTGGACCCTAAGGACCTCGTAGACACGGAGATAACAAAGGTAAGGTCTTACCATAGCTCCTCTTTTCTACTTCAGGTTCCTTAGGGACCACAGGTGACCTTGGGGATGTCCCAAAGCAGTTCCCCTTAAGGGTGGGTACGCTCCTGTACAGAAAGGAGGACCTGCTGCCCAAAGGAAGCATCCTGAGAGGTGAAGGTATCAAATGAATAATACTTCACAAAGGTCTGAAGACCAGGTGGCCGCCTTACAAAGCTGTACAGCCGAGGCACCACGCCGAGCTGCCCACGAAGGGCCCACAGACCTCGTAGAATGAGCAATACAGAAGGCAGAGCTGGAAGGCCCCCACTAGAGTAGGCCTCCAAAATAGTCAGACAAAGCCATCGTGCCAAAGTCTGCTTCGTGGCAGGCCAACCCTTTTTATGGAACCCAAAAAGGACAAAGAGGGAATCTGAATTTCTGTATGACCGAGAACGGTCCACATAAATTCTGAGGGCTTGCACCACATCCAAAGAGGCCCCACCTGCTGAAAAACCCGGCCCAAGAAAAGCCGGAACCACAATTTCCTCATTAATGTGGAAACTTGTCACCACCTTGGGAAGGAAACCAGGGTGAGTACGAAGTACTGCCCTGACCTGGTGGAACACCAGATATGGAGAGCGACATGAAAGGGCCCCCAAATCTGACACTCATCTAGCCGAAGCAATGGCCAGAAGGAAGACGGTCTTAAACATAAGCCATTTCAAATCCACTGATTCCAGTGGTTCAAAAGGTGGGCCCTGCAAGACCCGAAGGACAACCACCAAATCCCAAGGCTCCACCGGAGGCACAAAGGGTGGCTGAATCTGCAGCACATCTTGTAAAAAGGTGCGCACATCCTGCAGAGTCATAATCTGTCTCTGAAACCACACAGACAGGGCCGAGACCTGTACCTTCAGTGAAGCCAGGTGGAGTCCTAGGTCCAGGCCTGCCTGGAGGAAAGCCAGTAACCTGGAAATCCTAAATGTCTGAGGATCATACTCTTTAGGGGTGCACCACTGAAAGAAGGAGTGCCAAACTCTGTGGTAAATCCTGGCAGAGGCTGGCTTCCGTGCACTCATCAAGGTGTTAACCACCACACCAGAGAAGCCCTTTGACCTTAAGAGGGATGCTTCAAGAGCCATGCTGTCAAAGCCAAGCAACCCAGATCCGGGTGAAAGCAGGGACCCTGTGACAACAGGTCCCGACGTTAAGGTAACAACCATGGAGTGTCTATCGACAGACTCTGAAGGTCTGAGTACCAGTGCCTCCATGGCCATGCTGGAGCCGCCAGTAGGAGCCTGCCTCCTTCCTGCTTGAAGTTTCTGAGTACGCGAAGAAGAAGGGACACCGGAGGAAAAAGGTATGTGAACCAAAAGGTCCACCTGACCAACAGAGCATCTACTAGTAGAACGCCTGCATCTCTTGTCCTCGATCTGCTCACTGGTAGCTTGTAATTGTGTCGGGAGGCCATTAGGTCCACGTCCGGAAGGCCCTCATCTGTCCACCAGGAGTTGAAACACCTCCTGGTTAAGAGACCGTTCCCCTGGATGCATGTCGTGACGGCTGAGGAAGTCTGCTTCCCAATTCAGGACTCCGGGTATGAACACTGCCGATATGGTTGGCAGATGGCCTTCTGCCCATGTCAGGATGCGTGCCACTTCTCGCATGGCCGCCTGACTTTGAGTACCTCCCTGGTGGTTGAGGTACACCACCATCATGGCATTGTCTGACCGCACCTGCACAGGACTTCCTTGTAGGATGTGTCTTGCTCTTGTGAGAGCCAGGAAGACTGCCCTTAGTTTAAAATATATTGATTGGAAGGACGGTTTCCTCTAGCGTCCACCGACCCTGAAAGGAGTGGGGATCTGACACTGCACCCCAATCCCACAGACTGGCATCTGTTGTCAGTAGGGTCCAGGCTGGTATCCAAAAGGGGCATCCCTGGATGAGATGCTGAGTTTGCAGCCACCAAGCCAGAGACAACCTGACTTCCGGGGAGAGCACAATTGTCTGTGCCTTCAATTTCCGAGGTGATCTGGCCCATCGGGCAAGGATCAATGTCTGTAGAGACCTCGAATGAAATTGCGCATACTCCACCATGTCGAACGTTGACACCATCGACCCCAACAATTGCATTGCTGCATGAACAGAGACCCGGTGACTGTGGAGACATCTGCGTACTCGCGTCTGCAACACCGAGATCTTGTCTGATGTTAGGAAGATCCTTTGCTGTTGTGAGTCCAATAGAGCTCCTAGATGCAGCATCCTCTGCGACAGAGTTAGAGACGACTTCTCCCAATTTAGGACCCATTCATGCGACTGAAGCACCGAGATGGTCATCTGGAGGTCAGGAGAAGTACCTCTTGAGATCCTGCCAGGAGCAACAGATCGTCCAGATATGGTAATAGGCGGATCCCCTCAAGCCGCAGATGGGACGCCATTACTGCCATAATATTTGTAAATACCCGAGGGGCCGTGGATAGGCCAAAGGGTAATGCCTGGAACTGGAAGTGTTGCTGTTGCACAGCAAACCTGAGAAACCGTTGAAGTCACAATAGGGATATGCAGATAGGCATCCCGGATGTCCAGGGATACCATGAAATCCCCTGGTTCCATAGCCAGTATGATAGTACGTAGTGTCTCCATCCAGAAATGAGGTACTATGAGGAACCTGTTTAGGCACTTGAGGTTCAGGATAGGGTGGTAGGTCCCATTGGGCTTTTGCACCAAAAACAAGTTGGAATAAAACCCCATGCCCCGCTGGGGCTCTGGTACTGGGACAATCACTCCTGCCTTGCGCATGGAATATACCACCTCCTGTATCAGTAAGGCTTTGTCCTTGTTGGAGACGTCCGAGTGGAAGAGTTGGTGAAGGGGTTGGCTACGAAACGAGAGGGCATAACCCCGAGAGACCACTTCTCTTACCCAGGCATCTGTTTTGGTCTGATGCCAGCACTGGCCAAACTGAAGAAGTCGGTCTCCCACTGTGGGGTCCCCAAAAGGGAGGCCCGTCCCGTCATGCTGTGGACTTGTCGTCCGGTTTAGAGGCTGGACGCCTTGTACTCCAAGCTTGCTTTTTGAGTCTGCCAGTCTTCCTGACAGCCATCTGCTTGGCAAATGACTGGCTTTTAAGGCTAGTCTGCGCTCTGTAGGGCCAAAAGGAGGGAGTTCGGGAACCAGAGGGGACTTATGGCAGACGAGCCGACTTGGCCGCTGCTAAAGTGTCCACGATCTTGTCTAGATCTGGACCAAACAATACTTTCCCATTGTAGGGTAAAACTTCCGCTTCCGCCCTCCAGGAACAGAGCCATAAGGACCTGTGCACTATGACAGCCGCGGCTGACACTCTGGAGGATAACAAACTGACATCCAGGGCTGCCTCAATCATATAGGTAGCCGAGTCACGTATCTTTCCCACCAGGGACAGCTGGTCCTCTGAAGCATCAGGAGACAGGGACTCCTCCAACAGATCTGCCCAGGATTCCACGACCCTAGCTACCCAAGAGATAGCTATAGAAGGTCTGGCCACTGCTCCTGACAAGGAGTAAATGGACTTTAGGCAGTTTTCCACTTTCCGGGTCAGTTGAGTCCTTTAAGGATGCAATGGAAGGCATAGGTAAGGTCGCACTTTTGACTAAGCGTGTTACATGGGAGTCCACTACAGGAGGTGAAACCCATTTCTTGAAGTACTCCTCAGGAAAGGGGTATGCATTGACCAGACACTTTTGCGGCTGGAACCGCCTCGCTGGAGCCTTCCATGCCTCCTCCAGATGATCCACTAACTGATCTGACAGAGGGAAAATGGCTGTAGAACTTTTAACCCTCTTAAACAAGGGGTGTTTAGATTTAACAGCCGGAGGAGTATCTTCCGCCTCAATGACCAACACCTCTTTTACTGCTCGGACCAGGCCCAGAATGTAAACACTGGACTTGTGCTGCTCATCCCTTGGGGATAGTTCCGAGTCAGACTCTGGAAGCACCCCATCGTCCTCGGATGACCTGTCATCCTCGTCCACATAGGCTTGGCGAGGAGACACAGAAGGCCTTTTGCCAGCACCCTAGGGGTCCTAGATAGTGAATCAGGGTCAGGGTCCGCAGACAGGTTGACCTGAAACCCTTCTGGTACATTAACCACCTGTGGTGCCAACTGGATCTGTGGCATAGGAGCCAGAACCAGCGGTTGGTGTGAAAACCCCACTTGGGGGAGCATAGGGGGCACAGCCATGCGAACCATAAGCATCTGCAGTGCCTGAGCAAAGCACACCCACGGGGGTTCTTGCGCAGTCCCAAGGACTGAAGAGGGACCTGGAGGGACATAACACCTGCCACATAAACCCTCACACAGCACATCAGTCTCCCCAATGCCAGCAGCACAACGCACACAAGCCTGGAAGGCAAGGATAGACACTCGGGTATTATCCTCACTGCTGGACATGGTGAAAGGATATATAGGTGTGTAAATAGGGGTATACACCAAAACGGTTTGTGACCTAACCAGACCTGTACAGCAAGTCAGGGCTAAAAGGAAAAACAGTGTACAGCAATATTTTCAGTAGAAAGTAAAGCAAACACATTCAGATGCTAGCAAACAGTCACAAACAATGCAGGATAAAAACTCTGCGCTACCTGGCACTTTAAATCAACCTTAAAGAAACTGAAGCCTGAAAGGGTTGAAGGTGCTGCAAATCAACTTCAAAACCAAAAGGGTTAATGAAGGCTGCAACTACATACCAGATCCGTGGGGGGGAGGGGCCGGCTGCTGTGCAGGCGTGCCATCTCCCCCCGGCCAGACTAAGAACTGCCGGGGATGCCGTACCCTTCCTCCTCCAGAGCCAAGCGGTTATTTGTCCCTGGTGGCCTAGTGGACGCCGGGGTATGGGGGGACGATCGCCACTGCTGACCGGCGCCGGGCGTCCCCTACCTGGCGCTAACGGGCTGCCCCACGGCGGTTCCCATCCAGTGATGCTGTGCACAGTATTCTTTACCTAACCTCCAGCTCCCCCGCCGCTGCAGCCCTGGAAGCCGACATGTCCCGCTAGCAGGGACACGCCGCTCTTGCCCAGACTCGCGGTTCTGTGCTGGGACGCGGCTCCAGTAGGGGGGGGTGTAGGAGTGGCGGTCCTTACTTCTGCTGGACTGTCAGGGCCGACCGATCAATCCCGCTGACTAAAGTCAGCCAAACTCTTCAAAACTTCAGGGGCTCTCTGATAGCCACCCTGCGATACCCGGTGCTCCCCAACCTCTCCGGCCGGGGCACCACACTAAACTGAGCAATGACCTGGCTGGGAGGCGGGGTATGGAGGGGGACCAGTGCATCCTGGGGGAAAGAAGTTAACTGCATGGTGCCCGATGTCTACGTCATCCACCTATACCCCAAGGTCACCTGTGGACCCTAAGGAACCTGAAGTAGAAATACTTTATTATCCAGTTAGGACTAGAAACCAGTGGTATGTATGGGAATCATTTCATATAACTTCTTGGGATATGATCAATAAAACACAATGCTCAACATAAATGCTGTTTCCCCTGATACAGAAGTGGAACCTTGCAATGTAATTGTAACATCACTGGGTACTTCTTCTATAAAGGCTTAATCCAACTTAGGTCACCCTTACACTCCACTGGTGGTGCTGACAGTCAGAGGTTGAAGTGAGGCAGATGGTTACAATGGAGTACCAAGTTGGTCCTGCAGCACTGTAAGGGGGCGATCAGGGCGATCGCTCACTCCCCACCTCAATATACTTCTCTCCTACCTACAGCTGTCAGCAGAGTGCGGGTGTGCGGCACAACAGGACAGGAAAGGGTAACTTTGTTAAGATTCGTGTTGGCCTGAGATTGCTATCTGAATATCACTTTTTTGCTTTTCGGGTATTTACTATTATTAAAGTCGGGTGATTTCATCATCTTTTGGGGCTGAAATCGGGTGTGTGAATGCCGCAAATTCGGCCATTTTGATCACTAGAAATGAATACACCATTGGCTCAAATTGGAAGTACTTTTTATTCACTTCAGCCTAAATCGTGAATTTACCATTACTCTTTTTGCTATGTTCATACAGACAAATCGGGGACTTAATAGAAGTTTCAAATGCACCACCTCCTGAGCAGCAAGAGTCCATCAAACATACACAAATCAGTGTGATTTGTGTATGTTTATTAATTAAGTGTTTTAAAGATTAATTTTTTATTCAAAATTTACATGGGGTCCCCCCTCTAAAGCATAACTGTGAGGTTCTGGTTTTGTTGTGGACCCGGGGTGGTAAGAGGAGCAGACACTGAAGCACGTTTAAAAGTAAATGAGTGGCTTAACAGAGATGAATGTGGTAAAACAGAAAGTCCGGGTATAGCACTTAAGTGCACTTGGGAGCTGTAGTGAGGCAAATAGGAAAAAGTCCAGTTAGTGAGAGGCAATGGAAAATGTCCAGGTAGTGACTGGTTAAGAGAAAATGTCCAGGTAGTGACTGGTTAAGAGAAAATGTCCAGGTAGTGGCAGACAAGAGGAACTGTCCAGGTGGTGACTGATTAATGAAGACTGAGGAAGAAATATCCAGCAGAGTGTCAGTGGAGGCAAGGTGCAGGGTGAACAGCAGGACTCAGGTACTCAGGCAAGGGGAAGGTAATGGAGGATGCAGGGTAGTCCAGTGAGGTTGGAGCAGACAAGCAGGCAGGCAGGTAGCGTTTCACAGGTAACAGGTGGTGAGCACAGGGAACTCTCTCTCAGCTATGCTGAGAAACATGTTGCACTGGCAATGAAGTGAGGCTCTGAACCTCCCTAAATACCAAGTGCTGTGCCGTGACTGGCCAGAGAGAGCATGTTACAAACCAGGATTGGGCGAGCAAATCACATGCCCGGAGGCAAGATGGCGGCGCCCATGCCAAACGGAACGGAAGCACTGGCAGACTGTCACGGCTGCCGACACTTGAGACTCCTTGGAGGGGCCAGGCATACAAGGCACAATAAACTGGGGTGGCTTTAGGAATGACCTTTTCATGAAATCACGATAGCACGGAATAAAAGTAAATAGAATTTATTCATAGGAGAAATATAATAGCAACGTCTCACATAAAGTCTCAACAACACTGAGGTTCACATAAGCAATAATAAGTATAGGAGAAAACCCCCCATATAGTCTTTAACACAGAAAAGTTAATATGATAGGGAACCCCAAGTCTAGTATGAGGCAAACACCTCAGGATGGTATAGAGGAGCTTCACCTGGGTGGAACCCTGTAGTGATGGAGATACAGAGCAGAGTGAGCCTTGTGATGAGGTGAAAGACGGAGCAGGGTTGAGCCTTATGATGTGGTGAAAGACGGAGCAGGGTTGAGCCCTGTGATGCGGTGAAAGACGGAGCAGGGTTGAGCCCTGTGATGCGGTGAAAGACGGAGCAGGGTTGAGCCCTGTGATGCGGTGAGGTCGGAGCAGGGTTGAGCCCTATAATGCGGTGAGGTCGGAGCAGGGATGACCCTGTGATGCGATGAGGTTGAAGCATGGTTGAGCCCTGTGAAGCGGTGTGCTTCCGGAACGGGTTGAGCCCTGCGGTGTAACTAGAATCCGGAGCTGGGTTGAGCCCCGCTACACAATGAAGGTTGAAGCAGGGTTGAGTCCTGTGAAGCAGTGTGATTCCGGAACAAGGTTGAGCCCTGCGGTGTGACTAGAATTCAGAATGGGGTTGAGCCCCACGATGTGATGATAACTGTAACAGTGCAGTTGACAACTGTAACGAAGATGGGTTTGATGTCCACAGGAGTGAGAGGCAACAGGCAAAATAAATCGTGCAGCAAAAGGTGAAACCACAGCAATGGAGCAAAAGCAATACTTAGGCAATGGCTATGCTGAGCTCTGTAGTGCAGCTGGTAACTGGCATCAGAAGTTTAGCTGGAACATGAGCGGAGATGTAGCAAAGTCCACAGCAACCCACAGGCACAACAGGGATCTGGCAGGAGTCCAAGAAAGACCTGAAAGTAACGTTGCACAGACAGTGAGACACAGAAACAGGCTTTATACTAGAGGTCTGTGATCCATAGGAAGTTCAGAACATGTGACCCAAATGGAATCAGGTTTGAAATAATGAGCAATTTAGTAATCCCACAACCTGACAACACTTTGGAAACAGATGATCACTTTAACTCTCTATTCCCTGTATGTGAAGAACGCCAGCAAGCAGGATAGCTCCTCCAGCGACCACAAAGGAAAATGTCATCTATCTTTATGTACTGAAATAGTTGCAGTCCTGACACAGGCCTCACCAGCCCAACGTGACAGCATGCCTGCGCAGAACCACGCACCGCCAATGCCCCACGCCACACACCAGCACCACCGCCAGACGCTCTCCGCCACAGTGACCTCACAGGTAATACCCGTCGACCACCATGCCAAGAAACCCTGGTCACGACAGTACCCCCCCATTTATGGGTGGCCTCAGGACACTCACCAGGTCTTCCAGGATGAGCCAAGTGGAATATCGTGACGAGTGCGGGGGTAATGGATGTCTCGGGCATCGGTCCAACAGCGCTCCCCCGGGCCGTAACCCCTCCAATCTAGGAGATACTGCAGTTGTCCCCTGCGGATACGAGAATCCAGGACCTGTGAGACCTCGTACTCCACGCCTCTCTTAGTCTGGATGTGGGGGGGAACAGGAAGGACCTTGCGAAATTTGTTCAAGATTAGGGGTTTCAGAAGGGAGATGTGGAATGAGTTAGGAATTTTTAGGTAAGCGGGCAACTGAAGGCGATACACCACAGGGTTGATGATTTCTGTGATGGAGAAGGGTCCGATGAACCGGGCAGCAAATTTCATCGAAGGTACTCTAAGGCGGAGGTTCTGGGTGGACAACCAGACTTGGGGCCTCATTCAGAGGCGGTCGGAGGATGCAAGCGGTTGCTCAGAAACTGGGCGGCCACTTGCATCCTGACCGCCCGCCTCTGTTGCGGTCGTTAGGCTGTGGGTTAACACCCACAGCTCTAACGACCGCTCCGGTGATGGTCGCGATGGTCAGAGACCATCGCGACCATCGGGGCTTATGACGAGACCCTAGGGTAGGGTCTCCCTTTTCGTAAGCCCCGGAGAGCTTCTGGCTCTGTCTGAGCCAGAAGCTCTCCACTGACATCACTAGTGGCAATGCCTCCATTTGGGCTGCCACCCCCCCGGCCCGCCTTCCAAACGGGGTGAGCTGTCAATCAACATCGACAGCTCGCCCCCTTTGGATCGAGACCCGCTACGACCGGCGCTGTCGGTCGTAGCGGGTCTCACGCATGCGCACGACAGCGACGGCGCCGTCGTGCGCATGCTCTGGGGGGGGCCATCGACCCGGTCCGAGCGCATCGGCGCTAATGACCGGGTCTGAATGACCACCTTGGTCTCCAACTTGCATGCAAGGTACCTTCCTACGTCTCCTATCTGCCTGAAGTTTGTAGCGAGAGGATGCCTTCTCCAAATCAACTTGTGACCAATTAGATGCGAATCTTCGTACAGTATCCTCCATGGCTGGCACATCAAAGACAGGCAGGCTTCAGAATTCAGGAATCCGAGGATGAAGAGCGTAGATGATCAGAAATGGGGTTTGATTAGTAGAGGAATGGTAGGAGGCATTATGTGCAAATTCTGCCCATGGTAGCAACTCAGACCAATTGTCTTGGGAGGATGACATGAAGATCCTTAGGAAGGTCTCAAGGTCTTGATTGACTCTCTCTATGAATCCATTGCTTTGAGGGTGATAGGCCGTGGAAAAGTTCAAGTAGAACAGAACATAGGGCTCTCCAGAATTTTGCCACAAATTGCGTACCACGATCAGAAATTATTTTGGTAGGAAGTCCATGGAGGCGGAATATGTGCTGGACAAACAGATGAGCCAAGTCAGGAGCAGTAGGCAGTTTCTTTAGAGGTACATAATGGACCATCTTCGAAAATCGGTCTACCACAACCCAGATGGTGGTGTAACCCTGAGAGTTTGGTAAATCCGTTACAAAGTCCATGGAGAGATGCGTCCATGGACGTGATGGAAGACTTATGCTGAGCACATGAGTTACATAAGGAAATAAACTCCAGCACATCAGCCTTCATGGATGGCCACCAGTAACTTCTTTTTAAAAGTACCAGAGTCTTCCGAGTACCTGAGTGACCTGCAAAGCGAGAGGAATGAGCCCAGGTGAGGAGCTGCTTCCTTAACTCCGGGGCCACAAAGGTCTTCCCAGCAGGGGGTTGTATTTGTACGGTGGCAAACACTCTTGACTCCAGCACAGGGGCACTATGTAGGGTCTAAGAATTGTTGTTACATAGGAGAGATCTAGACAGAGCATCCACTTTTTGATTAAGAGCTCCAGATCGGAAGGTCAGGGTAAACTGGAAACGAGCAAAGAAGATGGCCCATTGAGCCAGACGAGGACTCACACACTGGATATTTTTGAGAAAGAGGAGGTTCCGATGGTCAGTGAAGGCAGTGAAGGGAAATTTGTCCCCTTCCAGTAAGTATCTCCACTCCTTCAGCGCCAACTTCACTGCCAAGAGTTCTTGTTCACCTATGGCATAGTTCCTTTCGGCAGGAGAAAACTTTTTGGAGAAAAACCCACAGGGATGAACTCTGTTGTCTTCATAACGCTGAGATAAAACTGCTCCCACTGCTTCTGATGAGGCATCCCCCTCTAATAAGAAAGGTCTATCCAGGTCCGGTTGTCTCAGGACAGGAGCTGTGATAAAGGCTTGTTTCAGAAGCTGGTAGGGCTGTCTCTGCTTCGGGTGACCATAGGGCAGGATTGGCGCCTTTACGGGTCAGGGCCTTAATGGGAGCCATCAGTGACGAGAATCCTTTGATAAAATATCTATAATAGTTGGCGAATCCGAGTAGTCTCTGGATGGCTTTCAAGGTTTGAGATCGGGACCAATCCAGGATCGCCTGTACTTTCTTGGGGTCTATTTCTAGGCTGGAGCCAGAGATGACATAACCAAGAAATGGCACACTGGGTACACTAAAGACACATTTCTCCAGCTTACAGTAGAGGTGGTTTTCCCTCAGACGAGACAGCACCTCCTTCACATGTTTATGATGTTCCTCTGCAGAAGACGAGAAAATCAATATATCGTCCAGATAGACAACAATTGACACGTACAATAAGTCCCAGAAAATGTAATTGACAAAACCCTGAAAGACAGCAGGGGCATTGCACAAGCCGAAAGGCATCACAAGTTATTCAAAATATCCATCTCTAGTATTAAAAGCGGTCTTCCATTCGTCACCTGAGCGAATACGAATGAGATTGTAGGCCCCTCTAAGATCTAACTTGGAGAATATGATGGACCCCTTGACTCTGTCAAATAACTCTGTGATTAGTGGAAGCGGATATCGATTCTTGACCGTTATATCATTCAAGCCTCGGTAGTCTATACAAGGTCTTAAGCCTTTTTGGCAACAAAGAAGAACCCAGCTCCGGCAGGAGAGGTGAAGGGGTGAATAAATCCTTTCCCCAAATTCTCCTGAATGTATTCAGACATAGCTTTGGTCTCCGGTAAGGACAGAGGATAGGTGCGACCACGAGGCCGCATCTTGTCTGGCAATAGATCAATTGGACAATCCCACTCTATGAGGAGGTAAGACATTTGCTTGTTGTTCAGAGAAGACATCAGTAAACATTTGATACTCCTTAGGAATTGATGGAGATATTACTAAAGCTGTTTTCCTTACAGGTGGTATCTTGGGAAGACAGGATTTCTGACAGTCAGCTCACATGAAAGAATTTGCATAGAACACCAGTCTATCCTAGGATTGTGCAGACGTAACCAGGGTAGTCCTAAAATTACATCTTGAGACGCCTCAAGTATCACTAAGAACTTTAAAGACTCAGAATAGAGTGCTCCGATATAGACTATTACTGGTTGGGTCTGTTTGGTGACAACTCCTTTAGCCAGAGGCCAACCATCTACGGCAGTCAAGGAAATCACATGATGGAGGGATGAACAATAAATCTGTAGTTTGTCCACTAAGCTGGAGGTTATAAAATTTCTGGCTGCTCCAGAATCTAGTAGAGCAGTAACAAAGGCAGGTTTAGGCTTGATATCTATAGCTAAAGTTATGATGAAATCTTTATTATTTGAAGACGGACTCATTACTCTTAACTTAATGTCCCCGATGTCAGTTAGGAACGGGCATTTCCCAACTTGCGGGAACAGGAGGCCACCAGGTGACCCGAGTCTCCACAGTATAGGCAGAGGTTTTTTAAGATCCTTCTCTGACGTTCCTCTTTGGAGAGATGGGTTTGGTTCACCTGCATAGGCTCTTCGTCCGTAGGAGGAGGGCTGGACGGGTAGGCAAGGGAAGGGTAGATGACCTTTGCCTGTCAGACCAATGTTTTTCAGCCTGACGTTCTCTGAAGCGTAGGTCGAATTTTGTTGCAGAGCAAAATCATGCCATTTAGGTTAGTAGGGAGCTCACGGGTGACCAGATCATCTTTTAGTCGGTCCGAAAGTCCATGCCAAAAGGCTGAGGTGAGGGTTTCCTCGTTCCACTTGAGCTCTGATGACAAATATTGAAACTGTACGGTATATGGGCTGACGGGACAAGTTCCTTGTCTCAGAGTCATGATACCGGACAATGCTGATACAGTACGTCCAGGTTCGTCAAAAATCCTTCTGAATGATGACACAAAGCCTGCATAGTTATCCAGCAGAGGATCTGAACGCTCCCAGAGTGGGGAAGCCCAATCCAAGGCCGATCCGGACAACAGGGAGACGATGTAAGCCACTTTGGTTCTTGCAGTGGGAAAATTATCAGGCTGTAGGGTGAAATGTATATCGCACTGATTCAGGAATCCGCGAAAGAGCTTAGAGTTGCCGTCGAACTTGCTTGGCATAGGGAGATGTAAGCTGGGAGATGCCCTGCTTCCTGTATTCCCAGACATAGAAGCGGGTGTAGTTGCTGGTACCCCAGAGGTGGATAAGGAGGTTTGCAGATTATCCTGTTGTTTAGACATTTCTTGCAGAATCTGAGCCATTTGGTGCTGCGTGGTTCCAGGTTTTCCAGATGGCCAGCAATGCACAGAAATATATCTACTCCAGACTCCTGTTCCATGTCCGGATCCATGGGGCCAGTGCAAACTGTGAGGTTCTAGTTTTGTTGTGGACCCGGGGTGGTAATAGGAGCAGACACTGAAGCAGGTTTAAAAGTAAATATGGAGTTTTTAATGAGTGGCTTAACAGACATGAATGTGGTAAAACAGAAAGTCCGGGTATAGCACTTAAGTGCACTTGGGAGCTGTAGTGAGGCAAATAGGAAAAAGTCCAGTTAGTGAGAGGCAATGGAAAATGTCCAGGTAGTGACTGGTTAAGAGAAAATGTCCAGGTAGTGGCAGACAAGGGGAACTGTCCAGGTGGTGACTGATTAATGAAGACTGAGGAAGAAATATCCAGCAGAGTGTCAGTGGAGGCAAGGTGCAGGGTGAACAGCAGGACTCAGGTACTCAGGCAAGGGGAAGGTAATGGAGGATGCAGGGTAGTACAGCGGGGTTGGAGCAGACAAGCAGGCAGGCAGGTAGCGATTCACAGGTAACAGGTGGTGAGCACAGGGAACTCTCTCTCAGCTATGCTGAGAAACATGTTGCACTGGCAATGAAGTGAGGCTCTGAACCTCCCTAAATACCAAGTGCTGTGCCATGGCTGGCCAGAGAGAGCATGTGACAAACCAGGATTGGGCGAGCAAATCACATGGCCGGAGGCAAGATGGCGGTGCCATTGCCAAACGGAACAGAAGCACTGCCAGGCCTCACCAGCCCAACGTGACAGCATGCCCGCGCAGAACCACGCACAGCCAATGCCCCTCGCCACACACCAGCACCACCGCCAGATGCCCCCTGCCACAGTGACCTCACAGGTAATACCCGTCGACCACTATGCCGAGAAACCCTGGTCGTGACAATAACCAGCCCCGGACTGCACAGAGAGTCCTGGTTCTGAAAATCATGGGGAACAAAACGTGTAGGATTCCTATTACTGGGTCTCCATGGCCAAAGCATTTGCACCCCAAGCCGGTCAGCCCAAGCTGGGGATCTCAGGGGAGGTGGGGACCCCCCAAAGAAGGGTTCCTCCTCTCCCAAAAAACACACATAGCAATACTTGTCTGAATGGGTTCGGTTTTTCGGTTTGTTATGTTGCCAAGTGCTGGGGATTCTATGGAGAGCAGTGCGAGGATGGAGATGAGTATTACATCTTTATTCCAGGTACACCCATTGGATTCTACATGGGACATAGGGACAGACCAGCTGGTAGTAGGTAAGAAATGTGTGAATGAGATAGGTAGGTATGTAATAAAGCTGTACTATTTATGGTGTGTGTGCGCTGTTTTTTTTAACTATATTATTTTACAGTGGGGGTATGTGTGCCAGCCGCCTGCTGGCACTTGTAGTTCCACAAGTGCCAAAGGGCAGGCATGCTGGCACCTGTAGTTCCACTGTAAAATACAATAGTTTTCAACTATTTAACACATTATTACCCCTGTACCCACAGCCCAGGGGTGTGGGGAAGAGCCAGAGCCTGGGGTTTCAGGAGAGGGAGGACCCCTTGTTTGGGGGGGTCCCCACCTCCCCTGAGATCCCCGACTTGGGCTGACCGGCTTGGGGTGTGAATGCTTTGGCCATGGAGATCCGGGAATAGGGTCTCCCGGCTGTGGCAATACACCTCGGTAAGTTTGGGTCTGGTGCTGGTTTTAAATATAGGGGGACCCCTACGTATTTTTTCCCCCCAATACTTAAAACCAGGACTGGCCCTGCAGCCAGGTGCTGGTTCCTAAATTACGGTGGAACCTTACACGTTTTGTTCCCCATAATTTTAGGAACCATGACTGATTGACCAGTCTGGGGCTGGTTATGCTTTTGGGAGGGGACCCCACATCAATGTTTTTAAAAAAATTAACCCTTAACATATTAAAAAACAAACAAGCAGCCTGCACATGATATGTGCAGGCTGCTTGTTTGGGAGAGAAAGTCGGGCAGGGAATTTGGGGCTTCAACACGGACAGCATCGATCAAATATACCATCAAACAAATCGATCCTGTCAAAACTGGGAGCTTGGAAAATTCTTGATTTTAAAAGTGAAAAAAACGTCCGTTTTTTATCGATCCTATCTGAGTAGAAAAACGGGACAAATCGGGACCAAAACGAATCTTAGTAAATTTACCCCGAAGAGTGGAGAGGAGACTGCTGCTGCTACTATGTGATGGGCTAGGGAGGGAGGCTGTTGCCAATGAGTGGAAGGTAATACATTACGTTTTAAATGAGTTGCAGTGGAATATCTGGGTAACAGTGAATGATATGTTTTACATTCATGCATTATATATAAAGATTTCACTTCTGGGGTGTCTTCACAACAGCCACATGATCAAACATTTAAGTCACCATCACTGTCAAGTATATGGGACCTATTTATCAAATAATATTTGCAGGATGTCCCCTGAAAACACTCTTTCACAGGTAGCACCCTCAAATATTAAGTATCTCCTGAATGTACCATGGAGGAACCTTAGCTGATATTTCTGAATTGATTATTTGAACGATTTGTCGCTCTGATCCATCGGAATCGGGCAAATTGTTCAAAATATCACTAAGTGTGCACCCACCTTAAGAGGTAGGAGTAAGTTCAGTTAGAAGTAATTTTACACCATGCCAAAAACATGTCGCACTGCAAAGACGGCATATTTAAAATGAATGGACAGATTTATAGTTGAGAGTGACGCATCCAACGCTCTGCAAAAATATAACTGCTCCCTATCCAGGTGTAGACAGTATATTCTCTGCGTGTAAATAAAAATGCATATAGGACTTAATCCCATTACGTTGGTAATTTGCTAAACTCCCTAATGGTTGATATCCACATTGCACCTTAAAAGACTTATCACGGCTAAAACTTATCTAAAATAAAACACACGGACAACGGAATTTGGAATCAAAATAAGGTCAAATTTTATTTTGACAAGGTTATTAATTATTAAATTATTGATTATTGATTTATTCATCGAATTAGGTATTGCCAATTGAAATTAATAGTTATTAACCTAAAGTTAGTATCGTGGCGGACAACAAAGAACAGATACTCCATCAAACACATGCAGAATAAACACATCACTCATTGGTGTTCAACTCTCCAGCAAAGCACGCCCGGACAGGCTGTGTCATTTCCCTGTAGGGACGATTTTGCCTATATCTGAATTAGGGATGTGCGCCGGAACATTTTTGCCGGATTTGGATTTGGTTCTAATTCGTCGTCCGGCTTTGGATTTGGATTTGCCAAACTGCGGTGACTGACTTTGGATTTGGATTTTTTTACAAAAATTGACAAAAAAAGCTAAAATCACATAAATTGGTCTTTTTTTTTCTTCCTAGAGTATTATTAACCTCAATAACCTTAATTTCCAGTCAATTTAGAACACCTCACAGCTTATAATATTGTTTTCAACATTATTGGCCAAAGGTTGCAGTGAGCTGACTGGTTACTAAGCGACAAAGCAGTGGCGCAGCGGCAAAGACACCACAATTTAAAGCACATCTATGACACATAGCCACACAGCAGTGGCAGAAATGAAAAGTAGTGCAGAATCACAGTACTTGTTTACCAAGTGGGGTACGGCCCTAGGAGTCACAGTGCACAATCTTATTCACATTACACCGCACATAGTGCCCCTGATTCACATTACACCATAAAGTAGAGTCTCTTATTTATGTTACGACACACAGTAGTGCCCCTTTTACACAATGCCCACAGTAGTGACCCTTTTACACAATGCCCACAGTAGTGCCCCTTTTAGACAATGCCCACAGTAGTGACCCTTTTACACAATGCCCACAGTAGTGACCCTTATACACAAAGCCCACAGTAGTAATGCCCCTTATACAATGCCCACAGTAGTAGTGCCACTTATACAATGCCCCTAGCAGTGGTGTCCCTTACACAATGCCCAGAGTAGTGGTGTCCCCTATGCAATCCCCTTAGTAGTAGGGCCCCCTATGCAGTGCCCCCAGTAGTAGCATGCCCCCCATTAGCAGGCCCCCAGTATTATGCCCCCCCCAGTAGTATGCCCCCCATTAGCAGGCCCTCAGTATTATACCCCCCCAGTAGTATGCCCCCCATTAGCAGGTCCCCAGTAGTATGCCCCCCTAGTAGTATGCCCCTCATTAGCAGGCCCCCAGTAGTATGACCCCATAAGCAGGCCTCCAGTAGTATGCCCCCCCAGTAGTATGCCCCCCATAAGCAGGCCCCCAGTAGTATGCCCCCCCAGTAGTATGCCCCCATAAGCAGGCCCCCAGTAGTATGCCCCCCATTAGCTGGCACCCAGTAGTATGCCCCCATAAGCAGGCCCCCAGTAGTATGCCCCCATAAGCAGGCCCCCAGTAGTATGCCCCCCTAGTAGTATGCCCCCCATTAGCTGGCCCCCAGTAGTATGCCCCCACAGTAGTATGCCCCCATAAGCAGGCCCCCAGTAGTATGCCGCCCCAGTAGTATGCCCCCATAAGCTGGTCCCCAGTAGCATGCCCCCCCAGTAGTATGCCCCCCATTAGCAGGCCCCCCATTAGCAGGCCCCCCCAGTAGTATGCCCCCCATTAGCAGGCCCCCAGTAGTATGCCCCCCAGTAGCAGGCCCCTGTAGTATGCCCCCCATTAGCAGGCCCCCATACACACATAAAAAAAAAAAAACTTACCTGTATCCCCGCTCCAGCCGCTGTCCGCTCTGCTGCCACGCGACGAGGAGGGAGCCGGAAGATGGAGCTCATGAGTGAGCTCCTGCTGGCTCCCTCCGTGCAACAGCCAATGAGAGTCTGTGTGACTCTCATTGGCTGCTGTAACAAACACACAGCTGCCGCTGGCGGCTGTGTGTTTGTTCTGTGTAGGGCAGACCGCTATCACAGCGGTTTGCCCTACACTCGAGGAGCCCTGATGTCGGATTCTCTAGCGAGATTCCGACATCAGGCGGCCGCCGTTCGGCCCCAAACGGGGATCCGAGTCAGGCGGGGAACACCCGAACAGGGTTCTGGTGGACTCGTATCCCCTATGTTTGGAGCGGTTCAGATACCACAGAATCCGAACCGCTCATCTCTAATCTGAATAAGAAGAGCGCACCCATCTAACTTAATAACAAATGAAAAGCACACTACCGTTCTTTCCGCCAAAGCAAGGCCACTAAAGCCGCACCAGAACGAACTAAACCAACTCCACCAGCACCCAAACAAAGCCTCCACAAACAAAAACAGACCAACGTCCGTCAAATATACTCCATCAGGCCTAAACAAATGCATGTCCTTAAACCGAAATGTGCCATGGACCACAACTCTGCCTCCCACCGACAACAAACCAGGCCACTGCAGCATTTACTTTCGTCTTACCTCCTCCATCACCGTACACAGGTTGCCGGAACGCCAATTATGGCGAGGAATAATCGCAGACCAAACCAAAGTACAAATAGGCCAAATAAAATTGTTTGAACCATCCTCACACAGGAACCACATTCACAACGAACATGAAGATAACAAGAAGAATGTTAGTGACAAACACAAGCATGAAAACCAGACTGGAGGTAAAAAACAAAACCTACTAGGATCTTTTCTATATTTGTATATTAAATCTACTTGATGCCTCTGTAGGAAAAATAAAAAATCCCTCCAGACCCCTAAAAAGCGAGTAGTCTAAACCTCTGGTTAGCATGCTGAAAAAGCCCTAGCAATCACCTTACTGGGTCGCACATAACGACGAAAAGCCCCAGATTTCCACCAGCCCCGCGCCTAAATCTTTGACGGTGAAAAACCCGGAGTCCGCGGCAGAAGTGGCAGCCCCAATTCGAAATGAAGGAGTGCCATAGCCATACAAAGGAAAGTCGAGAGCCGCAAGACACCGTTTCAAGACCTGACCAAATTGGTACGTAGTAACTGGGGAACCATCTGTCTGCACAAGCCACGCTACCCCATGCACAGGACGCCACTCCAAATATGCATGCACTAAAGACATCGAGCAGAACCGGCTATCCAGAAATTTCCCCAAAGATAGCGAATGACCCCGTCCAATCTGGTCAGTCCTGGAACGCACAACAGAACATAACCATCGCACAATACGTTCCGATGAAGAAGAGCCGATGCAGCATCACGTGCCGGCGCCACCAACTCACAACCCGAAAATACATTGTGAAAAGCCATTGCAAAGGTCAATTTAAACAAACAAACCACAAACGTTGAGTAACACACACCTTCGACCGCCGTCAATAGATGTGGCAAAAGAAAAACAAATTATCAACAGGATGCTGACGATCATCTCGAACCGGCCTGGACCTTGCCCATCCCTGAAGCGCCCCAGCTACTAGAAAACTGTGTGGGATCAGGCTGACCAAGCAGGCTAGAAAAGAAGGTCACCCCGCCAACCATGTACACACAGCTGACAAGGAACGACGCGCAACAAAAATAGGACCACATAAAAGAATGCATCGATTGGTGCTGACTACCTTTGCGAAAGGCAACACTGCTCCCACTCATGCCAAGCAGCTGCACATAAACGTAAACAAATTGCCCTGCTGATTCCGCCAGTCTGGCCTGATGACCTGCCAGACATAAGCAGGACAATCATCACCTATCAGTGCTGCATGCGGCACCAACTCAAGGATTTCGCGCCAAAACACTATGCAAGCATTACGGAGACGCTCACCCCAAAGCTCCATAGCCACTACGATTGGGAAAAGTTCTAGCAGAAGTAAGTTCCTGGTCAAACCTTCCCCAACCCATGCCGACTGCCAAGGAGCAGCACACCACGACCCGTCCAAGTAAGCCCTGAAACCAGACGACCCGGCGGCATCTGTAAGAACTGTAATTCCTTATTGCTGTGTGCTGGCTGCTGCCAAATACTAACCCCATTATAATCAGACAGAAAAGCGGATCAGACACGCAGGTCATGTTTCATTTCTGCAGACAGGCATAGGAAATTATGTGGTTTACACAAACCCGATGTGGTTCTTTCCAACTTGCGACAGAAACCCTACCCATAGGAATTACCCTACAAGTGAAGTTAAACAGTCCCAAAAGGGATTGCACCAGGCGCAGCGTCACCTTCCCAGCTTGCAACCCTGAAGAAATGGCTGCTCGTAGTTTAACAATATCATCACCGGAAGCTGGCAGCATACCACAGCAATGTCTATTTCTATACCCAAACAGGAAAGCTGCATAACCGAACCGTTTTGTCATGCGCAATGGGGACACCGAGCTCCGCAAACAAAAACCTGCACTGAAAAAAGCAAATTCGCACACCGAGGGGAGCCCGCCAGGCCGATACAGAGGAAATCATCCAAGTAATGAACCAGGCCTATCTTCCCCGTGCCAGCAGAAACGCACCAGTGTAAGAATGTGCTGAAACGTCCGACAAAAGAACAGGAGATGGAGCAGTTATTATTCATCCTATAGGGGATATGCAGATCTCACCAATACATTCAGTTACTAATATATAGTACTTACTCTCCTATAGGGGAGACACGGAGTACACCTCAGGCTTGCCTACCCTCCCGATTTGGCCAGGAGCCTCCCGATTTTCGGGTGCCGCTCCCGGCCCCCCGGAAAGGCAGGCAAGCCTCCCGGAAGCTTGCAACCCTCCCGACCTCCCCCCTGATAAAAACGTAAACCCCCGCAGCGGGGGACCTCGGTGACGCGATTCGCGCAGAATCGCGTCATCATGGCCCCGCCCCCTGCTTCACAATGCTGACAATAACAGCATTGTGAAGAGGGGCGGAGTCACGATGACGCGATCGTGCGTGCCCGCCCCCGTCCCCGCCCCCAGTGTGCCACCAAATGTCCGCCCCCCGCCTCCGCCCCCAATGGCCGGCCCCGCCCCCTGCTATTAGCCGACAATCAGCTCCCTCCCGGAAGGCTGGAGCTGATTGCCGGCAAGTATGGTACACCTTTAACTATCAGATACAATATATACTCTATGGGACAAACAGATCATAACCTATACAATCATTTATTAATATATATTATAGGGGATATACCGACCCCACCAATATAAGCTTAATGCCATTTGATTTACCTCACACAAACACCTCCGTCCACAGCCGTCCAGGGAGAAATGGCGCCAACAACAGAAAGGTGCTTAGACATCCGGAGATATGCTGTGCGCATGACAGCCACTGGACATCGGCACATGCGCGCTATCAACATGCGCTGACCCAGCAGATTTTGCATTCAGAGCCCGTTACCGCATAGAGCCAATTAACGCCGAGAGAATAGTGCATACCGGCGAAGGTAATTTGTCTTAAGTTTTCAAAAAAATGCGGTAGTCGGCGTTAATGATCACATAAATAATGCGATTATTGGTGCATCCCGCCCCTAATGTGTCCTAACTGCAAGTGTAACCTTCTGAGATCTAAATGTACTTATGGTAGTGTCCTACAAGAAGTTGATTAGAATTATAAATAAATTACTGAATATAGCGGAGGTGTTTGCTTTATAAAAACAGGAGAAACTGCAACTTTCACCTGTCTATTTCTTTCCCCTCAGCCCTAGCAGTAAATAATAGATTGCCTTTACGTGTTCACACTCCGCAACCTCTTCAATGTGCACACAACAGTAGCACACTGTATCTAAGGGGTCACATCTCGGTGGCGGATGCAACTGGTGCTGAAATCTGCCATTATAAACATTATTTATAAATTAATGTAGTCAGACGACAGTTCAGCTGAGCTTTTGAAGAGAGTTGTTTGTCCAACATTTTTTGGCTGGAGCAGTTCAGTCATTACGGAAGTGGGGAAAACAGAGGCCTCCATACAAACTGCCTGCTGCCAATCTCACACATGAGGACAGACAATTTGCTGAATTAGTTTCTATTTGGGTCTTCTATGTGGACAGTGACCTAAGGGCCTGATTCAGCAAGGAACGCACGAATGCAGACGCACGCACCCGGCCGCTGCGAGAATGCGCTAATGAATGCATACGCACGGCAATCGCTGCAGAATAAGCAAACACCCAGCACTACATAATACCAGCCACTTCTCTTTACTTGCGTCCTCTATACCTGGTAAGACAGCGGAAACATCGGTAACATCGAGATCCATTGGACCCATACGCACAATAGTGGTTGACCTGACAAACCCGCAGACATAGCGAGACTTCCTGTGTGCAACTAGATCTCAGGATGCGTATGCCGCCGCAAGGACTTAGTTATGCACACCCTTGAAACGCCATCCAAGCGCACAGGCACGCCTACGTTTACCCAGCCACTCCCCCACCACCACCCACAAATCACTTGTCCCTGGGGCTACGGACTTCCTGCGTATGCATACTTCATCACACTGGCCAGTTCGCGTACGTGCACTGAAATGCATACACATGCGCAGGACAAAACCATTGACTGATTACGTGCACCTGCATCCGTGCATTCTCTGCTGAATCAGGCCCTAAGTGCACAAAATGGCTAAAAAGGAAAATTATATATCATCACAAACAGGGCCGGCGACGTGCGGTCGAACGGGGTGCCACTCCATAGAGGACGCACCCCTTCCAACTGTCCCGATTTCAGCAGGACAGTCCCAGTGTTCCACCCATGAGCCAAAGTGTCCCACGGAGTTTTTTGGGAGGTTGAGGACCCCAACCGCCGCAGCTCTGCTTTGCTAAGCAGAGCACGGCAGTGCCAGAGAAGTTGAATGGATGCAGCACGCATGTGCGCGGCGTCCATTCAGTTCTGCAAGACGGCAGGGGGCAGACCAGTTGCTGACAGAGTGCTGGGCTTGCCCCCAGACTGACTTGAAATGGGAAGGGCACGCTCCCCGAGTAACATCATCTAGGCTATGCTCCCTTTTCAGATGCGTGTGGGTAGTAACAGGCGCTGTCCCATTGTTGCACAGGGCAGGCTCCTCCTGGAGCCGGCCCTGAACACAAATGGGTTTATTCATCATCACTTAATTTCTACAAAAGCAATAGAAAAATTATTTATACAAAAGTAGGTGAAAATTGTAAGTATTGGGCCTATTCATTATAAAGGTAAGGTATCTCCTGCTTACCTTTTAGACCCAAGGTTATGGAGAGGGATATTTTTGGATCGCTCCGTCCCTGTTCAGCTACTTCCGCCAGATGCCAGGACTTTGTGCATATGCGTGAACCCCATCTGATCTTCGGCTCAGCTGTCTCCACACCGGAGCAATGTTGAATTGCTCTGGTGATTTTGTACCTTTCGATGCTACTTGCAGCAGGTTGTATACTTAGGGGCTTGAAAGCAGGAGATATCGGTGATAGATCACCAGCGCTCACATCAGCAGTCCCCATAGTTTTCTATTCAAACAGAGATAAAGGGCAATTTAACAACCTTGTCTATATAAGCTAAAACCATGTGAAAATGGCATTAGCCCACTGTTTACTATATGGGAAACCTGGCCAGATATAAATCCCTCCCCAGTGGACTTGACCTCTTCTCGAAACCCATCACAGCTATATCTCTTTGCTCCTGTGTGACATGCCGACCACACATGTTTCTTTGGTCCATTCCCATAGTAATGGAGGCATGCTCACTCTACATGTATGACCTACTGCGCATCCGCAGCTTACCATGTCTTCCTCCGTCCTCCATACTGCAAGGATATGCCCACAAGTGTGTCACAACCGGGCACTTGGGATACCTCTGTTGAAGTAGAGAACTGGGGGGTTAGGATAAGGATAAATAAATGACGGGAGGGACAGTAACTAGGTCTCCTAGTTGAGGCCAAACCAAGGTTTGGCTATACCTGACCAGAGGCGCGGAGTCTAACTCACTTGGTGGTTTTCTCTAGTTACCCCTCCAATTGGGATTTGGTTTTCGCCGCACCAAGTGAGCAGGTCGTGGCCCTCTGGGCAGGTACCTGGGAATGGCAAAGGACCAAAACAAATACTAAAACTATGAGGACTGGAAACACAAGGGATACTGGAAATCAAAAAACACTAAAAGGGAACTGAAAAGGAATGGTACTTGAAACACTAGGAGGAGATAATCATAGACTTGTACTAAGATTCAGGTAGAGCGCACAGAGGGCAGCTTGAGAGGCACTGAAGGTGCGGACATGGATTTGCACAGAGATACTGGTAAGAAATACACAGGGATTGACTGGAGACGCACTGGAGGTGCAGATACGGACTTGCACAGAGATACTGGTAACAAATACACAAGGGTTGACTTGAGACGCACTGGAGGTGCAGACACGGACTTGCACAGAGATACTGGTAACGAATACACATGGATTGACTGGAGACGCAATGGAGGTGCAGATATGGACTGAGGCTCGGCAGTGAAATGATGTAGACACTGAGGGGCTGGGCTGACTGCAGCTGCCCCCCCTCAAGACTACAGCTCTCCGGGCAATGGCCCTGACAGCCTGCCCCTTGAGCCACCCCTATGTGTCACCACTGCTAGTGGAACTACAAGTCCAACTGCCACCATTGCATCTATTATACCTGTGCAAAGTCCATACACAGCACACTACCTTTGTCAACCCTCTCCTGCTGGGTCTGCATCATACTGCATGTACCTGAATTGTGCTGCATTAACCCTGTGTTGTCTCACACCCTGTTGTTCTACCTGGTTAATAAACCAATCACTAGTTAAGCTATGCAATGTGTGGACTAACCTCCATCACACACACCGAGGTGTCAAAAGGGGGGTGCGGGTGGTACCCGAGTGTCACCTGCCAGGGGGTGACACCACAGTGCCGACTCCTCCTCAGTGACAGGAGCTGAGTGCTGCACTGTAGCATTAGTAGCAGCGCTCAGCTCCTGACACAGTGAGGGAGCTGGCACTGCACACAGATAGCACATAGACTGGTCCCCGGGTGCAGTCCACATCTCCGGGACCCCTGGAGTGAATAAAATGGGGGTTCGGGTCACGAGGCCACTCCCCCTACTCGTGAGGACACGCACCTTTTTGACGACACGCGCACAACAACCCTCCCTGCATCGGGTGTCACCACGGGGAGGGACGCCACTACTGACACCTATCAACATAGGTTCTGCTAATACAGATATGTTCTCAAACATTTTGGCTTCAGTCATGAACAAATAGCCCCTCTTGGCATGCATAGTCCCAGGCAACTCGGCCGCGCCAAGCATCTTTTTTGCTCAAAATGTGCATAAATAAAACAACTGAAAGACAAAACTACTTTGCTAGAGTGCACTGATCACTTTGCTGTTTGGCACTTGTATATCTGTGTACGACTGTGTCTAAGGGGCCTATTCCTTAACACAAAGTTCTCTGGATACAATTAGGTTTAGAACTCGCATGGAGTTCTACCTAATTACCGGAGGAATTCATCATTCCTCCTCCCCATAACTATCTATTCCGAAAAACTGTCATTTTTGCGATGACAGCTTTTTGGAAAATAGATAATTTTCCCAACCTACATCGCCGTCCTCCGTGTCCATCACCCACCTCTGCACAGCACTGTCAGTGCTCTGCAGGGAACTGTCCCCCGGCGGCGTGTCTGGCTCCCCTCTGCTGCATGCTCCATCCACTGTTGTCGGCAGCGGCTATGCCGCCCCCCTCCTCCTCCTGCCCCCGGATCTTATGTCCTCTGGAAGGTAGTAGGTCCCCCCGATCACCACAGGGTACTGTCCCCTAGCAGCGCGATGGGCTCCCCTCCCCGTAATGTTGCCAACACCCCCACTTACCAGAAGGTAGCAGGTCATATAACCCCCCTTGCAGGAAACTGTCTCCTGGTGGTCTCCCCTCCGCTGCTCGCTCCATGCAATGTTGCCGCCCTCCCCCTTCCCGGAAGGTAGCAGGTCCCCCGACCCCTGCCCGGTCTACCTGGACATGTAGGGAATTTTCTCCAACGCAGCCGGCTGGGAGATGCTTTCTCTGCAATGGCTGAGGCTCCGTGCTGTGTCCCCGGTGCAGTTTGGAGCTGGGCATGGGGGAATGGAGGCTGCAGACTACAGGCAGGAGCTGGGGGCAGAGGGGGCTGCTTATGCTTATATATATATATATATATATATATGTATATATATATATATATAATTTTTTTAAATTACTATTCTATGTTCTCCTGCTGCTACATGCTGCTGCTGCTGCCGGGAAGGGTCTCTCCTCTGTTGCCCGGTGGCTTCTTCAATCAAATGTTTATAGTAAATAAACAGTTAATTGCAGAAGAACTTACAAGTGCCACTGGTGCACAGAGGGAAGGCGCTTCCAGCCAGCAGCATCATGTAGCGGTGGGGATAACACACAGACCAGCCAAAGCCGGAGGGAGCTGAGGAGAACAGTTACACTGGTAAGTATTGTCACTTTCCTACACAAGCTGCCGTGTAGACAGCAGCTTGTGTACACTATGGGGGGCTATACGCCACCTGGGATTGGCATATAGTAACACCATCAGATTCCGAAAATACATAATTTTCGGGATTTGATGAATAGCTTAATTTCTACATCCCCATACTAATGTACTAATGTATGGGGAGTATGGAAATTAACACAGACGAACTTAACAAGGAGATATCGGTTATATCTCCTGCGTTAAGTGTGTTAATGAATACCAAAAGAACAGTAATTAAGGAAAATGTCCTTAAAACCGTTAATTTGATATTGATGAATAGGCCCCTGAATCTGTATATGAAGTGCTATGATGCAGCAACCATGGCTATTTCTCATGCCGAGTTGTGTTGTGCTTCATAAGTGACATATATTTATATTTATATATTATATTTGAAATTGAAACTAATTTCTGTGTGGTTAAAGTCGCAGCCCAGTATCTCTTTTACACTTTGGGGTATATTTACTAAAGTGTTAGTTTTTAGAAGTGGAGATGTTGCCCATAGCAACCAATCAGATTCTGCTTAACATTTATCTAGCACCTTAGATAATAGATAGAATCTGATTGGTTGCTATGGGCAACATCTACACTTTTTAAAACTCTCACTTTAGTAAATGTACCACTGTGAGTGGTTTTGCTGTGTCTGCAAAGCAAATCAGACACAAAATTGAAAGAAAAACACGGTATGTTACACATCTCGGAGTACCTCAGTCACACCGGGCATCTCGTGCCATATGGCGTATAGCATACGTGCCGACTTTTACTCTGCCCTCCCCAGGAGAAGCCTGAGGAGAGGCAGCAGTCGGGCAGTGATGGGGGCGGGGACGGACCAATCGCGTCATTAGGCCCCATCCCCTTGCGGCATAACACCCATGAATCTCGCATATTTTAATAGGGGGTGGGGCCAAATGACACGATTATACTAGAATCGCGTCATTAAGTCCCACCCCCTAACAACCGGGCACTTGGATCTCATGTAAGTTTCTCCCCATTCTGCCCATTTCACTAGGAATGTGGGCAGGATGCGGGAGAAGTGCCTACACCGCCGGGAGTGCGGGGGGTTACCCGAAAAAACGGGAGCCTCCCGCGACTTTCGGGAGTGTAGGCATGTATGGCATATAGACGCTAGCTGCATGAGGACACTGCTGTATCCAGGAGGTGCGCTTATCCAGACTCTGTTATAGAAGATAATGTTCCTCCTTTATTGGTAATTTGGCCCCTTAGAGAATTTGGCACTCCAGAAATGTGTCATTAAGGGCTATGAATTGAACCTGTTACTTCTGGTATACTTATATTTAAGGCCAAACATTATTACATACAGTCATTAGCAAGTAACTCTGAATGAACCTACTGTGCAGACCTTGCATTTTCTCATTTGGAACATTCTTTGCATAGTTTACAGCTGTATTCCTGGAAGTGAAATAACAGTTCACTTCAGTCTCATTGTGTTGATCATATTTCATTCTCTGAATCTCCTATTGAACTGCACCACATTCAGGGCGAACTCACCACTAATGCAGGAACTGATTTACTCTTTGGCACCTGCTAATACATTTGTATTGTTTCCTTCCTGGGCTGTCAGTATCACTTGGTCAGCTCATTTTACTGTACTTAGCGTATACTTTCAGTATGATTTATAACAAATGATGTAAGTCACTACTCAGCAATAAAATATCCATAATTCTTATGTGCCATTGTATTAACTGGGATTTATTAACAAGGAGACCCTAAAGTTTCTAATGAAACCGAATCCCAGCACCAGGGCTACCACCCAGGGCTATTGTTTCTGTGCTGCTCATACGCTCACACCTCCGTCAATGTAGTTCTCTTCATTTCATCACACACAAAGCCAGGAGGAGGCGTCTATCTACACGAGATGCCTCCTGTGACATTAGCATATTATTGCACAGCTGCTGCGTACAAAGTCGCAGAGGCCGTACAGTAGTGTGCAACTCTGAATCAGGTCCAAAGACTGTAAGGAACTAATGTGAATGACTAAAATATCATCTGAAAAAGCACAAAGGAATATGTGTACGCACTAAGGAATATGTGTACGCACTAAGGAATATGTGTACGCACTAAGGAATATGTGTATGCACTAAGGAATATGTGTACGCGCTAAGGAATATGTGTAAGCGCTAAGGAATATGTGTAAGCGCTAAGGAATATGTGTAAGCGCTAAGGAATATGTGTACGCACTAAGGAATATGTGTACGTACTAAGGAATATGTGTACGCTCTAAGGAATATGTGTACGTACTAAGGAATATGTGTACGCTCTAAGGAATATGTGTACACGCTAAGGAATATGTGTACGAGCTAAGGAATATGTGTACGCTCTAAGGAATATGTGTACGCGCTAAGGAATATGTGTACACTCTAAGGAATATGTGTACGCACTAAGGAATATGTGTAAAACCTAAGGAATATGTGTATGCACTAAAGAATATGTGTATGCTGTAAGGAATATGTGTACGCACTAAAGAACATGTGTACGCTCTAAGGAATATGTGTACGCACTAAGGAATATGTGTATGCTCTAAGGAATATGTGTACGCACTAAGGAATATGTGTAAGCTCTAAGGAAAATGTGTACGCACAAAGGAATATGACCTCTAAAGCATCTTGTTTTTCTACTTTTTTGCATTTTCCGTTTAATTCCTATGTAATTAAATGAAATTCTACAGCTTTTTACATTTATTTTGCTTTTTTTTTTAAAAATGCACTAATCAGCCATTTGACACCTTTTAAAAGCATACAGGACCTCATTCAGAGTCGGTCGTAAGGTAAAAGGGGCCGGATATGCAAATGAAGCGCTCGCAAATTGCGTCGTTAAGATGTGATCGTTAGCTGGACGAGCGAGGGGAGGATGCGGCCGTAAGACTAAAAATACGCCCCCTTCTCGTTCGCATTACACGTCATCTCCAGGCATATAGGGATTAATCGAGACCATCGGGAACCATTGGAGCTGCTTGTAGAGCTTAAGGTTGACCATACCCTCTCTTAAGCACTACGATCATGTCAGTGTAAAAACCTCCCATGTCACATGTGCCATGACACTACTTAATTAGGCACTCCCATAAAACGCCGTTTGCATCGTCAGGCACGCCTGCGTTCAGATCTCCACTCCCCCGTTCACAAGCACCTTCCCCTATTACCACCCACAAACGCCTCATCCTGTCACTCAAACTAACGACCTGGCTGTGTTCAAGGAGAGAGCAATTTCTGATCGTAATAGCTAGTTTGCGCACGCGCATTTTACGCATGCGCAGTTTAGCGAACGTCGGTGGCATACGACCGAGCGGCCGCAACGACCGACTCTGAATGAGGTCCACAGTACTTTCCTTATAACCACTAACTGTCTTCTAAATGATTCTGCTAACAAAGCTTCCACTTTTTTGGGATCCTACTTTTTCATGCTATTTTCCCTGTTCACTTTGTGGAGAAAATGTGCCCACTCACTGCGAGTAGTGTGAATTTGCATTTCTAATTGAATTGTGCGTATCTCGGGTGCGCGCATGAAGGCGAAGTGAGTGAATTATAAGGTGAAGTGTGAGAGTTTTTTGCTTTTTAAAAACTCTCACCTAATTGAATTCCCTCCTATGTCTGGGATGCCTAATGGAGTGGTTGGGGCTCCCCTCAGACCTCCCGGTGGAATGCGCCAGAAAGAACTTTGACAAGTGGAGCCTGTTCTGGGCCTTTCACTGGATGGATTTGGATGACATTATATAATAAAACTCAATAACTTTAAGATTTAAACCTGGGAAATGCCAGGTACTTCAGCTAATAACAATAATAATAATAATAATAATAATAATAATAATAATAATAATAATAATAATAATAATTATTATTATTATTATTATTATTATTATTTTATGGATAACAGAAATAGTTGCTACCTGCTCATATTTCTGGGATAAGCTAGTTAGGATTCCTACTATTCTGGATATCAGAGTCAGTTCTTGCCATTTACTCATATTCTTTAATCGATTATTTATAAAAGACGAGTTTAAAATGCAAAAACTATTAAAAAAAACTAAATGAATTCAGTTAACATGACATGATGAGTGTTGTAGTTCTTCCAGAAATCTTCAATTGGTTTTGGATATTCATATTACTCTGGACAGAAAGCTTTGATTCCTGGAACCTTTGCTTTACAGTTCTTGTTATGCTGCTTCAGGCTCTGTCTCTCACTGTACAGTGAATACACTTTTCCCAAGAACGATGCATATATTAACTGGAAAGATCTACTCATCCACTACAACTCTTCAGCAAGTCATTCAGAATATTCATTATATCTGTCTATTAATTATCTTTCCTGAACTACAACACAATAGATATGGGCAACCACATAACCTAATAGAAGCATGTAAAGGTAGGCATAACCTATGAAGTATTTCATTATTGATAAAAGACAGATGGCAGAGGACTTGGAAGTCTATACAGGATCACTTATGGGCCATACTTACCTACTCTCCTGGAAGTATCGGGAGGCTCCTGAATTTTCGGGGAGTCCCCCGCACCCCTGGAAGCGTATACAGATCTCCAGCATCCCGCCCACTTGCAGGATGGAGAGATAAATGGCGGGAATCACTGCATAATTGTTGTGAATCGCGGTTCTGTATGGAGGGGGTGGGGCTAAATTAAGCGCTTTCACATCATTTAGCCCCGCCCCTCCTCACGCTCCCACAATTCACAGAAGTTTGCCGTGACGGGGCAGGGCCGAATGTGTCTGCTTCCTGGGAATCTCCCGTGGAGCAGACAATTAAAGTATGTAAGTATGCTTATGGGTCCTTTACTGCTGAGCAGGAACACACCTCATGGGACTGACAAATGGGCCCTCAAGTTGGGACTATCCTGCTGAAATCAGGCCTTTTGGTAGGTGTGCATTGAGCATGGCCATGGTCCTTTTGCACATCAGGACTGAGAGGTATGAAACCAAAGAGCTTGTGTTGCTGAACTGAATATGTTACGCCAAAGCAAATTCTGCAATCACATGCTGCCTGAAAGTATCTGCCAAATATTTATTGTTTCTAAAAGGCATTTGTGTTTACCGCTCCAAGAATTGTCTACATTCCTGCCATGTTACCAGGGGTGCCGCAAGTGTGTGGTGCTGGTAAATATTACCCCGGCCCAGGCCTGTCTGGGATCCTAGCAGGGGACCTGGCTGGCCTTTCGTATCAGTGCAGATCATGCCAAGTGAGGAGTGGCCACACCAATACTATTAACTACACCACCACTCAAGCACCATGACCCATCTAATGTCGTGGCGGCCCAGCCTATTACACTCTATTTGCCACACAAATGTATGTGACTTCCTGTATTTTATGTATGTAATGATATCCCAATAATATTTGCAGCTTCAGTGCGCTGAGGATTCACTTTATAAATTGTTGAGTGGAGTGCCCTCTGCTCTGTCTCTCCTACTAATGCCAAGTCTGGGTCTCAACCCCAAATGCACTACTATGCATACGTTTCCTATCTCCTTTCTCCATTGAGACAGGATGTGCCCTTGAGCATCTCACTGTAACAGAGACTATTTGCCTACATAAGTGGTGCTATACTACCACTGCTGGGAGGTATATCCATATACTGTAGCTACCACTGTCACCACTGGTTAGATTGAATATCCATTAACCCTGTATGTGCCCTATACCCTCTGTACTGTATCCACAGCAATTCTATGATTGTACCATATAGTCTTGACAGTGATTTTATGTGACAAGCTTATGTTTTGCACTCTGCTGGCTTGTTTTGTTCTCTGCAGATCTGCATTTGATTGGCTATGCCTAGCTACCTTTTACCATGTGACAGGTCAATGGGTTGAATCCTCCATTTTTATTTTGCTGCAGTTATTCTGTGTATTAGAGATGGGCGGAGTGAATCATAGCACTGAGTTGAGCCACATGGCTCAACTCAGTGAAGTGTCTCGAGATAGTGTCTCGAGACACGGCTCTTTAGAGCTGTAGGAAGCAGAGGTGCCAGCGATTCTGAGTGAGTCGCTGACAGCTCCGCCCCCTGCAGCCCAGCACACAGCTCAGGGTTCTGCACTGACTCTCTTCCTGAGTCAGTGCACTCCCCCGAGCCCTGGCTGTAGCAGCGAAACTCAGAGTGAGTCGCTGACAACTCCGCCCCCTACACTGCTGATCCATCCGAACCTAATCACTCTTCTACTGACTCAGTACAGAAATATGATCAGGTCGGATCAGCAGTGTAGGGGGCGGAGCTGCCACTGACTCATACCTCCCAACATGACCCTCTCCAGGAGGGACACAATGCTCTGGTCCTGGACTTCCCTGGTAACTTATGATTGGTGGCGGCTCCAGAGGTGGGGCTGCAGCACAGTCCAAAATTCTAATTCAAATAGGGGAGTCACACCAACTGCCAGTGAGTCCCAGCCAGTGATGTTTGGCAGCGTGTGAAATGACAGTTGGTGTGGCTCCCCTATTTGAATTTTGAACTGTGTTGCAGCCCCACCTCCGGAGCCTCCACCAATCATAAATTACCTGGGAAGTCCAGGACCAGAGCATTGTGTCCCTCCTGGAGAGGGTCATGTTGGGAGGTATGACTGACTCAGGCTCCCACTGGCAAAGAGGCTAGGGAGGTGGGTGTCTCGACACACCAAATAGTGAGTGACTCGAATCATTCACTCATCTGAATGATTCGAGTCAGTGTGTTGAGAAACTCACTCACTAGCCATCTCTACTGTGTATGAGTTGCTGACAGGAGTTGTGTTAAGTCTCCATTACCCCACAGGCTTATATCTTCTTACCGCATATCATACTTGCCGACTTTTTGCTTGTCCTCCGTGGGAAAAGCCTGGGGAGGACAAGCAGGTGGGCTGTGATGTCATTAATCCTCGCCCCCTTCGTGGCAAATTGCCGCGATTGGCTGAAATTTAAATAGGGGGCAGGGCTAAATGACAATTCATGGAGAATCGCGTCATTAAGCCCTGCCCCCTACACAGGGACCCACGATCGCCGCGGAAATTCTCCCCATTCTGCACAATTCACTAGGAAGTGGGCAGAATGCGGGAGAAATGCCTACCTTTCCGGGGGAGCGGGGGGTTACCCGAAAAATCGTTAGCCTCCCGCGAAAACCGGGAGGGTAGGCACATATGCCGCATATTCTATCTCTATCTTATTGTATTGCTACCACATGTACAGTAATCTACTCTGCAGAACCACAGCTGTATTATATAGCAGTGGCGTGACTAGGGCAGGGCGAGCTGGGTGCGTGCCCTGGGCGCCGCCGGCCACGGTACCGGCCCGCCCGCCATAGTTAGCCAGTGTAGCGCCGACCGCAATGAGTGCGGTCAGCGCTACACATTTACACAGGACCGGCGCTAGGCTTCCAGCGCCGGTCCTGTGCTTCACACCTGAGCCCGTTCCCTCCCCCTGAGTGCTTGCCCAATAGCGCTAGGAGGCGGGCTCAGGCTGTGTGTGTTAAACAGCAACCAATGAGAGTCAGATAGACTCTCATTGACTGCTGCAGCACCCACTGCAAGAGCAGGACTTCCGTCCGGCTACTGCAGTGGGTAATGGGACTGACGTCATGACGTCTGTCCCATAATGCTGAGCGCGCCAGCCCGGGCGGGAGCGGCGTCGCGGACAGGAGCAGGAGCAGAGATTCAGGTAAGTATATTTTTATATATATATATATATATATATATATATATATTTTTTTAACCTATCTGCACAACGGGGGAGGGGAGTGGCTACTACTGGGGGTACCTCTACTGGGGGAGGGGTGGCTACATTGGGAGGACCTATACTGGGGGGGGGCTACTCTACTGGGGACTACTACTTGGGGGGGAACTACCACTGGGGGCATTATAAAAGGGGCCTACTACTAGAGGCACTGCACTCGGGGGACCACTACTGGGGGCAATAATAGGAAGGGCCACTACAGGGGGCACTGGATAGGGGGGATCACTACAGGGTGCCTGCATAAGGGGACCACTACTGGGAAAACTGCATGGGGGGACTACTGCTGGGGGCACTATATAAAGGGCACTGCATAGGGGGGGGGACTACTACTGGGGGCACCATATAAAGGGCACTGCATAAGGGGATACCGCTACTGGGTGCACTGCATTGTGGGGACTGCTACTGGGGGCACTGCATAAGGGGGAACACTACGTGGGGCACTGCATTTGGGGGGGCCACTACTGGGGGTACTGAGTAAGGGGAACTAATTGGGGGTTGTATAAGGGGGACCACTACTGGGGATACTGTATAAGGGGCACTACTATGGGCCTGCATAAGAGGGACCACAACTGCATACTGGGGGTACTGTATAAGGGGTACTACTGGGGTTAAGGTGCATATGGATAGGAATGTTCAGTTTGAAAATAAAGGGGTGTGTCATGTTGACACGCCCCATTTTTAAGTGACCACGCCAATTTTTTTTGCCGCGAGTGCACATCGGGGGGGAGGGGGGTTGTCGGGGGGTTAGGGGCTCCCTTTTCAAATTTGCCCTGGGCTCCAAATACCCTAGTTACACCACTGTTATATAGACAATTATTCCAGTCTGTATTAATACAAGGTAGAAAGTTCCAGAAATCTCATGGTCTGTGGATTAAGAGATGGAATTGGTTTAGCTATCTGAATAGTTACACTCTGCTTATGTGTAATGAGACTCAAAATGTCCTTCACTAACCCTGTATGCAGTAGCGTCAAAAGGGGGTGCGGGCCGCACCCGGGTGTCACCCGCCGTGGGGTGACACCAAGGTGCAGACTCCCCCTCAGTGAAAGGAGCTGGGTGCTGCACTATATAATTAAGTGCAGCACTTGGCTCCTGACACCGTGAGAGAGCCAGCCGGCACTGCACGCACCTCCGGCACCCCATCCTACCTCCAGGCTCCCAGAGATAACGGGACCACGGGGGTTTGGCTGTGAGGCCATGCCTTCCCACCAGGCCACGCCCCCTTTTGGCAGCGCACGGCGAACACAACATCCCTTTCCACACCAGGTTACACCGTGGGGAGGGATGCCACTGCCTGTATGTACCCTATACCCTCCTGGCTACATCTGTATATGACTGCTGTGTACATATGTTATGTACCTGAATTAACACTGTGTTATTGAACAAAACCTCTGCCAGCCCCTGATCTAGCATCACAAGTTTTTCTAGTGATGCCATATCCAGCTTGTCTTTTGTTGAAGCTGTCTGGTGAAATATTACATCTATTGAGTTTATAAGCTTTTGGTTGTCAGTGTTCCACAATCTGTATCCTTAGCCCTCTTGACCATATACAAGAATAATACATTAGATCAGGCCTGGCCAACCTGTGGCTCTCCAGCTGTTGTGAAACTACAAGTCCCATCATTCCCTGCCAAAGTTTTAGCATTCCCTAACAGCAAAACTGTGGCCAGGCATGCTGGGACTTGTAGTTTTTCAACAGCTGGAGAGCCACAGGTTGGCCTGGCCTGCATTAGATGGACTTAGGACCTAGCTTGTGACTTTTTTCTTACATGGCAGTTAAGGCTTCCTTTGCCCAATATTTCTTGTCCAGACTCGCATCACTTAGTATAGTCCACACTTTCTCAGCAATTGTTCTGAATGTCCTTTCACTTAAACAATTCTGTTTAGAAGTGTGGGCAATTCGTTAGTTGGTGTTGGATGCCAGTCCTCTTTAGAAAGATAGCTAGATCTCTTTTCTCATATTCTTCACCATTATCAGATCTTAACACTTTTATTTTAGTCTCCACTACACTCTTATCTGCCATTTTACTGGTTACTTTACTCTTGGTTTTCAGGAAGTATACATGAGACATTCTTATATCGTCATCTATAAGCATCATGAAGTAGCAACTCCACCTCCACCAGTCCACTCACATCTGTGTGCACTGGTTCCAATGGTGCTTTTGCTCTGGACATGACTTTGGATGGGGCAACATGTTTGCTTACCCTTCATGCAACTGGGTTGTTAACTGACATCCCTGTCACTATGCCATCTAGAAGTTTCTGTACATGAAAATTTTTTGCCATTGCAATTATAGTCCTTAGGGATCCACAGGGATACCTTGGGGATGTCCCAAAGCAGTATCCTTCAAGGGAGGGGACACTCCTGTGCCTAGAGGAGAACCTGCCACCCGAAGGAAGCATCCTGAGAAGCAAAGGTGTCAAATGCGTAATGCCTGACAAAAGTATGGACAGAGGACCACGTAGCCGCCTTGCAAAGCTGAACAGCCGATGCACCACAGCGAGCTGCCCACGAAGGACCCACAGACCTCGTAGAATGAGCCTTCACAGAGGGTGGCACTGGAAGACCCTCATGAGCATAAGCATCAGAGATAGCCATGCAAATCCACCATGCCAAAGTCTGCTTATTAGCAGGCCAACCCCTCTTATGAAAACCATAGAGGACAAACAAAGAGTCCGATTTCCTTAAATAACTGGTACGGTCCACATAAATCCGCAAATCCGTACCACATCCAAAAAGGCCTCACCAGCCGAGAATTAAAGGCTGGGACCACAATTTCTTCATTAATGTGGAAACTAGACACCACCTTAGGCAGGAAATCAGGGCGGGTACGAAGTACCGCCTTGTTCGAATGAAAACTCAGAAAGGGGGGACGACAGGAGTTAGCCCCCAAATCAGACACCCTTCTAGCCAAAGCAATAGCCAGAAGGAACACTGTCTTTGTCATATCTTTGTCGTAAGCCATTTCAAATCCACTGAATCCAAAGGTTCGAATGGAGGTCCTTGGAGCGCCCTTAGGACCACAGCCAAATCCCAAGGAGCCACCGGACGGACAAAGGAAGGCTGGATGCGAAGGACACCATGCAGAAAGGTGCGGATATCAGACAGCATAGCAATCCTCTGCTGAAACCACACCGACATGGCAGAAACATGCACCTTCAGTGAAGCGAGGCGTAGACCTAGATCTAAGACCGCCTGTAGGAAAGCCAGTACTCTGGATATCCGAAACTCCTGAGGATCATACCCTCTAGGGTGACACCACTCAAAATAAGTATGCCACACCCTGTGGTAAATTCTAGCCGAAGCAGGCTTCCGAGCTCGTAGCATGGTATTCACCACCGCTCTGGAGAAACCCTTAGATCTCAAGAGGGAAGCCTCAAGAGCCACGCCGTCAAAGACAGATGACTCAGGTCCGAGTAGAGGCAAGGACTTTGAGACAACAGGTCCAGACGTTGAGGTAACAGCAATGGAGTGTCGATGGACAGACACTGAAGATCTGAGTATCAATTCCGTCTGGGCCACGCAGGAGCCACTAGCAGGATCTTGCCTCCTTCCTGCCTGAACTTTCGAATTACTCGAGGCAGAAGGGAGAACGGAGGAAACAGGTGCACAAACTGGAAGTTCCACCATACCGACAGAGCGTCCACCAGGAGAGCCCCTGCATCTCTTGTTTGGGATCCGTACGCCCACAGCTTGCGATTGTGTCTTGAGGCTATAAGGTCTATTTCGGGAAGGCCCCACTTGTCCACCAGGAGCTGGAACACCTCTAGATGAAGAGACCATTCCCCCGGGGTGTACATCGTGGCAGCTGAGGAAGTCCGCTTCCCAGTTAAGCACTTCCGGAATGAACACGGCTGAAATGGCTGGGAGATTGCTTTCTGCCCAAGTCAGAATGCGAGATACCTCCCTTAGAGCCGCTTGACTTAGAGCTCCTCCCTGACGGTTTAGATAAGCCACCTTGGTGGCGTTGTCCAATTGAATCTGCACAGGTTTCCCCTGCAGCGCTCTGAACACTGACCGAAGTTAAAATATATAGATCGACAGGACCGACTCCTCTGAAGTCCACTGGCCCTGGAAGATGTGTTGGTCCCATCATAGCACCCCAGCCCCGCAGGCAGGCATCCGTTGTTAGAAGGACCCAATCCAAGATCCAAAACGGATGTCCGCTGCTGAGATGGCACTTCTGTAACGACCAGGTCAGGGATAGGCATACCTCCGGAGTGAGCCTGATCATCTGCGTCTTTATTTGACAGGAAACTCCGTCCCATCTGGAGAGGATCAACATCTGCAAAGGCCTGGAATGGAACTGGGCATATTCCACCATGTCGAACGTTGACACCATGGAACCCAGCAACTTCATTGCCGAGAGAAGAGACACTCAGCGATTCCTTAGAACATTGCATATCTTGGACTGCAACAGGGCTATCTTTTCTTCCGTCAAGAAGATCCTCTGTTGCTGAGAGTCCAACAACGCTCCGAGGTGGACCATCCTCTGAGAAGGAACTAGAGATGACTTCTTCCAGTTCACCAGCCAACCGTGAGCCTGCAACACTGATATTGTCAGTTGCAGATGGCTGCAAAGGACCTGTGGCGACCCTGCCAACAACAGAAGGTCGTCCAAGTAAGGTAACAGGCAAACCCCCTTCGACCGCAGGTGTGCTGCCATGACCGCCATTACCTTTGTGAACACCCGAGGGGCCATGGAAAGGCCAAATGGTAGGACTTGAAATGGGTAATGTTGGTCCAACACTGCAAATCTGAGGTAACGCTGATGCGCCTTGGCAATGGGGATATGCAGGTAAGCATCCTGAATATCCAGGGAGACCATAAAATCCCCAGGCTGCATAGCTAACACAATAGAACGCAGAGTCTCCATTCGGAACCGAGGAACCATAAAAACTTGTTCAGGGACTTGAGGTTGAGGGTAGGTCGGAATGATCCATTTGGTTTTTGGACCAGAGGTTTGAGTAATATCCCATCCCCCTTAGGGGTGACGGAACAGGCTCTATGACTCCCATCTGGAGCATAGAGTGCACTACCTCCAGGATCGCTAGAGCCTTTGATGGATCTGAAGGAAGGCCTGCTGCAAAGAACTGATGAGGAGGCCTTCTGCGGAAGGAGAGGGCATATCCCTGAGATACCACTTCCCTTACCCAAGTATCTGTGGTGGTCTGGTACCAACACTGGGCGTATTGCAGAAGTCGGCCTCCCACCTTGGAGTCCCCCAAGGGGAGGCCCAACCCGTCAGGCTGAGGGTTTGTCATCCGGCTTGGCTGCCGGACGTCTAGTACTCCAAGCTTGTTTCTTGGGTTTAGCGGTCTTTTTGGGACCTTAAGGTCTCGGAAAGGACTGTACCTTAGGCTTGCCCTGTGGGCGATAGGGCCGAAAGGATGGATTTTTAGAATCAGACGGGGTCGGAGCTGAAGGTAGACATGCAGATTTGGCAGCCGTCAGCATGTCCACTATCTTGTCCAAAGCTGGTCCGAACAGGACCTGCCCATTATTAGGTAAGCATTCCAAGCCCTTCTTGGATTCAGTGTCCGCCCTCCAAGAACGTAACCACAAAGAGCGTTGAGCGGCTACAGCCGCCGCGGAAATTCTAGAGGTAAAAAGGCACAAATCCAAGGCCGCTTCGTTAATGTATGTAGCGGAATCCCAGATGTTACCTACTAACACAACCTGTTCATTGGTACCCTCCGGACTGAACGATGCTTCCAATGCATCCACCCATCTTTCCATAGCCTGGGCCACCAAGCAAACTGCCATAGCTGGTCTGGATGCTCCTCCGGCGAGAGAATATATAGACTTAAGGCACACCTCCACCTTACGGTCAGTAGGATCCATCAGAGAGGACATGGACGGCATCGGTAAAGTCGCACTCTTTACCAAACACGTCACATGAGAGTCCACCTGAGGCAGAGACTCCCATTTAGGGAAATAATCTTCCGCAAAAGGGTATGCCCGGACCAGGTGCTTGTGAGGCTGAAATCTTTTTCCCGGAGTTTTACACGCCTCCTCTAGGTGATTTACAAGTTGACCAGATAGAGGAAAAACTGCTGCAGCACTTTTAAACCCTTTAAAATAAGCATGGGTAGGCGCTGCAGGTAGGTTGTCTTCAGTAATCACCATGGCTGCACGGACCGCCCGTATGAGACCTGGGATATATATACTAGATTTAACCTCCGCCCCTGTTTGAGGGGTGTCAGTGTCAGACAAGTCTAGAATTTCACCCTCATCAGACGACCCAACGTCATCATATTGTGTGGATGGATATGACAATAATGGCCTCTTAGCAGGTCCAGATGAATCCTGTGCAGTCGCATTCTGTGCCATAGCTGACACAGAATTAAGACCAAACAGGGTCTGCCGGAGCAAGAAACTGTTGCAGGGGCACTGCGCCATTACCATCGGCCCTGGAACCCCTAGTACTGGAGATGGAACTACCGCCTGTTGTGCGAACCCCAATTGGGGAAACGCAGGCGGGACTGTCAACCAATTTACAAGGGCATTCAAGGCCTGCGCAAAACAAGCCCAAGGTGAATCCTAGGAGTTGCTGGGTGCAGTAGAGATACCCGGAGAGGTCAAACATGCAGTACATAAACCATCCTGAAGTACCTCCCCCTCCCTCCCACCTGCTTTACATTTAGAGCACACAAATAGGAGAGGTGCACCCATGGACACAGAATCCTCACTGGACATATTGGTATGTGACTTCTGCCATAGTAATACATTTTTTCTAAAACTGTGAGGCAGATTTCCACCTTGACAGTACTGGCACCGAGAGGGCTGAGTAGGAAAAAGAATAGGGATAGTAAAATGGCTGACAGAGAGAAGTATCAGACACACAGCGCTAGTATAAAGGTCACATACAATGCAGAAAAAATGTGTGCAATAATTAAACTATTCACTACACTGAGCAGCAGCCCGGTAGCGATAGATTTACATACTCTGACCTTAAGAGGAGAGGTATGTAAGGGGCACCCAGTCTCCGCACTCTGCTATCCCCAGCATTCTGCACACCTAAGATGGCCACCGGAGGAATGAAGGGAGGCGGGCCGGAGAGGATCACTGCCTCAGCCCTCAAAACATCAGTGTAAGGCGCCTGAGAGCAGTGAGGGGAGGAGCCTCCTGTACTGAACAGGGAAGACGTCCTTAGCCTGGCAGGCCATTAACCCCCGGGTTGCTGGAGCGCGTCCTTAACGCTCCAGCCCAGCATCGCTGGTGGTCTAGTGTGAGCGCAGGCTCAGTGCCTGGCTCCACTATACTGCCATTCCCAGGGAGCCCCCAGCCCTGGGGACGCCGGACTGCGTAACAGCTAGCTGGAACCCCCGGAGCCCGCTGAGTACCCCAGATCGTTACCGGTGGTCGGCGCCGGCGGGGGTGTCGGAGTAGTAACATGGACGTCTGCTGGACTGTCCATGTTACCGCTCTTGAAGGTCTTCAGGGGCTGTGAGACACAGATCCCCTGTGCGGTAACCCTGCTCCGGCCAGGCACCTACTGAAACTGGTGTCTTGGCCTGGGGGCAGGGTATAGGAGGGGGCCCGGTGCATCCTGAGATGAAGAGTTTAACTGTGTGGTGCCCATGGGGGACATTTGGGTGTAAATCAATTTTATGACGCCTCTCAGATGTAGCAGTACACGTCCACTTTACCGCCGCACTTATAGGTGTCTCTTTCACAATCTCCCTAAAATGCTTTTTCAAAAGTAGGTAAGATTATATGGCATATCCCTAATGTAGCTTTATAGTGTGCATCATTTTATTATACAAAGAAAAAACATATTTGCTGTAATAAATGAGCATACCACCTTTGGTAGAACAGCCCAGTTACACTGTACAACAAATTAATACTTTTAATTTGTTTCCTCTCTAAAATTAGTCATACATTACTAATTTGAGGTCAAGAAAAACTAAAATGATTTCAGAATGTTTTTACTAGCTCTATTTTTTTGAGCTACACTACTATACTGTATGTACATTAGTAATATAGTCATAGTGAAAGGCTATTTAAAAATAATCTGATATTGTCTTGGTGGAATCGCTCACTATGCTTGTCACTCAGTGCACCACAGTTATCTTGTGTGGGTAATCCCGTGAATCACATATATTTTAATAGGGGAGGGGACAAATAACTGATTCATTTAATTGGGTCATTAGGCCCGCCCCCTCTGCACGGAACGCAGATTGCTGGTAAGATTCTCTCCATTCTGCCCACTTCACTAGGAATACCTCTACATCATCATAAATGGGCTATATCTCAGAACTCAGAGCTAACTGAGAGTTTTAAATGTCATATTTATTGTTTGCATGCTGAAATCAATTAGATGTAACTATTTTCACATCGGAAACATTTTCATTGTTGTGCAGTGTTATTGGATTTCTTAAAATGCATTGGCCTGTCACATAGTCGGTGTGGCTTTGTACAAATATGAGGCCTAGATATGGTTGGGTATTATAGGTGCTGTAATTGGATGGGGGCCTATTTATCCTGATGTTGCTGTATAACTTGTTGGGAGGTATTAAGATATATTACAAAATATGGGGTCTATTTACTAAGCCTTGGATGGAGATAAAGTGAACGGAGATAAAGTACCAGTCAATCAGCTTCTAACTGCCATGTCCCAGACTGTGTTTGAAAATGTACAGTTAGGAGCTGGTTGGTTGGTACTTTATCTCCGTTCACTTTATCTCCATCCAAGGCTTAGTAAATAGATTCCTATGAATCTTATTGGTGCAGGATGTATTCCACTTTCACAACACCCTCAATATCAAATTTATTGGCTATGAAGCCACAGTTATAAGGTTGATGTATGTCTCTCCTATAGATTGATGTATGCAGGGCCATCTCTTCCATTGGGCTTATTGGGCAGTTGCCCAATGGCCCAAATCTTGTAAAAGCCCGCCAACCCGTCCCCCTGCAGTCGCGGCCAGTTGGTAAATTTGTGATATTTTTATCAGCCGGCTGCCGGTGCACTGTATTCTGATCTAACCTCCCTCACCCCATCCTCCCCCGGTGACGAGTACTCACATCAGTCCCAGTTTCACTTCATCCGCCGGCTTCAGACCAGTCAGACAGAGTCTCTCTGCATGTGTGGGAGGTCTGATGGGCATGCAGTAGGGTTTAATTTTGTTGACTGTGGGTTGATGTATGCTAATCCTATAGGTTGATGTATGCCTCTCCTATAGTGTGGGTTGATGTATGCCTCTCCTCTAGGTTGATGGATGCCTCTCCTATACTGTGGGTTGATGTATGCCATTCCTATAGGTTGATGTATGCCTTTCCTCTAGGTTGATGCATGCCTTTCCTCTAGGTTGATGTATGCCATTCCTATAGGTTGATGTATGCCTCTCCTCTAGGTTGATGCATGCCTCTCCTATAGGTTGATATATGCCTCTCCTATACTGTGGGTTGATGTATGCCATTCCTATAGGTTGATGCATGCCTCTCCTATAGGTTGATGTATGCCTCTCCTATACTGTGGATTGATGTATGCCATTCCTATAGATTGATGCATGCCTTTCCTATAGGTTGATGTATGCCTCTTCTATACTGTGGGTTGATGTATGCCATTCCTATAGGTTGATGTACGCCTCTCCTATAGGTTGATGTATGCCTCTTCTATACTGTGGGTTGAGGTATGCCATTCCTAATATTCCGAAATACGGAATATTCCGAAATACGGAATAATTTTGGCATGACTGAGATAATGAAACCTTTGATTTTTGATGGTTCAATGTACACAAACTTTGTCTAAGGCACAAATTATTAAAAATATTGTATAAAATTACCTTCAGGCTGTGTGTGTAAGGTGTATATGAAACATAAATGAATTTCATGTATGTACACAAACTTTGCTTGAGCCACAAAATTATTGAAAATATTGTATAAAATTACCTGCAGGCTGTGTGTATAAGGTGTATATAACACATACATACATTCTGTGTGTATATTTGGGTCCCATTCCCAAGATATTTCATTATGATATGCAAATATTCCAAAATACGGAATATTCCGTTATCCAAAATACCCCTGGTCCCAAGCATTTTGGATATGGGAGACACAACCTGTAATATGCAAATACAGTAATACATTAAATTCAAATACGGTGGGGCAATTAACTTCAGATATGTATTCACTTCTCTGTCAATACTGTAAACATTCAATAATTTATTACTTTGCATACTCTATAGAAAACAGTTACGATCATGAACGATATACTTAGCACAGTGTCATATAAAATCAAGTGCAAAATAACGTTTCCCTATAAACACTACGATCTGAAAAGATTGGCAATAAACTACCGTGTTTCTCGTCAGTGCGCCCAGGAATAGTGTCCCTAATCTTCACTGATCAGCACGTTGGAGCTCATTTTAAGAATACTTGGGTATTACATTGTACTTGAAATGGTTACAGTCTTTGCAGAAAATCCACTTCCTATAAGATCAGTCCCTATACTTGTGCAGTCCTTCACCTGACATGTATTACAATGCAAAGGGGACCTGTCCAGATGCAAGCACCTGACTATCAGCACAGCCTCTCCTCTCTTTGGTGCTGTAGTAAGATCAGTAAAACTGAGCACTTTCAAGATCTCGTCTTGACATAGAAGGGGGTCTCCTCCTCATAGCCACTGTTACCCCGATCAGCTGCTGATCCCCACTCTCTGTGCCCTCAGTCAAGGCTCAGTGCAGCACACACACACTCCTGGTAGTTGCTTCTCTCCAACAGCTCACACTACACAGCGCCTGTCACGCTCCACATGGCTGCTTCTGCTCTGCCTTCTCTAGTTTCACTTTTCATCCTGCTCACAATTGGCTGCTCCTGGGTCTTAGAGTCAATCCTCAGCAACACTCACTGTGCACAAGAAAGGACTGCCAGGCAGGGGCATATCTATAATGGGTGCAGGGTTTGCAGGGAACATGGAACCGCACACCCTGCACCCATAATATTACTTACCTCCCCGGTTCGGCGCTGTAAAACGACTGGAAAATGGCAGCGGTGGCCATTTTCCCATCGTTTGCGCATGCGTAGTACAGGGAAAATGGCCGTCGTGGCCATTTTCCCGGTAACCTGTGCAGACACTATAGACTCTGGGCACACTCTAGTGCCCAGTGTCTATAACTCCGGCGCTGGCCGCGCACAGCTCAGTGCGCTGCCGGCTGCCGGGCATAGAGGAGACTGCACATGGGCTCCCTCCTCTCTAGAAACGCCCCTGATGCCAGGCTAAGCAGTTTCTCTGAGGGTGCCACACTAGGTCAACTCAAATTGCAGTGTTAAATAAAGCTGCCCAGTGTTTGTGTACTACATGAAAAAGCAAGCAGCACTTGACATACATGAAAAATGACCTTTGCAGCTTTCATGTACCATTCACACAAATTTGTAAAAGCGCAATAAGAGGCTGATTCAGAGCAACAAAAAAAGGAGCTTTTCATCTGGACAAACCATGTTACGATGCAAGGTGTGCAAACACATTTCTTTCTTTTTGCATGCAAGGTAAATAGTGTTTTTGCATGTAATCCACAAATACTGGGCTACTTCATTTTTTCACACAGCAATGTACATGTGCATTAATGCTCTCTATTTCAACTTTTTAAAAAATTGGTCTTAGAAGGCTCTGAATTTTCTTTCATGTAATAGATTTATTAAGCAGTGTTATACTGTTAATAGTGTGAGGTGCCCAAGGCTACCAGGAAACATATGATCATTTGGCAGAATATGACATGATGTTTCTAAGTAAAATGCTTTATTGCATAAATAGATTTTTGTTCTCGGAAATGCCTTGGCTGTGAATTTAATATGTACTAGACACAAAACAGGGTCTCACTTTTGAAATGTATAACTGGAATTATCAGTTGACCTGTAGGGAAACACAATGCGCCTTAGATTTATGAATTTATTCCTAGATCTTTAAGTAACAGAATTCACCTTTCCTCTAATTTTTTATTTAAATGGTAATTTTTATAAACATGATCTGTTTGACACAAAGCCTAATAGCAGCAGTGAGAAGTAGCATTTTCTCCATGTCATAATCTATCACAGTGGTTCTCAAACTAGGTCTTCAGCAGTGGCTTAACTAGGGCAAGATGAAAAATGGTGCCCACCCCCCCATGTGCGCGTGCTGAAAAGTGGGTGTGGTCACATGCCACAAGGGGTGTTGCCACTGACAAATGGGGGGGTGTCTACATGACACCCCCCCATTTATCATCACTCTGGGATCATTCCTTTCCATTCCATATGCACCTTAATGCCCCCAGTAGTAGTGCCCCTCTTGCAATGCCCACCGTAGTAATGCCCCTTATGCAATGTCCCCAGTAGCAGTGCCCCATGTAGTAGTGCTCCAGTAGTGCCCCTTATACAGTGCCCCCAGCAGTGCACCCTTATACAGTGGCCCTAATAGTGCCCCTTATACAGTGCCCCCAGTAGTGCCCTTTATACAGTGCCCCCAGTAGTGCATCCTTATACAGAGCCCTTTATACAGTGCCTCCAATAGTGGTCCCTCTTATGCAGTGCCCCCAGTGGTGCCCCTTATACAGTACCTCCAGTAGTGGTTTCCCTTATGCAGGCCTCCAGAAGTGCCCCTTATACAGTACCCCCAGCAGTGGCGGACTGGGCCGGGTGCCATCTGCCCCCCCGGGCCGGTACAGTGTTAGTATTTGATGGCCGCCTGACTGTGGGAGAGAGTACTGCTTCATCTCTGACAGGGGCTGACCAGCTACGCTGCGAGTGAGATGTAAGTTAAAGAGGCTAATAAAAAATGGCTGCCCCCATACTAAGCTACTAAGAAATGGCCGCTGTTGACCAATGAGGAGCCATGTGTTCATTCCCAGGATCCATAGAGGCTGGAAAGTGGAAAAAGGGGGCGGGGCTTATCGGGGAGTCTGTCAGGGAAGCTGAGATTTATAAGAGCGTTATGGCACCCAGGGAGGAGAGAGACAGTGAGGGCAGAGGTGAGGAGTGCTCCACCGAATGCAGGAGAACATCCTTTCTTCTCTACACTTTTAGAAACCAGGTAAGTGGAGGGTGGGGCTTATATACAGTGTGTCTATCTATCTATCTATCTTTCTACTTCAGGGTCCATAGGGGGTCCACAGGGTTGACCTTGGGGTATAGCTGGATCTGGATCCATGGGCACCACGCAGTTAAAGCTTTGCTGCTCCCAGGATGGGACGCGGGGAAAATGCAGTCTTCATGCCGCCGGTCTCTGGGGACAGACCGGCGGCACTAGTAGCGGCGGCGGGCTCCCCCTCTTCAGGAATACCCTGCGTGTCCGCTGGCCCCCGGGGTGTAAGTACCGGTGGGGAACCGGCTTCCCCGGGGGTTTAGTACTAGCAGGGGAGGCAGCCTTCCCTGCTTCAGCGCTCCTCCCCTCAGCCCAGCGCGCCTTCTCTCATGTGTGCTGGCGTCGCTGGGCTGTTATCTCCTGGCCACTCCTCCTCAGAGCTCTCCGGCGGCCATCTTCCTCAGGCAGCATCGCAGAGCTCCCAGGCAGGCTTCCAGTGGACCAGTCCCCCTGCGTACCTCTCCCCCTGCAAAGGACAGTGTTCGCAGTGCTATAGCCCTCGCAGACACTGAATCTGGGAGGTTGATTGTAGCGGAAGGTGCAGTGAGTAATACTTCTCTGCATGGTATGTGACTTTTTGCTAGTGCTGCTGTCTGTGCTTATTTTCTACTTACTGTCAGCTTTTTACCTATCCCTTTCCTTCTCCTACAGCCCGCAGGTGCGTGGGGGAGGGGTGTTCTTTCTGTGTACCTCACTTATATAAATCTACGTATTGGTGAGGTCCGTCACATACTGTGGTGTGCTCCTCAGTACCATATTGTGGGCTGTTTGGGTTGCATACTTGGGAGTGCGTGGGTGTTATACGCCTTACCTCGTTTCGGTGAGACACTTTTTTTGCAAAAAAGTTCGTGTCATGTCTGATGAGGGGAATGAGCGCTCCGAGGCTCCTGTGTTGTTGTCCTGCCGACGCTGTTCGGCAGGGGTTGACGGGGCAGATTTGTCTCAGGACGGTCTGTGCGGGCGGTGCCAGTTGGTACCTGGACCCTCTAAACCCCCGGTGGCGCAGGATCCTCCGTGGGCAATGTTTACGCAAGTGCTGGCATCAATCGCGGACCGACTTGCGGTCCCGACTGCGGCCCCTTCTAGGGCGTTGCCCCAGCCTACCATGCCCCGTTCCCCGGGTGTGACTCGTCTGGTGCAGTCTCCTCCCGGGTCTCAGACTGTGGGTCCTTATGCGGGTTTGCCGGTATACGTGCAATCCCCCACGGTGCCGCAGCAGTCGATGGTACCTTTTCAGGGGTATCCTCAGGCAGTACCCCCGCCTTGGGTGGACGTCCTCTCCAGCTCTGTTCAGAGTCTGGCGGCTTCGTCATCGGCTTTTCAACATATGTTGCACAGTGATTTGCCCCCACGGGCGTCCAAGCGTTCCGTTCCGGCTTCACTGGCGGCTCAGTTCACGGACACGGACGTGTCTTCGGATGACGGGGAGATCCATGAAGACTCTGACTCGGATGCCAGGGCCCAGGAGATGGAGGCTAAGTCTTCCATTAATGTGCCGGCATTGGTTAGGGCGGTGCGGGCCATCCTTCACATTGAGGAGGATGTGCCCGCCCCCAGGTCAAAATACCCAAATTTTAAAAAGGCCAAGGTAGCTTCGACGGTTTTTCCCCTGTCCGATCAATTGATGGATCATATGGCAGGGGCCTGGCAGTTGCCCAGAAAGAGGTTCCAACCGCAGAAGCGGTTGGCTTCGAACTATCCATTTCCGGAGGCTCATTGCAGGAAGTGGGAAACTCCTCCAGCGGTGGATTCCCACGTTACCCGCTTAATTAAAAGCGCTACGCTTCCTTTGCCGTCGATCTCCTCCCTGAAGGATCCCACGGACAGGAAGGTGGAGACTTGTTTGAAGTCTATCTACTCTCTCTCGGGGGCGGTGGCCCGTCCGTCCATGGCCATCTCTTGGGTGGCTAAGGCCATCGAGAGCTGGGCCAATGCTTTGGAGGATACCTTTCCGGAAGATGCTCAGGAGATCCAGAGAGCGTTGATTGGTCAAATGAGGGATGCGGCTTCCTACATTGGGGAAGCATCATTAGGGTGTCGGCTGCAGCTGTGTCGGCGCGTCGGTCCTTGTGGCTGAGGTCTTGGAGAGCTGACGCTGACTCTAAAAAGGGACTGGAGGCCTTTCCTTTTAATGGGGAGTTGCTTTTTGGTCCAGACTTGGACAAAATTGTGGACACTCTGGCTAAGTCTAAATCAGCCTTCCTCCCTTTGGCTTCTGCTCCTACCAAGGTACGGAGCTCTGCTTTTCGGTCCTTTCGGGTTCAGGGCAAGGCAAAAGGTCAGTCCTTCCCGAGGCAGTCAACGACCAAGGCCGCTTCTAAGCCCAAGAAGCAGCCCTGGAGTGCCAGGCGCCCTTCTTCCAAGCAGGAAGAAAAACCTTCTGCCTGATGGGACAGGCCTCCCTCTGGGGGACCCCAGAGTGGGAGGCCGACTTCTTCTATTTGCCCAGTGCTGGCACAATACCACCACGGATACCTGGGTTCGAGAAGTGGTCTCCCAGGGGTACGCCCTGTCTTTTCGGCACAGACCGCCCCACCAGTTTTTCTGCATGAGTCCTTCTCAGGATACGACCAAGTCTTTACAGATTCAGGAAGCTATAGAGTCCTTGCTGACAGCAGGGGTCATTGTTCCCGTTCCTCAATTACAACGAGGGACGGGGTTCTGTTCTTCTCTGTTTCTGGTGTGGAAACCCAATGGTTCTCATCGTCCTATCCTCAACTTGAAGTCTCTGAACAAATTCCTCAGAGTTCCCAAGTTCAGGATGGAAACGTTACGTTCCATCATTCTGGCGATGGAACCGGGGGATTACATGGTGTCCCTGGATATCCAGGACGCCTACCTCCATGTTCCGATAGCACCTTCGCACCAGCGGTATCTGAGGTTCGCTATCCTTCAACACCATTACCAGTTCTGGGCGCTACCCTTTGGTCTCTCCACGGCACCGAGGGTGTTCACGGTAGATTATGGCGGTCATGGCCGCACATCTTCGGAACCAGAATGTACGGCTACTACCGTATCTGGATGACCTCCTGTTGCTGGCGAGTTCCCCGGAGGTACTGCTTCATAATCTCCACTTCACGGTCGCTTGCCTGCAAGCGCACGGGTGGCTGATAAATTGGAAAAAGTCCTCTCTGACTCCATCTCAGCGGATGGTTCATTTGGGAGCCCTGCTGGATTCTCGTCAGCAAAGGATCTTCCTGACCCCGGAGAAGGTCTCCTCCCTGCAGCTGAGGATACACAGTTGCCTGAGCAGTTGCCGCCTGTCGGTCCATTCGGCTATGAGGGTTTTGGGCTCCATGGTGTCAACATTCGACATGGTGGAATTTGCCCAGTTCCATTCCCGGCCTCTGCAGGGGCTGATTCTATCGGAATGGAACGGGTTACCTCACCGGATCCGCTCTCAGTTGCTGGTGTTGTCCCCGGAGGTTCGGCAGTCTTTGGCTTGGTGGCTTCAGACAGCTCATCTGGTCGAGGGGCGCCCCTTTTGGATCCCGGACTGGGTCCTGCTCACGACGGATGCCAGTCTTCGGGGTTGGGGGGCAGTGACCGGCTCGTTGTCACTTCAGGGTCGTTGGTCGGCGGAAGAAGCTCTTCTTCCCATCAACATTCTGGAACTGCGGGCGGTTTATCGGGCCCTGCAGTCGTCCGGTCCCGCTCTTTACGGACGGGCGGTTCAGGTGCAGTCCGACAACGCCACCACGGTGGCGTATATCAACCACCAAGGAGGGACTCGAAGTCGGGCAGCAATGTCGGAGGTGTCTCGCATCCTTGCTTGGGCGGAGTGTCACATTCCAGCGATCTCGGCAGTCTTCATTCCCGGAGTCCTCAATTGGGAGGCGGACTTCCTCAGCCATCACGACGTGCATCCCGGGGAATGGTCGCTTCACCCAGAGGTGTTTCAGCTACTCGTGGACAGGTGGGGGCTGCCGGAGCTGGACTTGATGGCCTCCCATCACAATCACAAGTTGCCCGTTTACGAGTCAAGGACAAGAGACGCAGGCGCCAGTCTGGTAGACGCGCTGTCGGTGAAATGGACGTTTCACCTGGCGTATCTGTTTCCTCCGATATCCTTACTTCCTCGGGTTCTGCGGAAATTCAAGCAGGACGGCGGCACGCTCGTGCTGGTTGCTCCGGCGTGGCCCAGACGTCCTTGGTACTCCGATCTGAGGTGTCTCTCCATCGACGCTCCGTACCTTCTTCCTCAGCGTCGGGACCTGTTGTCTCAAGGGCCCTGCCTTTACCCGGATCTGGGTCGGCTGTCTTTGACGGCGTGGCTCTTGAGACAGCCGTCTTGAGGTCTAGGGGTTTCTCCAGTTCAGTCATTGGTACCATGCTTAGGGCACGCAAGCCTGCCTTTGCACGGATTTACCACAGGGTGTGGCGCACTTACTTTCAGTGGTGTGAATCCAGAAACTATGATCCTCAGGTGTTCCGGGTTTCCAGAATCTTGGAGTTCCTTCAATCAGGTTTGGACCTCGGCTTACGCCTGGCCTCTCTGAAGGTTCATGTGTCTGCTTTGTCCGTGTGGTTTTAGCGACGGATTGCTACACTACCGGATGTTCACACCTTTTTCCAGGGTGTTCTCAGGATACAGCCTCCCTTCGTGCCTCCTGTGGCTCCTTGGGACTTGGCGGTGGTGCTACGGGTCTTGCAGGGTCATCCTTTTGAGCCTCTTGAGGTGGTGGACCTCAAGTGGCTGACGTTCAAGACCGTTTTTCTCCTAGCAATTGCTTCTGCCAGGAGGGTGTCAGAGTTGGGGGCGCTTTCCTGTCACCCCCCTTTTCTGATTTTTCATCAGGACAGAGCGGTGCTCCGCACTCGTCCTGAGTTTTTGCCCAAAGTGGTCTCGAAGTTCCACATTAATCAGGAACTTGTTGTGCCAGCTTTTCAGTCACCTGATCTTTCAGCTGGTGAGGCTTCCTTAGATGTAGTCCGGGCACTTAGAATCTATGTGGATCGGACTGCGTCGGTTAGGAAGTCGGATTCTTTGTTTGTCCTCTTCGGTTTTCACAAGAGGGGTTGGCCTGCCAACAAGCAAACGTTAGCCCGTTGGCTTCGTTCCGTTATTTGTGAGGCTTATGCACAGGAGGGTTTACCTGTGCCAGCCTCTGTTAAGGCTCATTCCACTCGTTCTGTGGGTCCCTCTTGGGCTGCTAGACGTGGCGCCTCCACTGTTCAGCTGTGTAAGGCGGCCACTTGGTCTTCAATTCAAATGTTTTTGAGGTTCTATGCATTTGACACCTTCACCTCTCAGGATGCATCCTTTTGGCGCCGGGTACTCCTTTCAGCGCAGGAGTGTCCCCGCCCTTAGTTGAACTGCTTTGGGACATCCCCAAGGTCAACCCTGTGGACCCCCTATGGACCCTGAAGTAGAAAACAAGAGATATGGTAAGAACTTACCTTTGTTATCTCTGTTTCTACGAAGTCCATAGGGTCCACAGGGTGCCCGCCCTGACGCACCTGGCTTCAAATGGGCTGTGTGGCTGGTCACCGGTTTTCCATCTCCCATTTCTGTGAGTATGGTTTCTTGTGTGTTCCAGTCTTCCTTCTCTCTGTTTAGTCTCCTCCTCCGGCCTTAGCTGCTTACCAACTGAGGTGCCTGTGGCCGGGGGCGGGGTATAGAGGAGGACGGACCCAAGTGCATCCTGGGAGCAGCAAAGCTTTAACTGCGTGGTGCCCATGGATCCAGATCCAGCTATACCCCAAGGTCAACCCTATGGACCCTATGGACTTCGTAGAAACAGAGATAACAAAGGTAAGTTCTTACCATATCTCTTGTTATCTATCTATCTATCTATCTATCTATCTATCATATCTTGTATACAAGTTATATGTGTCAGTGTGGCATAAACTTTGTAAGGAGGGATGTTGTTTTGTACTTTATAATGTCCATGGGCGGAATTCAATTCAGTGCGATGCTGAATTAGGTTGGGAGGGAGGTCGCAGTGCTATTCAGCTCAGCGCGCTGTTATGTCGGAGAATGCTGGTTCTCGCCACCTAACTTAGATATTTAATCACGAGAACCAGCATTCTGCGACTAAAGTGCCAGCCGGCACTTTTGTAGGATTTTTCCTCGCATCCCCAGGGGGGTGTGAGAAGAAATCCTTTAGCCCGACCAAACATTGCGTTGAATAGCTTCGGGAGCTCCCTCCCAGGGCTATTCAACATCGCTTTGAATTGAATTCCCCTGCATGTGTGTGGACTTAATGCGTCTGTATGTATGTATATTATTAGTGTTCCCACTAGGTACTTTTAGCAGGGCACTACGCCCTGCGCGTTTTGTTAACTGTGAAATGCACTCTGCTTGTTTTGTGATCGATGAATTGCACCCCGATTTGTCCGGGTCAGACACACACACTGTGGGACACAGGACCTCATTCATACCCGCTCGCAAGCGGGTCAATGTTTAGGCCCTGCGCAAGCGCAGCAGCCGCACTGCGCGTGCGCAAGCCCCGGAGCGAGAGAGAAATTCTCTCGCTCCGGAGCTCACTACAAAAGGGGCGGCTGTCGATTGTGATTGTAGGCGTGGCAGGGGGGTGGTTTCACAAACGGAGGCGTTCCTTAAGGAACACCTGCCATTTTGTGGGCGGCCGCACTGACATCAGCAGTGATGTCAGTGAGGAGCTTCCTGCTCGATCAGAGGAGGAAGCTCCCTGGGGCTTGTGGTTGCCAAGACCCAACCTTAGGGTCTCATCGCAAGCCCCGATGGTCGCGATGGTCTTGACCATCAACCTGGTTGGTCGCTGAAGCTGTGGGTGGTAACCCACAGCTTAGCTAGCGACCAGGAGGCCACACTTCAAAATACAAGCGTCCGCCCTCATTCAGAGCGACCGCTCGCATTTTGCTACCGCCTCTGAATGAGGGCCAGAGTTTTAGAGGAAGGCGGAACAAAGGGCCGGGCACAGCTGCTCAACCCAGCCCCCAGGAGACGCACACAATAGATGGTATTTACTTATAGCTCTTTGTCATAACAATTTTACCCTCATATGCTTCATTTGCTATCTAAACCACACGCACATTACGGAAACCATGTCACGCCAAATTTTACATTGCATTTGCTAGTAGAAAAACTGGGCCACTTGCTTGTGTCTGCCTCCCAGGCTGAAAGTTGCCAGCCAGCCCCTGACCCCCAGTATGCAGTGCCCCCAGTAGTGGTTACTCTTATGCAGGCCCCCAGTAGTGCCCATTATACAGTGCCCCCCCTTATACAGTGCCCCCAGTAGTGACCTCTCAAACCGTAACGCAGGTGTCCTAAGGCGAGCTCAGGGAGGACAGAAACCTCCCGTGGAGCAGAAGGGCTAAAGTAGTGACCTGTCAAACTGTAACGCAGGTGTACTAAGGCAACCTCAGGGAGGACAGAAAATCACAAAGATATTCCTTTATACAATGCCTCCAGTAGTGCCCCTTATACAGTGCCCCCAGTAGCGGTCCCTCTTATGTAGGCTCCCAGTAGTGCCCCTTATACAGTACCCCCAGTAGTGGTCCCCCTTATGAGGCCCCCAGTAGTGCCCCTTATACAGTAATCCCAGTATGCAGTGCCCCCAGTAGTGGTCCCTCTTATGCAGGCCCCCAGTTGTGCCCCTTATACAGTGCCCCCAGTAGTGGTCCCCCTTATGAGGCCCCCAGTAGTGCCCCTTATACAGTAACCCCAGTATGCAGTGTCCCCAGCAGTGGTCCCTCTTATGCAGGCCCCCAGTTGTGCCCCTTATACAGTGCTCCCTGTAGTGATCCCTCCTATGCAGTCCCCCTATTCAGTGCCCCAAGTAGTGATACAGTGCCCCTTATACAGTGCTTCTGGCCAGTAATGCCCCTAACATATATAACACACACACACACAGACATACATACACAAAACACTTTCCTGAAACCATGCTCCTGCCGCCTCCGCTGCTGTCTGCTCCTCCGTCGTCCCGCTCAGTACTATTGGAAAGACGTCTCTCCCATCACCCACTGCAGGAGCCAGAAGGTGGAGCTCATGAGTGAGCTCCAGCCCGGCTCCGGCAGTGGGTGCAGCAGGCATAGTCTGTCTGACTCTCATTGGCTGCTGCTGAAACACATGCACTGCCGCCATGTAGTACGAGTGTACTACCCAGTGCCGGTGGCGGTGTGTGTATTACTGTGTAGTGCGGAACTCACTCACTGCATTCCGCACTACACTGACTTTACTGGACCAGCCCCCCCTCCCCCCCCCACACACCACCGTCCTGATGGTGCCCAGGGCACGAGTCCTGGCCTACCTGCTCTGGTTGCACTACACCACTGGTCCTCAGGACCCCACACAGTTCACGTTTTCCATGTCACCCAGCAGGTGCACAGGTGTATTCATTACTCACTGACACATTTTAAAAGATCCACAGGTGGAGCTAATTATTTCACTTGTGATTCTGTGAAGAGACCTGGAAGACATGCACTATTTGGGGTCTTAGGTCCGAGTTTGAGAACCTGTGACCTATCATGAAAATATAATTTGCATGTTTGCTTCTCGTATGGGGATTACATGCATCTCAATCATCCCAATTTTAATGGGACATGATTTGAGGGCTCTGTTCCGCTGTCATGATTGGAACCCCATTGTCCCATAGATCAGCAGTTGGGAAGGTATGTGTAGATGAGACTGTCACAAGCCGCCGTGCTGCCAATGCTGTGCGGGGTGAACGCCAAACAAGCGTTCGCTGAAGTCTCCTCCGTCCTCCTGTTAGGATCAGTGGTTAGCAGCATATTGTTGCAGTTCCAGTCTAGGTTGCTGCTGAGCCTCTGCACTAATTACTGCCTGTCTGTGTGCACTATCAGGTGCACACTAATTGATTCTCCTGTCTGAATACAGCCCAGGTGCTCAATAATTTGTCATTAGGGAAACTTGCTCTGGTTGGGCCCTGTTCCTGTTATATTCCAGCCAGCCCTTGTCGGTGACTGAGTTTCTCATACTTCCGTTTGTTCCAGTCTCCTGTTTTCCAGTCGAGTTCCAGAGCCAGTCTACTGTGTTTATCTACCGCCGTTTGTCCCATCCAGGCGGCGCAGTCTGCATTCCACCTACTCGTGCCATCTAGGCGGCACAGTGTGCTTTATCCACCTGTAGCGCCAGTCTGTGTCCAGCGCTAGTGTCAACCCAGCGACATTGGCCACTACTCAGCGGTCCAAGTGCGCACTCCAGCGCACCGTCACCAGTGCATCCCGGCGACACTGGTAGCGACTCAGCGGTCCAAGTGCTCATTCCAGCGCACCATCACCAGCGTCATCCCGGCAACGCTGGTAGCGACTCAGCATCCTCAGTGCGCAATCCAGCGCACCGTCAGTTGTGTCATCCCGGCGGCACTGGTAGCTACTCAGCATCCTCCTGCCAAGTCGTTCTGCCCTCAAGGCAACAACCAGCCCAGAGGCTGCTACCGACCCAGAGGCCGCATCACAACTCATAGGCCCACAGGCCTCAACCAGCCCAGAGGCTCCTATCAGCCCAAAGGCCGCATCACTACTTTCAGGCCCTCAGTCCCCAACCAGCCCGGAGGCTGCTACCGCCCTAAAGGCCGCATCTCAACTCATAGACCCTCGGGCCTCAACCAGCCCAGAGGCTGCAACAGGTCCCAGAGGCCACATCACAATTATACGGCCGCATCTTGCCAAGATATTCTAGTCCTCAAGGCTGTGCAGGACTTTTCCCTACTAGTGACTCTGAGCCCTTAACAGAGACATGATGAGGAGACATTTAATGACACCCAGGCAAGTAGAGAGTGTTCCATCTAGATGACTTCTGCTCACCTGGTTATTATAAATCACAAAGTACTGATACAGTTCTCTGTGGCAGTAGGGCTTGCAAATTGGTGGGGCCACCACCCAAGTCTCTTCTACTTCCAAGAAAGGGTGTTCACCAAGGGTCAACTCAGGGAAACTCATAAGGTTTTTGGTCTAGGCGTGATGATCCTTGTTCCCTCCATTCCCAATAAGTTAATACACATGATAGAAAGGAATAACCCTTAATGCAGTGGTTCCCAAACTTTCTTGAATCACTCACTCTTCACGCTTCTGTTTGTCTAGGTTAGGGGTGAGCGGGTTCGGATTTCTGAAATCCGAACCCCCCCGAGCCCCCCCGATCCGAGTCCGATCCGAATCAGGCTCGACTTTTCCCGCCTGACTCGGATCTGAAATCGAGGCAAAACGTCATCATCCCGCCTTCCGAGTCTCGCGGGTTTTGGATCCTATATAAGGTACCCACGTCGGCGCCATTTTCTCACTCGGCTGTGGACAGTGAAGAGGGAGGGTGGGAGTTAGGGCTGTGTAGTGTAGTGTAGTGTAGTGCTGCTGTTGTCCACTACTTCAAAGTCCATAGGGGCTGGCTGTGTTGTGCTGTGCTGCTGTTGTTAATAGGGGCTGTGTCCACTACTTCAAAGTCCATAGGGGCTGGCTGGACTGTGTTGTGCAGTCAGTTCTCCATAGGGGCTGTGTCCACTCCAAAGTCCTGTGCAGTGTCCCAGTCCTAAAGAGGTGCTGTAGTGTTGTCCAGGGGGTGCTCTGTCCATCAGGGGTGCTCCCCCCAAGTGCTAAAAAAATAATATATTTTCTGTGTTTGTGAATTGTGTGTGCAGTAGCCGCACGTGCATCAACAAAGTAGTGCCAAGCGTGCGCCTGTGTCATAAGTAAAGGGCCGGCTGGCTTGACCGTTAAGGGTGCTGTAACCCCCAAAAGTACACTCCAGTCCAAACCAAAAAAAAAATTATTTTCTGTGTTTGTGAATTGTGTGCGCAGTAGCCGTACGTGCATCAACAAAGTAGTGCCAAGCGTGCGCCTGTGTCATAAGTAAAGGGCCGGCTGGCTTGACCGTTAAGGGTGCTGTAACCCCCGAAAGTACACTCCAGTCCAAACCAAAAAAAAAATTATTTTCTGTGTTTGTGAATTGTGTGCGCAGTAGCCGCACGTGCATCAACAAAGTAGTGCCAAGCGTGCGCCTGTGTCATAAGTAAAGGGCCGGCTGGCTTGACCGTTAAGGGTGCTGTAACCCCCGAAAGTACACTCCAGTCCAAACCAAAAAAAAATTATTTTCTGTGTTTGTGAATTGTGTGCGCAGTAGCCGCACGTGCATCAACAAAGTAGTGCCAAGCGTGCGCCTGTGTCATAAGTAAAGGGCCGGCTGGCTTGACCATTAAGGGTGCTGTAACCCCCGAAAGTACACTCCAGTCCAAACCAAAAAAAAAATTATTTTCTGTGTTTGTGAATTGTGTGCGCAGTAGCCGCACGTGCATCAACAAAGTAGTGGCAAGCGTGCGCCTGTGTCATAAGTAAAGGGCCGGCTGGCTTGACCGTTAAAGGGTGCTGTAACCCCCAAAGTACACTCCAGTCCAAACCAAAAAAAAATTTATTTTCTGTGTTTGTGAATTGTGTGCGCAGTAGCCGCACGTGCATCAACAAAGTAGTGCCAAGCGTGCGCCTGTGTCATAAGTAAAGGGCCGGCTGGCTTGACCGTTAAAGGGTGCTGTAACCCCCGAAAGTACACTCCAGTCCAAACCAAAAAAAAATTATTTTCTGTGTTTGTGAATTGTGTGCGCAGTAGCCGCACGTGCATCAACAAAGTAGTGCCAAGCGTGCGCCTGTGTCATAAGTAAAGGGCCGGCTGGCTTGACCGTTAAGGGTGCTGTAACCCCCGAAAGTACACTCCAGTCCAAACCAAAAAAAAAATTATTTTCTGTGTTTGTGAATTGTGTGCGCAGTAGCCGCACGTGCATCAACAAAGTAGTGCCAAGCGTGCGCCTGTGTCATAAGTAAAGGGCCGGCTGGCTTGACCGTTAAAGGGTGCTGTAACCCCCAAAGTACACTCCAGTCCAAACCAAAAAAAAATTTATTTTCTGTGTTTGTGAATTGTGTGCGCAGTAGCCACACGTGCATCAACAAAGTAGTGCCAAGCGTGCGCCTGTGTCATAAGTAAAGGGCCGGCTGGCTTGACCGTTAAAGGGTGCTGTAACCCCCAAAGTACACTCCAGTCCAAACCAAAAAAAAATTTATTTTCTGTGTTTGTGAATTGTGTGCGCAGTAGCCGCACGTGCATCAACAAAGTAGTGCCAAGCGTGCGCCTGTGTCATAAGTAAAGGGCCGGCTGGCTTGACCGTTAAAGGGTGCTGTAACCCCCGAAAGTACACTCCAGTCCAAACCAAAAAAAAATTATTTTCTGTGTTTGTGAATTGTGTGCGCAGTAGCCGCACGTGCATCAACAAAGTAGTGCCAAGCGTGCGCCTGTGTCATAAGTAAAGGGCCGGCTGGCTTGACCGTTAAGGGTGCTGTAACCCCCGAAAGTACACTCCAGTCCAAACCTAAAAAAAAATTATTTTCTGTGTTTGTGAATTGTGTGCGCAGTAGCCGCACGTGCATCAACAAAGTAGTGCCAAGCGTGCGCCTGTGTCATAAGTAAAGGGCCGGCTGGCTTGACCGTTAAAGGGTGCTGTAACCCCCGAAAGTACACTCCAGTCCAAACCAAAAAAAAATTATTTTCTGTGTTTGTGAATTGTGTGCGCAGTAGCCGCACGTGCATCAACAAAGTAGTGCCAAGCGTGTGCCTGTGTCATAAGTAAAGGGCCGGCTGGCTTGACCGTTAAGGGTGCTGTAACCCCCGAAAGTACACTCCAGTCCAAACCTAAAAAAAAATTATTTTCTGTGTTTGTGAATTGTGTGCGCAGTAGCCGCACGTGCATCAACAAAGTAGTGCCAAGCGTGCGCCTGTGTCATAAGTAAAGGGCCGGCTGGCTTGACCATTAAGGGTGCTGTAACCCCCGAAAGTACACTCCAGTCCAAACCAAAAAAAAAATTATTTTCTGTGTTTGTGAATTGTGTGCACTGTGGCTGCACGTGCATCAACAAAGGAGCAGCGCCAAGCGTGCGCCTGTGTCCCATAAGTAAAGAGCCGGCTGGCTCATTTCTTAAAGGGTGGTGTAACCCACAAAGTGCACTACTCTCCAGCAAAAATAAAATAATATTTTCTGTGTTTGTGTGCGCTTTAGCCGCACGTATATATATCAATATAACATAAATGGAGGACCAAACTTTCTCCGATAAAAATAAAATAGGGAAAGATCAAGAACCTCTTCCTCCTAGTGCTGTTGCTGCTGCTGGGAGTTGTTCATCATCCCAGAGAGGAAGTAGGAACATCACTACTTTTACTAAACAATTGACCCTCCAACAGTCCCTAGCGATGAGGATGAAGTACGACAGCAGTCATCCTGAAGCAAAACGTATAACTGAGGCCTTGACTGCTATGTTGGTGTTAGACGTGCGTCCGGTATCCGACATTAGTGCAGTGGGATTTAGACAATTGATGGAGGTAGTGTGTCCTCGGTTCCAAATCCCGTCTAGATTCCACCTGCATCCTCAAAGCAGCAGCGACAAGCGTGCGTCTGTCTGTTAAAGGGTGGTGACACCCTCAAAATGTGCTACACAAACAATTAAAATATTGTTCTTTTTTTTTCTGTCTTTGTGAATTGTGTGGGCTGTAGCCGCACCTGCATCCTTAAAGCAGCAGCGACAAGTGTGCGTCTGTCTGTTAAAGGGTGGTGACACCCTCAAAGTGTGCTACACAAACAATTAAAATATTGTTCTTTTTTCTGTCTTTGTGAATTGTGTGGGCTGTAGCCGCACCTGCATCCTTAAAGCAGCAGCGACAAGCGTGCGTCTGTCTGTTAAAGGGTGGTGACACCCTCAAAGTGTTCTACACAAACAATTAAAATATTGTTCTTTTTTTTCGGTCTTTGTGAAATGTGTGGGCTGTAGCCGCACCTGCATCCTTAAAGCAGCAGCGACAAGCGTGCGTCTGTCTGTTAAAGGGTGGTGACACCCTCAAAGTGTGCTACACAAACAATTAAAATATTGTTCTTTTTTTTTTGGTCTTTGTGAAATGTGTGGGCTGTAGCCGCACCTGCATCCTTAAAGCAGCAGCGACAAGCGTGCGTCTGTCTGTTAAAGGGTGGTGTAACTCTCAAAGTGTTCCAAAAAATAAAAAACTATTTTTTTAATGTGTTTGTGACTTGTGTGCGATGTAGCCACACTTGCATCCTCAAAGCAGCAGCGACAAGCGTGTGTCTGTCTGTTAAAGGGTGGTGACACCCTCAAAGTGTGCTACACAAACAATTAAAATATTGTTCTTTTTTTTTTTGTCTTTGTGAAATGTGTGGGCTGTAGCCGCACCTGCATCCTTAAAGCAGCAGCGACAAGCGTGCGTCTGTCTGTTAAAGGGTGGTGTAACTCTCAAAGTGCTCCAAAAAATAAAAAACTATTTTTTTAATGTGTTTGTGACTTGTGTGCGATGTAGCCGCACCTGCATCCTTAAAGCAGCAGCGACAAGCGTGCATCTGTCTGTTAAAGGGTGGTGACACCCTCAAAGTGTGCTACACAAACAATAAAAATATTCTTCTTCTTTTTTCTGTCTATGTGAATTGTGTGGGCTGTAGCCGCACCTGCATCTTTAAAGCAGCAGCGACAAGCGTGCGTCTGTCTGTTAAAGGGTGGTGACACCCTCAAAGTGTTCTACACAAACAATTAAAATATTGTTCTTTTTTTTTCAGTCTTTGTGAAATGTGTGGGCTGTAGCCGCACCTGCATCCTTAAAGCAGCAGCGACAAGCGTGCGTCTGTCTGTTAAAGGGTGGTGTAACTCTCAAAGTGTTCCAAAAAATAAAAAACTATTTTTTTAATGTGTTAGTGACTTGTGTGCGATGTAGCCACACTTGCATCCTCAAAGCAGCAGCGACAAGCGTGCGTCTGTCTGTTAAAGGGTGGTGACACCCTCAAAGTGTGCTACAGAAACAATTAAAATATTGTTCTTTTTTTTTCTGTCTATGTGAATTGTGTGGGCTGTAGCCGCACCTGCATCCTTAAAGCAGCAGCGACAAGCGTGCGTCTGTCTGTTAAAGGGTGGTGACACCTCAAAGTGTTCTACACAAACAATTAAAATATTGTTCTTTTTTTTCGGTCTTTGTGAAATGTGTGGGCTGTAGCCGCACCTGCATCCTTAAAGCAGCAGCGACAAGCGTGCGTCTGTCTGTTAAAGGGTGGTGACACCTCAAAGTGTTCTACACAAACAATTAAAATATTCTTCTTCTTTTTTCTGTCTTTGTGAATTGTGTGGGCTGTAGCCGCACTTGCATCCTCAAAGCAGCAGCGACAAGCGTGCGTCTGTCTGTTAAAGGGTGGTGTAACCCTCAAAGTGTGCTCCACAAACAATAAAAATATTCTTTTTTTTTTTCTGTCTTTGTGAATTGTGTGGGCTGTAGCCGCACTTGAATCCTCAAAGCAGCAGCGACAAGCGTGCGTCTGTCTGTTAAAGGATTACATCGGTGACAGCATCCAAGTAGGCATGTCAGACAGTCCATACCTGTACTGGCAGGAAAAAGAAGCAATTTGGAGGTCCCTGTACAAACTGGCTCTATTTTACCTGAGTTGCCCCCCCTCCAGTGTGTACTCCGAAAGAGTGTTTAGTGCAGCCGGGAACCTTGTCAGCGAAAGGCGTAGGAGGTTGCTTCCACAAAATGTGGAGAATATGATGTTCATAAAATGAATTATCAACTCTTCCAGGGAGACCAGCCTCCAGAACGTACAGAGGGACCTGTGGTTCCAGCAGGGATGAATTAATACTCTGTGAGGATGAGGATGTACACACTGAAGAGGGTGAGGAATCGGTGGATGAGGAGGATGAGGATGACATCTTGCCTCCGTAGATCCAGTTTGTGCAGGGACACATTAATTGCCAGCTTGTTTTGTGGGGGCCCAAACGAACCAATCATTTCAGCCACAGTTGTGTGGCAGACCCTGGCGCTGAAATGATTGATTTGTTAAAGTGTGCATGTCCTGTTTATACAACATAAGGGTGGGTGGGAGGGCCCAAGGACAATTCCATCTTGCACTTCTTTTTTTTCTTTGCATTATGTACAGTTTGGGGCCTAGTTTTTCTAACTGCCATCCTGTCTGCCACTGCAGTGTCACTCCTAGATGGGTCACGTGTTTGTGCCGCCCACTCGTGTCGCTTAGCATAGTCATCCAGCTACCTCGGTGCAACCTTTTGGATATGAAAACACTATTGTGAGGTGTGAGGTGTTCAGAATAGACTGGAAATGAGTGGAAATTAAGGTTATTGAGGTTAATAATAGCATAGGAGCAGAGAAACCAACAAATTCTGTGATTTTAGCTGTTTTTATGCTTTTTTTAAAAAAAATACAGATCCAAAACACAAAACCCAGAACCCAAAACACGGAAGGGTGGTTTTGGCAAAACCAATCCAGATCCAAAACACGAAGAAAGATCCAGATCCAAAACCAAAACACAAAACACGAAAAGTGGCCGGTGCACACCCCTAGTCTAGGTATGTTATAATTGGCAGCCACCAGCACTGATATTTCCTATCACAATGGCCATAAACAACTATATTTGTTCCTGGATCACAAACCCGTTTCACCCCTGCAATTGCCCCGCGGCAACCCAGGGTGCCACGGCACCCAGTTTGGGAATCACTGCTTAAATGGGTGATGGTCATTTTATTAACAGTGATAGGAAAAGGTAGGGTAGAGATTTATAATAAAATGTAATTTTAAATAATAATTATTTCTTGTAATAGTTCATGTAAACAAGTCCTTTTTATAATTCCCCACCTGGGAATAACTTTTTTCACGCCTTTCATACACTTCCCCGTGGACTAATACATAATCCTAACCCCCAATCATCACTATAGAATAAATAAATAATGCAATATCAATAGACTTTTGATTTCATCTTATATACTGTATATAAGACTGATATGGCCATAAATTCAGGGCTGTACGTGCTCCGGGTAATGGATTTGAGGGGACACTGCAGGGCCGGCTTAAGAGCTGTTCTACCAGGGAGGCCGAAAGGGAGTGCTACCCCATAGGGGGCGTAGTGCCAGTTTGGAGAGAGCAGCACTCCTCTTCCCTTCTTTCCTTAATACTGTGGGCATAATGTGTAAGGGGCATTACTACTGTGTGGTCATAATGTGTAATGGGCATTACTAATTTGGGCATATTGTGTAAGGGGCATTACTACTGTGGGCATAATGTGTAATGGGCACTACTCCTGTGTGGCATAATCTGTAAGGGGCATTACTACTGTGGGCATAATGTGTAAAGGGCATTACTACTGTCAGCATAATGTGTAATGGGCACTACTACTGCGTGGCGTAATTTGTAAGGGGCACTACTACTGTGTGGTCATAATGTGTAAGGGGCATTACTACTGTGTAGCGTAACATGTAAAAGGGACACTACTATGTAGTGTAATGTGAATAAGGGGCACTACTGTGTCTCACAATGTGAATTGGGGGTACTATATTGTGGCCACGACTTTTTCCTATGAGACCATGCCCTTTTTTCGTCCGTGTGTCTGTGACGCGCACTGTGCCTGTTTACAATATGGGAGAGGGGGGCACCAATGCACTTTCTGGCACAGGGCAACAAAATGTCTAGTTACTGCTCTGGAGCTGGTGCAAATGCTGGCAGATAGTGATGATGGTTATTTTGACCTGTGGCTGGATTGGGGCGGTGTGGCCACAGAGATGACCCAACTCTGAATACAGATGAAGATATTATCGAGCACGCCATGGAAATCTTAATCACCCTGTGAGTCTATGGGGTTTATTTATTAAGCAGTGTTATGAGACAGAGAGAAAAGTGATAAGTCTGTGATAAGGTGCCTGCCAAGCAGCTCCCAACTGCCATCTCACAGGGTGTGTTTGAAAAATGACAGTTAGGAGCTGATTGGTTGGCACCTTATCACTTTTCACTCTGGGCCTGATTCAGACCCGCTCGCGAGCGCTGAGCGCTCGCAAGCGGGTCAATGGTGCCCTAATGCGCATGCGCATGACGGAGGGAGCTCCGTCATGCGCATGCGCGAGACCCGCATAGCGACAGCCAAGCTGTCGCTATGGGTCTCGCACCAAAGGGGGGCGTGCTGTCAATGGTGAGTGACAGCACGCCCCCTTTGGTGGGCGTGCCGGGGGCGTTGCTGCCCAGGCGGAGGCGTTCCCATGGGAACGCCTACCGTCTGGGCCCGGCCCCACTGACATCACTAGTGATCACTAGTAAATAGACCCCTATATCTTATTAGCCATAGATCATTCATCAGTATCATACTGTATGTATTATTATACTGCACATAAATGTTTATACTATATCTAAATTATGGGTCTGATTCAGAATTGTATGCTAATGCCGTTGCAGCTGCAAATTTGTACGCAGCTGCTATGCTAAAATATGCAAATGTTGCAACCGCCATGAAACATATTGAAATGCCCACCTGCGGCTTTGCAAGTACAAACAAGTGCGTAAAGTGTCGCTGCATCACCGCACAAAGACACAGCATCGATCGCAGATCATTCAATTGTTGAATTGTCCTGAGTGAATTTATGGTCTCACAGAATGGCCATGGGAATTGAGAGGTTGGAGCCATATTCTTTGCGTATGGGATCGCAGTTGCAGACGCGACACGCCTGCATTCCTTGCAGCCACTCCCCATTAACTTCCTCAAACACTCCCTGACTATCAATCTCACTGTGAATAAACACTCGCTGTGAGTGACTACGGTAATGTACCGTGATGCATGCGCAGTGCAACTTAGAGATGTGCGCAGACGGCCTGGAATCACTCAATTGCGAAAACATGAGCATAGTGTACATCTCTGAATCAGGCCCTATATGTATAATTGTACTTTTTAACAGAGTATTATTGGTATAAAGGCAGGGCTGATTCTAGACAATCTGGCTTCCAGTACAAACCATCAAAATGCGCCCCACCACCCCCATGGGAATTTACAAGATTAATAATATTCTTGCCAAAATAGAGGGGTGGCCTCACAGCAAAGGACGTGGCCTTGTGGAAATCCGACCCTGCCTCCAGCCAGCTCCCCATTGTCCCTGCAGCCAGCCCTCAGTGTATCTCCAGCCAGCCCCCAGTTATTATTATATAATAAACCTCACCTTGCTGCGGCTTTCATATAATCACACCTTTGAAGAAACTGATCCTCCCTGGGCAGACGGTGTCTTCAGTCGATATTGACGATTCATGTAGGAGATCAAAAGGTCCAGAAGATGCCTATTTGTGTAGGAATTTAACCAATGTCTTCATCATGCAACAGAGGTTCAACCAGGCTCGTGCCTTATGTCACCTACTGCATCTCCTCCAGCCTCCTGCCCCTTGTGTCTCTCCAACCTCCATTCTTTACAGCCTCCTGCTCATCTCTCCACCTTCCTGCCACCTGCCCCATCACTCAAGCCTCCTGCCTTTCTAGCCTCCTGCCCCCTGTGTCTCTTAGCCTCAATCCCTCCCCTGTGTCCCTCAGCCTCCACTTCTGTGTCAGTCAGTCTCCCCCAGTATGTCAATCAGCCTGCCTCCCCCTTTTGCGCCAATCAGCCATCCTCCCTCTGTTTGTCAATCAGCCTGCATCCCCCTTTTGTGCCAATCATCCAGACTCCCCGTGTCTCTCAGCATCATCCTCTGTCAGCCCAGCGCACACTTACCTCCTTCTTGCTTTCTTGCTGCACGGCTTTTCCTCCTACAGTGCTGTTCCGTGTGCTCCCTCCCAGTCCTCTCTGTGCAGCGCAGTGGTCCTCTGCTCTCAGAGAGAGCGAGCTTGCGGCATGACATCATCACGTCACGTCGTGCTGCACGAGTAGAGGCAGCAGGGGAGGTGGAACTTAGGAGGTTAGTGATGTCCTCCATGTCCTTGCCAGCAGCCAGCAAGGGTCAGGACAGGTCGCCCCATGTGATTGCATGGCTCGCCCGTCCCTAGTAAAGGTAATATTACAATATTGCACAATTATTCCATCGACATTCCTTTTCCACCAAATACATTTTATAGTTTTATTTCATTGCTCATTTTGAAATAAGGAATATGGTGCTTACAAGGGTGTAAAGCAGGGGCGGGGAACATTTTTTCTGTCGAGGGACATTTTGATACATATATATTTGCAGGCCCGGTGCAGGCCACGCCTGTACGACGGCGATACGCATCCCTGCTGTCGTACATCGGCATTGTAGATCTTATGGAAAAACCATAAGATCTGCGATCCGTTATGCTGATAAATAGGTAAACGAAGCATCTTGTCAGATGCATCATTTACCATTCACAACAGCATGTGATGCATCGGGCTGAATTTGAAAACGTACCGAGGTGTCGTACGTTTTCAAATCACCCCGTGTATGGCCGGAATAAGCCAAGTACCTAATCAAGCATTAAACTAATCAGGCTACAGCCTACGGCATCAGCTCGCTCGCGCACTCCCCCACCCATCCTCAACATTCAAGCAGAGCTGCAGGAAGGACGTTCCTCCATCCCTGTCTCTGACAGTGGTTTACTGAAGACTGCACTATAATCTGCATAGTGAAACAACATGGGGGGGGGGTGTAAAACATGTTTGGGGTGGACAGGGATGGCATAAAACATGTTGAGGATAGGGATGGCACAACACACATTTGAGTGGATGGGGGAGACATAAAACACATACAGGATGATAAGGTTTAAGTAGCATTGCGGCAAACTGCATGACATATACAGTAAGTGTTTGTGGGGGGCAAGTCTATTGGCCTAAATACCTCATTCAGCTTGGATCGCAAGTATGTCATCGCACGCACCTGTGCGTTGCGAAATTATGCAAATGAACGCGATCGCTCGCAGCACTATACCAAGATGCCCACCAGCTTATAAAGCTGCCCACTTCCCATTACACACATCTGCAAGTCAGCAAAAACATCGGTAACATCGAGTAACATCGGATCCATACGCACAGTTGTGGTTGAGCTTGAACTCATTCACAAACTGCGAAGCTTCCTGTCGCCATCTAGACTTCTGGCTGCGTATGCCGTCGCTGGGGGCTTAATTATGCAAGCGCCTGTAACAGCGTTCAAACACACAGACACAACTGCGTTCCTTCGACCACCCCCCCTCTACACCCCAAATGGCACTTCCTGTCAATCATTTCTCAGTGTCTCTAAGTGTCCGCTGTGTTCGCTTATGGGATAGCAGTGGCTGGTTCACTTACGGGATCGCAGTGGCCGGATCGCACACTGCGGTGTGTATGCATGCGCAGAACGCAAACATCGACCGGTTGCGTGCGAAGGCAGACTTGCAAACCAAGCTGAATGAGGCCCTAAGGCAGTTAGAACCTTTAATCAGGCCCTGACTAAGTCATATTTCACAGGGTACCTACAGTATTGGATACTTGGATTTCTTCAGTTAATGTAACTAAAGAATAAATACACTTATAAGTCTGGGGTAATCATTAGAGAAGGGGTCCCACATTGATCTCCAGTGCGGGTCACTTAGGTTTGTTTTTTCTTCTATAATATATATATATACAGTCAGGTCCATAAATATTGGGACATTGACAGATTTTTCAGACTTTGGCCTCTATTCACCACCACAATGGCTTTGAAATGAAACAAACAAGATGTGAATTAACTGCAGACTTTCAGATTTAATTTGAGGGTAATTACATCCAAATCAGGTGAACGGTGTAGGAATTACAACGGTTTCTATATGTGCCTCCCACTTTTTAAGGGGCCAAAAGTAATGGGACAAACTAAACAATCCTAAATCTAACTTTCACTTTTTAATACTTTGTTGCAAATCCTTTGCAGGCAATTACAGCCTGAAGTCTGGAACGCATAGACATCACCAGACGCCGGGTTTCATCCCTGGTGATGCTCTGCCAGGCCTCTACTGCAAATGTCTTCAGTTCCTGCTTGTTCTTGGGGCATTTTCCCTTCAGTTTTGTCTTCATCAAGTGAAATGCATGCTCAATCGGATTCAGGTCAGGGGATTGACTTGGCCATTGCATAACATTCCACTTTTTAGCCTTAAAAAACTCTTTGGTTGCTTTTGCAGTATGCTTTGGGTCATTGTACATCTGCACTGTGAAGCGCCGTCCAATGAGTTCTGAAGCATTTGACTGAATATGAGCATATAATATTGCCCGAAACACTTCAGAATTCATTCTGCTGCTTTTGTCAGCAGTCACATCATCAATAAATACAAGGGAACCAGTTCCATTGGCAGCCACACATGCCCACGCCATGACACTACCACCACCATGCTTCACTGATGAGGTGGTATGTTTTGGATCATGAGCAGTTCCTTTCCTTCTCTTCTCTTCCCATCACTCTGGTTCAAGTTGATCTTTGTCTCATCTGTCCATAGGATGTTGTTCCAGAATTGTAATGGCTTTTTTAGATGTTGATTGGCAAACTCTAATCTGGTCTTCCTGTTTTTGTGGCTCACCAATGGTTTGCATCTTGTGGTGAACCCTCTATATTCACTCTTGTGAAGTCTTCTCTTGATTGTTGACTTTGACACATATACATCTACCTCCTGGAGAGTGTTCTTGATTTGGCCAACTGTTGTGAAGGGGTTTTTCTTCACCAGGGAAATAATTATTTTGTCATCCACCACAGTTGTTTTCCGTGGTGTTGCTAAGCTCTCCGGTGCGTTCTTTCTTTTTAAAGGTGTTCCAAACGGTTGAATTTGGCCACACCTAATGTTTTTGCTATCTCTCTGATGGGTTTGTTTTGATTTTTCAGCCTAATGATGGCTTGCTTCACTGATAGTGACAGCTCTTTGGATCTCATATTGAGAGTTGACAGCAACTGATTCCAAATGCAAATGTCACACCTAGAATCAACTCCAGACCTTTTACCTGCTTAATTGATAATAAAATAACGAGGGAATAGCCCACACCTGTCCATGAAATAGCTTTAGAGTTGATAGTCCCATTACTTTTGGCCCCTTAAAAAGTGGGAGGCACATAATGAAACTGTTGTAATTCCTACACCGTTCACCCAATTTGGATGTAATTACCCTCAAATTAAATCTGAAAGTCTGCAGTTAAAGCACATCTTGTTTGTTTCATTTCAAAACCATTGTGGTGGTGAATAGAGGTCAAAATCTGAAAATTCTGTCAATGTCCCAATATTTATGGACCTGACTGTATAATATATATATATATATATATATATATATATATAAAAATATATATATATATATATATATATATATAGTCCAAATAGGTCCACACTCTCGTCTACAATAATAAATTGCTGGGGTGACAGACCCATATGGGATCACAATAATCCTCTTCATGCAAAAGTAGAAAAAAAGGGGGGGTAGCACTCAACAGTCTTCTTAAAAACATTTCTTTATTACATCTCAGTAAAAATTTTACAGCATATCAAAATCCGACATTTCGGTCCTGTGCATGGACCTTTGTCAAGGTTAAAAATCAAATGAACTTCATACATTTCAACAATCAGGGCTACACATGATTGTTGAAATGTATGAAGTTAGATTTTTTACTTTATTGACCTCACATGATGCTTATTTATATTGGCATTTCATTTAGCTGCTTTGATTATTTGGCTAAAGTCATCTGCTGTTTTCAACAGGTGAAATATTTTTAATGATTGGGGGAGGAGTTCTTTGATTAACTACATGGGTATATATGTGCTGTACTTCATTTGATTTTTAACCTTGACAAAGGTCCATGCACAGGACCGAAACGTCGGATTTTGATATGCTGTAAAATTTTTACTGAGATGTAATAAAGAAATGTTTTTAAGAAGACTGGTGAGTGCTACCCCCCCTTTTTTTCTACTTTTTCTTCTTTTTTTTCTACTTTTATATATATATATATATATATATATATGCGCAGATGTGCTGAAATAGGCACAAGGTACCACTATTGCTGTTCCTAAAAACTTCATCATTCTACCATCCAGCCACCCACCCACCATCCCTCATATTATTATCCTGTGTCACTTTATTTACTGTATCTTCCCATCTGCTTCCAGTCATCGCTTTTCATCATCATCTCCAACCTGCACTCAGGAAATTCACAAACTTCTCGGCACTAAAGCAGATTTCATATCTCATCTGCTTAGGTTGTATATACCAGAGCTGCAATGTTCCTAGGAAATGTTTAGTAGAAATGTATGCGAGTAATCCATACAAATGGTTCTGTCACTCAGTGGAATCTTTTAGGGTTATTGATGAAGCTGCAGAAACAGAGATGTGTCTTCCCTCGTGTGATGAAATTCGTTCTGATAGCCTGTGTCAAGTAGCATTGAATTCAGTTTATATATATTCAATTTTGGCTGCAAATTTTTATTTCATGCATAATTACAGAAAAAAAAAATTAAAGTTAATGCAAATATTTTGCACACAGAAAAGTACATTGTCTGATACTGTCAATAAATACTGGCCCACTGGATTAACATACTTGCTCTTATTTTGAATTCACTTAGGTGTATTTAGAGTTGGCAGGTGGGAACACATTAAGGTTGGAAGGTGGGCACACATTAGAGTAGAAAGGTGGGCACACATTTGAGTTGGAAGGTGGGCACACATTCGAGTTGGGAGGTGGGCACACATTCGAGTTGGAAGATGGGAACACATTTGAGTTGGAAGGTGGGCACACATTCGAGTTGGGAGGTGGGCACACATTCGAGTTGGAAGATGGGAACACATTTGAGTTGGAAGGTGGGCACACATTACAGTTGGAATGTGGCCACACTACAGTTGGAAGGTGGGCACACATTAGAGGTGGAAGGTGAGCACACATTACAGTTGGAAGGTGGGCACACATTACAGTTGGAAGGTGGCCACACATTAGCTCATATCTAAATTGCAGTGGAAACTTTTAGCTGGTCAATATTTGTCTTATACACACAAACATAAAATAATAAAGGGAGATCTGCACTGTAGAAAAAAAACATCTAGGCAAATATAATTGATGAAAAAGTAAATACAATAGGTATTTTAGATATGCTAGCAATCATTGCTAGACACGGTCACATAACAACACATATAACATTTATATGTCTTCTATGCTGTCTATATACGGATTACATACACTTGATATGTGCTTGACGGACCTGTGTGGGTTTCTGAACATTGGTGAATTTCCTATTAGGCATGTGCTGCACTTGTCTAGTGGCACCACTTTCTGGGGGCGGCACTTGGATGCCTATTTTTATTACACAGTCTGAAATTTCCCAGTAATAACAAAATATTTCCTGTACTGTACTCTATGCCACCTTGAATGGACTGTGAATGGGTAGGATTGATGTAGTCGGCGCACACAATGCCAGCGGTCAGAATCCTGGAATCCCGATGGCTGCAATCCCGATGGTGAGTATTAGGTTTAGACACTAGGGTGAAGGTTAGGGTCAGGCTGCAGGAGGAAGAGTTAGGGTTAGGCTGCGGGGTGATGGTGGCCTGCCTAATAAATCTGCCCCTGTTTCTCTCCAGTGGCAGGTGGCACTAAGTTTATTTCAATAGCAAATTTATTTCAATTGTCATTCCAAGGTGTAGATACCACATTGAAAATGAATGAGCTATTGAAATGAATAGGAGAAGCACCATTAGCAAAAAAAAGTAATGAAAAGAGAGTCCCCCCACTGCCACGATCCCCACTAAATGCAACCTGGGTTGCTTCCCAATAAAACAGTAGGACAACAAACATACTGTAGGGTCCCCTTGCTAACATGGAAAACAAGATTTGGACCAGTCTCATTATTAATGGGGAAAATGAGGTTCCCCTCATTTTCCCCTCCGCTCATAGGGCTCTATTTACTACAATCCGCATATTCAATGCAGATCGTAGTGTGATATTATCGACTGAATTCGCATTGCGAATTCAGGCAGTATCACAGGGATTTACTACAAATCCCTTGCAGGGGCAGAGCTTGTGATAAGGAATACAAATGATGCAGAGCTGTGTGTGATTCAAGTGCATCTTCACTTATGGCTGAAGAGGTGTAACAGGGCTCTAACAGGGCACTCCCATATGGTCAAAGTTCAGTGAGGGTGGGTTGACGAGATTGTACTTAATGTACAGTAAGCTGCTGCTGCAACGCTGCCCTCGCGGCAGCTGGGCCTGCAGCAAAGCAGAGGGATGGGTGAAGGAAGGGCACGCCGGTCACTAAAGGCATCAGTGAATGGCTCAGCGGGAACCGTCCCAGCAGTTCAATACGCCCCAAAACACCCCCTTCTGTTCCTCCGCATCCGCTGACTCCTCAGCTCGCTCCTCACTCATCCCTGCTATTCATGCCCGCCGTCCGTCCAGTCAGTCACCCTTGGCTGGCCACTCTGCATCTGCTTGCAGGTTCCTCTGTCCTCCTTTTAGCCGCATGCCCATAGCTTCTGTCACTGGGTGTTCCTGGACAGCTGTGGCCATTACTGCAGAGGAGACGGCCCTGGACACTAGATGGAACTGCGGCCCGGGGGGCACATGGCACCCTGCCCCCCGGGCCAGCCCGCCACTGTCCACATGTCCGTGGTTAAGTGGACATTGGGTACAACCGCATTTTTCAGGATACTGAGGACACTTTTTCTGACGTTTCTGTACAGTCTCGGTATCGCCTGCCTAGTGAAGTGGAATCTAGACGGGATTTGGAACCAGGGACACACTACCTCCATCAATTGTCCCAATCCCACTGCACTAATGGCGGATACCGGATGCACGTCTAACACCAACATAGCAGTCAAGGCCTCAGTTATATGTTTTGCTTCAGGGTGACTGCTGTCGTACTTCATCCTCCTCGCTAAGGACTGTTGGAGGGTCAATTGTTTAGTAAAAGTAGTGGTGTTCCTACTTCCTCTCTGGGATGATGGACGACTCCCAGCAGCAGCAGCAGGAGGCGTAGCAATGCAGGATCCTCAGGAGGAATGCCGGCTAGGAGAGTCAGTCATGCCAGTGACATGGCCTGCAGGACTACTTCCGATCCTGGCTAAGGAGGAAATTGATGAGGAGGGAGTTGACGGTGTGGTTTGCAGGTGCTTGGATACAACAGGACAAAGGGATTTAGGTGTCCCTGGACTGCTTACGGTCTTAGCCATAGTTTCTGAACTTGACAGTAACTTTTTATGAACGCGCTGCAGGTGACGTATAAGGGAGGATGTTCCAAGGTGGTTAACGTCCCTACCCCTACTTATTTCACCTTTACATATGGTACATATGGCAAGACAGTTGTAGTCTGGATTTGGATAGAAATATTGCCAGACCAAAGAGGTGGAATGTTTGGTCTTTTGCCCAGGCATGACCGTGATGGGCTTTTTCATCCCACGGACAACAACTGTCTCCCCCGGAGCCTGATTTAAACAAACCACATCACCATCAGAATCCTCCTCGCCAACTTCCTCCTCAGCGCCAGCTACACCAGTATCCTCATCCTGGTACTTCAACAGTGACATCTTCAATTTGCATATCAGCAAGTGGACTGTGAGTGCTCCTTTCAGCACTTGCAGAGGGCGTGCAAATGGTGGAAAGAGCCACCTCTTCCCGTCCAGTGCTGGGAAGGTCAGGCATCGCAACCGCCACCACACTTGGACTCTCATTGGGGATTTGGGATATCTTCTTAGAACGCACAGTTCTTCGCTGTGCTTTTGCCAACTTAACTCGTTTGATTTTTTTAGCGGGATGAGGGCTTCCATCGTCATGTGAAGCTGAACCACTAGTCATGAGCATAGGGATAGACCTTAGCCGTTCCTTGCCACTCCGTGTCGTAAATGGCATATTGGCAAGTTTACGTTTCTCCTCAGATGATTTAAATGTTTTTTTTAAGGTCATTTTCCTGAACTTTGTCATTTGGGATTGTATGTGCCCTCTACTATGACATTGGGCATCGGCCTTGGCAGACGACATTGATGGCATGTTATTGTCTATGTCATGACTAGTGGCAGCAGCTTCAGCACTAGGAGGAAGTGGTTCTTGATCTTTCCCTATTTTATTTTTATCGGAGAAAGTTTGGTCCTCCATTTATGTTATATTGATACATACGTGCGGATAAGGCGCACACAAACACAGAAAATAATTTTTTATTTTTGTTGGAGACTAGTGCACTTTGTGGGTTACACCACCCTTTAAGAAATGAGCCAGCCGGCCCTTTACTTATGGGATACAGGCGAACGCTTTGCGCTGCTCCTTTGTTGATGCACGTGCAGCCACAGTGCACAGAATTCACAAACACAGAAAATATTTTTTTATTTTGTTTGGAGTGCCCTTTGGGGGTTACAGCACCCTTTAATGGACAAGCCAGCCGGCCTTTTACTTATGGGACACAGGCACACGCTTGGCGCTGCTCCTTTGTTAATGCACGTGCAGCCACAGTGCACACAATTCACAAACACAGAAAATATTTTTTTATTTTGTTTGGAGTGCCCTTTGGGGGTTACAGCACCCTTTAACGGACAAGCCAGCCGGCCCTTTACTTATGGGACACAGGCGCACGCTTGGCGCTGCTCCTTTGTTGATGCACGTGCAGCCACAGTGCACACAATTCACAAACACAGAAAATATTTTTTTTATTTTGTTTGGAGTGCCCTTTGGGAGTTACAGCACCCTTTAATGGACAAGCCAGCCGGCCCTTTACTTATGGGACACAGGCGCACGCTTGGCACTGCTCCTTTGTTGATGCACGTGCAGCCACAGTGCACACAATTCACAAACACAGAAAATATTTTTTTATTTTGTTTGGAGTGCCCTTTGGGAGTTACAGCACCCTTTAACGGACAAGCCAGCTGGCCCTTTACTTATGGGACACAGGCGCACGCTTGGACCTGCTCCTTTGTTGATGCACGTGCAGCCACAGTGCACACAATTCACAAACACAGAAAATATTTTTGTACTTTGTTTGGAGTGCCCTTTGGGGGTTACAGGACCCTTTAACGGACAAGCCAGCTGGCCCTTTACTTATGGGACACAGGCGCACGCTTGGCGCTGCTCCTTTGTTGATGCAAGTGCAGCCACAGTGCACACAATTCACAAACACAGAAAATATTTTTTTATTTGGTTTGGAGTGCACTTTGGGGGTTACAGCACCCTTTCAAGGTCAAGCCAGCCCGCCCTTTACTTATGACACAGACGCACGCTTGGCACTACTTTGTTGATGCACGTGCGGCTACTGCGCACACAATTCACAAACACAGAAAAAATATTTATTTTTTTAGCACTTGGGGGGAGCACCCCTGATGGACAGAGCACCCCCTGGACAACACTACAGCACCCCTTTAGGAGTGGGACACTGTACAGGACTTTGGAGTGGACACAGCCCCTATGGACAACAGTAGCACAACACAGCCAGCCCCTATGGACTTTGGAGGAGTGGACACAGCCCCTATGGACAACAGCAGCACAGCACAACACAGCCAGCCCCTATGGACTTTGGAGGAGTGGACACAGCCCCTATGGACAACAGCAGCACAGCACAGCACAACACTACACTGCACTACAGTACACTACACAGCCCAGCCAGCCCTAATTCCCACCCTCCCTCTTCACTGTCCACAGCCGAGTGAGAAACTGGCGCTGACGCGGGTACCTTATATAGGATCCAAAACCCGCGAGACCCGGAAGGCGGGATAATGACGTTTTGCCTCGATTTCAGATCCGAGTCAGGCGGGAAAAGTCAAGCCTGACTCGGATCAGCCTCGGATCGGGGGGTCTCGGTGGGGTTCGGATTTCAGAAATCCGAACCCGCTCACCCCTAGTTTATATGTATTGATTTTAATTGGTGTTTATATTACATACTTTGGAACATCAGATATGTAATACAATTAATGGATTGGTGCAATGTATTAGGAATTAATTACGTTTTTAGCGCTACTATCTTATATTTATATTTTTCTGTTACCTACTGGAGCTGACTACTCCAGCCACTTAGTAGCTGCTTTAGAACAACAACCCTGAATTTACCTTCAGTACCTGAAAGATTACCGCTGTTTCTTTAAATATTGAAAGGATGACATAACCCCTGTAGCGAGTGCTAAAGGGGTTACAGTATGTATCATTATCAAATGGGGCCCTTGGTATGATATTTAGGGGCATATTTATTACAGTACACAATTGTGAATGTGATAAATATTTCACATCTAAATTCACAATGTGAAAATGTCATGTCATCGGAAAAAAAATATAAACAGTTAAAATACAGCAGTGCCAGACAGTCAGAGTTATTCACTGAAATTACAGCTCATTTGTATTACAGAAGAATTGTACATTTGTGTGGAAAATATACCAAACAGTTCTTACAATAAATACTATTACAAGTTTATTGATAGTGATTGTAAATTCAAAATATTTTGTGTGTCGCTTTTGTCAGTTTTCTAAAATGTGTTAATTCCCCACCTCTCCCTTTATATGTTTCTGTGGCTGTGAAATATGTCTCTGTTGTGAAGTCAAAGATTGTTAAGAATGATTATATGATTATATATTATCATACTCACCTATTCTCCCGGCTCTTGCTGGAGGCTCCCGAATATTCAGGTAGCCCCCCAGTCCCCCGCTGCCCCAGAAGAGTTTCCTGATCTCCCGCATCCCTCCCACTTCCTAGTGAGCAGGATGGGGAGATAATTCCCAGGAATTGCGGCTTTGTATTGAGGGGGCGCGGATAAATGACACAAAAATGCATAATTTAGATCCGCCCCCTCATCGCAGCCCCGGGATTGTCTGCAGTTTGCCCTGATGACATAGGAACCCGGCCCCGCCCCCCAAATTGTCCAGTTGTGTCTCCTCTACAGGCCCAGAAAGGAGATATTAAAAGTCGATAAGTATGAAAACCTTTTTGGGTATTAGTTTTCTTCAAATTTTCTATGGTATTTTTGAATAAAAATGTATCTATTCTCAAATGGTTTATATGAGCATATCACAATATAATGATGTCCTCTCTGTATTGTACATATGGCACAGAGATGCTAGGTGTAAGAAGAGACATCTGTAAATTGATAACTAAAATATTTTTGGTATATTAAATTGGTAACTAGAATGCTCTCTGTGTTGTATACAGGTCAATAGAATGATCTCTGTATATTTCAGATATTACTAATGGTCTCTATCTTATATATAAAGTTCATTGGTCTGTATGTAACGCAGGGGGACTTAACCAGGAGATATCAGTGTTATCTCCTGCGTTAAGTCTCTTCATGAATACTAAAATAAGGTTTATTATGGAAAATGTCCTTAAAAACTTTATTTTAGTGTTGATGAATAGGCCCCTATGTTCCTTAGAATGTTGCTGAAAAAAACAGAACTCACAGACATAAATATGAAAATACAGTATGTGTGGTCGTGAAGCATTATTTCCTACTTTCTGGTTGCCCCCTGAGTGGGGTGTGATAATGCGATGATGTCATCAGGACCTCATCCAACGCTATACAATGCTGCAATTGCATACATTGTAAAGTGGGGATGGGACCATGATGACGTTATTCAGCTCGAACCTTGTCATTAAGCCATCCAGACCGCACACTTGACTCAGAAGGTGGATGGCACTGGGTGACAGAGAGGGGGCTCAGGAGAATTACCTAAACTTCCGGGCATCCGGGAGATACTCGAGATTCAGGAGTCTCCGGGAAATTCGTGAATGGGTGAAACATGTCTAATCATGAAGAAATACACTTATATTGAGCCACTGTTTTCTGTGCAAAAAATTACATCTGCTAACATATTTACGTTTCTAAACAGAATTATATAACATACATTTAATTTGGTTTAGTTATTAGTAGAGATGAGCAGATCTTGGTGGTAGTAGCAAATACCCAAGCTTCCGGGATCCAAGGCGTTTTGAGTAGGGATGAGCGGGTTCGGTTCACTGAGAACCGAACCCACCTGAACTATGGGGAGCCGAGTTGGCTCGGGGTTTACCGCCTGACTCGGATCTGAAAATGAGGCAAAACGTCATCATCCCACTGTCGGATTCTCGTGGGTTTTGGACTCTATAAAGTTCCCGTGATCGCCGCCATTTTTTCATTCCGGCTGTGAAGAGTGAAGAGGGAGGAGGGAGGGAGCTGGGATCTGTGCTGTTGTTGTACGCTGACACTGTGCGTAGGGGCTGGCTACTGTTGTCCATATAGGGGCTGGTTGTTGACCTGTCCATAAGGGCTGGCTGTTGTCATGTCCATAGGGGCTGGATGGCTGTAGTGCTGTGTTGTCTAGGGTGTGCTCTGTCCTTCAGGGGTGCTCTTCTCCCACCCCCAGTGTGAAAAAAATAAAAAACAATTTGTGTGTTAGTGTTAGCCACACTTGTCATCAGCGCAGGGGTGCTGTGCTGCTGTCTGTTAAGGGGATGCTGCCTCTTTCAGGGGTTCACCCCAGTGTTAAAAAAAGAAAATAAACAATTTTTTTGTGTGCGTGTTATAGCCACACCTGTCATCGGCATAGGTGCGTAGGGGTGCTGTGCTGTCTGTCAAGAGGCTGCTGGCCAAAAAAAAACAACAATTTTTTTGTGTGCGTGTTACCCTCACATGTCATTGGGGATGGTGCGCAGGGGTGCTTTGCTGCTGTCTGTCAAGAGGCTGCTGCCTCTTTCAGGGGTTCACCCCAGTGTTCTAAAAAAAATGTTTGGGTGTGGTTGTGTGCGTATTGAGTATGGAGGACAGTCACATGACTGGAGAGCAGGATCCACATACAAGTCTTGTAGTTGCCGGCAGCAGTTATGATGACGATGCAAGGCCGTCAACGTCATCTATGAAGGTTGATGTACCAGGGCTTAAGTCAGGCCAAAAAGTTAGGCTAAAAAAAATCAACTTTAGAGCAACAAAAAATTGGCAATATGCTATTCACTACACGAAGTGGCAAGGAAAGGATAAGGCATTGGCCTGTATTTATGATGACCGATGGTTCTAATGATAATTTAAGCCCCTCTGCTTGTAGGAGAGGTACAAAAAAAAAAATTGTTAAGATGAGTAAGACACCGGAACCAACTGTGTGCTCTGAAAAATCACAAATCCCCAAGGAGAGTTCAAGTGTGTCCGCTGTTGCATGAGCCTGACCTTTCTAGTAATACTGTACTTGGAGAGGATCTTCCTTCCACCATTTGTGTGCCTTCTGACATAGAAATCGAGGATGCTTCTGTGGAATTGCACAAGGAGGATGAGGAGGATATTTATCATGTTTTTGATAACAAGAAGGATGATGAGGATGTTGATGGTGAGGATGTTTGTGTAAAAACTGTAAATCAGGCAACAGTTGTTGTTGCCCATGGTGGTTAAAATCGCATTGTTGCCATGTCTGGGCAAAGGACCAAAAACTCCACTTCTCATGTGTGGAATTATTCCTCCCAAATCTGGACAACTTTTGCCAAGCCATTTGTGACCGTTGCCAAGTAACAGTGAGTAGAGGTAAGGACCTTAACCATCTTGGAACCTCCTCCCTGTTACATCACTTGCAGCGCATTCATCAAATCGGAAAGGGTATTGAAACTTTGGGGACAAAACACAAACAACAATCAGTCCAGTGTCACCAAGCTGCTCCCTTCTATCTGGATCCAAGAACCTGCAATAGTCACCACCAACACCTGCATCATCATCAACATCCTCATTCGTGATCGGCAATAGTCCTGCATCCATTATCATAAGGACTGACTCCCCTCCTATCCGTTGTTCCTCAGAAGGATTCATGAGTGTTATGCCTGGTGCTGCTGCTGCTGTTGCTATAAGTGGATCTTCATCCCAGAAGGGGACCAGGAAGAAGACTACTTTTAGTAGTTCAGGAAGTTCAACCAAACAATTGACTGTCACTGGCGAACAAGTATGACAGCAAACATCCAGCTGCACAGCGGATTACTGACGTCATAACAGCTATGCTGGTATTAGATGTGCGTCCAGTGTCCGCCATTAATGCAGTGGGTTTTACCCAGTTATTGCCTGTGACCCAGCCTGTGTCCCTGCTAAAATGTGCCTTCTAGATTCCACTTCTCTAGAATAGCAATTCCCAATCTGTACAAGGGCATTAAAAAAAACATATTAATGTCCTCCGAATTGCCATTTTGCCCACAGTCCACTTAACCACAGATATGTGGACAAGTGGGACAGGGCAAACTAAAGATTACATGACTGTGACAGCCCACTGGGTAGGTGTATTGCCTCCAACAGTGCAAACAGCAGCAGCAGCAGCTAACAAATGTCAGCTCATTCAGAGGCAGACTACTCTGTGTATCACTGGTTTCAGTAAGAGGCATACCGCTGAGAACCTCTTAGAGAAACTCAGGGAAATCATTGCAAAATGGCTTACCCCACTTGGACTCTCCCCGGAATTTGTGATTTCTGACAATGCCACCAATATTGTATAAGCATTACATGTGGGGGTGAATTCAATCACATCCCATGTTTTGCTCACACAATTAATCTGGTGGTGCAACATTTTTTAAAAAATTACAGGGACATGCAGGAGATGCTCTCGGTGGCCCGAAATATTTCTGGCCATTTTTTCGACATTCAGCAACTGCGTGTTGAAGATTACAGCACCAGCAAGAACTGTTGAATTTGCCCTGCCATCAGCTGATGCAAGAGGTAGTAACTAGGTGGAATTCTACTCTCTATATGCTTCAGCTAATGGAGGAGCATAAAAAGGCAACCCAAGGCTACACTATGGCCTATGACATAGGGAGAGGAGAGGGAATGCACCTTAGTCAAGCACAGTGGAGAATAATTTTCATGTTGTGCAAGGTTCTCAAACCCTTTGAACTTGCCACACGTGAAGCTAGTTCAGACACTGCCAGCTTGAGTCAGGTCATTCCCCTAATCAGACTTTTGCAAAAGCAGCTGGAGAAACTGAAGGAGTAGCTGAAATGGAGTGATTCTGCTAAGTATGTGGGACTTGTAAATCAAGCCCTTTATTTGCTTCAACAGGTCCTCAATCTCTTGAAATCAGATCACTATATTTTGGTGACCATACTTGATCCTAGGTTTAAGTCATACATTGTGTCTTTCTTTCCAATGGACATACAGTATATCTAAAAAGATGCAAAGAGCTGGTGGTGAAAAAATTGTCAGCTCAAGCAGAACATGACACGGCAGCATCTCCTCCTTCAGTTTCTACAGCTGCCGGGAAAAAACTAAATTTTCCTAAGAGACCCACTGCTGGTGGTTATGCAGATCAGTCAGCAAAATCTAATGACATCTAGTTGGGTCTGAAAGAACTGCCTACAATGAGTGACATGTCTACCATGACTTTGTCTGATACGGTCACCATTCAGAGAATGGTGGATGACTATTTAGGGATAGCATCCAAATAGGCATGTCAGACAGTCCGTTTCACTACTTGAAGGAAATAGAGGCAATTTGGAGTCCCTTACAGAAACTGGCTTTGCTGTACTTAAGTTGCCCACCCTCCAGTGTGTACTCTGAAAGAGTTTTCAGCGCAGCCGGGAACCTTGTCAGTGATCGCCGTAGGAGGTTACTTTCCTAAAATGTTGAAAAAATGATGTTCATAAAAATGAATTACAAATTCCACGGGGAAGACCTTTACCAGCACTTAAGTCCAAAAAATACAGAAGTGTCTGTAAAGGTGGATTCCAGCAGGGACGAATTCATATAGTGTGAAGAAGATGACGATGACAACATCTAATGTATTTTAAAGCCAGTCTGTGTATGGGATCATTGCCACCAATGTCCACTGCGCATTGGCAGCTTGTTTTGTGGGGGATGCAAACAAACCAAACATTTCAGCCACAAGTGGCAGTCCCTGTCGCTGAAGTGATCGGTTTGTTAAACTGTGAATGTCCTGTTTCATATATACACAACATAAAGGTGGATTGGAGGGCCCAAGGACAATTCCATCTTGCACCTCTTTCCTTTCCATTATGTGCTGGTTGGGGCATTGCTTCCTGACATTTTAATGTTATGGTTTATGAATGTCCAGAAATTGTAATGGCCACAGACAGCATCTCCTGCATGCCCCTTTCATTTTTTTGAAAGAAAATTCTGAACCAATTGCTGCTTGTTGTGTCAACCCGACGGCACAATTCGCACAACAGTGACATTCAGCCAAGGGTTCTCAGCCCTTAAGGCTGCTACATGGCCCAAAGGCCGCATCCTGCTTCACGGCCCAAAGGCCAGCTGTCGTCACTCCTCACCAGCCCTCAAGGCTGTAATGGACGCAACTTGCCAAGAGTTCTAGGCCTCAATGTTGTTGCAGGACTAATCATAGCTCTGTATTCCACTACTACTCAGCCCAGAGGCTGCATCAACAATTAACTATCAACTAATAATTCTTCAGCCAGGGGCTGCACCAATTATCAATTCTTCAGCCAGGGGCTGCACCAATTATCAATTCAGCCAGGGGCTGCGCCAACTATCAATTCTTCAGACAGTGGCTGCACCAATTATCAACTCTTCTTACTTCAGCCAGTGTCTGCGCCAACTATCAATTCTTCAATTCTCAAGGGGTACCCCAACCATCATCTTTGCACAGTCTATTGATCAAACAGTTTTGAGCCAACTAGCTGGATGCAACGTTTTGGCCCCTAAATGAAAAAAAAATCAATATTGTGAGCTGTGAGGTGGTCAAAATTGACTGGAAATGAGTGGAAATAAATGTTATTGAGGTTAATAATACTGTAGGAACAAAAAAAGCCATTTTTATGTGATTTTAGCTGTTTTTATGACTTTTTAAGAAAAAATCCAGATCCAAAACCAAAACCGAAAAACAAAATACGGAGGTGAGGTTTTGGCAAAACCAATCCTGTTCCAAAACCAGGGGAGATCCAGATCCAAAACCAAAACCAAAACACGGGGGTCAATGCACATCTCTAGTTTTGAGCCGCAGCTCGGATCTCCCTGTCAGCCTCGAATCCCTACCTGACCCAAAACCTTCAGATCCCACTGTTGGATCTTGCGGGTTTTTTTTGCTGAAACGCCAATTTCAAAAGTTTCATTGAAATCAATGGGCTGACTGCTGATTGGCTGAGAGATGTTTGTCACAGCTCTCAGCCAATCAGCGCTTCCACATAGACATTAATGGGGTAGACGGATGCAAGATGGTGGCCCCCACCGCACAGAGGACACCGCCAACTGCAGTGCCGACACCGCCAGCACCCCTGCAGTGCAGACAAAACCCAGCACTGCCAACTACACCGGCAACTCCGCACTTAGGACACCGCCGGGACCCTCGCACTGCTGACACCGCCGGCACTCCCACTCTGAGGACACTGCCGGCCCTCCTGCACTGCCGACACTGCTGGCACCCCTGTACTGAGAACACTACTGGCACTACTGCAGTGTCTACACCGCCAACACTCGGAGAACACCACCGGAAATCCCTGCACTGCCGACATCACTGGCATCCCAACACAGAGAATACTACTGGCACTGCCGACACTGCTGGCACTCCCACTCTGAGAACACTACCGGCACTCCTGCACTGCCAACAATGCCGGCAATTCTGCACTGAAGACACCGCTGCAACCCCCGCAATGCTGACACTCCCGCACTGAGGACACTGCCGACACTGCTGGCACCCCCACGCTCTGAACACTACTGGCACTCTGCATTGATGACACCACCAACACTCCAGCAGTGAGGATAACCCCGCCACCCCCACACTGCCGACACCACCGTACTGAGGACAACGCCAGCACCCTCTGTCACAGTAAGTGCACCATTGGTGTATCCAACCTGCACTGTATCCGACCCGCACTGTATTTGACCTGCTCTGTAACCCACTTTGTAGCCGACCTGCACTATATCTGACCCACGCTGTATCCGACCCGCACTGTATACGACCCGTGCTGTATCCGACCCACACTGTATCCAACACGCACTGTATACTACCCCACGCTGTACCCAACCCATACTGTATCCAACACGCACTGTAGCCGACCCGCACTATGGCCGACCCACTCTGTATATGACACGCACTGTATACGACAAACACTGTATCCGGCTCGTACTGTATCCGACCCGTAGGTACAGAACACTGTTTTTATGGTTGGGGAGATTTTGGGGAATTGCTCAACAAAAAGGCTGATTGATCGGGGCTTTCCATGGGCACAGAGTGCCAATCATCAGTGGTCCAGGGCCCCAAGGAGGGAGGTTTTTTTTCTTTGCTGTTTGTTAACTACTACTACTTTAGAGCAATGATATTCCATGCACGATTCTTAGTAAATGTCTGTGTTGGATTGTTTTCTATTTAACATACTTATGAGTTGGTTGGATTGGTTATTGCTAATACATTACTAATTTACAAAACATTTTTAAACAGAAATAACTGCTGTGTATTTGTGCTGCTGCTCTGTTGCTTAGTTTAGCCAGCCAGCCCATGGCCTATATTGTTGAATAATATTGTGAGCTGTGAGGAGGTCAAAATTGAGTGGAAATGACTGGACATTAATGTTATTGAGGTTAATAATACTCTAGGAACAAAAAAAGACTCAATTTATGTAATTTTAGCTTTTTTTACCAATTGTTTTAAAAAATCCAAAGCCGAAACCAGTCATAGCATTTTGGCAAAACCAAAACCAGATGATGATTTAGAACTAAAACCAGCAAAAATGGTCCGGCACATATCTCTAGTTATTAGCTAGAATTTAAGGCATACTTGCCTACCTTTAATTTTTCCTCTCCAGAGAAGCAGGTGGGCGGTGATAGTGACGGGGCCTGGCAGTTTGCGTTCTTAAGCCCCGTAAATTACAGCAAATAGCGCATATTTAAATAGGGGACAGGGCCAAATGAAGCGATTCTTATAGAATTGCATCATTAAGTTCCACCCCCTACTCAGGGACCCCTTATCGCCTTTAAAATTCTCAACATTATACTAGAGATGAGCGGTTCGGATTCTGTGGAATCCGAACCGCTCCGAACATTGGGGATCCGAGTCCACCCGAACCCTGTTCGGGTGTTCACCGCCTGACTCGGATCTCCGTTCGGGGCCGAACGGCGGCAGCCTGATGTCGGATTCTCACTAGAGAATCCGACATCAGGTCTCCTATTGTGTAGGGCAGAGCGCTGTGATAGCGCTCTGCCCTACACAGATACAAAGTCAAACACACAGCCGCCAGCGGCAGCTGTGTGTTTGTTACAGCAGCCAATGAGAGTCACACAGACTCTCATTGGCTGCTGCACGGAGGGAGCCGGCTGGAGCTCCGTCTTCCGGCTCCCTCCGCAGTGTGTGACAGGCTCAGCAGAGCGGACGGTGCGGGAGCGGGGAATCAGGAATCAGGTAAGTTTTGTTTTTTTTTAACTTGCGAAAGTTGTGCAAGGGCCGGGGGCGCTACTGGGGGGGTCTGCTACTGGGGGGGTCTGCTATTGGGGGGGCCTGCTACTGGGGGGGCTATACTACTGGGGGGGTCTGCTACTGGGGGGGCTATACAACTGGGGGGGTCTGCTACTGGGCGTCCATACTACTGAGGGGCTTGCTACTGGGGGGGGCTATACTACTGGGGGGGGGGGTCCGCTACTGGGGGGGCCATACTACTGAGGGGCCTGCTACTGGGGGGGCCATACTACTGTGGGGGCATACTACTGGGGGGGCTTACTACTACTGGGGGGGCTATACAACAGGGGGGTTACTACTGGGGCAGCCTACTACTGAGGGGGGCCTGCTACTGGGGCAGCCTACTACTGGGGGGGCCATACTACTGGGGGGGCCATACTACTGGGGGGGCTGCTAATGGGGGGCATACTACTGGGTGAGCCTGCTAATGGGGGGCATACTACTGGGTAGCATGCTAATGGGGGGCATACTACTGGGGGGGCCTGCTAATGGGGGGCATACTACTGGGTGGCATGCTAATGGGGGGCATACTACTGGGGGGCATACTACTGGGGGCACTGTATAGGGGACCCTACTACTAAGGGGACTGCATAGGGGGCACCACTGCTGGGGGCATTGTGTAAGGGACACCGCTACTGTGGGCATTGTGTAAAAGGGGCACTACTGTGGGCATTGTGTAAAAGGGGCACTACTGTGTGTCGTAACATAAATAAGAGACACTACTTTATGTTGTAATGTGAATCAGGCCCTATGTGCTGTGTAATGTGAATAAGATTGTGCACTGTGACTCTTTGGGCCGTAGCCCACTATGTAAACAAGTACTGTGACTCTGCTGGCCGTACCCCACTGGCTGGGTGCACTACTTTTCATTTCTGCCACTGCTGTGTGGCAATGTGTCATAGATGTGCTTTATACTGTGGTGTCTGTGTCATTGTGCCGCTGCTTTGTCGCTTAGTAACCAGTCAGCTCACTGCAACCTTTGGCCAATAATGTTGAAAACAATATTATAAGCTGTGATATGGTCTAAATTGACTGGAAATTAATGTTATTGAGGTTAATAATACTCTAGGAAGAAAAAAAAGACCAATTTATGTGATTTTAGCTTTTTTTGTCAATTTTTGTAAAAAAAATCCAAATCCAAATCCAAATCCAAAGCCAGTCACCACAGTTTGGCAAATGCCAAATCCAAATCTAAAGCCGGACGACGAATTAGAACCAAATCCAAATCCAAATCCGGCAAAAATGGTCCGGCGCACATCCCTACATTATACCCACTTCATTAAAAGAAGTACCTACCACCAGGGGCGGATTGGGAATTTAAAGTGGCCCTGGAAAAAAAATGTGAAAGAGGCCCTATGTGCGCGCGCCATAGGCGTGCGGCCAAAAAAGTAGGTGTGGCCTAATTACAAGGGGTGTGGCCTAATAAGAAATGTCATGCCCACAAGCCACTCTCACCATTATTTCATGCTGAGGGCATGCCCACAGCTCCAGGAGATGATAGCCATGCCCTCAATCCCTTTCTCCAGTGAATAAGCACAGCGAGCATGTGAATTAGTATTTTCATACCTTTATGATTTCTCTGTAGCGGGGAACCTCTGAAGAAATTGATCCTTCTTGGACAGGCAGTTTCTTGAATCGGTATTCACTATTCATGCTGAGATAACATGGTCCGGAAGCCGCCTGTTTGTGTAGCAATAAAGCCAATGTCATCATCATGCAACAGAGGTTTAACCAGATAATACATAGTAACAGATGTTTTGGGGCAGGACAAAATGGGAGTTTCCTATATTGAACAATTTAATATTAATAACATATATTTGCTCATTTGGTTCTATTTGCATTAGAATATGGTTTCATTAGAATTGTTATCTTATGGAAGATTACTGTGCCCCAGTGTTTTCTTCGAATAGTACCAGCGTTCCTACCGTCCTATATGTGTGTCTCCAGCACCATCCCCTTTCTGTGTCTCCAGCCTATCCCCTCTCATGTGTTTCTTCAGCACTATCCCCCTGCACCTCTCCAGTGCCACCCCCAATTATCTCTGGCACCATCCGCCTGTATCTTCCCACAGTGCCATCCTCCTGCGTCTCCTAGGCGCTATCATCCTGCGTCTCCTCAGTAGCGTCTTCCTGCCTTAGCACAGAATAGCTCTTCTTTCTCACACACAGATCACCTCCTCTTAGCACAGAATACCCCCCTCCCATACAGATCATCATCTCCCCCGCCCCTAGTATAGCAGACCCCCTCTCCCCCAGACAGATCAACTCCCCCGCCCTAGTATAGCAAACTCCCCCATCCCCACAGATAGATCATCATCTCCCCTGCCCTTAGTATAGCAGCCCCCCTCCCCCAGACAGATCATCATCTCCCCGCCCATAATATAGCAGACCCCCATCCCCACAGACAGATCATCTCCCCCACCCCTAGTATAGCAAAGATCCCCTCCCCACAGACAGATCATCATCTCCTCCGCCCCAAGTATAGCAGACCCCCCTCCCCCAGGCAGATCATCTCCCCCGCCACTAAATATAGCAGAGCCCCATCCCCACAGATAGATCATCATCTCCCCCACCCCTAGTATAGCAGAGCCTCCCTCCCCACTGACAGATCATCATCTCCCCCACCCCTAGTATAGCAGAGCCCCCCTCCCCACTGACAGATCATCATCTCCCCCACCCCTAGTATAGCAGAGCCCCCCTCCCCACAGACAGATCATCATTTCCCCTGCCCCAAGTTTAGCAGACCCCCTCCCCACAGACAGATCATCATCTCTCCCACCCCTAGTATATCAGAGCCCCCCTCCCCACAGACAGGTCATCATTTCCCCCACCCCTAGTATAGCAGCCCCACCCCTTCCCCACAGAAATATCATCTCCAATTAGAACAAAATGAGCTCACCCCACCCACACAGACAGATCATCTCAGAAGAGCAGCCCCCCCTCCTCCACAGAAAGACCATCTCCCCTTGGCACAAAAAACCCCACAGACAAAATAACCCCACAGACAAATAAGTATGTCATACCCTAGTATAGAAGACCCCCTCCCCCCCCAAAGAAAGGCCGTCTCCCATTAGTTCAGCATCTCCCCTGCAGATCTCTCCTCCCCCTTAGACAGATCAACTCCCCTCCTCCTTAAGGTGCCCACAGACATAGCGATGTGCTCACGATCACGCAATGTGTACGATTACCACTGAACTCTCCCCGGGAGTTCCCCGGCAGTCGTGGTCACAATTTGGTCTAAAAACCTGCCAATTTGACACACGATCTCACGATGTATCTGATCGTACGCATCGTGAGATCGTGCATGATACATAGTGAGTTTAAAAAAAAACACAAGAGCTTCTTCACGATTGGTGGAAAATTTAAATAATCATAACAATGGGAGGGGCTAGCTAGGGGGTATAAAAAGCAGGAGCCATTTTAAACCTGTGTACATTCTGCTCTGCTACTAGTGAGGCTAGGTGTATACCTGCTGAACCCTGTACATTGCTACTGTGCTCTGCTTTGTATTAGGCTTGCCTTTTACAAAGTTTCTTCTACCTACAAGTGTGTGCTACCTGCATTCTGTCATGTTCCTGAATTCTGTGCTGATGGATCCCTATCGGTATAGGGTGTTGGTCACCCAAGCTGGGGTCAATGTGATCCAGGAGAGGGCCCAGCGAAGGAGGAGAAGAACATGCTGGACCAAGGACTGGCTGCAGCAAAGGGATAGTCGCTCTTACATGTCCCTGCTGATGGAGATCATGGATAACAACCCAGAGGACTACCGCAACTACCTGCGCATGGATGATGCCACTTCCAGGAGTTGCTGCATCTGGTGACCCCCCCACTTCCGGAGGCAAGACACAAGGTGGCAGAGGGCAATCCCTGCTGAAGAGAGGCTGGTGGCTACCCTGAGGTACCTGGCTAGAGGAAGGTCACTGGAAGACCTGAAGTTTGGGACACTCATCTCACCTCAGTCATTGGGCATCATCATTCCGGAGACCTGCAAGACTATCGTTAAAGTGCTGCAGGACCAGTATTGCAAGGTAAGGGAAAAAAAACACACTACACATTTGTTTCTTGTCAAAGAAAAAAAGTTTTTTATTTATTTATTTATTTTTTAATTCAACTCTTTATCATAACTGTGACAGCCAATAAGGCAGCATTAACAAGACTGTGCTACATAGCAGTCATTAACATATGTGTGGCAACAACACTACATAGTAGTCAATTAAAATGTTTTCATTTTTTTCAAACTCCTTATAAAAATTGACAGGCAATAACACTGCTCTGCACTGTGTCAATAAGAATTGTTATGTTTTTTATTTAAACTCTTTATTATAAGACAGCCAATTAGGCTGCATAAACCAGACTGTGCACTGAACTGTATGCAATAACATAATTTTTAGTAATTTTTTTATATAGAAAATCAACATGTATATAAATTGTACAAAACAGCATTATTACCAAATTTTATCAATCCCAATAGGTAGCCTGCTGTATGTTGTATGGTGGGTCAGACACCAGATTGAACAGGCCAATACACACATGGCACAAGTACAGATTGTGGCACCGGCTTCCAGCAATCTGTACTTGCATCATGTGTGTAGTGACCTTGTCCAATTTGCGTAATCACCACCGTATAGCATAAAGCCAGCACCTACTGGGAGTGATAAAATTTGGTGATAGTACAGGCAACATAAAGAAAAAGAAAAAAAACCTATCACCAAATGTTATCAATCCCAATAGGTAGCCTGCTGTATGTTGTAAAGTGGTACAAAGAGGAGAGAAAGCAGACCTACCTACTGTATATATTTGATGATTAGTAGGAGTGGCAGAATTGGGTAGCCACATTATTTATGAGAGAAACGAAACTCATGTTAAGTGATATTTGCGAATCTGATGTTTTTTGAACAAAAAATGTAGCTGTGTATACCCCGAGCATAATTATTAACATAGGCCCTCATTCAGACCCACTCGCAAGCGGGCGCACGTACGTTAGGCGTACGTACAAAAATATTTAAATTCAATGGCTCGCTCGTATTTTCGTTCGCATCTAAAATTCCTCCCTAAACTCTGACGACCCCTCCTCTAACTAACGAGCGTACGAAATAGCGAGCGTACATCCCCGAAATGGCTTGAAAGGAACGCACGCACACGTATAAACAGGAAGTGGCCTTGTCAGATGTCGATTACCTGCTCCTTTATTCTGCCTACCTCCATCAATCGTATCATGCCAATCAATGTATCAATTAGCTTAATTGTTTGTTTTTTTTCAACACAATGCAAGAAACTTTACTCTTGTCCGTGTTTGTGTTTACCCGCAGAATACGTACGGATGAAACATTCGCTTTTATTGTTCAAAAAACATGTGAACCACAATTAAACAATTGTACTATTGCTGTGGATCCCCGCATATTTCCCTGGGTTCATTTCTTTATTTAAATTTGCTTACGCATGTCACTGCATCAAGCCTATCCTAACTCTCCAGACATTTCTGGCCCTGTCGAACACATGACTCATACACTAACCAATAAAATTGCTCCTGTTAATTTCCAAAATACATTAGCCAATCAGAAAATTTTTACACACTTTATCAAAAATGATTTTTAAGAAAAACACCATTGCCATCATGAGAGCCTCCGCATTCACCAGGCGTGAGCTGCTGGTGCTTATGGAGGTCATGGATCGCCGGATCACCAGCCAGCCTCAACCCATGACCAACCGGCAGAAGCGCTCCGCGTATGCGGAGGTACGGTCCCGCCTGCGGTCCTTCGGCTCACGCCGCAACATCGGGCAGCTGGAGCGCAGGTGGTCTGACCTGCAACGGCGAACGCCCCGCTTGCTGGCATGCTTTCGCATGCAGATCCTGGCAAGTAAGTGTTATGTATTGTGGTTTTAATGTTTGTGTTTGTGGGGCAAACTGCGTGTGCATGTTTTCCTGTCTGTTCTATTTATTATTTGTACTCATATCTGCGTCTGCATGTTTTCCTGTCTGTTCTATTTATTATTTGTACTCATATCTGCGTCTGCATGTTTTCCTGTCTGTTCTATTTATTATTTGTACTCATATCTGCGTCTGCATGTTTTCCTGTCTGTTCTATTTATTATTTGTACTCATATCTGCGTCTGCATGTTTTCCTGTCTGTTCTATTTATTATTTGTACTCATATCTGCGTCTGCATGTTTTCCTGTCTGTTCTATTTATTATTTGTACTCATATCTGCGTCTGCATGTTTTCCTGTCTGTTCTATTTTTTATTTGTACTCATATCTGCGTCTGCATGTTTTCCTGTCTGTTCTATTTATTATTGGTACTCATATCTGCGTCTGCATGTTTCCCCTCTATTTCTGATTTTTTAATTCTACTGCTATTTTTTTTGGTTTTATTTTTTATTTATTTTTTTTTTTTTGTTTGGTTGCCCGGATTTGTCCATAAACTAAACGCAATTTCTTTGACATATTTTAGGGGGACAGCCAAGACTCCGCCGTCAACGTCCGTCCAGACGGCGTTCCCGCCCACTCTCCCCAACCCCCAGCCAACACTCCACCCCAAATCTTTCCCCTATTCCCCACTCCTCCCCATCCTTCCCAGACCCTCTCCCGGAAATGTCGGGCCTCCTTCCCCTCCGTCCCACTTCCCCCTCTCCTCCACCCACCCCTCTTCCAATTACCCCCTCCCCGGAGTCCAGCATAACTCCGCCCCATTCTTTGGGGAATGACGGATCCTCCGAGGAGGATCATGGAGGTTTGGCCGGAGCTCCCGATTTGTCTCCCGGTATGTTTTTTTTATTTTTTTTTTAAAGCACAAACTGTTTGTATGTAATCATGTGTCGTGCCTTTCTTCGTGTTTTTGTGGCTTGACTTTTGTTGATTGTGAAGGTTTGCCTTTACCTCTTCCTGGTGATTTAAGCATACACATATCATACCTGTGGGAATTTGTACCTAGGCCTTGTATTTTTGCCAGCCCACCCTTTTTATTTCTGTTTTTGGGTTTAGGAGTGATTTGGTTTTTTTTTAAAGTTTTTCTGTGGATTCCCTATTGTTGTATTAACCCACACACTTTTCTCACCCACAGAGGAACAGAGGCGTCGGCAAGAGGTGGCGGATGTTGTGGGGCAGATGCGCCAACATGTAATCGGCCTTCTGGTGGCCCTCGACCGGCTGTCTGGCCTCCTTCGGCATTAGATTTTTTTTTTTGGTTCTATTTTCCAAATAAATTTATTAAGACAAATATACGTTGTGGCTCATTTTTAAAAACCAAAACCAAGATAGTTTAGCCTGACATAAGTTCCTGCAAGGATTTCCCTTTTTTAAAAGTTAGATTGTGTTTTGTCTTTGTATGTCAAACAGACACCAGAAACACATAACAGTAACAATGTCATTTCCCTTTTTGGGTGTAGTGTCAATTACAGATTTCTACATTTTCCAGGTTCCTACTTGGTGCGCAAGCTGCTTAGGCCAATCTTACAAATCCCAAGGTTGGGCCAGGCTTCCTTTTGGTGTGGATTGGGAAGCTGAAAACATATTTCAGTTTTGCTCAACTGGCGTCAGTACTGGTTTACCCCTTAGTCAAATGTAACTTGTGTTAACCTGGTTACACTTGCTGTTAACGTCCCAAAAAAGGAAGACCATTTCACTCTTCAAACATTTATTCACAACATAACAGAGAAAACAAAGTGGTCACTCCCAAAAAAAATACACAGTGATAAATTCAAATACAACACATACCAAGAAATAATTAAATAAAAACACAAAATCAAGAACTGGTTGACGAAGGACCATGCCAACATGATTCCACAAACATGGCGTTGCGATATGGGTTCCAGAATATATGCCCAAAAGGACCAGATCCAGGTTTGGTAAGGGTAGCAGGAAGTAGTGAGCGTTGGAGTGCCAAAGATTATGTGAACAAACAGAAGATGGTGAGAAAAATAAAAATAAATTAGATGTTCGCCAAAAAACACAAACACATTAGGTATAAACACTGGAGTTTTGTTCAAACTTACCTAAAAAATCTGGCCACCACATCATCGCGTATGGCCCCCCCACATACTGACCTTCGACCAACCTCGGGGGGGCCATCCTCAGGTAAGGCATCCTCTGGCTGCATTGGGACACCACTCCTTATGGCAATGTTGTGAAATATCCCACACAGGACCACAATTTTCGACACCATATCCGGCACATACATGAGCTCGCCACCAGAGCGGTGGAGGCATCTGAATCGGCCTTTTAAAAGGCCGATACAGCGCTCCACCACTTGCCTGGTGGCTGTAAGTGCGGAATTATACGCACTTTGTGGCCCTGGTGTGGGAGCCAAATAAGGAGTGAGCAGCCAGGACATGCAAGGGTATCCACTGTCTCCTGTGAACAAAAATAGACCACATCAGGAACACTGTGTATCAAGCTTAACATTGTTATGTACTAAAGGTCTCCACTTACCCAGAAGCCACGCATCACCAGCTTGTAGGTTGGTTAATTTCTGCCATATCCCTGATTGCCGGATGACGAAGGAGTCATGAGCACTTCCGGGTAATTTAGCATTCAGGGACAGGATCTGGAGGGAGGCATCACATACCACCATTACATTCAGGGAGTGATAGTGTTTCCTGTTTCTAAATATTGCCTCCAGCCGTGCTGGAGGCTGAAGTGGTATGTGAGTACCATCCACAACCCCTATGATGTGTGGGAAGCCAGCTATTTGGTAAAAATTGGCCTTGGCCACACTAAGGGCACCCATATCCAAAGGCATTTTAATAAAATGATGGAGGTGCTTGAAAAGTGCCTCCATCACTGCCCTCAGGATCCTGGAAAAGGAGGATTGGGAGATGCCCGCCACTATTCCCACCGTTGTTTGAAATGATCCTGAGGCACAGAAATGTAACACCGCCATAAATTGCGTCAGTGGTGGTATTGCTGTTGGACTGTCAATTTGCCGCTCAAGATCACTTTCTATTAATGAGAGAGTGTCTATGATGATTTTGGGAGGTAGACGGTAGCGTCTTAAAACCTCATCATCGGGCATTCCAAAAAGGGTGACACGTGTTCGAAATATCTGGGGCCTTGCATGCCTACGATGCCTACGCCTGGGACGAGTTTGAGGTTGGTCGTCTTCCGGGAGCAGGGCCAGAACAATTTGCCCCAGATCTACCTGAAATTCAAAGTTTACAATGTAAGGCTTTTGACCCACCCCAAAAGTAAGAAAAAACAACTTAGCTTTCTGATACCATCCATAGCTGCTTACATGCCGGGGTATTGTCATGATACGTATAAACTGTAAAAAAGCCAACAATGAGACTTCAAAAATTTAGAGGGTGTTTTTTTTGTTTAAAAATTGTTGCAAGCCAACACAGAAAATAGCGGAAAAACACATTTGGCCATCGATGAAAACGACATTGCACACCGTACGTCAAATAGGGTTCAAATGGACCCAAAAAATGGAAAAGGGAAAAGCAAAACTGGATTATATGATGAATAAGCCGTCAAAAATGCGGTAATTAAATCGCAAATGCAAGTCGCTACACCAACAGTCAAAATTGCGGTAATTAATTCGCAAATGCAAGTCACTACACCAACAGTCAAAAATGCGGTAATTAATTCGCAAATGCAAGTCACTACACCAACAGTCAAAAATGCGGTAATTAATTCGCAAATGCAAGTCGCTACACCAACAGTCAAAAATGCGGTAATTAATTCGCAAATGCAAGTCGCTACACCAACAGTCAAAAATGCGGTAATTAATTCGCAAATGCAAGTCACTACACCAACAGTCAAAAATGCGGTAATTAATTCGCAAATGCAAGTCGCTACACCAACAGTCAAAAATGCGGTAATTAATTCGCAAATGCAAGTCACTACACCAACAGTCAAAAATGCGGTAATTAATTCGCAAATGCAAGTCAAAAAATGGACTTACCCAACTCGAATATATAAGATTTCCACAAAAAACTTCTTTGGGTCCGAAAACCAAAAAAAACTAAAAAAGATGAAATGAGTGTTAAACAAATTAACGAACCACAAAACAGAAGAATACACCAATTGGCCACAAATTTGAATGCACAAAACTTACCAAATCAGGAAAGGATGTGGAAAAAATGAAAAAAATGCGAACGGAAAAACCAAAGAAATGTAGCAAAAACAAACAAAAAACCAACTCTGCCAAATCCTCCAAACGCAAACAACCAAATCCAAACCACTTAACCGACAACACTCCAACAACCCCACCTCGACTCCACACACACCAAGCCATAAATAGTGTTTATTTTCCCGCACAAATTAAGGATGAATCATAGGGACGCACAATCAATGATGCGGCCGCAAACTAAGGACGCATGTATAAATACGTCACGAAATCACATAGAATTTCTGGATGATTTCATGCTGGAAGCAGAGACATGGCTTCAAACCAGGGAAACAATGGTCAAAATTGCGGCGGTAAGGCCTTCATGCATTTTGTGTCAATGATTCTTTTAAAACATAATATTGTGCAAGTTGTGAAGTGGCTAAATCTGCATATTTACCCAAATAGGTGAGGAGGATGACATGGAAGAGACTGCTGGCCCCAGTCAACCCGCCAAAGCTGGCAAAAAAAAAAGGCAGCCACATTTCACAAGCAAGGAGATGGAGGTTTTGATCCAGAAGTGCGTTGACATCCTGCCCCAGGCAGCCAGGAATATGAGCCAAAGCCAGAAGTGGAGAATGTGGGAGGAGGTCGCCGTTGCTGTCAATAGGGTGGGTGATTATGTCCGTCTAGCCCGGGATGTCAAACGGCGGTAAGTAAACACTTTCCCATCCTATAAACAAACCCCATTGTAAAAAAAAGGATAATGGTTCCAAATTCATTCCACAGATGGGCAGACTTCAAATATCGTCTCAAACAAAAACTTGCCGACAGGGCTAGGCATGCAAGGGGGACAGGTGGGGGTCCCACCCCTGTGTCATTGGAGTTGACAGACTTAGAAGAGCTGGCACAGGGGTGTGTGCAGGCTGTGGAGGTGTTTGGCGTGTCCAACATGGATACGGACATGCCAGACTTTGCGGCTCCTCATGTTGGCCAAGGTAAGTCTTGTGATGTCACCAACTCAGAAATGCTATTGTGCCAATATGTAGATTCTAATGTGAGTCTTTTCTCCAATTTCCTAACAGAGACAGAGGCGGATGAGTCTGCTCCAGAGGGGAGCCTTGGGCGCAGAATTTCTGCTGGCTCTGCAGGGGAGGAACCAGTACATCCGGCTGAGGACCCTGCAGAAGCCAGTCCAGGGCGTGCCCCCTCGCAGGCAGTGGGCCTCCTCACAGAACTCAATTTTAAATCGGATTGCCATACGGAGATTCTGCAGAGGATGGACGCCAGTCTGATACGGGTGGCTGAGGCCCTGGAGCAAAATGCTGCGGCCAACGTGACCATTGGTCAGGCCCTGGCGGAAAATACCAGGGCCAACATCCGCATCGCCGATGCCCTGGAGCAGCTCGTTCGCCAGCACATGGTGGAGCCGACCTCCCTTCCTGCCGGAACATCCGGATCCTCCACCTCTGGCACAACATCAGCCAATCCTCCAAATGTGCCTAGCCCTGTGCCTAGTCCAGAGGCCACAACATCTGCCTCTGGACAGGCCAGCCCGATGGCATCCCGGACCCGGTCTGGCGCCCACCCTCACCCAGCCAAACGGGCGAGAAAACGGTGACAGCAATGGCGACTTTTCCCACACTCCTTCTGTGCTTGGCTCATATTCCTTTCTGGTCAAAACTTCCCTCTCCTTTCTTGTGAAATGTTTTTAAATTTTGTATTTACGCTTATGTTAGTAGTTATGTTATATTTTTTTTTGGATCAAATATCTTGGCCACAAAAAAAGGCAATACAATATTAGGCCAATTTGTTTGTGTGTAAACAATAAATTAAAAACAAAACACTGACATTGTATTGTGACATTATTGTACAAATGGGTTACATTTAATCCTGGCCTTAAAGGCAAAAACTGACCCTCTTTAAAAAAAAAAAAGGCCTCTTTAAGGAACGTTTAAAAAATCACATAGCGATGCAAATTCCACAGTAAACCAAAAAAAAGGGGAGCTAATTAAAAGATGATGACATTATTGTTACAATAGGCCATAACTACCAAATTGTGGCCAAAATAAAACCCCAAAAATGTACGCTAATTGATTGTGTAATCATGACATTAGCAGCTCTGATTTCCACCTGCGTACGCTTTTGTGCTATCCCAATAAACTGCTTTCCAAACACATACCAAGCCGGATTTCAATCCAACACTAATTACTTTACTGACCAGCCGCGATTAATCGCTGCACCATCGTGGAGTCCCGGGACGGAGGAGAAGGCCATCGCCAATGTGGTCGAGTAATCCTGACCCTAAGCTGTGCGAGCATTTTGAAGGGAAAGCGGATGTTTCAGTGACGTATGAGACGGTCCGAACACATTTGACGTTCGCATCTGCTAATGTATGTACGCCCCAAAAACGCCTCGCCACGCCTGCGTTTTTTCATCTCCACCCCCGTCAACACCCAAAAACGCCCTGTTCTGTCAATCACATTTGACATGTCACTTCCTGTACGCTATTTTAGGAACGAGAGAAAAAAAGCTCGCAATCTGCCGTACGCACATGCGCAGTGTAACACCGACGCATGCGCGGTTAGTCAACATCGGAACGCAACGAGCGTACTGTTGTTAACATGCGGCTCTGAATGAGGGCCCTAGTTTGTCTAATTAATTTTTTGACTCATTCATTTTTAACTAATACATTAATAAAGGTTATATTTTAGCTGAATCATACAAATCAATAAGAGTGCCCCATAAAAAAAGAGTCTGCTTTCTCTCCTCTTTGTACGAATTTTGTGTATTCTGACTCAGAGGGAGCACCACCAACACTTAATTTAATACAGGTTTTCTGTATATGGAATACTTTGAGTTGGTTTTTGTGTAACAAATATTTATGTGCCAATTATAGGCTCATCTGTATAGACTAATATATTTTTTCTAGTGCGGATTCAGGCGCCAACCAGTCAGTGTGGTCGGAAATCGAGCGCTCGCAAAATAGCGAGTGCCTTGTAATTTGAGTGACAGGATGAGGCGTTTGTGGGTGGTAACAGGGGAAGGTGCTTGAAAACGGAGAGTGGAGATCCGAAAGCAGGCGTGCCAAAAGGTCAAAACGGGCGTTTTAAGGGTGTGCATAATTAACAAAGCAGCGGCATCGGCCACGTCACTTGGTTGCCTCTTAGCCTGAACTGTTCGCATGATTGCGGTAGGAAAATCCAACCACAAGCACTGCGAGCAGTTCAGACGTCTTTCGATGTACTCGATTAATCTAATAAATAGCGGAGATGACGTATGATGCGAGCAGCCACGGGGCGTCTTTACAAAATAGCGAGCGCATGTTTCGTTCGCTCGCTCACACATAGAGGCGTCAACAGACCGCAAAGAGCGAGCGCTCTATTTAAATAGCCGGCCCCTTTTTCTGAACGAGCGAGTGCAAATAGCGTCTGGCTCTGAATCAGGCCCTCAATTCCTTGTTGTTGTGTGATATGTTGTACAGTGGGTCAGACACCAGATTGAACAGGCCAATACACACATGGCACAAAAACAGATTGTGGCCCCGGCTTCCAGCAATCTGTACTTGCGCCATGTGTGTAGTGACCTTGTCCAATTAGTGTCATCACCACCATATAGCATAGAGCCAGCACCTATTGGTAGTGATAAAATTTGGTGATAGTACAGGAAAGAAGAATAAAAATAAAATAAAAATTAAGAGTAACGTGGCAAATCTTCCTCTGACTCCAGTAGAGCATTAGAAATGGTATGGCTTGTGCTTGGGGTGCTGGGTGGGGGAGTAATCTCCAACTGGGCTGGGGGGGTCTGACATAGGTGTTTGGGGCAGGCGAATAAAGCAGTGGGTCAGCAATATAAGTGGAGTCTTACTTAAAAGGTAATAGGTGAGCCTTTGGAAATTATTACTAGGTACCTCATTAATTTTTCTAATTTGACTATTAATATGTGCAGTAAAATTGTCGATATCCTCTGGCGGTTTGTGAAGGATTCTTTCAGCTTGCTGGAGAAACAAGTCCTCCTGTTGAGTGTGCTGCTGCTGTCTTCCCTGTTTTTTTTTTTGTTTTTTTTGGAAGTGGTACCGATGAAGATGATGGTCCTGGTAGAATGGGTTTGTCCACTGGGGTCAAATGATCCCCTTTGCTGTCCCCAAGCAACCTTAGGTCCGGTGTGGAGGACATATCAGGCTCTTGGGCGGGAGTCTATATAGGAAAAAAAAAGAAAAACAATATTATAGTAATTTTTTACTATTTTTCCAGTTTCCTAACACCGTGGAGGAGTGGACCAGCATCGCTGAAGAGTTTGAACAATGTTGAAATTTCCCTAACTACGGAGGAGCCATCGATGGAAAACACATCCGCATCAACCCATCTGCCAACACTGGATCATATTACTACAACTATAAATGCTTCTTCAGCATTGTTCTTATGGCAGTGGTGAATGCCAACTATGAATTTTTGTTTGTGGATGTTGACAAGAATGGTCGTGCTTCAGATAGTGGGTCCTTTAATCAGATGGCTTTCTACCAGAGACTCGCCAACAAAACCCTCAACTTGCCGTCACTGGACGAGACAAAGCACTGCCTAAATTACGTTTTCGTCGCAGATAAGGCTTTTGCATTACATGAACATGTCATGAAGCCATTTGCACAGAGGGACCTGACCAGAGAGAAGAGGATCTACAATTATCATCTATCACGGGCACGGCGCATTGTAGAAAATGCATTTGGAATACTCAGCAACCGGTTCCGCATTTTCCACACCACCATAAACCTACGCGTGGAGAAGATATGAGAAGAAAGGTTCTTATGTGCGCTCTAATATGCAGTCTTGGTAGTACCAATGAGAGCAGCTTACTGGCTAGGGTCACCGCTTAACCTGAGAGATAAATACATAAAAATTAAACATCTAAATGCTTAAACCAGTGAGCACTCAAATCATGTGCAGTAGGATGTTCTGTTTTTTCAGTATGAAACCGACTATATTACTTGTTATAGTTTACTTGGGTAGCAAACAGCAATAACTAATTAATGGAATGAATATGATGTGCAAATTTCGAATAAGTAATGGTCAACCAAGAAACAAATTAGTAACATGTTATTTAATCCCACATAAAGTGGTAGTGGGTTAAAACAAGTATAGTACACTGTTCAGATACTGTTATTAAAATACAATTAAATACAATAATATTAATAAATGAATGGTATACACACTGGGAAGAGGGGGGTGGACATGTGAGGGCAGGGGTAGGGGGGAGGGTACAATTGTTCAATATAGAATGAATGAAGATTATACAAATAAAATTAAAAACAGAAAAAATTGGAAAAAATTAGAAAGTAGAAATAGTGCTACTTGTGTCGAAGTAATTGCACTGTTGAAGAATACAGTGTCTGTATAATTCTGGTGAATCAAATCGATACAGCGTGGAGAAGTTAGACTGGGTCGTGATGGCGTGCTGTGTGCTGCATAACTTTCTGTGAAGGAAAACTACACAGCGAGGACCAGTCACAGCTAGACCAGAAGATTTAGGACCTCCGGAGGACATTGTCCAGTTTACATGTTTGTCTGCACCACCAATTTATACAACATCGACAGCACGTGCCAAAGAAGTGATTGATGAGTATATGGCCTATTTCAACGGACCAGGTGCGGTGCCATGGCAGGAGGACTGTCTGTGAGATAAATGACTATATTGGACAATTGGGATTGAACTACAAAAGCAATAAACGGTTTTGGTTTATGAACTGTGTCTCTACTTACCAAAACTTCCTCAGACAGTCCACTCACTTCTGCCGCCTCGTCTTCTCCCTCTCACTCGGTCATCAGGACAACTGACTTGCATTTTGGCTCCTGTTCACTAATGAAGCTGATCAGGTGATAGTACCAGAGTGTTGGCTGGTAGTCGTCGGTGCCTGCTCCAGACCTTTTGAATCATCCACTTTTTTCTTTCCTTTTGTGTAGACGGTACACAGTTTCTGGATTTTTTGTCTGACTGCTTTTAGGTCAGCATACGCAATGAACTTTTGGGTGTAGTCCAACAACATCCCCAAAGCTGCCAATTTCTGCAATTTGTTGTGGTACTGTTGACAGGATATCTGCCATAGACACTCCTTTGATTGAAGGATCTCTAGGAATCCCGTCACAAACTCCCGTTCACTATCGATAGACATTGCTAGGAAGAAAAAAAAATAAGGACATTTTATTAATCTAGAAATGTGAATTGTTTTGTAAATTTTTAGGTAAGTTTTGTTATATTTTTTTTCTGGTTTTTAATGTTTTTTTGTATTTTAATATGTTTTTTTACAGGAATGTAATGTGTTTTTAAAAGTATTGTAATATGTTTTTTTTCTGGTTTTTAATTTTTTTTTGTATTTTAATATGTTTTTATTTTCAGGAATGTAATGTGTTTTTAAAAGTATTTTAATGTTTTTTATTTTATTGGTGCAATGTATTTGGTTATGTTGTTGATATACATTTGTTTGTAGTGGTATATTCAACCATCATAAACAAATGTATCACAAGAACAAAAAACTATTTAATATATGTATTGATATTGTAGTAATGTTTTATTTTTTGGTGTAGAACTAAATATGTTTTTGGCATTTTATAAAATTTTTAGTGTTTTCTGATTTGAAGGTATTTTTTAGGTTGTCCGTGAAATTGGTGGCCAGTGATTGGCTAGGTGGGTGGCACACATTGGTGGGCAGTGGGAGGTTGATGCATGACCCAGCCACCGCCCGCCTTATTTTGGCGGGCGGTGGCTGGGTCATGCATTTATAGGTGGGTGGAACACATTGGTGAGCAATGGGAGGTTTATGCATGGCCCAGCCACCGCCTGACCTCATTACGGTGGGCGGTGGCTGGGTCCTGCATTTTTAGGTGGGTAGCACACATTGGTGGGTAGGTGGGTGGCACACATTGGTGAGCAGTGGGAGGTTGATGCATGACCCAGCTACCCCCACCTCATTCCAGCGGGTGGTGGTTGGGTCATGCATTTCTAGGTGGGTGGCACATATTGGTGGGTAGGTGGGTGGCACACAATTGTGGGCAGTGGGGTTACATTTAATACAGTACCAATACTCACCAAAGTGCTGAAATCCAGACTTGTTTTGCAGGCTCCTGATCGTGCTTCCTTCTTCTTGCAATCACGATGCTGCACAAGATGGCGGATGGGCGTGTGCAGGCTTCTGTCTGTCAAATTTCGCGATGTACGATGAATTGTACGATTAATCGTGATAACAAAAGTACTCATGATCGGTACCCATTGTGTCCCAGATTGGCAAATCTGCGCTACAGCACGGCAGATCTGAAGATGTAATATACGACGAGCGGGGACGTGCATCGGCATCGTGATCAAGAGTGGATGCTCACGATTTGTCCATATTTTGCAAGATTCATCGTCACGATTTGTCGAAATTGGCCAAATTGGTTGTGTGTGGCCAGCTTTAGACAGATCTCATTCTCCCCTGAGCAGGACCACCACCCCAGACATCCCGAGTCCAGTCTCCATCTGCCAGCCCCATTGCCCTGCACTGCTGGAGCTAGCCAGATTGTCTCCTCTCCGCTCTGCCCTCTCCCCAGGCTGTGAAATTAAACTTGACACTTCACAGCCAGGGGAGGGAAGAGTAGAGAGGAGACGATCAGGCTAACTGACTGCCTGGGTGGCCCCCCCACCCCTGCCGTAACTTACCTGCCTTGCGGTCACGCCAACGGCTGGTGTAACCCGTGGGCTGCATCACTTCCCGTCTTGAGTCCTCCGCACCGTGTGACGCTGACAGCATGCTGGGCAGGGCTTAAATAGGCTGCCGCTGGCCTCCTCGCGAGAGAGACAGAGCTAACAGGCAGCGGGTGCCTGTGAAAGTGAGTCTGTACAGGAGCTGGCGGTTGATGTAAATAAGGGGGTGGGGCCTCAACAGAAAAGTGGCCCCATAACCAATCGGCCCACCTGGATTTTTCCTGCAGAAAATACCTGCCAATCCGCCCCTGCCTACCACCAAGTAGGCATATATGATTTAAGGTTCACAGTAGCATGATATTTTCAATATATTTTCTTTTTCTACATTCTTAAATTACCAGCTAACATGTCCCTTTAGTCTCAGCAGATGGAAAATACTATACTGACAGCTACTAAGGAGAGGTGTGAAAACAACTCATTCATTCGATATATGATTGCATTTTACCTGACTGATTTACTGTTCATGTAAATGCTGGTCAGACTAACTAACATTCCTAAAGACATAAGTAAGTACAGCATCAGTCACTTTGCGGTGGGATAATAACCTGTTCTGTTTTCTGCTGGGTATGCAACACAGGAAGTCAGGGCAAGGATATTACCAAAGGGTTAGACAGAGTTTACAAGATCAGCCAATTGAAAAACATGGTGTGTGAAATATGGGATTTTGTAATGAGAGAGTGGCAGGGAGGATGCTGCTGATTCAAGTTAATCTATTAAAAGTAGGGATGTGCGCTGGACCATTTTTGCCGGATTTGGATTTGGTTCTAATTCGTCGTCCGGCTTTGGATGTGGATTTCCCAAACTGCGGTGACTGGCTTTGGATTTGGATTTGGATTTTTTTACAAAAATTGACAAAAAAAGCTAAAATCACATAAATTGGTCTTTTTTTTCTTCCTAGAGTATTATTAACCTCAATAACATTAATTTCCAGTCAATTTAGACCATATCACAGCTTATAATATTGTTTTCAACATTATTGGGCAAAGGTTGCAGTGAGCTGACTGGTTACTAAGCGACAAAGCAGCGATACAGACACCACAGTATAAAGCACATCTATGACACATTGCCACACAGCAGTGGCAGAAATGAAAAGTAGTGCACCCACCCAGTGGGGTACGGCCAGCAGAGTCACAGTACTTGTTTACATAGTGGGCTACGGCCCAAGGAGTCACAGTGCACAATCTTATTCACATTACACCGCACATAGGGCCTGATTCACATTACACCATAAAGTAGTGTCTCTTATTTATGTTACGACACACAGTAGTGCCCTTTTACACAATGCCCACAGTAGTGACCCTTTTACACAATGCCCACAGTAGTGCCCCTTTTACACAATGCCCACAGTAGTGGTGTCCCTTACACAATGGCCCCAGCAGTGGTGCCCCCTATGCAGTCCCCTTGGTAGTAGGGTCCCCTTTGCAGTGCCCCCAGTAGAATGCCCCCAGTAGTATGCCCCCATTAGCAAGCCCCCCCAGTAGTATGCCCCCCATTAGCATGCCCCCCATTAGCAGCCCCCCCAGTAGTATGGCCCCCCCAGTAGTAGGCTGCCCCAGTAGCAGGCCCCCCAGTAGTAGGCTGCCCCAGTAGTAGCCCCCCTGTAGTATGGCCCCCCCAGTAGTATGGCCCCCCCAGTAGTATGGTCCCCCCAGTAGTAGGCCCCATCAGTAGTAGCCCCCCCAGTAGCAGGCCCCCCCAGTAGCAGGCCCCCCCAGTAGTATGGCCCCCCCAGTAGTATGGCCCCCCCAGTAGTATGGCCCCCCCAGTAGTTTGGCCCCCCCAGTAGCAGGCCCCTCAGTAGTAGCCCCCCCCCCAGTAGTAGGCTGCCCCAGTAGCAACCCCCCCCAGGTAGCAGGCTGCCCCAGTAGCAACCCCCCCCAGGTAGCAGGCCCCCCCAGTAGTATGCCCCCCCAGTAGTATGGCCCCCCCAGTAGTATGGCCCCCCAGTAGCAGGCCCCTCAGTAGTATGGCCCCCCAGTAGCAGACCCCCCCTGTAGCAGACCCCCCCAGTAGTATAGCCCCCCCCAGTAGCAGGCCCCTCCCAGTAGTATGGCCCCCCGCACCCCCAGTAGCAAACCCCCCCAGTAGCGCCCCCGGCCCTTAGACAAGTAATAAAAATAAAAACTTACCTGTATCCCCGCTCCCGCGCCGTCCGCTCTGCTGTCACACGCTGAGGAGGGAGCCGGAAGACGGAGCTCATGTGTGAGCTCCAGCCGGCTCCCTCCGTGCAGCAGCCAATGAGAGTCTGTGTGACTCTCATTGGCTGCTGTAACAAACACACAGCTGCCGCTGGCAGCTGTGTGTTTGTGTCTGTGTAGGTCAGACCGCTATCACAGCGCTCTGCCCTACACAATAGGAGCCCTGATGTCAGATTCTCTAGTGAGAATCCGACATCAGGTGGCCGCCGTTCGGCCCCGAACGGGAATCCGAGTCAGACGGTGCCTGTTCGGGTGGACTCGGATCCCCAATGTTCGGAGCAGTTCGGATTCCACAGAATCCGAACCGCTCATCTCTAATTAAAAGACGCTGTTTTGGAGAGCTGCACAGTTCATGATACTGTCTTCTTATTCCACTATTACTGTGGCATTCTATAGTGTGTACAGTAGGCTTGTATTTCTAATATACCCTATAAATAGAGCTGGGATGACAACAGTCAATGGGCCTGATGCAGCAAGGATCGCTATTCTAATACGCACGAATACACAGTTGCTAATTTCAGTGGTGATATGCAGATGTTTGCATTCACATTGCGATCGCAGCCTAACATAAGGACGCCCACTTCCCCTTACATCCATATACTTTAGCAATATACAGATGTGTCCTGCTACATCTTTGCTACGTATGCAGCAAATTGCGCCATGCATGGCATGAGGCATGTGCCCGCGAGCAGATACGTGCACTGCGTTAGCACCCGCGCAGCCTTAGGAAACCATAGTGTAATCGCAGTGTGCATCATAGCAGGGGTGCCAGCTGTGTCTTTAGTGCAGGTTTGCTGGCTGTGTCGGCAGAGCGGGGGTGCCAGCGGTGTCTTTAGTGCAGGTTTGTTGGCTGTGTCGGCAGACCGGGGGTGCCAGCGGTGATCCTCAGTGCAGGTTTGCTGACTGTGTTGGCAGTGCAGGGGTGTTCTCAATGCAGGGTGCCGGCGGTGTCAGCAGAGCGGGGGTGCCAGCGGTGCCCTCAGTGCATGTGTGCTGACAGTGTCAGCAGTGCAGGGGTGCTGGTGGTGTCCTCAGTGTGGGAGTGTCAGCAGTGTCGGCAGTGTGGGGGTCACTCACAGTGTATTCAGTACGTGGGGCAGCAGTGCAGGAGTGTCGGCAGCTGTGGTGTCGGCAGTGTGGAATGCTGCCAGTGGGGGTGCCGGCGGTGTCAGCAGTGGGGGTTCTGGCGGTGTCAGGCAGCGGGGGATGGCGGGTGCCAACTTCTTTTTCTCTCTCTCTGTGCATTTTCAATGGGCTTAACGCTGATTGGCTGAGAGCCGTGACAGACGTCTCTCTCAGCCAATCAGCGTTAAGCCCGCTCAAAACAAAACCTCGTGATCCGTCAGCGTGGCCGCAAGGTTTTGCCTCGGGTGAGGGGCCAGGGCATGCAGGGAGATCCGAGCTTCACTCGGATCGCCAAGGATACCCGAAATTCGGGTGGATTCGGATCTCTGAGATCAGAGCCCGCTCATCTCTACTTAACCAATGCAGGGAAATGATACTTTTGATCCCATTTCAATGTATATATCTCTGTTTTTATATATATATAAACCTATAACTGTTACATAATGGGGGTAAGGTGCAGTGAGGGAGATTGCTAGTCTCTTCAGGGAGTCAGGTAGATTGCTGCTATTACAGGGAGTCTCCCTGACAATCAGGGAGAGTTGGCAAGTACAGCTAAATTCTAGCGGCGAAAAGTGTGACATTTTGAAGGCGAATATCAGTTTTCAGAATTTCATTCATCTTTATTTTGACTGCCTACTGCAAGTTAGACAATGATAACAAGTGTCTGGTTGCCATGGCTTGCACATAAAAGCATTGATAATAATTAAGTCCTCCTATCTGTAAAAAACTCAAAATAAATAATTCCATCAGACATTTTAAAGGGCCGCATTGCAAAACATGTTCCAGAGTAGTAATCCACAATAATCCATTTACAAATTGACTCTGTATAGCTAATGAATAGTCATGTATATGTAGATATCACAATGGGGAAATGGCTCTGGTGTTACTTTTTATGAGTGGACCAGTTGAAAATATACATTTGCAATAACACAAATATACAAGGTGGACAGTTACATGAAGAATAAGGTACAATATTGTACTGTATACTGTACAGTAATTATTTAGAAAATGTAAAAGCACAGAGCATTTCTATTTGCTTCAATGTGCTTTTTTCTGGATCTACTAAATTCATGGTGGAAATTCCCCAGGAAAATCAATCTACATCTACTTTAGTAGGATTGTGGATCCAACTAGAAATGTGAGCAGTGGGCAGATTAAAAATGACAAAAACAGCCTACTTGGCATTTAAGAAGAACCATCTTAATTAATTTCATCTGCTCAATTTTTCTCCTGAAATAGTTCTATTTAGCATTAATTATGTCTCACATTATTCAGGAAAGTGAAATTATGTTGTGAATGTCTTCAATACTTGTCACTTTTATTGTCTGAATGTTTTTATTACATTATTAGAAAGTTGCCTAGTACAGTAGATGGTCTCTTTTCAGTAAAAGGCCACGCTGGTGGTGTAAACAGTCTTCTATTGATAGCATAGGCGGACTCCCAATCCAGGGCGGCTCAAGGGGTTGACTGGCAGGGCATAGCCGCACTCACTAGTTCAGGACCACCCAATGCTGCCGGGATATAAGTCTGATCTCCTAATCTCTTCTGCCAGTGATGACTTCACACCGTACCACGTCATCATGCCCGGTATTCAGGGAGGAGCACAGCGAGAGACAGGAGCCACTCAGCTGCGCCAAAGTGTACCAGGTGCTCAAGTACAATACAGGCAATTGAAGGGGGCATGTGGGGCATTTTGAGTAATATTAAAAATGTTATATGGTCACTTAATGGGACAGAGTTAGTGAATGACATGATGGATCAGGGGGCAATGTAATTGCTATGGGGTAACACAGAGATATGGAGAAAGGGGATGGGTTCAGGGAGCAATGTGACTGCTATGAGGAGCATGGGGGGCACAGAAAGATTTGGGGAGATTGGGGCTCAGAGGACTGTGGTCTTGTGATATTGCTTCTACGGAGCAACACACTGAAAGAGGTATAGCTGCAAAGCTCGGTGGTAGCCAAGGAATACCCTGACATTTTTAACAAATGCCGAAGTTACAGCTGAGTACACAAATTGTGGGATTTTGGTATTGTGCCACATGGTACACGGATGCATTGGCACTGTTTGTACATGTAACCCTACTTTACTATTAAATTAGGGTATTCAGACTATCTGTGCGTCTGCTATGCTTTTATGCTAATTCTGTAGTGCCTCCACCCAAGCCTTGTATATACGATAGCTAGCTACCAGGGGCTGGCTTGGGAGAACCCCTATCTGTGGGAGAGAGTGTTTGAGAAAGGTTATCCCCTTTTACCAAACCCGGTCATAGACAAATTACTGATGACGTATATAACACAAATACAGACTTTATTAGGTTGGAACGTTTCAGGATACAGATCTTATGAAAGAGGGTTATACTTAGGATGCACAATAATATAATGCATAAATCACACAAAAATTATGGTCACATTAGTTACACAATGTAACATTAAACCACAAGCACATATCTACACTTACAAATGGATTAAGTAAATAACACTCCTACTACATACTTAAATATGGGTGAGGACTCCTATAATCTTTAGTTATATGCTTCCTTCACTAACTTAAATGTATATACTGTATATATATATATATATATATATATATATATATAACTGTATACAAACTCTTGGGTTAGATACACATTATCCACCCACAGCTTTGTTTCCACTCTAATAGTTTCTGTACCTATTGGTTTACCTTTTATAATACACTTACAGTGTTACCACAATATTAGTAAATACATATAAATAACTATATTGTTCTTTAAAATAAATAATGCTCAATCCTTTACCATTGTTTTGCTTCTTCAAACTAAGGACCAGAAAGAGAGAATATATGGCAGCTAAAGTATTAACCCTTAAATAAATGAACTTATTGATCCTCCTTTACTTTCACATTACATGTTCCATACTGAGAAGTTGGTTAGCATAACAATCACTGTGTGAAGAAAGTTGATGTGTATTTATATATGCATATATATAAATGGGTTTATCAAGGCTGGATGAAATAATAGTTTTGTTATCTTCCTGCAGGTGATGATTGCACATGGGAATATCTTCCACTGAATAGTATTACAACCTAGATATAGGAGATGTAATGCACAAAGTTAAGCTGCAGCTGTAGTTTTGAGGGGTATATATAATTATATGTTATGTGAATATTGTCTGTATATATCCTGAGTGAGGCAGGTGACCTCTGTCACTTAATGTAAGGTCACAGGCTGTTTCTTAGGCTGTTGTACTTAGTGAATGCCTCAATGAGGTTATAGAAGACTTACACCTGTCTGGCTCTGAAACAGACAAATCTCAGGTGCACAACTCCAAATTATTGATAATATATAAATGCAATAAAATGTTGCAATCAATAGAGGCTTTTAGCATAATCATGGCCAAGGTTATGGGCCTACCCACCATATCCAGGTAACCTCTTTAGGGTAGGTCCCTAACATACTAGGGTTCAAATCCAGAGCGCAGAACCCCCCCAAAACTGGCCCAGCCAAGCTGCCCCAGGCCACCGCCATAGTAAGAAAAGTGCAGTGTAAAGAGATAGTTAAGAGCAGCTACAGCTGCATATAAAGAATGAAAATAAAAAAGTGAAGTACATATATATTAAACACACAGTGAAGGGTTAAAATGTGTAATAGAAGAAAAATGTGTTATAATGCGGTGCCCTGAAACAGATCAACCAATGCAATCCAGGGGGACCCACGCCCCAAAAATGAACCAAAGTTGCACTACAGTATATAACTTGTAGGACTTACCTAGAATTGTGCCTAATACCAGTGTGCATATACATTACCAGACTCCTTGGAGTTGTGCACCTGAGATTTGTCTGTTTCTGTGCCTGCAATTAGTTTCATCAGGTAGCACCTCCCATTATATATATTCAGGTTTTGCAGTCCAGAAATCTTTCCGATATACTCCATTTAATGTGCTTTATTGCACTTCTGAGGGAAAGGAGACGCCCGCAGTCTGGATTAGCACCCTTCCTTATTGGTTTAAAAGCATGGAGTCTGGTCAATAGAGGTGTTCCTAGTGTCCGGTTGTGACAGTTTGATCAGGCCCAAACATGCAAGTCACCGGGTTACAGGATCAAGCAAGTTTCCTGGGATTACTTTCTTGAGTGGAAGCTCATGAGACCAGTTTTCAAGTCATGAGTCAACAGCTGCAAGAATTTTCTGGCCAAAAATGTTTGTTCTGTTCTTGCTACACTACCTCCAGTTGCTTTACAAGTCCCATCAGGGAAGTCTCCTGTGTCTGTTTCTTCAGAGTCACAAGTTTCATCTACACCTACGCCAGAAAATTCTTCCAAGTCTTCAAGTCTACCTTTCAAGTGTCCTCTGACCGCCGTTTTCTGATACCAGTGTCATTAAACATTTTACAAGTTTTTCCCAGCTATTAGAACAACTTCAGGGGAGTCTGACATCACTACGCCCACCTGAGTTTTCAGTACCACTAAGGGTACGCTGTACTAAAGTTTCTAGGTGAATTCTCAATACTCCTATATCAGCTTCTAGTATGATTCAAGGAGGGTCTATGGAACAACCAGTTTTTATTCATGTTATTTCAAGTTTTGAGCCCCAGGATGGGGATTCAAGTTTCATTCCTCAGGGGGAGATTTCAAGTGCTGTACCCCAGGAGAGGATTTAGAGTTTCTCACCCCAAGGAAACTTTTCAAGTTTCGAGCCCCAGGAGGGTAATTCAAGTTTCGAGCCCAAGAATTGGGGATTCAAGTTTTATTCCTCAGGGGGAGATTTTAAGTGCCGTACCCCAGTAGAGGGTTTTGAGTTTCACACCCCAAGTTAACTTTTTGAGTTTCAAGCCCCAGGAGAGGATTTCAGTTTCAAGCCCCAGGAGGGGGTTTCTAGTTTCTCACCCCAGGAGGGGGTTTCAAGTTTTTCTCCCCAGGAGGGGGTTTCTAGTTTCTCACCTCAGGAGGGGGTCTCAAGTTTTTTGCCCCAGGAGGGGGTCTCAAATTTCTCACCCCAGGAGGGGGTCTCAAATTTTGTTTTTCAAGAGGAAATTCTTAGTTCTGTACCCCAAGACAGGGATTCAAATTCCACACCCCTGGAGGGGTTTTTAAGTATTACATTTTAGAAAGGGAAAAATTCTAAATCTAAGTTTAAGTAGTCCTTGTGTCTGTTCCATCAACCTCTCCTCAAGACAAATTCTCAACAGTTAAAGTGCTAAGAACCAAAAAAATTTTTTAAGGAGCAGATAATTGCCTAGAAGGATTGTCATTTACGACCACAGGAGATTTAGAGGCTATGAAAAAAGATGAAGCTAAGTTGCTAACTGAGAGCTATGGAGGCAAGATTACTGGGAATATTAGCAGTAAGACTAATTATCTCATCATGGGCCGTGAAGGCGATGAATCCAAGTGAGAGAAAGCAAAGAATCTTGGGACCAAAATTTGGGATATTGTTTTTTGTTTGAATTAATTCACTGCTCAATCCACAAAAGAACATCATTTGAGCATCCCATCTCTGAAAACAACTGCTTGTGTAGCACTAATTCCATCATGTCAATAGAGTGCTCCCATTCTGGCATTTGCCAAGACTTGTCTTCCCAAGTTCCATCAGAGTCTAGTGGTTCTAGTTCTGACTTAGCAACTTTAAAATCATCAGATGCTCCAGCACCTATTATTTTCAGTGGCGACTTAACCCAGTAGTGAAATTAAAGATAGGTTAATAAATTAATCTGAGAGGAAGTGCTCTGCGGTAACTATATACGAATAACCAATGTGTAAATAATGCTGAACATAGAATAAAGAATGGAGTCAGATGGGAAATGTCACTGATGTTAATGATTTTAAGGATAATATCCTATTACGCTACACATGGAGTAGAAGGATGTTACCGGTAGGCAAAAACTTAAGGCTGGATGTTGCAAACGTTGCTTTAAATGTATAGATATATAAAAAAACCAAATAGATGGAAAATGAATGTTAGTCAATAATTAAATCAGGTAGGCAAAAACTTGAGGCTGGGTTTTGGATAATAATGTTTGAACCATATGTTCCGACAGGTTAATGATTGAGTGATAACCACAAATATAGTGTACTAGTTCCCAATGGAGAAAGTCAAACCCATAAATTACAAAAACGGCTCGGTAAAAACTTGTGGCAGTGTGTTGTTGAAATGTGTTGCAGTCCTTCTTTGAGAAGTGATGAGATAGCTACCTCCGTCTCGGCTCCCGTCACCTCAGAAACAAGGAACGCAGTATCAGGATATTGTGGACACTATGTGGCAGTGTTAGGTAAGGTAAAACCTACTTACCAAAACGTGATGTCTGCTGGTCCATCTCCTTACTGGGTCCTTCTCTGCTGCGTGTATGTGGGTGTGGGGCCCAATATGAGAAAACCTCACTGAGACTTGGGGTTAATGATTGCTATCACTATTTAATCCGCAATAGCTAATTGGTATATTACAGATACAAAAACGGACATGAATTAAAATAAAAGTCAAGTCTATACAAAACCGTTATGCAGTCCCAATGCGTTTCATCCCTCAGTGGGACTTTTTCAAGGGCAAATAGTACACTGCGTCAATTAAGCAATATGACACTTTAGTGAAGTCGGATCCATCATGTGGTGTTACTTCTACCAACCTTGTGGGGCTTTCTCTACAAAATTTTAGAGGAAAAGCATTGGAGTGGGCTAATCTGCTCATGGCGTCCAGAGATCCTATTCTCCGAGATGTAATGGCTTTCAACGCCGCGCTAATTAAAGAGTTTTCTCCAAAAAGTTTGATTTCTAACTCTATCTTTGAAAAAATTTCTGATTAACGCTACCATCTTCTGATATTAAACTCAGATATACTCCCATATGTCCTTTTCATGACAATTCTGTGCAGAGCCAATCAATCCTGAAGAGGAAGTCTCGAGGAAATAGTAAAAACCAACAAACTGACACCATTAGAATGGGTTATGCTTCACTTAATTAATTTCTGGAGTCTTCTAGCTGTTCAAGTCAAACTAATTCTTCCATTCTTCCTTTAGAAACAGATTTAAAATCTTGCACATGATAATATTCAATTTCCTGAAGACCATCTGTCGTTTGACCCTATTCTTTCCAGTCAGGTATTTCCATAGGAATTACCAATAAGAACTATGGGCCTGATTCAGACCCGGACGCAATGATGCGCTCGCTCACATTATGTGTATGCAAATTTGCCGGGATGACGCAACGAGAAGTGTTCGCTTGCCACGGCACAAGCACGCCTCCATGGCGAGCGAGCAATTGCTTTGTGTATGCAGACGCCAGGGGTGGGCTGGGCTGGAGGGCAGAGTGCCATCTGCCCCCCGGGCCGGTACAATTCAGCAGTGCTAGGGCTAGTGACAAGAACGGTGCTCTCCATATTGATCAGCACAATGTCGCAGTATCACGAGGGACGTGGACTTCATATAACCTGCCTTTGCGGCAGCATCATTTAATAATTGCTAGTATGAGTGAGCCAGGGAGGAGGGGTCTTGGTAAAAGGCAGTCCGCGGAACTATACTTCTCATTTAACTATGAACTGGCAGCAGTGCTGCTGCAGCCTATAGGCGCAGCACAGTCACAGCCTATTTACCCTTGCTCCCTGGTGGCTCCTCCCCACAAGGAAGCGGCAGTCTGGGCTGGAGTCAGGGTTAGGTCTAGACTATACAGCGCTGATGGACCTGTGACCTCACACCCACGTAACCCGGTCTGAAAACGGGAGGGGTGGGGATGCTAACGGGGGACCAAAAGTGTCCGCTCGCTACGCTTCGGGCACGGTGGCTCACTGCGCTCGCCACAAATATTTAATCCCCCTCTAAGCCCTAGTGGATGGTAACACAGGAGCAGTCCAGCCTCCTGCAGTGGGCACATGGTGGATACGTCACAGAGGTCCTTTAGCCACATAGGAAATAGCAGCAACCCTGGAGTCAGCAGAGCCTGCTGATATGCGGCGCTGGTTACAGCACCCTAGCCAGTGCAGATAACAGCCTGCCAGGGACTGGCTGTGTTATGAAACTCCATGAAGTCCGATAATAACCAGCTAAGTGTATTTCTCTATGCTCTGCTATACCCCAGAGTGTGGGTATTGAGACTGTGTATAGGTGGTTGCGGGGGCTGCTCCATGCTGGGGGCTGCAGTGAGTATGGGGGGCTGTAAGAGCCCTGCTTCCTCCTCCCTGGCTGATGGCCACCAGGCAGCCAGTAAGCACCACTAAGCAGCTCACTCACTGAGCATCGTCCAAAATGAAGGGAAAGGAGAAAGGCAAGTGACCTTCTGACAGGGATTTGTGTAGTGAATGGAGTTGGTTTTAATCATCACTTCCCAGCACACACTGATTATTGTGGTGATATTATTATATTATATGGGTGCGGGGACTGTACAGTGATATATGAGAAGGAATAACACAGCTCCCAGCACACATTGATATGTGTTATTATTATTATATAGGGGAGCAGGGACAGTACGAAGATTATTATATAACAGTGAGAGGTGTGGCGGCACTAATGAACTATTGGCATAAAACGCATTGTGAGGAATACTGTTTGGCATAGTGGGGGAGATGTATGAACCGCCGAAGCGGTATCGGCACACGTTATGCTTCCTGGGCTGCGTAGGCATTATAACTACATCCCATATTGTATATCAGTCACTGGAATGCTTTCTGATTTGTTTATCGGTCACTAAAATGCTTCCTGTATTGTTTTTCTGTAACTAGAATGATCCCTATATTGACTGTGGTTCACTAGGGTAGCCTTTGAATTGTAGGACGTTCACTAGAAACGTCCTTGTATCGTGTTGTATATCAGTCACTACAATGCACCCTGTACTATCTACACTAAAATTCTTTGGGGATTGTGTAGAGGTTATTGTAATGCTATCTGTGTTTTATAGAAGTCTGTAAACTAGAGTCTGCTTTCTCCGATGGGGCTGGTAAGTGTTGTATTGGAATAAAACTGTTTGACATAATTTTTCTGTATAATTTATTGGATATTTAAACCACACCCATATTAGACAAATCACAACTACAGGGTTTTTTTGTCACGGCCAGTTTTCTGTCAGTAGAAAGGCTGGGGGGGCCACATGCTTGTGCTTGCCCCCCAGGATGAAAGTTGCCAGCCAGCCCCTGGCAGACGCCCACTATAGATTACGTTGATCTGCCCAAAAACCCACGTCTGCCAGGAATTGGTTCTAAACATTGGTACCTGGACAATCGGAAGCGATCGCAGCCCGTGTTACGGTCTCTTCCTAGGTTTCGATGTACCCTTTAATTGCGTATGCTGCATTAGTAATCAGTGGAAAAGCGCACTTTTTTTTATTTTGTTAACTAACAACTTATATATGTAGTACATAGTAAATCGGACTTCCAACTACTTTTTTTTTATTTTGAAGCTCACAATATATATATATAGATATCTTTTTTTTTCCAATATATATATATATAATATATATATATATATATATATATATATATATATGTGTTACATACTCGAAATGTATCTCTCTCTCTCTCTCTCTCTCTCTATATATATATATATGTACCCATTATCAAAAACTTACATACCGTAGGGCAACATTGAATGATCTTGGTCTACTTTATTTTGATTTTCTTTATATAATATTTTTGCTTTAAATGAATAGTCCACACAATTTTTGAATGGACAAACAAATGTGTTTATTTACACACCAAAAAAAAATAAAAAATGTACAGGTTATTCTAGCTGCCGTTGTATTCTCAGTGTGGCCTCCAGGCAGCATTGCAGGGCCAAGGCAATTGTGCCCATCTCCCTGCGCAAAATAAACCTTAGAGGGTCCTCTTGTCCACTGCAAATTAAAGGGAAAACAAAATTAATAATGTCGTTATTGTTATTATTTATTTATTTTTTTATTCAAAAACCCACCCACCATAGTTATTACTAATTTCTGTGTATCCCTTCGACCGAGAGTACTGCACAGTGTTTAACATTGGCTAGTGAGGTTAATGCTGCGTTCACATTACATTCTTTTATTGGTAAAAAATGTTATATACATATCATAATGGCATCTGTGACATATTTACCTTGGACTCCTTGGCCAGGCACTTGTGGGGCTGAAGCAGCCCAATTTTCAAAATCAGAGTGGGTGGGGGAGGCTGGTTCTGGGGAGGGTGTTTGGGTTTGGTTGGGGGTTAGTGGGTATGGGGAGGGTGAGGTTGATTGGGTAGTGGTTGAATGGTCTGGGGAGACTGGTTCTGGGGAGGGTGTTTGGGTGGGGGTTGCTGGGTCTGGGGAGGATGAGGCTGATTGGGTAGGGGTTGCATAGACTGGGGAGGGTGAGGCTGATTGGGTATAGGTTGCATGGTCTGGGGAGGGTGATTGGGTTTGGGTGGGGGAGGCTGGTTCTGGGGAGGGTGATTGGGTTTGGGTGGGGGAGGCTGGTCCTGGGGAGGGTGATTGGGTTTGGGTGGGGGAGGCTGGTTCTAGGGAGGATGGAGATGTTTGGGAGGGGGAGACAGGTTTGGGGGAGGTTCTGGCTCCGGCCTGCCGCGCCTTCTGTCTTCTTTGACGTAAACCTAAGAATATTGAAAAAATAAAAATATCATTAGACATGTAGGAATCTTTTGTAACTTTTAAAATGCCATTTTTTTTATACAGTTAATACCCTCAAAATTCACACTCCGGGTTTGCAGAATTACACATGTTTTTTAAGTCATCATATCCAGATATCCCTGGTTTAGTTGTGGCCTTTTTTATTGTTAAAATTCAAAAATCATTACCCTTGGGTATACATACAGACACCTGCATCAGCCATGTTACAATTACCCATAGGCACTGCATAAACTGTCACCTCACTATAAAATTTACGTACATCTGTCATTTTTCGTGGTGAACGTATAATTCTCCCACATACACACCAAAACACACACCCACACCAATACATACACACCTAATGACTGCAACAGGTCTGGTAAAATAACCTGTAAATTGTGATGAATCAGATTTTTAGATGTGTTGGCAGCCATTTTAATAAAAAAACAAAAATGGATGCAGACATAATAAAATTAAATTGTAAAATCAGGCCTTTACAATAACCCCCCCCCCCCCCCCACACACACACACACACACTCTGAAAGGCATATAGAACCCAAAGCATACACAACACAATGTGCCCAAAAAAATTAAAACCAAAGAAACACTTAACTTACTTTGGCGGATTTCCACCCGCAATTGAGCAAGGTGGTCCGTGGTCCACCTGTGGAGGTCAGACCACCTCCGCTCAAGTTGCACCACAGTGCGAGGGAATCCCAAGTGGCGGAGCCGCCTCCGTACCTCCGCGTACGCCCGCATCTCCAGCTGGTTTGGCACATGCGGGCCAATAGGCCCCAGACGCCGGTCCATAACCGCTGTTAGCATGCGCAGCTCCCGCCTGCTGAAGCTTGCGGATCTCATGATGGCAATGACAAATCTTACAGTGGGCAAACTATATATAATCTTGGGTGCAGTCTGATTGGTTGGCCATTCCAAAATGGTGGATACACACAAGACTTTTCTGGTATTAATACTTCTAATACAAAACAACACCTATCATACATCATGTGACTCACCTCATTCCCTAGCCTGTACACTCTCAAACCTCCTCAGCTCTTTGTCAAATTTGGGATTTGTCAAGTATGTTTTAAGGGTGTGTTGGTCGCTTGTGCACTGCGTAGGGGTGGCGCATATTCTCCGGCGCGTACGCATGCGCTGCCTGAGAGTGGCGCATAGTCGCCGATGTGTACGCATTTTGCTATAAATAGCAAGGCCAGGTTTTTGATCATTTGCAGTCATGGATTCTCAGGAGGCCAATTTGGAGGACTGCATGGTAGATATACATGGTTTTCTGGACGAATTTGGTTTGGGAATAGCATCAGATATTGAAGTTTATGACACACTTCCAGATGTGTTTGAGAAAATTGATCCTGAGGCCACACTGGATGATCCTCCTCCAGCAAATACCAACAAGTTTGATTTTAATATATTTTTTAAATTTTCTTTACTGGCGTAAGTATGCAAATAATTAAATATTGTTTTGCAATTTTCAAATGAAAAATTTAAATAATGTTTGTTAAATGGTCAATATACCTATTAACTCATTGTAAAAGTTTAATGATGCAAATTTATCCTAAAGGTGGTGTGACCTTTGCTGCCGACTAAAAAGGAAGCTGGATATACGGAAAAAGCACTTTCAGGGGCCAGGAGGTCATCTCTCTCGCACCTTGGCTATATCCAAAAAGGAACATCTCATTTTGGGGGCCTTAGATTGGAGGCGGCAAATATCAACTTTAAGAGCCTTCCACAAGATGTACCTCATGCTGAGTCTGGTAAGAATTTGCATACACCTGTCTCTATATTGGTCTATTTTTTTTTGTCTCTATAAATAATAGATTTTTCTTCCATTTTTTAGGAAATAACATGGCTGCAAGCCCTCCGATGGATGGGGTGACGGCTGAATCTCCATCCTTCTTGCCTCCCCCATCCTACACTGTCACCCTTACCAAAGTCATGGAAGGGATTAGGGTGGCAGTGGTGAGGCAAGCAGTAGCCATGGAGGCTATCCAGGCCAGCATGTTGGTGCAAAACTCCTTTCTAAGGTCCATCAACCAAGATGTGAGGGAGGTGAAAGAACATCTGCTTGGCCCAATCGAAGGTGCGGGGCACCAAGTTCCCAGCAGGGTACGCGACGTTCCCCCCGGATCCGTAAATAAAGCTTCCTGGAGTCGGCAGCAAAGAAAAAAGCTTCCGATTGATGATCTTTAATTTATTTCCTCCAGGCATTTCATTATGTACTGTATGTTCCAAATGAAAATCTGGTTAAATATGGTTAGTGCCCCTGGGAGGGCCACAAGGTCTCCCTTGATTTTGTATTGTTCCATGTGATGTGCCTGCCACATTTTGAGGTGATGTGTTTGTAGGGGGTGAAGGAGGCACATCTGGTGGCGGCACAGGCCCACTTTCCTCAAACACTTGTGCAAGTGTGTACACAACTACACATCTTCATTTTCTGATGCTAATCCTAAACCAAATACGTCCAGAAAATCATATATTTTTAATGATTTAACTTGGTTATTTTTGTTTCATCTAGAAAATTACAAAACTGTAATGATGTTTTTTTTTTTAAAGTTTCTTTTTATTATGTATTCTGAAGGTGAATAATTACCAAAGAAATAACAAAAAAAAAAAAAAAATATTGCAAAATAAAAATGTCTTTTGAACCTTCTTCCAACATGATTTTACAAATAAAAAATATGGTACAACAAATCACGACCTGGCCTGAAACAGTATTGGCAAAAAGTCTAGTATTTTCAATGTAAAGGAATGCTGGTATGTGCAGTTCCACAACCCAAAAACACTATCACTTTTAAATTCGCAAAAAATAAAAAAAAAAGTATTTGAGACCTTTACAAATGTAGGGGTTATAGTTTGTTTATTCAAAGTTGTTTGGCACTTTTATTTTGTTATAAATTTTCTAAATTAGGAAAGATAAAAGATGCTAATTTACGCAGACACTTTGCTATTGTTCAATTCAATGAGTAACACCTGCTACTCTTTTAATTGACTGCAAACATCGGCACAAGCGAATACCATGACTGCATAAGCAGTGCTTGTGGTAACTTTTTTCTACAGCGAGCCTTGAGGAAAAAAATAGCTGGTCACGTGTACAATGACGCTGCCTGTTAATTATGTACGCCTCTAAAACGGCGTTGAAACACTTGGGCATGCATCTCCAACCCCCCGTTTTTACTGGACTGCCCCTGTTACCACCCACAAATGGCCTCTCCTGTCACTCAACCTGCTGGGCTGGCTGTGCTGGGTGAGCGAGCGGTCTGCCATCGCACAGTGTAGTTCGCGCAAGCGCACTGCGATGCATGCGCAGGTTAGCAAACATCGGCAATAGCGAGCGCATTGCAGATGCCGCCCGGGTCTGAATCAGGCCCTATATCCCTGCAAAAGGAAATTTCTTCTTTCCATACTAAATGCCAACTTAAAATTGGGAAGTCTACAGTTCCTCACACTAAGGCCCTCATTCAGACCCGGTCGCAAGCGCTGAGCGCTCGCAACCGGGTCAATGTTTAGGTACTGCACACACGCAGCGGCCGCACTGCGCGTGCGCAAGCCCCGGAGCTCACTACAAAAGGGCCGGCTGTCGATGTTGATCGACAGCTCGGCCCGTTTTGTAGGCGTGGCGGGGGGTGGTTTCACAAATGGAGGCGTTCCTTAAGGAACGCCTGCCGTTTTGTGGGCGGCCGCACTGACATCAGCAGTGATGTCAGTGGGGAGCTTCCTGCTCGATCAGAGCAGGAAGCTCCTTGGGGTTTGCGGTTGCTGAGACCCAACCTTAGGGTCTCGTCGCAAGCCCCGATGGTCGCGATGGTCTTGACCATCGCGACCATCAACCTGGTCGGTCGCTAAAGCTGTGGGTGGTAACCCACAGCTCAGCTAGCGACCAGGAGGCCGCACTTGAAAATACAAGCGGCCGCCCTCATTCAGAATGAGCACTCGCTTCTTGCGAGCGCCTCTGAATGAGGGCCTAAGGACCTCATTCAGAGTCGGTCGATGTGGCCGCACGGTCGTACGCCACTGATGTTCGCTATACTGCGCATGCGTAAAGTTCGCAATGCGCGTGCGCAAACTAGCCGCTACGATCAGAAATTTCTCTCTCCTTGAACACAGCCAGGTCGCTAGTTTGAGTGACAGATTGAGGCGTTTGTGGGTGGTAACAGGGAAGGTGCTTGAAAACGGGGGAGTGGAGATCCGAATGCAGGCGTGCCTAATTATGCGAACGGCGTTTTATGGGAGTGCATACGGTTTATGGGAGTGCATAATTAACAAAGTAGCGTCATGGCACATGTGGCATGGGAGGTTTTTACACTGACATGATCGTAGAGCTTAAGAGAGGGTATGGTCAACCTTAAGCTCTACGACCAGTTCCGATGGTTCCCGATGGTCTCGATTAATCCTTATATGCCCGGAGATGACGTGCAATGCGTACGAGAAGGGGGTGTATTTTTTTGAATTCCGGCCGCTTCCTCCCCTTGGTCGGCCAGCTACCGATCCGAACTTAGGGACGCAACTTGCGAGGGAATCATTTGCACATCCGGCCCCTTTTCCCGTACGACCGTGCGGCCGCTTCGACCGACTCTGAATGGGGTCCTAAGTCTTTGTGTGCATCCTTTTTTGAAGATACTCCTTTTACAGGCATTACTAAAGACTTTGTAGATGATGAAAGTCCCATCTGTAGTGAAGAAGAATGGTCTACGTGCTCTAAGGATAATAGTCATTTCTTGGGATACGAGAGTTGGGAAGATGTCTGACAGAGCCGTAACTAGACTTTTTGGTGCCCTGTGCTAGAAAGAGCATTGGCGCCCCCCTCATTTTTCAAAGGGACATAATGCACCCAAAAAAGGGCCATGGCTTCATGGGGAAGGGCCAGGGAAGAGATAGGAGCGGCCAGGAGATGCTGGGGATGAAATAAGAGGAAGCTACAAGCAAGAATGATAATAAACAGAAATTTGACAGGCTCAAACAGCGCCCTCTGACCTGTGGTACCCTCAGGGGTGCAGAGAGGGGGGGGGAGCGGGTACAGATTACCCGGGCCCGGGCTTCCTGAGGGGCCCGGCGGGGGCCCGGGTCTGGTGCTGCTTCCCCTCCCTCACAGAAGCCCAGCACACAGCGTGTGCTGAGCTGCAGTGGAGACTGCTCGTGGCTGCTGAGCAGCAGCCACAGCAGTCTCCTAAGCCTGTGGGGGGAGCGATCACACTGATCGCGCCCCCCCTGGCTTTGCGCCGGGCTGAGGAGGCTCAGAGAACCCCCTCTCCCCAGCGCGCAGCCACGTCCCGCGATTAGGCCATGCCCCCTATTACCCGGGCCCGCCGCAGCTCTCAGCGGGCCTGGGTACCCTGTACGATGGCACCGGCCGCACTACCCTAGCTACGGCACTGATGTCTGAAAATTTGTTTTTCAAGATTTGTAGAACTTTGTTCTTCCTATGTCTTCAAACTAGGGGTGTGCACCGGCCACTTTTCGTGTTTTGGTTTTGGATCTGGATCTTTCTTCGTGTTTTGGATCTGGATTGGTTTTGCCAAAACCACTCTTCCGTGTTTTGGGTTCTGGGTTTTGTGTTTTGGATCTGTATTTTTTTGAAAAAAAGCATAAAAACAGCTAAAATCACAGAATTTGTGGGTTTTTCTGCTCCTATGATATTATTAACCTCAATAACCTTAATTTCCACTCATTTTCAGTCTATTCTGAACACCTCACACCTCACAATAGTGTTTTTATGTCCAAAAGGTTGCACCGAGGTAGCTGGATGACTATGCTAAGCGACACGAGTGGGCGGCACAAACACATGGCCCATCTAGGAGTGACACTGCAGTGGCAGACAGGATGGCAGTTTGAAAAACTAGGCCGCAAACAGTACATAATGCAAAGAAAAAAAAGAGGTGCAAGATGGAATTGTCCTTGGGCCCTCCCACCCACCCTTATGTTGTATAAACAGGACATGCACACTTTAACAAACCAATCATTTCAGTGCCAGGGTCTGCCACACGACTGTGGCTGAAATGATTGGTTCGTTTGGGCCCCCACAAAAGAAGTTGGCAATTAATCTGTCCCTGCACAAACTGGCTCTATGGAGGCAAGATGTCGTCCTCATCCTCCTCATTCACCGATTCCTCACCCTCTTCAGTGTTGTGTACATCCTCATCCTCACAGAGTACTAATTTGTCCCTGCTGGAATCCACCACCACAGGTCCCTCTGTACATTATGGAGGCTGGTTTCCCTGGAAGAGTTGATAATTCATTTTGATGAACATCATCTTCTCCACATTTTGTGGAAGCAATCTCCTACGCCTTTCGCTGACAAGGTTCCCGGCTGCACTAAACACTCTTTCGGAGTACACACTGGAGGGGGGGCATCTCAGGTAAAATAGAGCCAGTTTGTACAGGGGGACGCAGGTGCGGCTACAGCCCACACAATTCACAAAGACAGAAAAAAAAGAAGAATTTTTTTATTGTTTGTGGAGCGCACTTTGAGGGTTACACCACCCTTTAACAGACAGACGCACGCTTGTCGCTGCTGCTTTGAGGATGCAGGTGCGGCTACAGCCCACACATTTCACAAAGACAGAAAAAAAAGAAGAATTTTTTATTTTTTGTGGAGCGCACTTTGGGGGTTACACCACCCTTTAACAGACAGACGCACGCTTGACGCTGCTGCTTTGAGGATGCAGGTGGAATCTAGACGGGGACACACTACCTCCATCAATTGTCTAAATCCCACTGCACTAATGGCGGATACCGGACGCACGTCTAACACCAACATAGCATTCAAGGCCTCAGTTATACGTTTTGCTTCAGGATGACTGCTGTCGTACTTCATCCTCCTCGCTAAGGACTGTTGGAGGGTCAATTGTTTAGTAAAAGTAGTGGTGTTCCTACTTCCTCTCTGGGATGATGAACAACTCCCAGCAGCAGCAACAGCACTAGGAGGAAATGGTTCTTGATCTTTCCCTATTTTATTTTTATCGGAGAAAGTTTAGTCCTCCGTTTATGTTATATTGATATATACGTGCGGCTAAGGCGCACCCAAACACAGAAAATTATTTTTTATTTTTGTTGGAGACTAGTGCACTTTGTGGGTTACACCACCCTTTAAGAACTGAGCCAGCCGGCCTTTTACTTATTGGACACAGGCGCACGCTTGGCGCTGCTCCTTTGTTGATGCACGTGCAGCCACAGTGCACACAATTCACAAACACAGAAAATATTTTTTATTTTGTTTGGAGTGCCCTTTGGGGGTTACAGCACCCTTTAACGGACAAGCCAGCCGGCCCTTTACTTATGACACAGGCGCACGCTTGGCAGTACTTTGTTGATGCACGTGCGGCTATTGTGCACACAATTCACAAACACAAAAAAATATATTTTTTTATTCTGTTTGGAGTGCACTTTGGGGGTTACAGCACCCTTTAACGGTCAAGCCAGCCGGCCCTTTACTAATGACACAGGCGCACCCTTGGCACTACTTTGTTGATGCACGTGCTGCTACTGCACACACAATTCACAAACACAAAAAAATATTTTTATTTCTTTTTTTGGAGTGCACTTTGGGGGTTACAGCACCCTTTAATGGTCAAGCCAGCCGGCCCTTTACTTATGGGACACAGCCGCACGCTTGGCGCTGCTCCTTTATTGATGCACGTGCAGCCACAGTGCACACAATTCACAAACACAGAAAATATTTTTTTATTTTGTTTGGAGTGCCCTTTGGGGTTACAGCACCCTTTAACAGACAAGCCAGCCGGCCCTTTACTTATGGGACACAGGCGCACGCTTGGCACTGCTTTGTTGATGCACGTGCGGCTACTGCGCACACAATTCACAAACACAGAAATTTTTTTTTTTTGCACTTGGGGGGAGCACCCCTGATGGACAGAGCACCCCCTGGACAACACTACAGCACCCCTTTAGGACTGGGACACTGCACAGGACTTTGGAGTGGACACAGCCCCTATGGACAACTGACTGCACAACACAGTCCAGCCAGCCCCTATGGACTTTGGAGGAGTGGACACAGCCCCTATGGACAACAGCAGCACAGCACAACACAGCCAGCCCCTATGGACTTTGGAGGAGTGGACACAGCCCCTATGGACAACAGCAGCACAGCACAACACAGCCAGCCCCAATGGACTTTGGAGGAGTAGACACAGCCCCTATGGACAACAGCAGCACAGCACAACACTACACTACACTGCACTACACTACACAGCCCAGCCAGCCCTAACTCCCACCCTCCCTCTTCACTGTCCACAGCCGAGAGAGAAAATGGCGCGGGTACCTTATCTAGAATCCAAAACCCGCGAGACCCGGAGGGCGGGATGATGACGTTTTGCCTCGATTTCAGATCCGAGTCAGGTGGGAAAAGTCGAGCCTGATTCGGATCGGCCTCAGATCGGGGGGGCTCGGGGGGTTCGGATTTCAGAAATCCGAACCCGCTCACCCCTACTTCAAACAGGATTTTTCGAGTCAAATCTTTTGATTTTCTTGTGATTCAAGTAAGAAATCTTTTCAAGATTCGGGATTTTCTTGTGCTCCTAGTGAAGATCTTTCATGTTTTTTTTTGAAAGCTCCCTTGTATTCCTGGATTATTTTTTTTCTGGAAGTAAATTTCTTGTGCACATTTTTGGTGTCTGGAGTCCACCCTGAAAAGGGGGGGGGTACTGTCAGGATGCGGCCTGGGATCAGCCTTTACTTACTGATGAACTGGCATCCTTGGGCTCAAAGGCGTTTGGACGCCAGGTGTAAGTGGTGAGTTATGGCTGAGGATTCTCCCCGGGGTCCGCTAGGACTTCCATGCGTGCATCCTGGTTCCAGTGGTGGTGGGCATGGGTGCAGCGATGTTAGTTCATCTCACCTGATAAGTCCCCTCCAATGGCAGTCCTGCGTTCTCTCAGCTGATCTCACGATCCAATGACCAACTGCCAAGGGGCATTTAGGGTGGACTCCTGCAACAGGAAGTTGCCTGTCCAACATCACTGTATTACTTTCCTCAATGTTCCTGGCTTCCTGTTGTCTTCTGTGACCTCTGTGTACTCACTGTGTTCCTGTACCACCGATGCATCTCAAGAGCACCTTTGTGTATTTATTTCCAGTGTTCCTGTATCCTCCGTGTATCCAGTACTTGTGCCTTCATGTTCACACTTCCCTTGTATTTCACGTAGCAACTTTGTGTACTCAGTTCCTGTGTCTCTATACTAGTTAGTTCCCGCACCTCCGGTGCGTCTCAAAGCACATCTTTGTGTACTCATAACCCGGATCTCAGTACAAGTTCATCTCTGAACCTCCAGTACGTTCCCAGAGCATCTTTGTGAACTCAGTTCTTGTGTTTCTGTACAAGTCCATCCCCGCACTCCCAGTGCGTCCCCAGTTCATATCTGCACCTCCCGTGCATCTCAAGTGTATTCCCTGTGTTTTCCTGAGCAAGCCTATCTCTGGATCATCCTCTCCCGTGCTTCTAGTGCCTCTTTATTTCAGTTCCTTTTAGTGTTAATCCATCCCCAGTCTCCCTGTGTTATTTCTAGTGTACCCAGTGTAAGTGATTTTCTCGTGATATTTGTTACGGTCTTCTGACACTCCCAGGTACCTGTCCAGAGGGCCGCAACCTGCTCACTTGGTGCAGCGAAAACCAAACCCCATCTGGAGAGGTCATTGGAGAAAACCACCAAGTGAGTTAGACTCCGCGTCATTGGGCAGGTCTAGCCAAACCTGGGTTTGGCCGCAATTAGAAAACTTAGGCCCTCATTCAGAGCTGGACGCTCTGAGCAGAGCGCTCGCTCTGAATGAGGGCCGTCCTCCATAAAAATGGAGCGTCCTCCTGGACGCTCGTATAGCTGTGGGTCACCACCCACAGCACATACGAGCGTGCAGGATGATGGCCGCGATGGTCTTGACCATCGCGACCATCGCCAGTGCGACCAGAAGCCTGTGGTCGGGGTTTTCGACCACAAGCCCTAGAGTGATTTTGGCTCTATCAGAGCCAAAATCACTCCCACTGACATCACTAGTGATGTCAGTGGGGCCGGCTTCTGATGATAGGCGTTCCCTTGGGAACGCCTCCATCTGGCAGGCACGCCCCCGGCACGCCCACCAAAGGGGTCGTGCTGTCAATCAACATCGACAGCACGCCCCCTTTGATCAGACACAACGAGCGAAGGAAAGTCCTTCGCTCGTCGCGTCTGGTGCATGCGCATGACGGAGCTCCCTCCGTCGTGCGCATGTGCAGTGCACACCATCGACACACTTGCGAGCGGACAGCCGCTTGCGAGTGGGTCTGAATGAGGCCCTTAGTCTGTCACCCCCTCATTGCTTTACGGCTATCCTAACCCCCCGGTTCTCGACCTCAACAGAGGTGTTCCTAGTGAACGGTTGTGACTCTATGGAGGGGTGAGGCAGTGATATTTGTTTTTGTACTTTGTAAGGCGCTGCGGAACACTTGTGACGCCATATAAATAAATGATGATAATAATAATAATAATAATAATAATAATAATAATAATAAAGGAGGCAGTGAGAGAGCTATGGATAGGATAATTAGAGGACTATGGAAGGACAGTGAGCATTTTGGATGGGGTAATGAGAGAGATATGAAGGGAGGGGCCTATGAGATAGACATTTGCATGCTAGTGCTTTATGCTGGTTGACAGTTGGAGTTTAAGGGAATTAAGGGCAGAGGTCCAATTAATGGCCCTCTAGCAAAACAATAATTGACATGACTGGTTGGTGGGAAGGGAGCTGAAATGTTCACTCATTGTGGAGAATTTAATTATGTGCAATGGATGCGATGTCCCATTCCGAAATGGCACATTGCATCGGCAAAGGAAAATTTACAATGTCAACACTTCCATAAATGGACGATATGTGCATAGCAGCAGCAGCGAAGCTTTTCAAGATGTGTTTATTATATACATCTTTTTTCAGACAGGCCCATAACCTTCCAGGATTTTTTCAGACCCTAACAGAACTTAGAACACCAGTAGGCAGCTGCGGCAAGTTCTCAAGGTGGCAAGTCCAAGCAGGACTTGCATGTTTATTTTATTGTATGTACTGTACTTCTTGTTGTATGGAAATACCTATGGCAGTATGTGAGGCTATGGGGCAGTGTGAGTGTGTGGCTATGGAGCAGCATTTGTGTGAGGCTATGGAGGCAGTGTGAATGTGTGGCATACTCCATTGATGACAGTCCAGACCGTGGTCTGTTGATCATGTGCATCTGCCTCTCAAGTGTATGGACCATAGACCATGTCACTACTTATGAGGTGAGGTCTACATCGAATTGGCCGCAACTGCTACTTGAGTTCTGGCCACTGGCCTAACTATCCACACATCAATAGTCTGGTACCACACTCACACCAACAAATAACCTGTTACAACCTGGTCTCTACACCGCCATGGCCATTCTGGACCACTACAACTAGGCCTGCTTGAAATTGAAGGCAAGGCTTTGGTCTAACTTGGACTGGTACCCTGGGACAATGTATCATTACTCAGATGCTGGGACACATGTGCCCTTGCGAGTCCAGCCGGCTGTGTATGTCCATGCAGTCCCTGGGCTAGCCACTCCCGGAAAAAGGGACGGAGACCCCCCGTTTCTGGGAACGCCGGCTGCCCCCCGCATGGCCCGTTAAATGCCTCTGCCTATCAATCGGGTAGAGGCATTCAAGTGCTAGCATGCATGTTTGCAGGACCCATTCTGCACACTTGCAGAATGGGTTCTGCGCATGCGCAGATTCCCGATAATTGGGAATCTGCGTTCAGCAGTGCACTTGCGTGCAATGCTGAATTAACCCCAGTGTTTGCAGAGACGTTGGTTGTATTCATGAGCAAAAAAATGAAGAGGAGAGGAGTTCATCATGCAGTACTAAAATGTAGTATTATTTATTAACATTTATTAACACTTATTTATATAGCACACACATATTATGCAGCGCTTTACAGAGAATATTTCAATTATTCACATCAGTGGAGCTTACAATCTATAGGCCTGATTCAGAAACGGAAGCAATGGCGATATTTACGTAGATCGAGCAATTGTTAGCCATGCGCATGTATATAAGCTGCACTGCGCACGTGCTGCAACTGTCTTGCGTTTCTGCACACACAGTAAACTCATTCGCAAAGTGAGTGACAGGTAGTTAGCGTTTGGGGGAGGTAATGGGGGGTGAGAAAAACGCAGGTCGGTCTTACTGTTTAAACACCGTTTAATGGGCGTGCATAAGTTAGCCATTACGATTACATACGCAGCATAACAGCTCTGCGTCAGGAGAGCTGCAGTGTTTGTGGCTGGTCAGACCTGCTGCAAGGCCAAGATGGATGCTCGATGTGCTTCGATGTTACCGGTATTAATGCAGGTGATGTCGTAAGCATATGAGAAGGCAGAAGTGGGTGTCCTTATGCTTTGGAACTATTAGCATATGTTTGCAGCTGCATTCCGTGCAAAATAGAGATGAGCGGTTCGGATTCTGTGGAATCCGAACCGCTCCGAACATTGGGGATCCGAGTCCACCCGAACCCTGTTCGGGTGTTCACCGCCTGACTCGGATCCCCGTTCGGGGCCGAACGGCGGCCGCCTGATGTCGGATTCTCACTAGAGAATCCGACATCAGGTCTCCTCGAGTGTAGGGCAGAGCGCAGTGATAGCGCTCTGCCCTACACAGACACAGACACACAGCCGCCAGCGGCAGCTGTGTGTTTGTTACAGCAGCCAATGAGAGTCACACAGACTCTCATTGGCTGCTGCACGGAGGGAGCCGGCTGGAGCTCACACATGAGCTCTGTCTTCCGGCTCCCTCCTCAGCGTGTGACAGAGCGGACGGCGCGGGAGCGGGGATACAGGTAAGTTTTTATTTTTTAATTTGTGCAAGGGCCGGGGGCGCTACTGGGGGGGGTCTGCTACTGGGGGGGGCTATACTACTGGAGGGGCCTGCTACTGGGGGGGCTATACTACTGGGGGGTCTGCTACTGGGGGGGCCATACTACTGAGGGGCCTGCTACTGGCGGGGGCCATACTACTGGGGGGGGCCTGCTACTGGGGCAGCCTACTACAGGGGGGGCCATAATACAGGGGGGGCCCATAATACAGGGGGGGCCCATACTACAGGGGCAGCCTACTACTGGGGGGGGCCTGCTACTGGGGCAGCCTACTACTGGGGGGGGGCATACTACTAGGGGGGCCATACTACTGGGGGGGCCATACTACTGGGGGGCATACTACTGGGTGGCATGATAATGGGGGGCATACTACTGGGGGGGCCTGCTAATGGGGGGCATACTACTGGGTGGCATGCTAATGGGGGGCATACTACTGGGGGGGCCTGCTAATGGGGTCATACTACTGGGGGGCATTCTACTGGGGGCACTGCATAGTGGACCCTACTACTAAAGGGACTGCATAGGGGGCACCACTGCTGGGGGACATTGTGTAAGGGACACCGCTACTGTGGGCATTGTGTAAAAGGGTCACTACTGTGGGCATTGTGTAAAAGGGGCACTACTGTGTGTCGTAACATAAATAAGAGACACTACTTTATGGTGTAATGTGAATCAGGCCCTATGTGCGGTGTAATGCGAATAAGATTGTGCACTGTGACTCCTAGGGCCGTAGCCCACTTTGTAAACAAGTACTGTGACTCTGCTGGCCGTACCCCACTGGGTGGGTGCACTACTTTTCATTTCTGCCACTGCTGTGTGGCAATGTGTCATAGATGTGCTTTATACTGTGGTGTCTGTGTCGTTGTGCCGCTGCTTTGTCGCTTAGTGTAACCAGTCGGCTCACTGCAACCTTTGGCCAATAATGTTGAAAACAATATTATAAGCTGTGATATGGTCTAAATTGACTGGAAATTAATGTTATTGAGATTAATAATACTCTAGGAAGAAAAAAAAGACCAATTTATGTGATTTTAGCTTTTTTTGTCAATTATTGTAAAAAAATCCAAATCCAAATCCAAAGCCAGTCACCGCAGTTTGGCAAATCCAAATCCAAAGCCGGACGACGAATTAGAACCAAATCCAAATCCAAATCCGGCAAAAATGGTCCGGCGCACATCCCTAAGTGTAACCAGTCGGCTCACTGCAACCTTTGGCCAATAATGTTGAAAACAATATTATAAGCTGTGATATGGTCTAAATTGACTGGAAATTAATGTTATTGGGGTTAATAATACTCTAGGAAGAAAAAAAAGACCAATTTATGTGATTTTAGCTTTTTTTGTCAATTATTGTAAAAAAATCCAAATCCAAATCCAAAGCCAGTCACCGCAGTTTGGCAAATCCAAATCCAAAGCCGGACGACGAATTAGAACCAAATCCAAATCCAAATCCGGCAAAAATGGTCCGGCGCACATCCCTAGTGCAAAATCGTAGCTGTGATCGCATTAGCGTCCATCTCAGAATCAGGCCCTATACTCCCTATCACATAGACACACAAACACACTAGGCTAATTTTTTTTATTATTGTTAGAAGACAATCAATCTGTCAGAGATATGAGATTGGCAACTACACTGGAAAACCACCTAGTGAGAGGATGTACCTGGAATACAGGTTAGCAGTCGGTGATCAGTGTGGTTTATGTCATTTAACCCATAGCCCAGCAGAGTGTCTAGGAGTAGGAAGAGCGGCTAAATACCTGGTATTAACACGGCTTCAGTCCAAGTAAAGGCCTGTACACACTGGATGATTTTTTATGAACAATATGAATGATAACGCTATCATTGAACGATATATCGCTCATATTGTCCAGTATATATGAGCTTAACGACGAATGATGCGCACTCCCGCGGGTCGTTAACAATATCCCCAGGCATCTGTACATGCAGCTCAATCTGGGGATATCGTTAGAGATGCCACACTGCCGAATGCAGCAGTATGTACTTTGTAGATCATTCTGACTGACCAACTGAACGATTTTTCATTAAGGGAAGTTTCAAAAATCATTTGTAGTTCAAAAAATCGTTCATTACACGCATCGTTCATCGTTCAGACATGTCAGATATGTCAGATTTTCCTTCAAATATGAACGATTGAACGATTTTTTAAATTGTTATCGTTCAGATCTGAAGAAAAATCTGACCGTGTGTATGCACCATTACTCTTGGAATTCATTTATTAACACCTGCATGAATGACACAATATTGGCAATCTGGCTGGACTATAATAGTTTATAACATAGATCTGTGGCCACAGTATAACGTTATTTTTATAGTCCAGGCCGACCTGTGTGTGCGGTATATTATGTGATTATATTGTGATTGTCATTATTGAAATATATATATATTATATATATATATATATATATATATAGTATATTTTTTTATAATAAAAACTTTAAACACTTTTCAAACTAGCAGCTGTGCATTAGTGCATGCACTACTATTTTTTATTAATTAACCTATCAATATGTTTTTAACTCATGTAAAAAAGGGGAGAACATACAAACTCCACACTGATTGGCCATGACCGTAAATTGAATTCACAACCTCAGTGCTGTGAGCAGGGGCATAACTATGGGAGACAATTGAGGCACCAGCACCGACGGGGCACCTTCTCCATTGCCCACAATATATTCACCCCACTTAGGGCTGTAAATACGGTATGTTCCCAGAGTGTACCGCGGCCCAATACATGGAACCTCTTCCCGGGACCTGAGAAGCTACCATAACCATATACTAATGGAGGGCTCAGTGTCAGATCATCAGCTGCTGCTTCCGTCTATATATAACCTGTCCCCGCTAATTGGTGTCGCTGCCCCTCAGCAGCTTCTTATGCCAGTGTGACATATATGGCGCCCCCCTTCACCCACAACTCCCCGTCCCACTCCCCGAAAAAGGGTGTTTTTGGGCGATATACTGCAAATTTACTTTAATAGAAACAAATTCACATTTTCTATATTAGTGTTTTTTGTGCATGTGGATAGATAGATAGATAGATAGATAGATAGATAGATAGATAGATAGATAGATAGATAGATAGATAATATGCATCATATTTATTTTCCCTTTTTTAGGGGGGTCACCTAATTATAGTTTGCCTCCAGGCATCTGGGATGAACTTACGCCACTGGCTGTGAGGCAGTAATGCCATCCACTACATGACCTGCGTATGAAAAGAAATATGGACCCTACCACTGTGCTTTGGGAAGAGGAGTGAATAGGTAAATCTGACAGAACATTTCTGTTTAGACATGAAGTAATCTAGACAAATCAAAGAAAGTATCAATGTAGATTAATATTGTGGCAGATTAAATTTCGACCTGTCAGCTTTATTGCTTCCTTGGAGGGATGGACATTGGAAGCCCGTCACTGACTGATTGCCGGGCTTCCGACATCAAATCCAGCGATGCGATGGCAACTAGCCTTCACATCGCAACCTTTTGATGGTATAACCATCGCGATGGTTATACTTTGTGCATATGCAGAAGCAGTCATAGTTATACTTTGTGCATATGCAGAAGTAGTCATAACTTTGTGCATATGCAGAAGCAGTCATGCAGAAGCAGTCATAGCTTGAGCACTTTAGCCATTCCACCCAACCTTGCTTTTCTTGGAAGCAGGACATTATCAGCAGCACAGACTAGCCTTATTTATTGTATTTTGTCTTTGTGCCATTGTTGGTTTGGCATTGAGAGACCATACAACTAAAAGCAATTAACAATGACCAGAGCCATAGCATATTTAAAAAATCAGTGGCTGCATATGAATCAATCACTGCTTTGTAGCTTCTCTGTTTCTTCATTCATAAAGTATCAGGTGTCCTTGATGTAACCAGTGGATTAAATCATTAATTTCTACATTGGCATATACGTTTGTAACACATATACCCTTGCTAGGTCTCATTGAGGGTTGAAAAGAGATTGTATTCATACAGTTGTAGTCTATGGACAGAATTGTTAAATATAACCCTTTGGTGTCAAACAAGACATAAATTGAGAGACCTAGCTTGTACCTGTTATTACTATCAGAGAAGTATAATGAGCCATTCATAGCTTATATGTGTTATCAGTAGACAGCCACATTCCATTGTAAGCTGTGTAGAGACGCTAAGCATTATGGGTAATTAACAGTGATGTCCCGACTCTACACAAAGGAGGTTTTGAAATAGAGTTTATCTCCATACATACTAGGACACGTCATTACTGTATGTCTTTGTCTAGTAGTATATGTTAGTGCTTACAGAGCATGTGCAGGAGATAATCATGGTTCAATGCTATGCTAGACCAATCAGTGCTTGATACCCAGTACTGTATGTAGCTAATATGGGCTTAATATCCGGAAAGCCACCACCCCAGACAAGGCTATATAAATCAAGGACATAGACAAAGGCTTAGCTCGTGCATGGACCTAAGACTGTAGAATATGGTGCCTGCAATGTAAATTGAACTACCTGGGCATTATGGAAATGAGGGCTCCCCAGAGAGAAGAAGATGAAGTACATGGAGAGGATGAATTACCAATGTCATCTGAATACATAGACAAAAGTTGAGTATACTGCATACTTTGTATGTTGTTTGTTTGTTTGTTACTTGTAAATAAAGTGTGTTCATTTGTACATCACTCATTTTGGTCACATGTGTAACTATTGCATTTCTATCAGAACGAAACCCACCGTTATGCACTTGAATACAGTAACTTGCAATTAAATGACCATGATGCTTGCTCCTCATCTGTAGACAAGCTATATCCACCAGTTTGTTAAACTCTGACATATCTGCCATATTTCTCCAGAAATTGATTATCCAGTTTCATAAGATAATCATCTGTAAAAAACGCGCCAGCCATGAACAAACTGGTCTTTATTTCTTGTATTATCCTCTGTTAATATTGCTAAGGACGGACACAATCAGTGTTCCTTGTATCTATTTATACTGTATATACCATTGCTGTCCATGTGGATTGCATCAACAGCACAGAATAGAAACCAATAGAACTCTATAGTGAGCAAATTACTTTTTTTTGTCTTCAATTGGTGTGGAAAGCTATTGTTCCTTATAGTATGTTAGTGCATGAGCCTTCTGAATTTTAGGAAGATAAGTGCCCCATGGTTCTATATTTTTAGGGGAAAAACTATTGTGACCTTTTATAATTGTACAAACGATGCCTACAATATAGCATACAGCCCATTACAGTGCAATTTACAATATGAATTACAGTCCAGTAATGTATTTTGTCTGATCATATCATTGACAGAATCTGCCTTTGCCGCTATGTCTAACCAAATGTTTAATCAGTTAAACTTCATTAAACCTCTGATGTACACACATAAGCAATGTTTTTTGTGTTGAAATATTACATGACATCTCATTTATCTCTTAGTAAGCTGGTTATAAATAGGGTGTAAACCAGCAGTGAATAAGTCTCTGGATACAGGTTAGGTCATAGGAGTTATAGCCAAATACTAAAATAGACACCTCTATATAAGGATAAGGGGGCTTAATTAAGCAGTGTGTGGTGGAAGAAACTACAGCTGTGTTGCATTTACTCATATATACTGTATTTGTTGACTTCACTGTAAAACAGACATTATTTGTGATATGTATAGTACTGTAGATATATATATAAAAGAACCACAGATATTAATGTAAAGAAAACTTGGGCTGTAGGTCATGACCACATTGTATACACAAACATACATAAAGTATAACCTGATTGACATAAAGTGACGCCATTTTGGAACATACCCGGAGATGTGTAGAGCGCATGCTTAGGTATTAGAGCTCTTATATAACTTCAGGTAGAACAGTTCTTAAATATGGATGCTGCTATTCATTTAGTAGTTTGCGAAAAAGAGAAACTTTTAAAGCCTTTTTTGATTTATGTTTGATTTTTATTTGATTGTCATAATGTTGTAAATGATAATAGGTATAAAATAACTGATTAGGTATATATTTTCATAAGAACATATGGTCATATGATCATAAGGTCATATGACTAGGCAGTGGCGTAAGTTCATCGCAGACGCCCGGAGGCAAGTTATAATTTAGTGCCCCCCCGTCACAGCCTCCGACACTGTAATGTATCATCTCTCATGCAGATGCAGCCTCGGTGGCACACAGAATATAGGCATGCCACGTATCATTTTAATCAGCAGAAGCTGCTTTTGCTCCTTTTCAAATCATTGTGAGAATAAGACTTATTTGAAGGGAAAAATTGCAAGAAACGATGCTCAACGCTATGGAATCACTCTGCGCTCACATGTTTTGTGTCACATAGAGGATAGATGTATGTGGACTAGGGGTGTGCACCGGCCACTTTTCGTGTTTTGTGTTTTGGTTTTGGATCTGGATCTTTCTTCGTGTTTTGGATCTGGATTGGTTTTGCCAAAACCACCCTTCCGTGTTTTGGGTTCTGGGTTTTGTGTTTTGGATCTGTATTTTTTTTAAAAAAAGCATAAAAACAGCTAAAATCACAGAATTTGTAGGTTTTTCTGCTCCTATGCTATTATTAACCTCAATAACCTTAATTTCCACTCATTTCCAGTCTATTCTGAACACCTCACACCTCACAATAGTGTTTTTATGTCCAAAACGTTGCACCGAGGTAGCTGGATGACTATGCTAAGCGACACGAGTGGGCGGCACAAACACGTGACCCATCTAGGCGTGAAACTGCAGTGGCAGACAGGATGGCAGTTTGAAAAACTAGGCCCCAAACTGTACATAATGCAAAGAAAAAAAAGAGGTGCAAGATGGAATTGTCCTTGGGCCCTCCCACCCACCCTTATGTTGTATAAACAGGACATGCACACTTTAACAAACCAATCATTTCAGCGCCAGGGTCTGCCACACAACTGTGGCTGAAATGATTGGTTCGTTTGGGCCCCCACAAAACAAGCTGGCAATTAATGTGTCCCTGCACAAACTGGCTCTATGGAGGCAAGATGTCATCCTCATCCTCCACATCCACCGATTCCTCACCCTCTTCAGTGTGTACATCCTCATCCTCACAGAGTATTAATTCGTCCCTGCAGGAACCACAGGTCCCTCTGTACGTTCTGGAGGCTGGTCTCCCTGGAAGAGTTGATAATTCATTTTATGAACATCATCTTCTCCACATTTTGTGGAAGCAACCTCCTACGCCTTTCGCTGACAAGGTTCCCGGCTGCACTAAACACTCTTTCGGAGTACACACTGGAGGGGGGGCAACTCAGGTAAAATAGAGCCAGTTTGTACAGGGACCTCCAAATTGCTTCTTTTTCCTGCCAGTACAGGTACGGACTGTCTGACATGCCTACTTGGATTCTGTCACTGATGTAATCCTTTAACAGACAGACGCACGCTTGTCGCTGCTGCTTTGAGGATTCAAGTGCGGCTACAGCCCACACAATTCACAAAGACAGAAAAAAAAAAAGAATATTTTTATTGTTTGTGGAGCACACTTTGAGGGTTACACCACCCTTTAACAGTCAGACGCACGCTTGTCGCTGCTGCTTTGAGGATGCAAGTGCGGCTACAGCCCACACAATTCACAAAGACAGAAAAAAGAAGAAGAATATTTTAATTGTTTGTGTAGCACACTTTGAGGGTGTCACCACCCTTTAACAGACAGACGCACGCTTGTCGCTGCTGCTTTAAGGATGCAGGTGCGGCTACAGCCCACACAATTCACAAAGACAGAAAAAAGAAGAATATTTTTATTGTTTGTGTAGCACACTTTGAGGGTGTCACCACCCTTTAACAGACAGACGCACGCTTGTCGCTGCTGCTTTGAGGATGCAAGTGCGGCTACATCGCACACAAGTCACAAACACATTAAAAAAATAGTTTTTTATTTTTTGGAGCACTTTGAGAGTTACACCACCCTTTAACAGACAGACGCACGCTTGTCGCTGCTGCTTTAAGGATGCAGGTGCGGCTACAGCCCACACATTTCACAAAGACCGAAAAAAAAAGAACAATATTTTAATTGTTTCTGTAGAACACTTTGAGGTGTCACCACCCTTTAACAGACAGACGCACGCTTGTCGCTGCTGCTTTAAGGATGCAGGTGCGGCTACAGCCCACACAATTCACAAAGACAGAAAAAAGAAGAATATTTTTATTGTTTGTGTAGCACACTTTGAGGGTGTCACCACCCTTTAACAGACAGACGCACGCTTGTCGCTGCTGCTTTGAGGATGCAAGTGCGGCTACATCGCACACAAGTCACAAACACATTAAAAAAATAGTTTTTAATTTTTTGGAGCACTTTGAGAGTTACACCACCCTTTAACAGACAGACGCACGCTTGTCGCTGCTGCTTTAAGGATGCAGGTGCGGCTACAGCCCACACATTTCACAAAGACCGAAAAAAAAAGAACAATATTTTAATTGTTTCTGTAGAACACTTTGAGGTGTCACCACCCTTTAACAGACAGACGCACGCTTGTCGCTGCTGCTTTAAGGATGCAGGTGCGGCTACAGCCCACACAATTCACAAAGACAGAAAAAAGAAGAATATTTTTATTGTTTGTGTAGCACACTTTGAGGGTGTCACCACCCTTTAACAGACAGACGCACGCTTGTCGCTGCTGCTTTGAGGATGCAGGTGGAATCTAGACGGGATTTGGAACCGAGGACACACTACCTACATCAATTGTCTAAATCCCACTGCACTAATGTCGGATACCGGACGCACGTCTAACACCAACATAGCAGTCAAGGCCTCAGTTATACGTTTTGCTTCAGGATGACTGCTGTCGTACTTCATCCTCATCGCTAGGGACTGTTGGAGGGTCAATTGTTTAGTAAAAGTAGTGATGTTCCTACTTCCTCTCTGGGATGATGAACAACTCCCAGCAGCAGCAACAGCACTAGGAGGAAGTGGTTCTTGATCTTTCCCTATTTTATTTTTATCGGAGAAAGTTTGGTCCTCCATTTATGTTATATTGATATATATACGTGCGGCTAAAGCGCACACAAACACAGAAAATATTTTTTTATTTTTGCTGGAGAGTAGTGCACTTTGTGGGTTACACCACCCTTTAAGAAATGAGCCAGCCGGCTCTTTACTTATGGGACACAGGCGCACGCTTGGCGCTGCTCCTTTGTTGATGCACGTGCAGCCACAGTGCACACAAGTCACAAACACAGAAAATATATATTTTTTTGGTTTGGAGTGTACTTTGGGGGTTACAGAACCCTTTAACGGTCAAGCCAGCCGGCCCTTTACTTATGACACAGGCGCACGCTTGGCACTACTTTGTTGATGCACGTGCGGCTACTGCGCACACAATTCACAAACACAGAAAATATTTTTTTTTTTGGTTTGGACTGGAGTGTACTTTCAGGGGATACAGCACCCTTTAACGGTCTAGCCAGCCGGCCCTTTACTTATGACACAGGCGCACGCTTGGCACTACTTTGTTGATGCACGTGCGGCTACTGCGCACACAATTCACAAACACAGAAAATAATTTTTTTTTTGGTTTGGACTGGAGTGTACTTTCGGGGGTTACAGCACCCTTAACGGTCAAGCCAGCCAGCCCTTTACTTATGACACAGGCGCACGCTTGGCACTACTTTGTTGATGCACATGCGGCTACTGCGCACACAATTCACAAACACAGAAAATAATTTTTTTTTTGGTTTGGACTGGAGTGTACTTTCGGGGGTTACAGCACCCTTAACGGTCAAGCCAGCCGGCCCTTTACTTATGACACAGGCGCACGCTTGGCACTACTTTGTTGATGAACGTGCGGCTACTGCGCACACAATTCACAAACACAGAAAATAATTTTTTTTTTGGTTTGGACTGGAGTGTACTTTGGGGGTTACAGCACCCTTTAATGGTCAAGCCAGCCGGCCCTTTACTTATGACACAGGCGCACGCTTGGCACTACTTTGTTGATGCATATGCGGCTACTGCGCACACAATTCACAAACACAGAAAATAATTTTTTTTTTGGTTTGGACTGGAGTGTACTTTCGGGGGTTACAGCACCCTTAACGGTCAAGCCAGCCGGCCCTTTACTTATGACACAGGCGCACGCTTGGCACTACTTTGTTGATGCACGTGCGGCTACTGCGCACACAATTCACAAACACAGAAAATAATTTTTTTTTTGGTTTGGACTGGAGTGTACTTTCGGGGGTTACAGCACCCTTAACGGTCAAGCCAGCCGGCCCTTTACTTATGACACAGGCGCACGCTTGGCACTACTTTGTTGATGCACGTGCGGCTACTGCGCACACAATTCACAAACACAGAAAATAATTTTTTTTTGGGTTTGGACTGGAGTGTACTTTCGGGGGATACAGCACCCTTTAACGGTCTAGCCAGCCGGCCCTTTACTTATGACACAGGCGCACGCTTGGCACTACTTTGTTGATGCACGTGCGGCTACTGCGCACACAATTCACAAACACAGAAAATAATTTTTTTTTTGGTTTGGACTGGAGTGTACTTTCGGGGGTTACAGCACCCTTAACGGTCAAGCCAGCCGGCCCTTTACTTATGACACAGGCGCACGCTTGGCACTACTTTGTTGATGAACGTGCGGCTACTGCGCACACAATTCACAAACACAGAAAATAATTTTTTTTTTGGTTTGGACTGGAGTGTACTTTCGGGGGTTACAGCACCCTTAACGGTCAAGCCAGCCGGCCCTTTACTTATGACACAGGCGCACGCTTGGCACTACTTTGTTGATGAACGTGCGGCTACTGCGCACACAATTCACAAACACAGAAAATAATTTTTTTTTTGGTTTGGACTGGAGTGTACTTTGGGGGTTACAGCACCCTTTAATGGTCAAGCCAGCCGGCCCTTTACTTATGACACAGGCGCACGCTTGGCACTACTTTGTTGATGCATATGCGGCTACTGCGCACACAATTCACAAACACAGAAAATAATTTTTTTTTTGGTTTGGACTGGAGTGTACTTTCGGGGGTTACAGCACCCTTAACGGTCAAGCCAGCCGGCCCTTTACTTATGACACAGGCGCACGCTTGGCACTACTTTGTTGATGCACGTGCGGCTACTGCGCACACAATTCACAAACACAGAAAATAATTTTTTTTTTGGTTTGGACTGGAGTGTACTTTCGGGGGTTACAGCACCCTTAACGGTCAAGCCAGCCGGCCCTTTACTTATGACACAGGCGCACGCTTGGCACTACTTTGTTGATGCACGTGCGGCTACTGCGCACACAATTCACAAACACAGAAAATAATTTTTTTTTGGGTTTGGACTGGAGTGTACTTTCGGGGGATACAGCACCCTTTAACGGTCTAGCCAGCCGGCCCTTTACTTATGACACAGGCGCACGCTTGGCACTACTTTGTTGATGCACGTGCGGCTACTGCGCACACAATTCACAAACACAGAAAATAATTTTTTTTTTGGTTTGGACTGGAGTGTACTTTCGGGGGTTACAGCACCCTTAACGGTCAAGCCAGCCGGCCCTTTACTTATGACACAGGCGCACGCTTGGCACTACTTTGTTGATGAACGTGCGGCTACTGCGCACACAATTCACAAACACAGAAAATAATTTTTTTTTTGGTTTGGACTGGAGTGTACTTTGGGGGTTACAGCACCCTTTAATGGTCAAGCCAGCCGGCCCTTTACTTATGACACAGGCGCACGCTTGGCACTACTTTGTTGATGCATATGCGGCTACTGCGCACACAATTCACAAACACAGAAAATAATTTTTTTTTTGGTTTGGACTGGAGTGTACTTTCGGGGGTTACAGCACCCTTAACGGTCAAGCCAGCTGGCCCTTTACTTATGACACAGGCGCACGCTTGGCACTACTTTGTTGATGCACGTGCGGCTACTGCGCACACAATTCACAAACACAGAAAATAATTTTTTTTTTGGTTTGGACTGGAGTGTACTTTCGGGGGTTACAGCACCCTTAACGGTCAAGCCAGCCGGCCCTTTACTTATGACACAGGCGCACGCTTGGCACTACTTTGTTGATGCACGTGCGGCTACTGCGCACACAATTCACAAACACAGAAAATAATTTTTTTTTTGGTTTGGACTGGAGTGTACTTTCGGGGGTTACAGCACCCTTAACGGTCAAGCCAGCCGGCCCTTTACTTATGACACAGGCGCACGCTTGGCACTACTTTGTTGATGCACGTGCGGCTACTGCGCACACAATTCACAAACACAGAAAATATATTATTTTTTAGCACTTGGGGGGAGCACCCCTGATGGACAGAGCACCCCCTGGACAACACTTCAGCACCCCTTTAGGACTGGGACACTGCACAGGACTTTGGAGTGGACACAGCCCCTATGGAGAACTGACTGCACAACACAGTCCAGCCAGCCCCTATGGACTTTGAAGTAGTGGACACAGCCCCTATTAACAACAGCAGCACAGCACAACACAGCCAGCCCCTATGGACTTTGAAGTAGTGGACAACAGCAGCACTACACTACACTACACTACACAGCCCTAACTCCCACCCTCCCTCTTCACTGTCCACAGCCGAGTGAGAAAATGGCGCCGACGTGTGTACCTTATATAGGATCCAAAACCCGCGAGACTCGGAAGGCGGGAAGATGACGTTTTGCCTCGATTTCAGATCCGAGTCAGGCGGGAAAAGTCGAGCCTGACTCGGATCGGACTCGGATCGGGGGGGCTCGGGGGGGTTCGGATTTCAGAAATCCGAACCCGCTCACCCCTAATGTGGACACTAGGGATGTGCGCCGGACCATTTTTGCCGGATTTGGATTTGGTTCTAATTCGTCGTCCGGCTTTGGATTTGGATTTGGATTTGCCAAACTGCGGTGACTGGCTTTGGATTTGGATTTGGATTTGGATTTTTTTACAAAAATTGACAAAAAAAGCTAAAATCACATAAATTGGTCTTTTTTTTCTTCCTAGAGTATTATTAACCTCAATAACATTAATTTCCAGTCAATTTAGACCATATCACAGCTTATAATATTGTTTTCAACATTATTGGCCAAAGGTTGCAGTGAGCTGACTGGTTACTAAGCGACAAAGCAGCGGCACAACGACACAGACACCACAGTATAAAGCACATCTATGACACATTGCCACACAGCAGTGGCAGAAATGAAAAGTAGTGCACCCACCCAGTGGGGTACGGCCAGCAGAGTCACAGTACTTGTTTACAAAGTGGGCTACGGCCCTAGGAGTCACAGTGCACAATCTTATTCGCATTACACCGCACATAGGGCCTGATTCACATTACACCATAAAGTAGTGTCTCTTATTTATGTTACGACACACAGTAGTGCCCCTTTTACACAATGCCCACAGTAGTGACCCTTTTACACAATGCCCACAGTAGCGGTGTCCCTTACACAATGTCCCCCAGCAGTGGTGCCCCCTATGCAGTCCCCTTAGTAGTACGGTCCACTATGCAGTGCCCCCAGTTGAATGCTCCCCAGTAGTATGCCCCCCCAGTAGTATGTCCCCCATTAGCAGGCCCCCCCAGTAGTATGCCCCCCATTAGCATGCCACCCAGTAGTATGCCCCCCCAGTAGTATGGCTCCCCCAGTAGTAGGCTGCCCCAGTAGCAGGCCCCCCCAGTAGTAGGCTGCTCCAGTAGTAGCCCCCCCTGTAGTATGGGCCCCCCCCTGTAGTATGGCCCCCCCTGTAGTAGGCCCCCCCAGTAGTATGCCCCCCCCCAGTAGCAGGCCCCTCAGTAGTATGGCCCCCCCAGTAGCAGACCCCCCCCAGTAGTATAGCCCCCCCAGTAGCAGGCCCCTCTGTAGTATGGCCCCCCCAGTAGTATAGCCCTGCCCAGTAGCAGACCCCCCCCAGTAGTGCAGACCCCCCCAGTAGTATAGCCCCCCCCCAGTAGCAGGCCCCTCTGTAGTATGGCCCCCCAATAGTGCAGATTCCCCCCAGTAGTATGGCCCCCCCAGTAGCAGACCCCCCCCAGTAGTATAGCCCCCCCCAGTAGCAGGCCCCTCTGTAGTATGGCCCCCCCAGTAGTATTGCCTCCCCCAGTAGCAGACCCCCCCCCAGTAGTGCAGACCCCCCCAGTAGTATAGCCCCCCCAGTAGCAGGCCCCTCTGTAGTATGGCCCCCCCAGTAGTATAGCCCCCCCCCAGTAGCAGACCCCCCAGTAGTGCAGACCCCCCCCCCCCAGTAGCGCCCCCGGACCTTTGACAAGTAAAAAAATAAAAAAAATAAAACTTACCTGTATCCCCGCTCCCGCGCCGTCCGCTCTGTCACACGCTGAGGAGGGAGCCGGAAGACGGAGCTCATGTGTGAGCTCCAGCCGGCTCCCTCCGTGCAGCAGCCAATGAGAGTCTGTGTGACTCTCATTGGCTGCTGTAACAAACACACAGCTGCCGCTGGCGGCTGTGTGTCTGTGTCTGTGTAGGGCAGAGCGCTATCACTGCGCTTTGCCCTACACGCGAGGAGACCTGATGTCGGATTCTCTAGTGAGAATCCGACATCAGGCGGCCGCCGTTCGGCCCCGAACGGGGATCCGAGTCAGGCGGTGAACACCTGAACAGGGTTCGGGTGGACTCGGATCCCCAATGTTCGGAGCGGTTTGGATTCCACAGAATCCGAACCGCTCATCTCTAGTGGACACATCTGTATGCATTAGTCACAGATAAGATAGTGACCTGTATGGTGCAATTAGCATGAGGCTCAGCGTCCTCCTGATGGAGAGGAAAACCACAGTGGGATGGGGAGTTGTTGGTGAGGGGATGCGCCGAGACTGCTGCATGGATCCAAGCAGCTAAGGCTGCTGCCAGGAAGGAGTGAGACAGAGTTGTGGGTGACGGGGGTGCTGGATGTGTCACCAGGGCCGCCATCAGGGGGCGACCGTCAGGACTACTGTCCCGGGCCCAGATGCGTAAGCAAAGACAGGGGGCCCGGCCCGCTCCTACCACCCACCCACTGCCACTATAACCAGTGTACGTAAGTGAAAGGGGTCCTCGTCCTATGACTGCCCATCTCTACTACTGCTAGCGCTAATATATGCCCCCCAACCTGCCACTACTGAAAGGAGCCTGCCAACCGCCGTAAGAGAAGTCCCGGTTATGCTGTCTATCCCCCCTCTGTCGACGGATGCACAATAAAGTTTATCCTGCGCGCGTGACGTCATCACGAAGTAGAGAAGAGCCACGGCGCAGGAGGAGCAGCAGCAGCCTGAAACAGAAGAAATGAGGTAAGATTCACACGCTGGCTGGCTGAGGCAAAGGAAGGCTGGATAGACATGTAGGCTGTTTGAGATTATATATTAATTAGGGGTGTGCACCGGCCACTTTTCGTGTTTTGTGTTTTGGTTTTGGATCTGGATCTTTCTTTGTGTTTTGGATCTGAATTGGTTTTGCCAAAACCACCCTCCCGTGTTTTGGGTTCTGGGTTTTGTGTTTTGGATCTGTATTTTTTTTTTAAAAAAGCATAAAAACAGCTAAAATCTCAGAATTTGTGTGTTTTTCTGCTCCTATGCTATTATTAACCTCAATAACCTTAATTTCCACTCATTTCCAGTCTATTCTGAACACCTCACACCTCATTTATATCCAAAAGGTTGCACCGAGGTAGCTGGATGACTATGCTAAGAGATACGAGTGGGCGGCACAAACACATGGTCCATCTAGGAGTGACACTGCAGTGGCAGACAGGATGGCAGTTTGAAAAACTAGGCCCCAAACAGTACATAATTCAAAGAAAAAAAAGAGGTGCAAGATGGAATTGTCCTTGGTCCCTCCCACCCACCCTTATGTTGTATAAACAGGACATGCACACTTTAACAAACCAAACATTTCAGCGCCAGGGTCTGCCACACGACTGTGGCTGAAATGATTGGTTCGTTTGGGCCCCCACAAAACAAGCTGGCAATTAATCTGTCCCTGCACAAACTGGCTCTACGGAGGCAAGATGTCGTCCTCATCCTCCTCATCCACCAATTCCTCACCCTCTTCAGTGGTGTGTACATCCTCATCCTCACAGAGTATTAATTTGTCCCCGCTGGAATCCACAACCACAGGTCCCTCTGTACGTTCTGGAGGCTGGTCTCCCTGGAAGAGTTGATAATTCATTTTATGAACATCATCTTCTCCACATTTTGTGGAAGCAACCTCCTACGCCTTTCGCTGACAAGGTTCCCGGGTGCACTAAACACTCTTTCGGAGTACACACTGGAGGGGGGGCAACTCAGGTAAAATAGAGCCAGTTTGTACAGGGACCTCCAAATTGCTTCTTTTTCCTGCCAGTACAGGTACGGACTGTCTGACATGCCTACTTGGATGTTGTCACTGATGTAATCCTTTAACAGACAGACGCACGCTTGTCGCTGCTGCTTTAAGGATGCAGGTGCGGCTACAGCTCACACATTTCACAAAGACAGAAAAAAAAGAAGAATATTTTTATTGTTTGTGGAGCGCACTTTGAGGGTTACACCACCCTTTAACAGACAGACGCATGCTTGTCGCTGCTGCTTTGAGGATGCAAGTGCGGCTACAGCCCACACAATTCACAAAGACAGAAAAAAAAAGAAGAATTTTTTTATTGTTTGTGGAGCGCACTTTGAGGGTTACACCACCCTTTAACAGACAGATGCACGCTTGCCGCTGCTGCTTTAAGGATGCAGGTGCTGCTACAGCCCACACATTTCACAAAGACAGAAAAAAAAAGAAGAATATTTTTATTGTTTGTGGAGCGCACTTTGAGGGTTACACCGCCCTTTAACAGACAGACGCACGCTTGTCGCTGCTGCTTTGCGGATGCAAGTGCGGCTACAACCCACACAATTCACAAAGACAGAAAAAAAAAGAAGAATTTTTTTATTGTTTGTGGAGCGCACTTTGAGGGTTACACCACCCTTTAACAGACAGACGCACGCTTGTCCCTGCTGCTTTAAGGATGCAGGTGCGGCTACAGCCCACACATTTCACAAAGACAGAAAAAAAAGAAGAATATTTTTATTGTTTGTGGAGCGCACTTTGAGGGTTACACCACCCTTTAACAGACAGGCGCACGCTTGTCGCTGCTGCTTTGAGGACAGTATCATATGCAGTGACAGTAGACTTGTCAGAAATTGTTGGCACGTCCTTCATTCCGGACCAGATGTCCAAACCGGCCCTTGACTTATGACACAGGCGCACGCTTGACGCTGCTACTGTGTTGTTGCACGTGCGGCTACATCGCACACAAGTCAAAAACACATAAAAAAAATAGTTTTTTATTTTTTGGAGCACTTTGAGGGTTACACCACCCTTTAACAGACAGACGCACGCTTGTTGCTGCTCCTTTGAAGATGCAAGTGCGGCTACAGCCCACACAATTCACAAAGACAGAAAAAAAAAGAAGAATATTTTTATTGTTTGTGGAGCGCACTTTTAGGGTTACACCACCCTTTAACAGACAGACGCACGCTTGTCGCTGCTGCTTTAAGGATGCAGGTGCGGCTACAGCCCACACATTTCACAAAGACAGAAAAAAAAAGAAGAAGATTTTTATTGTTTGTGGAGTGCACTTTGAGGGTTACACCACCCTTTAACAGACAGACGCACGCTTGTCGCTGCTGCTTTGAGGATGCAAGTGCGGCTACAGCCCACACAATTCACAAAGACAGAAAAAAAAGAAGAATATTTTTATTGTTTGTGGAGCGCACTTTGAGGGTTACACCACCCTTTAACAGACAGACGCACGCTTGTCGCTGCTGCTTTGAGGATGCAGGTGGAATCTAGACGGGATTTGGAACCGGGGACACACTACCTCCATCAATTGTCTAAATCCCACTGCCCTAATGGCGGATACCGGATGCACGTCTAACACCAACATAGCAGTCAAGGCCTCAGTTATACGTTTTGCTTCAGGATGACTGCTGTCGTACTTCATCCTCATCGCTAGGGACTGTTGGAGGGTCAATTGTTTAGTAAAAGTAGTGGTGTTCCTACTTCCTCTGTGGGATGATGAACAACTCCCAGCAGCAGCAACAGCACTAGGAGGAAGTGGTTCTTGATCTTTCCCTATTTTATTTTTATCGGAGAAAGTTTGGTCCTCCATTTATGTTATATTGATATATACGTGCGGCTAAGGCGCACACAAACACAGAAAATATTTTTTTATTTTTGCTGGAGAGTAGTGCACTTTGTGAGTTACACCACCCTTTAAGAAATGAGCCAGCCGGCTCTTTACTTATGGGACACAGGCGCATGCTTGGCGCTGCTCCTTTGTTGATGCACGTGTGGCTACTGCGCACACAATTCACAAACAGAAATTTTTTTTTTATTTGGTTGGAGTGTACTTTGGGGGTTACAGCACCCTTTAATGGTCAAGCCAGCCGGCCCTTTACTTATGACACAGGCGCACGCTTGGCACTACTTTGTTGATGCACGTGCGGCTACTGCGCACACAATTCACAAACACAGAAAAAATATTTTGTTATTTGGTTTGGAGTGAACTTTGGGGGTTACAGCACCCTTTAACGGTCAAGCCAGCTGGCCCTTTACTTATGACACAGGCGCACGCTTGGCACTACTTTGTTGATGCACGTGCGGCTACTGCGCACACAATTCACAAACACAGAAAATATATATTTTTTTTGTTTGGACTGGAGTGTACTTTGGGGGTTACAGCACCCTTTAATGGTCAAGCCAGCCGGCCCTTTACTTATGACACAGGCGCACGCTTGGCACTACTTTGTTGATGCACGTGTGGCTACTGCGCACACAATTCACAATCACAGAAAATATATATTTTTTTGGTTTGGACTGGAGTGTACTTTGGGGGTTACAGCACCCTTTAACGGTCAAGCCAGCCGGCCCTTTACTTATGACACAGGCGCACGCTTGGCACTACTTTGTTGATGCACGTGCGGCTACTGCGCACACAATTCACAAACAGAAAATTTTTTTTTATTTGGTTGGAGTGTACTTTGGGGGTTACAGCACCCTTTAACGGTCAAGCCAGCCGGCCCTTTACTTATGACACAGGCGCACGCTTGGCACTACTTTGTTGATGCACGTGCGGCTACTGCGCACACAATTCACAAACAGAAAATTTTTTTTTATTTGGTTGGAGTGTACTTTGGGGGTTACAGCACCCTTTAACGGTCAAGCCAGCCGGCCCTTTACTTATGACACAGGCGCACGCTTGGCACTACTTTGTTGATGCACGTGCGGCTACTGCGCACACAATTCACAAACACAGAAAAAATATTTTGTTATTTGGTTTGGAGTGAACTTTGGGGGTTACAGCACCCTTTAACGGTCAAGCCAGCCGGCTCTTTACTTATGACACAGGCGCACGCTTGGCACTACTTTGTTGATGCACGTGCGGCTACTGCGCACACAATTCACAAACACAGAAAATATATTTTTTTTTTGTTTGGACTGGAGTGTACTTTGGGGGTTACAGCACCCTTTAATGGTCAAGCCAGCCGGCCCTTTACTTATGACACAGGCGCACGCTTGGCACTACTTTGTTGATGCACGTGCGGCTACTGCGCACACAATTCACAATCACAGAAAATATATATTTTTTTGGTTTGGACTGGAGTGTACTTTGGGGGTTACAGCACCCTTTAACGGTCAAGCCAGCCGGCCCTTTACTTATGACACAGGCGCACGCTTGGCACTACTTTGTTGATGCACGTGCGGCTACTGCGCACACAATTCACAAACACAGAAAAAATATTATTTTTTTAGCACTTGTGGGGAGCACCCCTGATGGACAGAGCACCCCCTGGACAACACTACAGCACCCCTTTAGGACTGGGACACTGCACAGGACTTTGGAGTGGACACAGCCCCTATGGAGAACTGACTGCACAACACAGTCCAGCCAGCCCCTATGGACTTTGAAGTAGTGGACACAGCCCCTATTAACAACAGCAGCACAGCACAACACAGCCAGCCCCTATGGACTTTGAAGTAGTGGACACAGCCCCTATGGACAACAGCAGCACAGCGCAGCACAGCACAGCACAACACTACTCTGCACTACACTACACTACACAGCCCAGCCAGCCCTAACTCCCACCCTCCCTCTTCACTGTCCACAGCCGAGTGAGAAAATGGCGCCGACGCGGGTACCTTATATAGGATCCAAAACCCGCGAGACCCGGAAGGCGGGATGATGACGTTTTGCCTCGATTTCAGATCCGAGTCAGGCGGGAAAAGTCGAGCCTGACTCGGATCTGCCTCGGATCGGGGGGGCTCGGGGGGGTTCGGATTTCAGAAATCCGAACCCGCTCACCCCTAATATTAATATACATATATATACACAGACATATGAATCACCCTGATGCGGTGAAACAATATACGGCACTGCAGCTGGATGACAAAGACAATCTTTACTTCAACATTTCGGGGCTTCCGTGCCCCGTCGTCAGGAAGACATAAACAAACACAGACAATGACATGCTTACCTTACAACTCTCTCTCTCTCTCTCTCTCTCTCTCTCTCTCTCTATATATATATATATATATATATATATAGTCCCCAGTAAAAGATAAATATCCTGGCGTTACAATCAATGTTATTGATCTTTTATTACTGATGCCAGGAGTGCTGCACCTTCTGTGGACTGTTTGCTTTTCTGTGAGGGCACCAGCAGAAGCTTCAAGTGCATTACTGGGAGTGCCAGACCATGGCTGTTAATAAATACATAAATGTGTGTTTGGAGGCATATCATTGTTACCATTGGCAATAGCAAAGCAGGCACATACATATGTAGTTGCAGTTGCATCTTGAAGTGCGTATAATGCTGGGTACACACTGGCAGATATATTGGGCGATCAATTGATCGGCCAATATATCGGGTGCCCGTCGGCCAGTGTGTACCAGCGATATGTCTGTGAATGACATCGTTCACAGACATATCACGTCGGCTGTGCTGCACAGTCGATGCCCAATATATCTGCAGATATATTGGGGCATTGTGCTGTGTATATGGGTCAGCCGACCACCTGTACACTGGCTGCAGTGGCCGTGGGGAGGGGAGCGCAGTGTGTGACAGATGACAGGTGATGGTTGTTCAGTGTGTATGAACAACCATCATCTGCAGATATATCTATTAGTGTGTACCCAGGTCAATTCTGCATATTGATATACAGGGCCGTAAGGGGGGGAGGGACTAGCCGTATCTGCCATCAACTCAGCCCACGCCCTCATCTGGCTCACGGTTTTCGCACTCTGTGTGGGGGGGGCCTGCCAATTTTGTGAGTCCCGGGCCCCCAAAATTTCTGATGGCAGCCCTGTGTGTCACACTGACATAAGAAGCTGCTGAGGAGCAGTGACACCAATGAGTAGGGGCAGGCTAGAGATAGACGGAGGCGGCAGCTGATGGTATGACATGCAGCTCTCCACTAGTGTATGGTGGCTTCTTAGGTGCCGGGAAGAGGTGCCATGTATTGGACGGCCATGACAGTACACTTCGGGTACATAGTTACAGCTCTAAGTGGGGTGAATATATTGTGGGCAATGGAGGGAGGTGCCCCTTCAGTGCTGGATCCCGGTGGCAGGCGCCTCCATTGTCTCCCATAGCTCTGCCCCTGTGACTAGGCAAGGAAAGCCTAATTAAGACTGATTATGGAAGGAATAACTTCATCCTGAGGGCTTCACCCTTGGAAAAAGTCCCTTCAGACTAAACAAGTCAGTGGTTCTTTTTGAATCAGTACTGGAGGTGCTTAAAGACAAAGGTAAATGTTGGTCACATCAATTCTTCATCCTTGTGGCTAGTGGCTAAATAATGAGTAAAAGACTAACATTTCTGCCAATATCCAGTGTATTTCAGATAAGCAAATTTAAACATGGCTTTTTTATGAGTGTATTACTTATATTCCTATATTTAAAAAATGCTAGTTAAAGAGTGTCATGCTATGATGTGGATATTATTTGGAGGTTGGGGGAAGTAAAGAAGTTTTATACTGTGAGGAAATTGAAATCGATTTGCCCTTCAGACAAGATTGGAAGTATCCTGAGGGATTTTCAGATAAGCTTATACAGTACATTATTTTTGGTGCAAGGCCTGGCACTATTGTACTTTTTAAACCATATTGAACAAGTCACAATTAGTTGCTTCTTATCTTATGTAAAAAATTATTATAAAAAAAGCTTTACTTTAATAATATACCATTCTTTCCTGTGGCCATTTCCAGCTAACGCCATCTGATCGCAATTGGAGAGCAGTCGCGGTACTTGAGCTGCTGCTATCCATGATTACTGCCTTTGAATTAATTAATTTAATATTGTGGCAGGTTGGGAAGTAAATAAGTCTATTTATCTTATATAAATGCTACTGATTTAACATCAGATCTGCTTGGAGGAAAGAATGTTAGTTTATTGACTAGACTTTTTATATATCACTTATGTGTCTTTTTTCCTAAACCAGTGTCCCAACAGTCCAGGCTCCAGACAAGCAGTAACTGAGCTTAAGACAGGAGTAGTAGCAGGTGCTGACGGTGCTGTAAGCACAGGTATTAGAGAAGCAGGACATATGGGCACACTGGGCAGTTGCCCAGGGCCCCAGGATTTTAGGGGCCTTCAAACAGGGGCAGCCTGAGCTGGTGGGCATCTACATAAAGTATGCGCCCACTCACTCCATGCATAGGGCAGCCAGATGTGAGTTAGGCAGAGAAAGATGCTCCCCGGCTGCTCTGATTGTGAATTACACACATTCAGAGAGGCCAGGCAGCATATTCTACTTGCCTCCCAGCCTGCATCCATATTAAAGTGAGAGGGACATGTCCCCCTTCTCTCAGGGGGCCCCCCATACTTTAATCACAGCTGTAGTGCAAAGCAGGAACTGCACTGTGAGCTGGAGAAGAGAATAGGGAGGTGGAGTCCGCAATCCTTGCTTCACATCATGTTTTTTATGTTTAAACATTAATTTTGTTGAAAGTACCAATAAATCTAAAGCTTTAATTTTATTCACTGTTTACATTTTTATTCCCATGAATGGATAGGTAGAGGCCCCAGTGCAATGTATTGCCCTGGGCCTACAATGCTGTTAAGACGGCCCTGAGGACAGTCTGTCAATTGTCCTGGTTCTGTTGGGGCTACCTTCATTGTTTGTGACTGTCTTATTCAGTCAGGACTTTGAACCAACTACAGGGACAGTCTGGAGGAATGTCCCACTTCACACTGCTGTGCTGATGAGTGCCCCTGATGATAACCGACAATAGACTTTACCAACAGGGGGCCTAATATAAATTGGCGCAAGTCCTGCTAATACATACTATGTAGGCAGGATTTAGGGCATTTTTATTAGCAGAGTAAGCGGTGATCGCGTACTAGGTGGTACAACCCCTTAGGGTTAATATGACTATCAATATGAAATTGTGAGCGGATGTGCTGGGAGCAGTAGTCCTCCAGACAGAAGGTTCAAACAGGGTATAATGCACTTTGGCCAAGGTACATGTGATCTTAAATATGCTATGCAATTGTTGGTGCTGGTGGCAGTTAGTCCACAAGTGTTGCAGTTCTTAGATTTATTGAATCAGGTAGAACAACAAGTAGCATATGACACAGGGATATCACAGGTGTAATGGCAGTATGCAGAATATATAAGTAATAACAGCCTGGAGCTTAAGGTGTTGCTGGGCCTTGTGATGCGTTGATTATGGTAAATACACCGGCAGATGGTAGCACTTGTGCCCTATACACTAGTGGTGGTGATACAGTGTACTTGCTGTTCAGTATTGCGACTCTGTATGGCTCTGTATGTGAGTCTCGTGGGTCTGACCATCCATATAGAACGCCAGTGAGTAAAGACATGCAGAGAAGCCATGCATGCGCAGAAGCACATGTCAGAGGCCTGGTCTGTTAGGTCCTAGTGACCTCCATGTTAGCCTACCTTGTCAGGGTACTGGGAGGAGGCAGCGCAGGAGCGTACTGCTTCCAACATTTTAGCTTTTCATAAGTAGACAGCTGTACGCGAACACAGTTACTGTTTAACTAGAGTACACAGGACACAACTTGTTTTTCCTTTGGACAAAGTATATTTCCACCTGGATAAACACACGTGAAACTCAGATAAATTTACCAGAATCATGCATTGCGACATTCAAATGTCTCCATCTGTCTCTAAGGAATTATTATCCGCCCAATAACAAATCTTAAAAACACTTTTCATCCAAAAATGTAATTTGACAGCAAATGTTTTAGAAATTACACAGGTTATTTCAAAGCGTGACCCACTGGATATACACATGCACTTGTTGTCATAAGACAGTGAGGTCATGTTGTAAGTTAATAAGGTTTGTACAGCTATAGAAAAAGAAAGCAGTCCTGAACTCTGAACAGCCATTTAGAGGAATTAAAATAGAATTACAGACTTGTTGTTACTAAAAGTCTCTCTTCCTCTGTATGCACATTACATACATTACTGTACATACATTATATACTATATATAGCATTCCCAAGACTCTTACAAGAAATATGTTGCATTTATACAGCCAAGACTGATGACAAAAAGAGTATAAATACCAAGCAGCACAAGATTATCATTGCCCCTGGGCACTACTTAAGCCCTGGTCTCATCAACAACTCTCACCTTTGTTTTTTACAGATTTTGGGGTCGATTCAGACCCAGACACTAAGCTGCGCTCTCTCGCTGCCAAAAGGGTCCAGGTTTGCAAATTCCACGATCGCACTGTCTGGTGTAAGGACGCCCTCTATGTCTTAGAGAGCGACGGCAGAGTGAGCGCACGCCGATATAAGGACGCCCACTTTTCTTTCTTAACACATGTTATTTCCAGGAAGTATATGATTAATCAGAACCATCGAGAGCCATCAGAGCTACACGCAGCCCTTGAGGTAGACCCTACCCCGCCGCAAGCACTGCGATCACTGCAGGCTGAAATACAACCAAGTGACGTGTACAATGACGCTTCCATGCTAATTATGCACACCCACAGTTTTGATGCCCAGCTACACCTGCGTTTACAGCACCACTCCCCTGTTCACAAGCACCTACCTCTGTTACCACCCACAAATGGCACTGTCACTCAAAGTAGCGCTCAGACTTTGTGTTAAGAGCGCACGATTCCCGATAGCAATGACTGGTTTGCGCACTGCGATGCATACGCAAAAGGGCGACAATCGCCCATAGCGTGCGTCCGCGGCTTAGTGTCCGGGTCTGAATCTGGGACTTTATGCCCAATTTCCCACTGTCATACTGATTTTTACTTTTTATTAGTGTGATGTACGATTGTTACAGTTATTTGGGACAGGAAGAAATACAGGATTTCTAGAGGTGGGTTTCCATGAATATATCACCATTGTGTGCATAGCCAGCATACAACGGCATGGCTGATAGTTTAGTTCTAGGCCGCTCTCTAACAACTTCCCACCTCCTTCAAATTCTGCGTGTGCTACTGTTAATGTGAAGTGAAATATACCTGCTGACTGTTCCTGTAGTAAGGACAAAGGGCTTGATTCACTACGGAATGCAACTGCGAATGCAATAGCGATTACGCACGCAGTTCAACTGCGATAGTATGCTAATCCATTGCGATCGCAATGCTGCCGCTGCACTACATAAGGACGCCCACTTTACCTTACCTTTACCTTAGCAAGACTGCAAAAACATCGGTACAATCGAGTACCATCGCAACCTCGCGCACACTTGCACAAGCTCTGACTTTACTCAGAAATTGCTAAATTCCACGCACGCTATCAGACCTCAGGCTGCATAGGGCATCGCAGTGGATAATTTATACATGCCCATGCAATGGCGTCCAAAAGCACTGGCGCGCCTATGCTCGGCTGACCACCCCCATTCACTACCGACAAACGTCACTTCCTGTCATTCACTCTGCGATGGGTCTTCGTTGTCACTATGATCGCAGTCCTGATCGCAGTGTCTGGTTCACGCACGCAGAGTGAGATACATACGCATGCACAGTACTCAGCAATCGGCCGATTGCATGTGTATTAGTAACTGTGGGCCTGATTCAGACCCGCTCGCGAGCGCTGAGCGCTCGCAAGCGGGATCGATGTTGCCCAAGTGCGCATGCGCACGAGGGAGCCGGCTCCGCCGTGCGCATGCGCGAGACCCAAATAAAGAACTGGCCAAGCCGTCGTTATGGGTCTCGCAGCAAAGGGGGCGTGCTGTCGATGTTGATTGATAGCACGCCCCCTTAGGTGGGCGTGCCGGGGGCGTGGCTGCCCAGACGGAGGCGTTCCCATGGGAACGCCTACTGTCTGGGGCCGGCCCCACTGTCATCACTAGTGATGTCAGTGGGAGTGCTTTTGGCTCTGATAGAGCCTAAAGCACTCCAGGGCTTGCGGCAGCGAGACCCTACCGCAAGGGTCTCGTCGCAAGCCTGATGGTCGCGATGGTCTTGACCATCGCGACCATCATTTTGGCCACTCGCTATAGCTGTGGGTGGTCACCCACAGCTATGCGAGCGGCCAGGAGGCCGCTCCAAAAAGGAGATGGGACGGCCCTGATTCAGAGCGAGCGCTCTGTCAGAGCGTCCGGCTCTGAATCAGGGCCAGTGTTCCTTGCTGAGTCAGGCCCAAAGTTATTACTGAGTGGGACAGTTACAAAAAATTGGGATAGACCACCAGAACCAGGACATTTGGAAAACTGTCCTTCTATTTTATCCTACTATCCCTTTCAGGGCAAGTGATGCGGCCCCAACACCCATGGCAAATGCACCATTCATCCTGCTCGGTCGAGAGGTGCCGCTGACCCCAATAGGGTGAAATCAGCCTATCAGTGCATTGAAGGGGTGCGCACCGCTATTACTGCTGCAAGATGGACACTTCAATATTGCCGGTCTTTCCCTGCTAATGAAATAAAGCCGACACAAGACACAAGAGGGGAGGGAGGGTGGGAGATCAATTCAAAGAGGCAGATTTTACAACAGCAGATTCTCTACACCCTCTCACTAAACCCGCCCCTAACCTAACGTCCTATCACATCTGCCTAGTTGCTGTCAACAAACATTTTAACTTTATTAACCCCTCTATCCCTGACTAGAAATTTATGTGCCGTCGGCTCTATTCCTAACCTCCGTTATATTAACAGGCCCTTTCAGAGCAAATGATGCGGCCCCAACACCCATGCCAATGCACCATTCATACTGCTCGGTCGAGAGCTGCTGCTGACCCCAATAGGGTGAAATCAGCCTATCAGTGCATTGAAGGGGTGCGCACCACTATTACTGCTGCAAGATGGACACTTCAATATTGCCGGTCTTTCCCGCCACAGCGGCTCTCAGGAGAGAAGCAGCCCACCACCATGCTAACCAACCAAACTCTTAAATACTGCAAAAATATCTTCTAGAAACAAAAAATTACCCTCCTCAGTAAGATGTATTCCATCCCTGCGAAAAAGGTGGGCATCCTGAATCCGAATTAAAGGATGATGCACCACTAGCCCTCCCAATTCCAGCACGTGCCTAGCCACCCATTTGTTAACCTTCCTCCTGGACCTGTCCAAAGCCACTATTATAGCAATAGCGCCAGGAAAGCCTGGCGATGATAGGGGACCACACCAAAAGGCAGTTAGGCAATAGCCGAACCACCTCTCTCAAGTCACGAACAATCGCATGGCGCAACTCTAACGAAGTTTGCTGACCCAAATCATTGCCCCCGAGATGGATAATTAACGCTAAAGGGGGACCAAATTCGGCTACTGACCTATGCAAGTTGCGCAACAAAGCTTCCCACAGCATGCCCCTCTGCCCCAACCACCTAACACTCTCCCAACGTGGGAACACGGGGGCATCTTCAGCAAAGCGCGACTGCCCGGCCCAATAAATAAAAGAGTGACCAATAAACCAAATGGGCCTAGCATCCTGGAAACCTGCAAATATACAGAAATATAATAGATGAGTATATATGCAACATGTAAATCACAAAGGAGGAGTGGGAGGGTGGGAGGGGGGGAGGAAGACTTGACCCGAGGTGAAAACCTACAAAAAACCTGCTGGATCTTTTCTATGCTTCTTTTATTCATATTAATATTATTTTAAGCTAATCTATCAATGTCCAAAGCAGGGCAAAAAACAGGGCAAAATCTCTCGGGACACCCACCGGAAAGGCAGCGAGTTGGCCAAGGCACTCAAGTCCAAACAAATAAAGTATAACAATTTATGATTCCATATCTTCTGTAGGCATTGGACTTCCATCTTCCGAGAGCCTGGATCTCCTGTGAAGAAAGACCCGATGAGGCCACAAAAGTGGCGGCACCTATTCTAAAAGAATGGGTGCCGTAAACCGAAGGGGAAAGCCCGAGGTGCCGAATGCAGCGATGGAAGACCAATCTAAATTGGAATTTAGTCAGAGGACTTCCGTCCTCGTGCATAAGCCAAGCCCCCGGCAGCATTGGCCTGCAAAGAGTATATTGGGAGGCCAAGTGAACCGGACAAATCCCGTCATCAGGACAGGACTTCAGGGACACCCAGCGACCTCTACCCGTCGGATCGGTCTTGGAACGCCGAATACGGCACAACATCGTATCGCGCAGCAGAATGTAGGAACGAAGCAGAGGGGGTTCAGCGTGGCGCGAAGACGCTACCAGCTCGCTGATGTGAAATGCCCCATGAAAGGCCATCGCAAAAGCGAGGCGGAATAACAGAACCTCGAATTGCGAAGAACAAATGCCTGTCAAACTTTCACCTAGACGGGCTAACAAATCAGAACCAATAGGACGACGCTGGTCATCCGTGGCAGGCCTGGCGCGAGACCAACCCCTAAGGGCCCTTTGTATTAAAAAACCCTTAGTGATGTCTCTCTGCCCCGCTAGTCGCAAAAAAATTAAATCCCAGCAAGCCTCTGGGCAACATAAGCCCGCGACCTGCCGGAATCGAACAAGAAACAAACAAAAGCAACCATATTAGTATAACGAGAGCTACCTGACGAACTCCGTCCTTGCAAAAAATTCTCCCACTGTTGACAAAATGTCTGGTAGGCCGTCAACATCCGTGGGGCCACGGACCGACGTGCGAGATCTTCCATTCTGGTCTGATGATCTGCCAACAATGAAATGGACAAGGCTCACCTTTTAATGCCGCGTACGGGGCCAATTCGCGGAACCTCCGCCAATCCTGTCTGGAGAGCGCATCTGCAATGGCATTATCAGTACCCGGCACATGACGAGCTGTGAACAATATGTTAAATTGCAAAGCGCGCAGAACCAGCCAAGCAAGAATCCGCAACACAGGTAGCGACGACGATCTTTGGTTATTGATCGCATGTACTACCCCCAGGTTATCGCACCAAAACACTATGGAACGGTCGCGCAACCGCTGACACCATAGCTCTAATGCCACCACTTTGGGAAACAGCTCCAGTAGGAGCAAGTTCTTGGTCAATCCTGTCTGCACCCATTCCGCCGGCCAAACCAAAAAGCACCAATCTCCCCCCAGAAAAGATCCGAAACCTGATGATCCAGCAGCATCCGTGAAGAGCTGCAGGCAAGCATTGGGCTGAAGATCCGCAGGCCAAACGCGCACTCCATTAAAATCGCCCCAAAAAGTCTCCCAAACCGCCAGGTCCAGCTTTAGTTCTGCCGACAGCCGCAGAAAATGGTGCGGTTGACGTAGTCCTACCAAGGCCCTCTGTAGCTTCCGACAAAAAATCTTCCCCATCGGGATAACTCGACACGCGAAGTTAAACAGCCCGAGCAGGGATTGACCTTGACGAAGTGTTACGTTTCCTGCTGCCAACGCTAGGAGGATAGTATCCTGCAAACGACGAATCTTGTCCGGCGGCAGCCGGCAAAGACCCTCCAAGGTATCAATTTCAATACCCAAGAAAACCAGCTTAGTAGCTGGGCCCTCAGTTTTATCATGCGCAATAGGTACTCCAAATTTCGAGAAGAGTGCTTGCAATGAAAAAAGGAGGCGATTGCAGCGACGCGAACCGGCTGGACCCACGCACAAGAAGTCGTCCAAGTAGTGTGCTATGTTCGTCTCCCCAGACCCCACCGCAACACACCAATGGAGAAAGGAACTGAAAAGCTTGAAGAATGCGCAGGAAATTGAACAACCCATCGGAAGACATTTGTCCAGGTAATAGCCATCCGGCAACCGAAACCCCATGAAGTGAAATTATTCTGGATGCAGGGGCAACAATCTGAAGGCGGACTCAATGTCCACTTTCGCCATGAAGGAACCCGGACCCGCTGCGTGAACGAACGCTAACGCAGATTCGAATGACTGGTTCTGCACGCGGCAGACCTCAACATCTATGGCGTCGTTAACTGATGTGCCTGACATATGTGACAGGTGCTGAATTAAACGGTAACTCCCGGGGGCCTTCTTGGGGATGACACCCACCGGAGAAAGGACCAGATCGAGTATCGGAAGCTGCGGGAAAGGTCCAATCATGCGACCCAGCCCGACCTCCTCCATAACCTTGTCCTTAAGCACGTGAGGCAAATCGCAGGCCGAGCGTAAATTCCTGGGGGACCCGGAACCGACAGGACGTATTATTGGAAGCGAAAACCCCTCTGCAAAACCCTTACTCAAAAAAGCGGCGGCGTCCCGCACAGGATACCAGTCTAACCATTTTGCCATGGCATCCAGATGGATGGGAGTTGTCGCTTTACTTCGAAGTCCCGGCCCCTGACCGTTTGGCAGAGGGTGTCGAGGCGGAAGCCTGAGCTCCTCCTGGACTACGGGAGCAGTCCTTGCTGTGGTGTGTCACGCCGCAGCGGAGGCACTGGTGTCGAAAGTGACATCTGTTACCCAGGGTACAATTCCCATTATTGTACGCGTAACACTTACGCTTGTTTTGCCCTCCACTGGCTGTCCTTGGTGCCGAGGGGGACGAGGGTTGAACTGGCTGCCCAGGGAACTGATCAGAAAGGTCGCGTGTAGGCTGTGTCACCTCCATCCACACCTCAACATCTTTACAACCCAATTCCATGACCTTGACCCGATCTTGCTTTCGACAAAACTCTTCGTCTTATTGACGCCACGCCGTACTGCGTGAGGCCTTGAATAGGCCATGTATCAGGTGTAAATATCGTATTACATTAAGGTACTCGGAAGGCCTGGTTTCAAGATAGCAAGTTGAGAACACGCAAAACCCAGATATCCAATTCGTGTAGGACTTAAAGGCCTCCAGACCAATACCTCCTTTTGCCTTTGCGGCCGCAGCAGCTTTTTTCGCCATAGCTGTAAGGGTGAACATATCTACATAGCGCCCTTTTTTGATCCGCTGCTTAACCCTGGTACGCATATCTCGAGTGACAGCTGTATTAGCGCAGTGTACTACATCCTCCGGACCCGCTCCCCGATCTACACTGGTACTACTGCCGGAGGACCGTTCGCTAGAATGCCTTTTACGACGTGAGCGACGTCTACGAGACCTCCTTGCCATTTTATGTCTAGCCTTCTGCGAACTATCGCTTGAAGAGGAGGAGGAAATGGAAGTAGACCCGCAGTAAGATGTACTGTCACACTCACCAGAAGCACCGGCAAAGGCATTGCTGCCTCAAATCCCTGCGCCAGCTGTAACTTCAGCCGCCGCACTTCTGGTCAGAGCTGCGACCACTGGTAACTCCTCCAGACTGTTGTCTGTAAAAGAAGAAACTGAAGCAGCATTGTGCGCATTTTCTGTTCCCGCAGCCTGATTAGGCTGAGGAAGGGAGATGGCAGAGGGAGAGAAAGAAACAGAAGGAGTTGCTGGCATGGGAGCGAGGGAGAGACCGCAAATCCTGCCTAACTGCTGCACCAGAGGGCCAAGCTGCGTCTGCACGGCGGACGCCGCTGACACAGAAGGACCCCCCCGTGTCAGCGTTTCCGGGTTGCTGGGTCAAAAGCGGCATCAGTGCACCCACCACAGAGACCAGCAGTCCGGCAATGGCACCAGCGTCAAACGTTGGAACACTCCCTGTCGACGCAGGCCCTGCAGGCGTAGAGACCGCCTGTGTAGCTGTCACACCTGCAGGCCTGGAAGAACTGGCTGCTACAGACATGGGGGAACCCATGTCTGAGTCACCATTATTATCATACACAGAGGGGAGCAGAATAGGAGGAGGACCAACCTGCCTGTCACTGTGCAGGCGCTGGCTCCTCCCCCTTCATCTCCGCCACCCGCCTGTGCTTATAGTATCATGCGTGCAGGCCGGCGCCATGACAGGCACCCGGCCTGCACGCTTATGCCTTCTTTTCCGCCGCCCTTCCGCCCGCACAGTGGCCGACTCAATCTGAGCGGCCACCGGGGGAGAAGAGACAGGCGGCGTTACAGCCCGCTGCCGCCCGCGGGAAAGGCCAGAGCGCGCACCCGCATCTCCCGTGGGCGCTGTATCACGCCCGGCCTCTTAGTTATAGGGGGCCACCAGGCCACCCCCCCCGATATATAACATGATGATAGAACCCCTAGACAGGTGGGGCAGAGATTATTTATTACTTTCACCTGTATAAACAGATAGTTTGTGTTTGGTGTTTTTAAGATGAGCTTTCACTGTGTAGTGTGTAATCGTATTGTTTGAAATGTTTATTTTTATTCAGCCTTCCAAACCAATAAACTTTCCCCTTGAAATGTAGTATATTACAGTACATTTTTTTTTTTTTTTTTACACTTTTGTCTTTTTTTCACATTTGGTAACACTTGGACATTATACAAACTCCCCCCATATTTTAAAAAAAAGCCCCGGAATTCACAAATTTGATGAACTTCAATAATGATGAACTAATTGTTTGCCTGTGTCTTAGAGTCTCTTTTATGTTTTGTGATAAATATGAAAATTGCTCAGACTTATTTTCTTGTTGAATTAGGAGTGCACCCCAATCACAGGGCGAAGTATGATTGCTGCAGCTAAACTGCACTTTGCTCTTGTCTCTAATCTGCCTTTACCTATTACTAATAGTGAAAATGTATAAACACACAGTGATAAAGATCACTACGCAACCCAACTGTAAATGTTTTTCTGCTCTCCCACACCAGCTTGTGATTGACCATAAAAGGGAAGCAAGTAGGAATCTCGGTTTGTTTGTTGAGATGTGGTTGCTTGGGTTACGGTATCTGAGTCACGCAAGGGGACACCCTCTGCCGTTAATAAGTTACACAGTCACTGGCTGCTAGCTGACAGTGTAGTGCAGAGGAGCAGCCACTGTCTGCCTTTTGCGAGGATAATGGCGATGAGTGATGTCACATTTCCATATGCTTCACGATTGCTTTAGAAGTTTCTCTTTCATTTTAGAAGCTTTGTGAATTTAATTTTAAAATATTTAGCAGGATGTACATTTCATCTGTACAGTTCAAAGTATAATGAGCCCATTTTAATATTGAATGGGCTGCTCACATATGAAAAATACAGTTATGGGAAGAGCATCTGATATACAGCATGTTTGAGTTTGATGCTTCAATATTCTTAACTACTATTATTTGAAGTAAAAGCACAGAGACAATAAGTATGGAGAAAAAGGAGGTCCATTTTATTAAAATAAAAAACAAAAACCAGGTGGCAGATAAGGTGTGGGGGGTATTATTACATATAACATGCTCTCAACCCACCTTTCACTTCAACCTGTTCTTAGACCACCGTAAGGGTGGTGCCCAAGGGCCCTTGTGCAGGAAGACCACCACAACTATCTCTGGCATATGCTTCAAATCATATTTATCACCCAGTGTGGCTGCAGATTGCTGTGCTCTACTGCCCCACAGAGTTTCATTTACCTTCAAGCTTAATCAGATTGTCTGGGAAACACATATTTTGGGGAGTTTTCCAGGGTCCAATGGGACCAGGTTATCTTCTTTCATCCCTCCCACTTCCTAGTGAAATGGGTGTGATGACGCGAATCTCAGCGTCATGGTCCTGTCCACCGTGCTGGATGATGTGAATCACGGCATTGCATTGTGGTGAACGAGATCATAATGACGCAATTACCCGGAAGGGACAAAAAATGTACGTAAGTATGATATATATTAATGACAGATAATTATTGGTGTCCTCATGGCTGTCCAATAGGTGCCCAGTAGTTAAAAATGATATCTACAATTATGATGTATAGAGCCAGGCAGATAATGATCTGCCTTCGCTTCTCATGAGTAAACACAGGCTTTCTGCAGAAAAATTCCACACTTGCTTTACAACAAAGCTATTCTATGTACAGATGTGTCCTCGGTCATTGTTGCTGCAGTCGCGTAAAATAACCCTTTTAGGCGCGCCTAGGCCCTCATTCAGAGCCGCTCGTAAGCGGCCGCTCGTTCGTAGTCAGCCGTTGTTGTACAACCAGGCATGCGTCGGTGTAACAGAGCGCATGTGCGTACGTCTGATTGCGGTCATTTTTCAGTCAATTGTAGACACAGCGAACAGGAAGTGACATGTCAAATGTGATTGACAGAACTGTCCGTTTTGGGGCGGTGATCGGGGTGGAGATGGGAAAACGCAGGCGTGTCGAGGCGTTTTTTTGGGGGGGCATACATAAATTATCTTATACGAGCGCCAAATGTGAACGGAACAAGTGATAAGTCACTGTCTGATCCAATTTCCATTAAGACTGCTCGCTCAGCTTGTGGTCTGGTATAGTCTACCGCAATGACGATGGTCTCTTCATACTTCCCTGGGCTCATCGATGGTGTTTCGATTTATCAATTGAGGCCACAAAAACAATCATCTTTTAATTGCTAAACTGCTTGTAAGGTGTTTCGCAAATAGACCTTTTTTAGTAGGTAAAAACTGAACGCAGGTGAACTACTCAGCTGCTAATTTCTGGGTAATACAATCAATTAGCTAACATTTTTCATTTTATTTTGTGGGCTTTTGAAATATTTGTAAGTGTTTTTTAAAGGGAAACAATATTGTACGCATGTTTGTTTTTATTCATAATTTTTTTTGGTCCAAGAAACCAATCGTCCTTTTTTTTTTTCTAAGTATTAATTAAAACTCATAAATTGTTTTTAACCCTTTTTTTCCCCACAAAATTAATGTTTCTATTTCCGTTGTATTGTTTGTAATGTTGTTTGAGGGATTACCTTTTAACCAGTTTTTGAATAAATTAACAATAGAATTTTGCAGATTTTCAACATAATTTTATTACATGATTATATTTTTGTTTTTTTTTTCATAAAAATTTTTTGTTAACGTAAATACAAATAACAAATGTTTTTGGCCACACACAAACAAAATAAGTGGCATTTGAAATCCAAAAAAATATCAAAATGTAAAAACAATTCACAAGAAAGGAGAGGGAGTTTTGGGGCATTAAGGAATATGGGGCAAACACAGAGATGGATTGTGGGGAAATTAGCCAGTGCTGTCATCGCCTTTTAGGCCGTTTGGCTGGGGATTGGAGGGAGCCTTAACCGGTCCAGGATGTCCTTCGGCTAGCCTGGCCAGAGGCAGATGTTGTTGCCTCTGGACTAGGCATAGGGCTAGGCACATTTGGAGGGATGGCTGTTGTTGTGCCAGAGGTGGAGGGTCCTGATGTTCCGGCAGGAAGGGAGGCCGGCTCCAACATGTGCTGGCGAACGAGATGCTCCAGGGCATTTGCAATTCTGACGTTTGCCCCAGTATTTTCTGCCAGGGCATTTGCAATTCTCACGTTGGCCGCAGTATTTTCCTCCAGGGCGTCCGCCACCCGTCGCAGATTGACGTCCATCCTCAGCAGAATCTCGGTGTGCTGATCCGTTTTAACATTGAGATCAGTGAGGAGGGCCACTGTGTGCGAGGGGGAATGCCCTGGACTGTCTGCCACAGGGTCCCCAGCCGGATCTACTGCTTCCTCCCCTGCAGAGCCAGAAGAAATTCTGCGGCCAAAGCTCTCCTCTGGAGCAGACTCATCCGCCTGTGTCTCTGTGAGAAAAAAGAGTAAAATTATAATCTCGATATTTTACAAAACACATTTCTGAGTTGTTAACATTACAACATTTTCCTGGGGCAACATGAGGAGCCGCAAAGTCTGGCATGTCGGTATCCATGTTCGACACGCCAAACACCTCCTCATCCTGCACACACCCCTGGGCCAGCTCCTCCAAATCCGTGAGCGCAAGTGACACAGGGGTTGGACCCCCACCTGTTCCCCCTGCATGCCTAGCCCTATCAGCCAGTTTTTGTTTAAGCCGATATTTGAAGTCGCTCCATCTGTTGGTTAAAAAGTTGTCATTATTACTGCAGTATTTGGACCTGTAAACACTTTTTACTCAAATGTAGTTTTTACGTACTGGCGTTTGACCTCCCGGGTTGAACGTTCAAACTCACCCACCCCATTGACAGCACTGGCTATGTCGTCCCACAGTTTCCATCTCTGGGTTGCACCCATATTCCTTGGTGCCTGTGCCAGGTTGTCATTGTACATTTGCACCAAAACCTCCATCTCCTTCCTTGTGAATTGTGGCTGCCTTTTTTTTTGGCCCTAGTTTGCCTACTAGGCCCAGCAGCCTCTTCCATGGCATCCTCCACACCTTTTTTTAAAATGGTTTAAAAATATTTTAAGTAAAATGTTTCCAAATGTAATGTGAAACAGAAGCATTTTCCCATAAAAAAAAAAATACTTACATGGCGCCTCTTGGCTAGTACTTTGCTGCTCAGTACTCATTGTCTTTTCTCAATGTAGCAGACCGCTTTTGGCCTTCAGTGACGTTTTTAGACATGCGTCCGCATTATTCGGCCGCATCATTCATTGTGCGCTGCTATTGTCATTCCTTAATTTTAAATAAAGCCTATTTATGGCTTGGTGTGACTCAATTTGAGGTGGCATTTTTGGATTGTTGGAGGTTTTTCGGTGTAGTGGTTTGTTCGTGGTTTGTTGGTTCGTGAAGGAGTAGTTGTTATTTTTGAGAAGGAGGGTTTTTTTATTACTTTCTTTGTTTTCGTTAGCATTTTTGCGTTTCTTTTTGCTATTTTTATTTATATTTTTGAGTAAGTATTTCAAAAATTCCCCTAAATATTTATTATTAAATTGTTTACAATTTTTTAATTTTTTTTATTTTAATTTTTTTACAGTTATTTTGGCAGTGACCAAGTGACCTTTTCTAACTTTGGGATATTTGTCTGTTTTTGGTAAGTGTTTTTGGTTTTATTAATTAACAAATTAGATGTGTTGGTCTTAGCATATGTTTCTCTAAGTAATGTGTTTTTTCTGTGTAAAATCATGTCTTAACTCTAAATGTAGCGTACTATTTTGCGAACTAATGTGTGTTTTTTCTGTGTAAAATCATGTCTTAACTCTAAATGTAGCGTACTATTTTGCGAACTAATGTGTGTTTTTTCTGTGTAAAATCATGTCTTAACTCTAAATGTAGCGTACTATTTTGCGAACTAATGTGTGTTTTTTTCTGTGTAAAATCATGTCTTAACTCTAAATGTAGCGTACTATTTTGCGAACTAATGTGTGTTTTTTCTGTGTAAAATCATGTCAACTCTAAATGTAGCGTACTATTTTGCAAACTAATGTGTGTTTTTTTCTGTGTAAAATCATGTCTTAAGTCTAAACGTATCGTACTATTTTGCAAACTAATGTGTGCTTGTTCTGTGTAAAATCATGTCTTAAGTCTAAATGTACCGTACTATTTTGCGAACTAATGTGTGCTTGTTCTGTGTAAAATCATGTCTTAAGTCTAAATGTAGCGAACTATTTTGCGAAATAATGTGTGCTCCCTTCTCTAAATTTTAGAAAACTATATTTGGTTTAATTCCTAGTTTATAAAATTAATCTTAAAAATATTTTCTCCTTTTCAAATGTAGGTGGATTTTCACATGACATGACCCAGGCTTGTAAGATTCTTTGGTTTTCTTTGAAAAGATAAGTATATTTTTCTTAACACATTTGTCTAAAACAATAACTACCTGGCTTAATATTTCAGGTTGATGTTGGTCGTATTATATTGGCCATGGTTCCAGAACCCGACCAACCTCAACTTCGTCCTAGGCGTAGGCGTGCAAGGCCCCAGATATATAGAACACGTGTCACCCTTTTTGGAATGCCAGATGATGAGGTGTTAAGGCGATACCGTCTTCCGCCACAAATCATCATAGACACTCTCTCATTAATAGAGAGTGATCTTGAACAGCAAATTGACAGTCCTACAGCAATACCACCACTTACGCAATTAATGTCGGTGTTACATTTTTGTGCCTCAGGATCCTTTCAAACCACCGTGGGAATAGTGGCAGGAATATCCCAATCCTCCTTTTCAAGGATCCTGAGGGCAGTGATGGAGGCACTTTTTAAACACCTCCATCATTTTATTAAAATGCCATTGGATATGGGTTCCCTTAATGTCGTGAAGGCTAATTTTTACCAAATTGCTGGCTTCCCACACATCATAGGGGTTGTGGATGGCACTCACATACCACTTCAGCCTCCAGCAAGTCTGGAGGCAATATTTAGGAACCGCAAGCACTTTCATTCGATGAATGTAATGGTGGTATGTGATGCCTCCCTCCAGATCCTGTCCCTGAATGCCAAATTCCCAGGCAGTGCACATGATTCCTTCGTCATCCGGCAATCAGGGATTTGGCACAAATTAAACAACCTACAAGCTGGTGATGCATGGCTTCTGGGTAAGTTGACACCTTCTGTTGAAACCAATGCAAAGCTTGGTACCCAATGGTCCTGATGTTGCTTTTTATATTTTCACAGGAGACAGTGGTTACCCTTGCATGCCCTGGATGCTCACTCCTTATTTGGTTCCCACACCAGGGCCACAAAGTCAGTATAATTCCACACTTACAGCCACCAGGCAGGTGGTGGAGCACTGTATCGGCCTTCGATCGATGAAGTTGTTGCAAGATTTTTTAGGTAATTATTTCCACAAATTTATTTAATGGACACAATGTAGACATGTAATATTTTAATGTACACTTTTAACTTTTTTTTTTTTTTATTCCCTAAAATGACCATAAAAATCCATGCATACTACTGATCAACACAAATGACTTTATGTGGACACATTGAATATAACTTCGGGAACAATGATTTCTTCTCATTTGTGGCTTCATGTTGGCATGCTACTTCTTCAAACAGTTCCTGATTTTTTTTTGGGGGGGGGGTTTGGTGTTGTTTGGACTTTTGTGTGTGTTTTTAATGTGTGAATTTATTGTGTCAATTCACTTGGTGTTTATTATTTGTGTGCATTAACTTTTTTTTTAACGTTACCCAACCATTTCCATCGTAAATTACAACCAAGTGTAACCTGTTCCAAAAAATGCCAAGTTGCTTAATGCCTAATACTGTAATTTCTTAATTTGTAAACTTTAGTACCCTGCTTTGTTGCTCAAAACAAACACCAAAGGTATTATGGTGAATCAGTATGTATTTCCATTCTAGGCCTAAGCAGGTAGCTTTAATTTTTACATTACCCCCCCAAAAATTATTCTCTTTTTGAGGTTAATTCTACAAACCTATTGGTATTGTTATGTGTTTAATGTGCAAGCTTACATACTTACTTGTGCTTTCTACAAACAAATTTACATTACTTAAAAACTCAGGGACAAATAGTAGACTTATGTAAGGTTCAACAATCTAAGATTTACAGACAACAAATGAGACTTAAATATTTCAAAATAAACTTTATTTTTTGGGAAATTATTTTTGGTCATGTCAAAAAATTATTGGGCAGGATCGCCAAAAGATGGTCTAATGCAATGGAATGTAATGGAAAGGAATGTTCCTAGAGTGATGAGACAGGGATCTGTCATGTTGACACGCCCCATTTTTCAATGACCATGCCCCTTGTGGCATGTGATTACGCCCATTTTTTCTGGGCGCGCACATAGGGGGGTGGAGGGTCTCCATTTTTGCCCTGGGCTCCATATATCCTAGTTAGCCACTGCCCACCATATCATTCCACACAATGGAATGATGCAGTGTAATAACTATGGAGGCAATCTTGGTACAGGGAATGAAGCCTCCCTAGATGGACAAGAAGATACGGTCTGCACATTAGCACATTCATGTTTCAACACCTCCCCCCCCCTCACTACAAGCTTCACCATGTTACACAACAGCTTTTCTGTAGCAACTTGTCAAATAAATTGTGTGAAACACATAAAAAGACATCAATACATCATGTGACTTTAGTTTAACTTTCTTGGGAGATACATCAACAAAAGTTCCCTCACTGATAGCAAGGGCCAAAACAACTGTGGACTCACGAATTTGGGGCTACTGTCATTATCACGATTTTTGATGCTTTTCACAGTGGTTTTTAAATCTTGCAAAGTCTTTTTGCCTGTCTTGGATTTCCATTCACACTTATCAGACTTTATTTTTAGCTTCTGCATACAGTATCTTGATGCTCACTGACTGCAATGTTTGCAAATTTTTCATCATATCTCCTAGGTGGCTTGTCAATATTTGATCTTATAGAAGACCTTTTCTGTGGTTGAATTTCCACGCTGACTGTCTCTGGCTCAGATATCGCTTTCTTTATTTACAATTCTTTGTTTGCATTCAAATACATTGTGACCGATCTTGTGACAATTGTAACACTTGAATTTCAATTTTATCAACAGCACTCAAATCACAGGGCACACGTTCTTGAATATGTAATAACTTTGCTCTGACTGTGTCTGTTGTTAACTTTGCTGTGTTTGCCTTCAATGCCACAACTAGAAAGTCAAACTCAGATGTCAAGTTCTGCAGCATTGCTGTAGTAATCTCTTCATCATCCACTTTCACTCCAACAGACATTAGTTGCTGAGAGACAGACATAATTTTCTCTATGTAATCACTCATACTGCTACATTCATTCAATTTGGTGTTATAATATACACATCTATGTATCCTTCTCATGAGACCTACATTTTGATATGTTGCCTGCAGTGCTACCCACATGTCTTTTGTTGATTCTTTCCCATGTATTATAGCGTACACGTGTTTCTTTACACTTAAGCCTGTGGGTCTCATAGATTTCTCTATATCATCTGGGTTTGAATCTGCATCTGGTTCTTTTCCATAGCAAACTTCCAGGTTGTTTAATTTCCTACACCTTTTAGCTTGATAAACCCCATTATGGTCATAACTCTTGTATTTTTGCTTCTCACAGACATAAATGTGCATCTTCTGTACTTTAAATTAGCTGCACTGTTGCTATAATGCATTGAAAACACTCTGTGCTGCCTTCACTGTGCTCCTATGCAATCTGTACTATACATGTGCCTAAGATGGCATCCTGTATGCTGCTGTGGACATTCTAATAGCTTGTATGTTTGGATCTGTGGGTATCTGGGCCCACAAACTTTTGGAAATTATGTGTGTGTACAGGTGTTTGGGACACACCAGTGGATGACTCAAACTATGAATAACCCAGTTACTAAACCATTGTTACAGGGAATGAAGTCTTCCTGGAGGGACAAGAAGATGGAGTCTGTGCAGAAGCGCACTCCTTTTTCAACATATACATCCTCAACACACTCTACATACAATATGCTAAATGTAATTTAAGCCCTAGTCTGGGAAACGTAGAGTACATGCAGTTCTACTAACACAAGCTGTGCTTCTGTGGAGCCAGGTCATACAGTACAATGTGACTTTATCATACACTCAGGGCCGTTGAGAGCCGGCCCGGGCCCCATTACTAAGGGGGATGTGACCTAATTGCTACGCCCCCTTTGAAAATTGAAAGTGCCCCCAGCGCAAATCGAGGGGGGGCACAATCAATGTGATCACTCCCACCCACAGGTAGAGGAGACTACTGCTGCTGCACACTGCTGTGTGCTGAACTGCTGACAGGTAAGAGAGATGGGGGGTGTCGGACCCGGGCCCACGCCTGGCCCCTCCAACAAGCCTGGGCCCAAGTAATTAGTATCCATTCTCCTCCCTTCCAGCGCCCCTGCATATACTTTTCATACCTCAGGGATGAGGAGGCAAGATAAAAAGAAAATTGAGCATGACTTGCATAAAACAAACAAGTGGGCAAGGTATATGATGCTAATTTTCTTGACATCTAATATTGTCAACATGTATAAAAATCCAAAAAAGGACCAGACAATGAGGTTTTTCAAGAAATATTACTGTGAAAATAGCTGCAAGAAATCCCAGGGGAACTGTGTATAAGAATTCCTCCAATAATCAGCACTAGTCACAGTACACCAAGAGGATGTGCACTGATAAGAATTCATAATGAATTTATATGGCAGAAAGAGAGCAGAGCACGCTTTTAAAGTAGAATAAAAAGATCTATATTTATTGTCTCATACTAACATATTTTATATACAACAATGCATTACAATGCAATATAGCCCAACAGGTGTATATCATTATTTAAATGTTTATGGACACAATACCTGATAGATGCAAAAAGAAGAAAAAAGTGTCCATAGAAATAAAAGAGGAATTAAAATAGTAGTATTATCCGATTGTAGCATATGCTGTCCTCATAAAAATTAGCTTACAGTAGGTAAAAATCGTTAGAAAAAAAAATAGAAAATGGGATCCTTGTGGAAGGGGCTATATAGTACTGTAGTTAAAATAGAAGTTTTAATCCTCCTAAGTGATATAATAAACTTGGAATGGATTTAATATCCAAAAATACAATCTCCTCTGGCAGTATGAGGGTCTCTCTTCCAGGTAATAATAGCTGTCCCAATCGGGGTGCGATGTTATAGATAAAAGTGTATTACACACTTACGGCTCTCACAGCAGTTGTATATGATTTTGCCACCGTGTATAAGTGGGAAATGTGAGTGGCTCTTGCTCTATATTGGAGCAGCAATGTAGTTTAGAGTCAGAGCGGTAATATATCACCTTTGTTGGATATCTCCGGGTGCAGGGTCACACATTCACTATATTTTGGGCTGCAGTTGCTGGTATACAGACTTCTCACTTGTCAACTGACATCCGTAGCACCTAAACAGAACTCAGGTCTCCGGTAAGCCTTTGGAGCCAATCAGTTTACCATAATCCATTCACATAAGATGTCCATATAACTGTAAATCTAATGCGCTGAATAGTGTTCAGGACACCCGTATGCCCACCCCTAACACGTTTCAGCTCCTGTATACTTACTCACTCAAAAAGTATAAAAGAGCCCTATAAATTCATTAGGAATACTTATTAGCGCAAATCCCCTGGGTGTATTGTTTTTCATTTTGTTGATATGCCATTGCCCCGTTAGTGTTCATTGAGGTAGATGGTGCTTGATTTCATTGATATCAACAAGGTGTAAGATGTTGCTAATTTCATCGATATACCTGCACTTTGGGACTATATACAGTCCCTTTGAGAGTTAGGGCTTTGTGGCCTATGGAGTGTATCAGGTTATTCATCACTGATGTCAGCCCTGTAATTGTTGATCTTGGACCAAATCTTAGAAGTAGTACAAAATTCCTAAGTTCCTTAGTTTTGTTTCTTCCTCATCTGTCTGGGGTATAAAAAAAAAAACACTGGTAAACATATGACTTTATTAAGGCAGAAGACTAAAACCATCTTAGGGATGAATTTCTTTCTTGCTAAAGCACCACTTTATTACAATAAAGAGAAGGTATTTGCATATTTTGTCTTCCGTATAGAGTTTCTTCATCATTAGGACAATAAAGTGATGGCTATCAGCCAACATAAATGCTTTAATTGTACCTGGTCACTGAAAAGATATTTATAGAAATGTATAAGGTATACATAAAGGATATTTACAGAATTATATAAAGTGACAGGCCTAAATTGGTCATATGATTTAGAATATTTTATAGAACCAATTAGCAATAGTTTACATTGTACTGGAATCAATGACACATTTATGGATTAATTTTTGTTACATCATGTTAAGTAATTTATTTTTAGTACAAGCACAAATATTAAGTAAAAATAAAAGTTAATGAGTGAATGTGTGTTTTGGTGTACCGTAAAGGGAGTGATATTGACTTTTTCTGTGCACATGTTGTTATTACGCAATATATCAGGTACTATCTTTGTGTAGGTTATATTTATAGAATACTGTTAGTATATCAACAACTACAGATTTTTAGATGAGGAGGGAGGAGAAACAAGGTGTTGTTTACAAAAAATCTATCAATCCTATATTTGTGTTAGTAACTTAGGGCCTAATTCATCTTGGATCGCAGTTGCACAGACGTACGCAATCGGTCGATTGTTGCATTCTGCACATGCATCGCAGTGCGTGAACTAGCAATGGCAAACAGAATTGCGACTGCAGAGGCTACGCAGACCCAGAGCAGAGTGATTGACAGGAAATGCCGTTTGTGAGTGGTAACGGGGGGTGGTTGGGCGAACGCAGGGGTGTCAGTGTTTTGCAACGCCATTGCAGGGGTGTGCATAAATTATCCACTGCGTGGCCATAAGCAGCCATAGCACTGATAGCGCTTTCTCTTAACCACCTGGTGTCGGCCTAGTGGCTCGGTAGTAGCTACTGAAGTCTATACACACAGCAGGTGTAGTTGTTGTTTTGTGTTAGGTATCGGCTCTCAGTGTGATCGCAGCATCCAGTGATCAGTTAGGGTTATTGGGCATTGTGATTGAACCGCACAGTTGTGGCATATTGTGATTGTGAACTGAGTAGTGGTGGATTATGAAATCACTGAAAAGGGTAAGTGTTATTGGAATGCTTAAACTCTAGTAGTGCAAAGTACTCGAAAAGGGCTTAGGTGCGTGGAAGCAGCCTGGTTATTCTTCCATAGGTGTGTGGGCGCATCCTGTTAATATCGTCCACAGGTAAGTGAAAGTAGCCTTGACATTCTTTCACAGATTTAAATCTCTATTGAAAAGTTTAGTGTTATTTTCCCAAGATGGGAGCCAAGCAAACGGTAGAGATGTTAGATGATGTGCTGCTCTTGAAAGTGCCTATTGGTTCGGCACGACATATTATGCATACTAAGGCCCTCATTCAGAGCCACTCGCAAACAGCAGTACGCTCGTTGCGTTCCGATGTTGACTAACCGCGCATGCGTCGGTGTAACACTGCGCATGTGCGTACGGCAGATTGCGAGTTTATTTGGTCTCGTTCGTCAAATAGCGTACAGGAAGTGACATGTCAAATGTGATTGACAGAACAGGGCGTTTTTGGGTGTTGACGGGGGTGGAGATGGAAAAACGCAGGCGTGGCGAGGCGTTTTTGGGGCGTACATACATTAGCAGATGCGAGCGTAAAATGTGTACGGACCGACTCATACGTCACTGGATGATCCTCTTTCCCTTCAAAATGCTCACACAGCTTAGGGTCTGGATTACTCGACCACATTGGCGATGGCCTTCACCTCCATCCCGGCACTCCTCGATGTTGCTGCGATTAATCGCTGGTGGTCTGAACAGCAATTAGTGGTGGATTGAAAACCGGCTTGGTATGTGTATTGAAAGTAGTTTTTTGTGTTAGCACAAAAGCGTACGCAGGTGGAAATCATAGCTGCTAATGTGATGATTACACAATCAATTTACGTACATTTGTGGTATTTTCTTTGGGGCTCAATTTGTTGGTTAGGGCCTATTGTAACAATAATGTCATCATGTTTTTTTGGTTTTTCCCTTTTACTTTTGGCCTGTTGAATTTGCCTCGTTATGTTAAATTTTAAACGTTTCTTAAAGAGCCCTTTTTTGGGGGGCCATGTAAAATGTGGTTCTTGCCAGTTTGTGCCTTTTGGCCCAGGATTAAATGTAATCCATTGTGACAATAATGTGAGAATACAATGTCAGTTTTTTATTTTTTTTTTATTGCTCAAAGAAAAAATCACAATTCAAACATTTTTGGCCAAAGTTTTTTTGCAGGGTTCAATTCCAAAGTTGCAATAATTGGGCCAAAATAAAAGATTTATGAAATGTAGAACACAAAATTAAAAACAATTCACAAGAAAGGAGAGGGAAGTTTTGACCAGAAAGGAATATGAGCCAAGCACAGAAGGAGTGTGGGAAAAGTCGCCATTGCTGTCGCCGTTTTTTCACCCGTTTGGCTGGGGGAGGGAGGGTGCCAGACCGGGTCCGGGATGTCATCGGGCTGGCCTGTCCAGAGGCAGATGTTGTGGCCTCTGGACTAGGCACAGGGCTAGGCACATTTGGAGGATTGGCTGATGTTGTGCCAGAGGTGGAGGATCCTGATGTTCCGGCAGGAAGGGAGGTCGGCTCCACCATGTGCTGGCGAACGAGCTGCTCCAGGGCATTGGCGATGCGGATGTTGGCCCTGGTATTTTCCGCCAGGGCCTGACCAATGGTCACGTTGGCCGCAGCATTTTGCTCCAGGGCCTCAGCCACCCGTAGCAGACTGGCGTCCATCCTCTGCAGAATCTCCATATGGAAATCCGATTTGAAATTGAGTTCTGTGAGGAGGGCCACTGCCTGCGAGGGGGATTGCCCTGGACTGGCTTCTGCAGGGTCCTCAGCCGGATGTACTGGTTCCTCCCCTGCAGAGCCAGCAGAAATTCGGTGGCCAAGGCTCCCCTCTGGAGCAGACTCATCCGCCTGTGTCTCTGTTAGGAAAAATGAGAAAAGACTCACATTAGAATCTACATATTGGCCCACTAACATTTCAGAGTTGGTGACATCACAAGATTTACCTGGGACAACATGAGGAGCCGCAAAGTCTGGCATGTCCGTATCCATGTTGGACACGCCAAACACCTCCACAGGCTGCACACACCCTTGTGCCAGCTATTCCAAATCCGTCAACTCCAATGACACAGGGGTGGGACCCCCACCTGTCCCCCTTGCATGCCTAGCCCTGTCCGCGAGTTTTTGCTTTAGGCGATATTTGAAGTCGCCCCATCTGTGGGAAAAAATGGAAGCCATTATCCTTTTGTTTAAAATGGCGTTTGTTTTTAGGGGGGGCAAGTGTTTACTTACCGCCGTTTGACATCCCGGGCTAGACGGACATAATCACCCACCCTATTGACAGCAACGGCTACCTCTTCCCACATTCTCCACTTCTGGCTTATACTCATATTCCTGTCTGCCTGTGGCAGGATGTCCACACACTTCTGAATCAAAACCTCCATCTCCTTTCTTGTGAAATGTGGCTGCCTTTTTTTTTTTGCAGCTTTGGCCGGAATACTGGGCCCAGCAGCCTCTTCCATGTCATCCTCCTCACCTATTTGTGTAAATATTCAGATTTCTCTAATTCACAACTTGCCCAATCTTATGTTTCAAATTAATCATTGATACAAAATGCATGAAAGACTTACCGCCTGACTGTTGTCCATTGTTTCCCTGGTCTGTAGCCATGTCTGAGGTCCAAACAAGAAATACACCAGAATTTAAATGTGTTTTCGTGACGTATTTATACTTGCGTCCTTATTTTGCGGCCGCATCATTGATTGTGCGTTCCTATGATCCCTCCTTAATTTGTGCGTGAAACGAAACACTATTTATGGGTTGGTGTGTCTCGAGTCGAGGTGGCGTTTTTGGATTGTTGGAGGTTACCTTGGTTGGAGTTTCTTGTTTGCGGATAAAGGAGTTGGCGTTTGGAGTTTATTTTGTTTTCTAGATTTGCGTTTTTATTTTCCGTTCGCTTTTTTTGTACATTTTTTTTTTGCCTCGTTTCTTGATTTGGTAAGTTTTGTGAAGTCTAACTTTGGTTCAATTGGTGTCTCATTGTGTTTCTTCTTGTTATTAATTTTGTGATCCATAATTTCATATCCTTTAGCATTTTTTTAATTTCGGACCCAAAGACCTTTTGATTTGGAATCTTATATATTTGCTCTTGGTAAGTCCATTTTTTATCTTGTATTTGCGAACTAATTAGCGCATTTTTCTCAGATTGTTTATTAACTTGTATTTGCGAACTAATTAGCGCATTTTTCTCTGATTGTATAGTGACTTGTATTTGCGAACTAATTAGCGCATTTTTCTCTGTTTGTATAGTGACTTGTATTTGCGAACTAATTAGCGCATTTTTCTCAGTTTGTTTATTAACTTGTATTTGCGAACTAATTAGCGCATTTTTCAATGCTTATTAATCCTGTAAAAAATTTTGTGGTTGCCCTTTCGCTTTTTTGGCTTACATTTCAACCCATTTTGATGTACTGTGTGCAATGTCGTTTTGCTCTTTGGCCAAATGTGTGTTTCGCATATTTAAAGTTTTGTCTAGCACAAAATTTAGAAACATAAATGCACAGACTAAAATTTTTCAAATTATTTTTGGGATTAATTTCAGTTTGGGCGTATCTTGACAATACCCCGGCATGTAAGCAGCAATGGATGGTATCATCAAGCTAAGTTGTTCTTAATTTTCTTTTGGGGTGGGTCCAAAGCCTTACATTCCAATCTTGCCATTTCAGGTTGATCTTGGGCGGATTGTTCTGGCCATGCTCCCGGAAGCCGACCAACCTCAATCTCGTCCCAGGCGTAGGCATCGTAGGCGTGCAAGGCCCCAGATATTTTGAACACGTGTCACCCTTTTTGGAATGCCCGATGATGAGGTTTTAAGATGCTACCGTCTTCCTCCCAAAATCATCATAGACACTCTCTCATTAATAGAGAGTGATCTTGAGCGACAAATTGACAGTCCAACAGCAATACCACCACTTACGCAATTTATGGCAGTGTTACATTTCTGTGCCTCAGGATCGTTTCAAACAACGGTGGGAATAGTGGCGGGCATCTCACAATCCTCCTTTTCCAGGATCCTGAGGGCAGTGATGGAGGCACTTTTCAAGCACCTCCATCATTTTATTAAAATGCCTTTGGATATGGGTGCCCTTAGTGTGGCCAAGGCCAATTTTTACCAAATAGCTGGCTTCCCACATATCATAGGGGTTGTGGATGGTACTCACATACCACTTCAGCCTCCAGCACGGCAGGAGGCAATATTTCGCAACCGAAAACACTATCACTCCCTGAATGTAATGGTGGTATGTGATGCCTCCCTCCAGATCCTGTCCCTGAATGCAAAATTACCAGGAAGTGCACATGACTCCTTCGTCATCCGGCAATCAGGGATATGGCACAAATTAAACAACCTCCAAGCTGGTGATGCGTGGCTTCTGGGTAAGTGTAGACCTTTAGTACATAACAATGTTAAGCTTGATACACAGTGATCCTGATGTTGTCTATTATTTTTCACAGGAGACAGTGGATACCCTTGCATGCCCTGGCTGCTCACTCCTTATTTGGCTCCCACACCAGGTTCACAAAGTGAGTTTAATACCGCACTTACAGCCACCAGGCAAGTGGTGGAGTGCTGTATCGGCCTTTTAAAAGGCCGATTCAGATGCCTCCACTGCTCTGGTGGCGAGCTCATGTATTTGCCGGATATTGTTTCGAAAATTGTGGTCCTGTGTGGGATCTTTCACAACATCGCCATAAGGAGTGGTGTTCCAATGCAGCCAGAGGATGCCTTACCTGAGGATGGCCCCCCCGAGGTTGGTCGGAGGTCAGTATGTGGGGGGGCCATACGCGATGATGTGGTGGCCCGATATTTTAGGTAATTATTGACCAAACAACAGTGTGTATACCCAATGTGTTACGGTTTTTTAGCGTTCATCTTTTTTGATATTAATTCTTGCACCATCTTCTGTTTGTTTGCATAATCTTTGGCACTCCCACGATGACTACTTCCTGCTACCCTTCAAAAACCTTTATGTGGAAACTTCTGGAATATATTCTGACACCAATATTGCAACGCCATATTTTTGAAATCATGTGGGCATGGGCCTTCGTCAACCAGTTCTTGATTTGTTGTGTGTTTGTTTCGTGTTTTTGGTATGTGGTGTATTTCTGATTATCACTGTGTGTTTTGTTTGTGAGTGACCACTTTGTATTTTGATTGCTGTTGTGAATAAATATTTGGAGAGTGTAATTTGTTTCCTTTTTGGGCACGTTAGAAGCAAGTGTAAACAAACTCCCAAACGTTAATTTTACCTAAGGGGTAACCCAGTAATGAAGCAAGTGGAGCTAAAATGTAATATGTTTTCGGGGTACTAACCAACACACCAAGGAATCCTGTACAATCAGTTGCCTTCGTAAGATTGTCCTAAGCAGTTTGGCCACCAAATAGGAACCTGAAAAATGGTGTAAACTATCATGTTGACCACCACAAAAAAGGAAAATGACATTGGTACTGGGAGGTGTTTCTTGTGCCTGTTTGCATTCAAAATACAACACACAATCTGTAGTGAGATTCTGTGGCAATCCTTGCTTGAAGAGTCTACTTATGTCAGTGTAAAGAATCTTGGATATACTCCAAACGCATGAGACAGAGCTTGATTTAAAACTGATTTATTATGAAACAATTTGAAAAAAAAAAAATATATATACTAATTCCTAAGGAGGACCAACAGATGGTCAAGGCCCTGCAGAAGCCCGGTGACCTGCTCCCGCATACGGCCCACACAATAAATTATTTGTTCCCAACGCCTCTGTTCCTCTGTGGGTGACAAAAGTTTGGGGATTAATAAATCGATAATGAAGCAACATTCTAAAAAAACACAAAACAAGCAAACCAAAACTTAAAAGCTTGTGGGCAAAAAAAACATTACACGGATAAAACCCAGCACCCCAAAATGTCGTAGGCCAAAAATACAAGGGCCCTAAAAAAATGCACACAGGTGTGATATGTGTATGGTGACATCAGCAGGAACAGGTAAAGACAACCCCCAAAAATACCCTAAGGCGACAGAAAGCCAACAAAAATGGGGACGACACATGATTACATACAAACAGTTTGTGGTGGCCAAAAGAAAATTTAAAAACATACCGTTCTCCAAAACGTCCGAGCCAGAAGCCACTCCCTGGACCACCTCGGAGGTGGCTACATTCCCCAAACCTAGGGGCAGGGTGTTTGCGGAATCCTGGGAGGGGGTATTTGGAGGAGGGACGGATGGAGGAGAGGGGGAATTGGGCTGGAGGGGAAGTAGACCTGAAATCTCGGCCACAGGGTCTGGGGAGGAGGGGGTAATTGAGGAATTGGGGGTTGGAGAGAGGGGCCGGGACCGGCGTCTTGTCTGGCGATGCCGCCGTAGTCTTTGCTGTGCCCCTAAAAAATGAAAAAAATATTGTGGTTAGTTTCAACAGGAATCCAAAAAAACAAACAAAAAAAAAACAAAAAAAAACAATGACTAAATAGGACAGACATGAAAACATGCACATGCAGATATGACTACAATGACTAAATAGGACAGACATGAAAACATGCACATGCAGATATGGCTACAATGACTCAATAGGACGGACATGAAAACATGCACATGCAGATATGACTACAATGACTCAATAGGACAGACATGAAAACATGCACATGCAGATATGACTACAATGACTCAATAGGACAGACATGAAAACATGCACATGCAGATATGACTACAATGACTCAATAGGACAGACATGAAAACATGCACATGCAGATATGACTACAATGATTCAATAGGACAGACATGAAAACATGCACATGCAGATATGACTACAATGACTCAATAGGACAGACATGAAAACATGCACACGCAGTTAGGGCCCACAAGATAAACTTGAAAACCACAGTCCAGAAAACTTACTTTCCGCAATCTGCATGCGAAAGCATGCCAGCAAGCGGGGCGACCGCCGGTGCAGGTCCGACCACCTGCGCTCCAGCTGGCCAATATGTCGGCGTGAGCCGAAGGAGCGCAGGCGGCGACGCATATGCGGAACGCTTTCGCCTATTTGAGATGGGTGGAGGCTGACTGGTGATCCGCCTGTCCATCACCTCCGTCAGCACCAGCAGTTCGCGCCTGGTGAATGCGGCGGATCTCATGATGGCAATGGTGTTTTTTTGGCAAAATATTTTTAATAAAGCACCCAAAAAAAATTTGATTGGCTAATGTATTTGGGAAATTAACAGGACAAATTCTATTGGTTAGTGTATGAGTCATGTGTTCGACAGGGCCACAAATCTCTTGAGAGTTATGATAGGCTTGATGCAGTGACATGCGTAAGCAAATTTAAATAAAGAAATGAACCACAGAAAATTTGTGGGGAGACAAACAAATAGAACAATTGTTTAATTGGGGCTAACATGTCTTTTGAACAATAAAAGCGAAGGTTTCAGCCGTACGTATTCTGCGAGCAAATACAAAGATTAAAGTTTATTGCATTGTGTTGAAAAAAAAAAAACAATTAAGCTAATTGATACATTGATTGGCATGATACGATTGAGGGAGGTAGGCAGAAAAAACGAGCAGGTCATCGGAATCTGACAGTCCCACTTCCGGTTTGTACTTGTGCGTGCGTTCCCTTCAAGCCATTTCGGGGATTTACGCTCGCTATTTGGCACGCTCGTTAGTTAGAGGAGGGGTCGGCTGAGTTTGGGGCGGATTTTTTGCTGCGTACGAAAATACGAGCGAGTGCTTGAATTTAAATATTTTTTTACGTACGCCGAACGTACGTACGCCCACTTGCGAGTGGGTCTGAATCAGGCCCTAAGTACGGTGTGTATGCAACTATGTACTGTGATGTATGGTTTAAAATGACGAGAATGAGTGTGAAACCGTTTCCGAGAATTGGCAGCTTTGATAAGGAGGTATTGAACAATGTCCGAGATAGCATCTGTATGGTGCACTCTCGAAAGAAAAAGATAAAGTATAACGATTGTTTAAAGTTGTGGCAGCACGAGGGGAATATGTGGCTTAGGGGTGTGCATGTGACGCAAACCAGCGTCGCGTGCACAATGCAGGGTAGTGCGCACACAGCGCTAAGCAGCGTTGCGTGCGCACCATGAAATAGTGCGCACGTACAGCAAGGTAGCGTTGTGGAAGGTAATGTCGGTTGTTCACGCGCACCACCTCCGCCCTATGCGGATGGGGGTAAAGGTACAGTCAATCTCAAAAATCATTAAAAAAAAATAAAAATCGTAATACGTAACTTATACCGTGATTTAAGTCACCCACAGGAAAACGTAATTATAGATGATGATGAATCCACCGTAAATTCAGCCATTGCCCAAGCTGTTAATCTGCAACCAGCAGGGGCAGCAGTTGAAACCGGTGAGAGTAGTGGAGAGCGTGGCAGGAGGGGGAATATTATTAGCACTTAAAGAGTAAGTCCAGCAATAAAAGAAAAAATGAATAAATGTGTTTTAAGTCACCTTTAGGACATGGCACCTCTAAGGAAATGTAATAAGTGTGTGTAAGCCTCGAGTCATTGTACATGTTGGTAAAATCAAGTGTCCTTGTTTACAGTAAACATTGAGATTAAGAACTGAAGCACACTAACCCCTGCAGTATATCTGCAGTGAAACTATACAGGGCATGATTTTAAAGCAATGGATCTGATTTGTAGATGATTTAAAGCACGCGAATGCTAGAATAAGCATGAGAGGACATAAGCACCCTGTTTTTTATTGTGCTAATACTGGTTAGAACTGGTTTGGGGTTGCAGTCTCGTTATAGGTTAGGTTAGTGGATCAATCAGTAGTGACAACCTATCAGGGACCTGTTTGGGCGGGCTCTGTTTAGGAATATTAGGGCGCTGGGAGGAGTCAGCTTCCTCTTTTCCAGTTGTGATCTCCTCTGGATAAGTACCTCAGTGTCATAAGACTAAGCTATTATCCCTGCCATTGTTTGTTTTACCCACAATTTTCCTACCATATAATTTCTTCCTTTCCTATATTGTTTCTCCTCCATTGATTTCTCACCAGTGTATCCCCCCTCCCACACGCTCCTCACCCCCCTCTGTCTGCTCTTTTCCCTTGTCAATTATTACACCCACCCATCCTTTGCCCATCCATTATGCCGCGCCCGCGCCGCAATGCTCCCCCCCCAGCGGCTGGCCGATGCAGCCAGGCCTCTTGCAGTGGCCGCCGCTTCCCCTTACACGTGCGGCGCGCGCACTGCGCCTGCGCGTGTGTCATCAAGGGCATCGGTGGCGCCCGCTTACAGCGCGGGCCACGGCGTCCTTGCGCCCTCACCGTCGGGTCTCCAAGTCTGGCTGGCCCGCGGTGGGGGCCCTTCCCCCGTGCCTCTGGCGATGGGAGCGTTGCCGCGGTAACCAAGGCTCCCGTTGTTGGCCCCGCTCAGCTCACAGCGGCGGCCATTTTAGGTGTGCAGGGCCTGCAGAGCCCTGCGTTAATGGCCGCCGGCTGCCAGGACTCGGGGAGGGCGGGATCGCTGACCCCAGTACCTGGCCCCACATTTATAATTAACCAGGCGCCTGCTGACCCCCAGCGCTTGCGCAGCCCTTCTCCCAGTACCTCCACTGCTCCAGGCGCAGGGAGGGCGGGGCGCAACACCCCTATCAGGGTGCAAACCCCCTCTGGCATTTCTCTTTTCTCCAGCCTGGCTGGGTTGCAGGCTTCCCCTATGAGGCATAGTTCTGCTGCGGATGGACACGGCAGTGTCTCCGCTCGCAGCACCCCTATTACGCCGCAGTATGTGCTACCTGTCACGGCGCCATTGCGCAGGTGCCCCGGCGTTGCGTTTTATGGTCCTGCGCAGCATAGCCGGCCTATGCACAGCCCTGCATTAGAAGCGCAGTGGTCCCCTTATTTTGCCCAGGGCTTCGCACAGCATGCGCTCCCAACCATCCCTCCAGCATTCCCGCAGCAGTGCTTTGACCCGCAGTTGTCTCCGGCGGCGGGACAATTCGCGCATCAGGCGGTGCCGCCCTATGTGGGCCAACAATTTTAATTTATACCACTCCTACGTAGTTCCGCCTTCAGCATCCAGTTTCACACCAGGTGCCGGGCTATTTTTTCAGACAGGATCCAATCCCGCAGCCCCCTCTGCCAGCGGCCCCTCCTCCAATTAGGCCACCCACCCCCCCATGCTTGAGCCACGCACAGGCAAGGGCTTCCCCATCCGCAGTGGACCCACCCCAAGCCCCTGCAGCGGCTTCTGTTGTTCTCGAGATTGGGTCTAACACGGTTGTTCCCAGTTCACAGTATCCATCGACTTCGGCCGTCCTTTCTAGTGATGCTGCGTCTACAGAAGATGCCCAGGCGTCGTCAACTCCGAACGTGGTGGGCCTACCGCGCAACGCAAGTCAGGAGGCAGTTTCCACCGTGGTGCCAGCTACCCCATCGACTTCCGGAACAGGTGAGATAACATTGCACCACAGTAACATTGAATTGTCACACTTGGAGGATTCGTCCGACTCATCCAGTTCAGTAGAGAAACCACGTAAGCTAATGCGCTATTTCGTTCAGCAATTGAAAGGGAAGCGTAAAAGCCCGAATAGAGCACGTAGTTCTGCTGGAAGCTCGGTTCAAGATGAGACGGGCGATGCGGTGCACTGCTCTAACACTGCCATTTTAAGAGGCGTTAGGTCGAAAGTGAGGGAGCGTATTAGGAAAGGCAAATATGTAGACATGTTTTCTATTACGCATGACGCCAAAAAAGCTTTGGATACAGCTAAAACTGGGGGGGGGGGGCAGCAGCAGAGGAGGCGCGGCGCAGCTACGCGAATTGGCTTTGCGGAATGTATATTTTTGCGGCTTGCTACACTGAGACTAGGCCTGCCGAGTTTTTGAACATCCTGAAGTACTTACACCTCGTTCATAGCATGCAGTTGTCCGCTAGACATAATGTATGGCGGCAATATGACGAGGCTTTCCGTAAGAAGGAGGATGGCCAAAAAATTCTTAGCTTCGGCTATAAGGACGTATAAGGACGTGGATGTTTGGCTTGAGATCACTCAGCAAAACAAACCCACCACTGAGTAAACAGCCCTTTGTTGCCCGTGCAGGTTTCAACACGGCAGGAAAGGGAAAGTGCTTTGCCTTTAATAACGGGCAGTGTAGCAGAGGAGCCGGCTGCCGTTTTACGCATGCCTGTCTGTCGTGTGGAGGTAATCACACAGTTAAAGAGTGCAAGCGTGCAGGCGGTCAAGCAGCTGAACAGGGCGAGCAGCGGAATGCTAAATAGAGCTGTTTCACCAGTGCAATTAGATGTGCTTGAACGGTGGTTGGGCCGCTATCCGCTCAGGGTGGAAGCGACCTTTTTGTTGCAGGGTTTTAGGGAGGGTTTTCGTTTGCCAATAGTTAGGTCAGTTGCGGTGTTAGCAAAAAGGAACCTTAAATCGGCTAGGGATTATCTTGATATTGTGAGGGCCAAAGTGATGGCGGAGGTGGAATTGGGCCGCATGGCCGGCCCTTTCTCGTATCCTCCGTTAGCGGATTTGTGCATATCTCCTTTGGGCGTTCTCCTCAAGAAGGAAGTAGGTAAATTTCGGTTGATTCAGCACCTGTCCTATCCGGACGGAGGGTCAGTTAACGATGCTCTGGATCCGAAGGATTGCAGCGTCGCTTACCAATATTTTGAGGACGCCCTCCGGATAGTGCAGGAGTTTGGTAGGGGAGCGCTATTGGCCAAAATAGACATAGAGTCGGCTTTCAGGTTACTTCCATTGCAGCCCGAGTCTTTTAGGTTCATGGGTTTTAAGTTCGAGGGTTCATATTTAGTTGATAAATGTTTGCCAATGGGTTGTTCCATTTCCTGTTCCTTTTTCAAATGTTTTAGCTCATTCTTGCAATGGTGCATTCGAGCGGGTTCGGGAAAGACGGGGATAGCCCATTATTTAGATGATTTTTTATTAGTGGGTCCAGCAGATAGTGAGGTCTGCAGCGAGCTGCTATTGTCAGTGCAGGCTCTTTTTCGCGTTATGGGCGTGCCCATTGCGGTGAAGAAGACAGAAGGGCCTACCACAGTTTTATCCTATTTGGGTATAGAGGTTGATACCGTGATGGGTTTATGTCATTTGCCCCAAGATAAAGTCGCTAAGATGCGCGAGTATTTAGACTTCTGCCTCTCTGCAAAGAAAATTTCATTGAGGCAGTTGCAGTCGTTACTCGGCCTACTTAATTTCTCTTGCCGGGTGATCCCTATGGGTAGGATCTTCTGCCGTAGGTTGGAGAGGGCCACGGCGGGCGTTAAAAAAGCGCACCATTTAATTCATTTGACTAAGGAGCTTAAGGAGGACGTGCGTTTGTGGTGCGCTTTTTTGCGGGTTTTCAATGGTGTGAGGATTTGGTTACCCTAATTGGTGGCCAACTCTGAACTCCAGCTTTATACGGATGCGTCCGGTGCTTACGGTTTTGGGGCCTTTTTCGAGGGGCAATGGTGCACGGAACCATGGCCAAAAAGCTGGCATGACGCCGGTTTTACAACCAATATGCTCCTTTTGGAGCTTTTCCCAATTGTGGTGGCAGTAGAGATTTGGGCTGCGCAGCTCAGCAATCGTAGCATAAGTTTCTGGTGCGATTAACTTGGGAGTAGTTCAGTCCATAAACAATCAGAGGTCAGTCTGTCCTCAGGCTCTCAGTTTACTTAGGCGTCTGATACTTTTATGTCTAAAGGGGAACATTGATTTCAGGGCTAGGCACGTCCCGGGTGTTGAAAACGAGATAGCGGATGCTTTATCTCGTTTTCAATGGCCTAGGTTTAGCCAGCGTCCATGGCTTACCTGCTCATGTCTGGCAGATCATCGGGCCGGCATTGATGGACTTGCGTTGAGAGCTTTGGCACAGAGCACCTTAAAGTCCTCTATGGCTGCGTGGGATTCGTGGCTGGCTTTCTTAGCTGAAGTAGATCGGGGTAAGAATATTGAGGATAACATGTTGCAATTCGTTTGGATGTGGCACGAGCGTGGCCGGTCTAAGGCCGCAATGTCCGGTGCCTTAGCGGGTATTTAGTATTTTTCGCGCTTGCGTGGCTTGGTAGACCCAACCAAGTCGTTACTTCTGGCCAAGGCTTTCAAAGGTTGGGCTAGAGAGCAGGCGGGACCAGGTGACTCTCGGAGGCCGGTCGACACCGGTTTGTTGAAGAGTCTCCTGGTGGCAGGAGTAGCCCTAGGCCAATATGAAGCCATTTTGTTTAAATTAGCTTTTGTTTTGGCATTTTTCGGCGCATTGCGGGTAGGCGAGCTGGCGGCTGCTAGCAAGAGGGCAACGAGCTTCGGGATTCTTTTGAATAACGTGATGGTTAAGTTGGATTTGATCTTGCTCAAAATTCAAAGATCAAAAACTGACCAATTAGGTAGGGGGCATTGGTTGTCGATCCCTGCGCATCCGGACCCAAGCATATGTCCAGTAAGCGTAGCTAAGCGTTACAATCTACAGCGTCCGCAGGGCGGTTTGCAATGGCTAGTTCACGAGGACCTTTCACCGCTGACACGTTTTCAATTTTCTGCAGTTTTTAAGCTGTGTTTGATAGCACTTGATTTACCTGTTGAGCAATATGGCACACACTCGTTTAGGATTGGCGCGGCTACTTGTGCGGCAGCAGCAGGCTCTTCCAGCGACGCAATCAAACGGTTGGGTCGTTGGAGGTCTTCCGCTTATAAAGGTTATGTGAGAGGCGACATGCTGCCTAATTAGACAGCGCTTCTGGCGAGTTTGTTTTTTGGGAAACCCAGTGCCTTAAGCTACCCGCCGCTAGGGGGGTTGGAGTTCTTTCCACTTTTTGCCCTCAATTGAGGTTTTGGTGTTGTTCACCTCCATCTGGGTCACTCAAATAACTCAGTTTTTCCCCGCCCTTGTTGTTGGTTACTTTAATTCGAATTAAACACTAACGCTCCTTTAATAAATTTCCCCTTACAGGTTGTGGTAGGGTGTTCGATAGGGTGTGGATTGTAGGGCATTCATATGTGTTTTGGGCTTGCAGGCACCCCCTCGCTCGTGATAGCCCCGGTAATGTACGTTGGATTGGGGTGCGAGGCTTTCGTTGGAGTGGTCTGTTGTCTCTTCTTTGGGAGTCAGAGAAGAAATGGGGTGCCCCGGATTGCTTGATCATCCATCTAGGCGGCAATGATTTGGGCACGTGTAAGGGTGTTGAGATCATCCTGGCCATGAAAAGGGATTTTCAAACTATAGCTGAGCGTTGGCCGCTGGTGCATTTGGTTTGGTCGGAAGTTATTCCTCGTAGGTTCTGGAGAGGGGAGCAAGGTGGCGCGGCTTTGGATAGGGTGAGGAGGAAACTGAATGCCGCAGTGTCTCGTCATGTAGCAGGTCTGGGAGGGCGTGTCATCAAACACCCCCGTATCCGTTTTGAAGAGGTTGACTTCTACAGAGAGAATGGAGTGCATTTGGCAGGAGAAGGTTTGGCTTTGTTTGTTTCGGCTCTTTTGTCAGGCATTAGTGGCAGTTAGTGGTCCTATTAGCTGGTGGCGGCACGTTGTCTATGGACCCCGTTTTGGCGGAAAGCAGTGCTCCTCGGCGGCTCGATTTAGTGCAGCTGAACTTGGCTAGCATCCCCCCTTTGAGAGAGGCGAGTCGGTCACTGCCTTAGGGAGGATCAGGTCTCCATCTTATGGAGGGATCAGCACTGTGCTAGATTAAGGGGGGATGGTACTACTCAAGACAGCTCACATTGGGTGATGGATTCTCCACCTCCTTCTTAGTAATATACTCTCAGATGGGCTGTAGCCGAGTTAGCACTGCTTTTTTCGCCACCATGCTCGATCAGTACAATTCAATTCCTAATCTGATTTTAATAAATTTGGCTGCGACCTCTTTTTAGTTGGATAAGTTTAAGTTAAGTATGGTAGAGTAATAAAACTATGGATGACTTAAAGCACGCGAATGCTAGAATAAGCATGAGAGGACATACAGTAAGCACCCTGTTTTTTATTGTGCTAATACAGGTTAGAACTGGTTTGGGGTTGCAGTCTCGTTATAGGTTAGGTTAGTGGATCAATCAGTAGTGACAGCCTATAAGGGACCTATTTAGGCGGGCTCTGTTTAGGAATATTAGGGTGCTGGGAGGAGTCAGCTTCCTCTTTTCCAGTTGTGATCCCACCCGCCCACCCCCTATTATTGAATCGGCTTGGGCCGATGTTGTTCGTTGGAATGTTGTTTACTATGTTTTTTCTTCCAACAGGGAAGGCGCAGCTGGTGGAAAGCAGGGCTCCTCGACGGCTCAATTTAGTGCAGCTGAACTTGGCTAGCATCCCCCCTTTGAGAGAGGCGAGTCGGTCACTGCCTTAGGGGAGGATCAGGTCTCCATCTTATGGAGGGATCAGCACTGTGCTAGATTAAGGGGGGATGGTACTACTCAAGACAGCTCACATTGGGTGATGGATTCTCCACCTCCTTCTTAGTATTATACTCTCAGATGGGCTGTAGCCGAGTTAACACTGCTTTTTTCGCCACCATGCTCGATCATTACAATTCAATTCCTAATCTGATTTTAATAAATTTGGCTGCGACCTCTTTTTTGCAAATCTATATCATTGTCAGTGTCTTTATTTTAGTTGGATAAGTTTAAGTTAAGTATGGTAGAATAATAAAACTATGGGTGACTTATCGTTGTGGTCTGATTTTCTTTATTTCATATTTAATGATACTAAACTGTCGTGCTTTATTTCTCATAAACAGGGCACAAGATTGCAAAGGACAAACTACGGCCATGCCAGACCTGGGTCAAATACTTGGGACTTTGTCTAAACCCAGGGGCTACAACATTACTGTTACCAGCTGTTCCAATAACAGAGCACACGAAGCTGCAAAAAGGGGCAGCAGGTTTAAGAATAAATATGATGGTTGATCAAAGGGTGTTTTTTTCAAACTGGTGATATGCAGAAATTAATTGAGATGCAAAATTTGTGTTCCATTCAGGAAAACGCAGTCTGGAGATCAAAGGGATGTGAGCCAGAGTCCTCTGGACTCTGTAGAGATAGACAAGGTAAGCCAGTGGCTCCCAAGGCATATTACCCAAGCTTGGCTGAGGCAGCGCACGGTCTGACTCTGACCGGCTTGAGGAAAAACGTTGGGAAAACAATACTGTCTGAGTCATCACACATCCCTCCGACAGATGGACCTTTTCAGGTAATACAAATTGATTTAATTCAATTACCACCTTGCAAGAATCTTAAGTATGTATTAGTTTGTGCAGATGTGTTTTCGAATTGGATAAGAGGCATATCCAGCTGCCACTAATACTGCTGTATTCACTGACAAAAAGGCTGTACAGGAGTTTGTATGCAGATACGGTATCCCTAGAATTATTGCAAGTGATAGGGGTACTCATTTCACAGGTGATGTCTTCCAGAACATGTGTAAGTTGATGGGTAATAATAGCATCAGGACCACCCCCCAGGCCGCCTCTTAATCTGTACCCCTTTGAGATATTGTTCGGTAAGCAACCTCATTTGATTGTAACTCCACAGGATGATTTAAAGGGTAATAATGAGGTTACTGTGAGGTATCTTATAAAAATGAGTAAGCTATTGAAACAGCAGAAATTTAAAATATTGTCACCTGATATGCCTGAGACAAACTGTCATGATATTGAACCTGGAGAATATGTAATGATCCATAATTTCTTGCATTCAGGTTGTTTGACTGGTGGGAAGGACCGTATCAGGTGGGAAGGACCGTATCAGGTGCTGCTGACAAGTACGACATCTGTGAAAGTAGCCGAGAGAGATATCTGGGTCCAATCCAGCTACTGCAGATAGGTTAATCACTCGGAGGAGATACAGGGCGGAATCGAGGCAGATAACGTGGACCTGTCTATTGCGAGCCTGTTCCGGGAGAGTTGGTGACTGCAGTGGAACACTAAAGCTAGAGAAATATACAGACCACTATTCCAGCAATGGAGTGGCGGGCTGTGATTATGGGGGGACTTTCTTCCTGGGTTTTCCTCATTTTAGTATGTCTTATGATGTCTAATTTCTGTGATGGAGGACAGAGGACGGAGAGGGGAGCTGATGGTGATATCAATGGAGTGGCGTTGGGAGAAGGAGCAATACAGTCACAAGGGCAATACCTGACCAAACCCAGTACAGTAATTGTTAATAGATCTGTTATTCTGGAAACTCGGAGACAGTGTGAGGGTCTATCATCTGAGGATTATTGTATGTGTGAATTTTGTGGGTCCGTAGTCGATGAGAGATGCATCTAACGGAGCCAGCCTAAGTATAACCAGTATTGGGGTGGGTATCCTTTAGAGGATTATCATAGTATGGTGGGCAAAGTTTTAAACCAGACTGATTGTTGGGTGTGTTCTCATGTGCCTCAGGAACAGCATAATGTAGGGGTAGTGCCATTCCCATTAAATGTCTCAGAGGTCTTAGAACTGCAAAGAGGGAAGACACTGGATGGAAAATTGCTTATGTCCAAACCACAGCATTTAAACTCCACCAGTACCTAGTATACAGATCACTGTTATGTTTAAACATCACCAACTTCAACAAACCAGGAAGTTGGGAGTTAACTGGGAATAACCAGATGACGACCTTTTCACTAAGAGCTGATAACGAACCATTAAATCTTGAACTTTTACGCACAATAAGGTTAAGTGGGAGACACTTCCGGTATTGGTACACATGTAATGACACTAAAGAAATGGTTGGTAGGGTACCAGAAGGGTACTGTTCCAGGGTTATACAACCAGAAATGTCTGTTAACCAGATGGGAGAACCTGAGATAGGATCATTTGTTAGGGAAATGTGTTGGATAATCATGATGCATTCTATTCCTTATGTTCTCCCCGATGATGTATATTTTATATGTGGAAGGAAAGCGTATAAGTGGCTCTCTCCGAATTCCAAAGGTTTGTGTTATCTGGGAAGAGTACTCCCAGAGGTTGTGACCCTTACACATGGTGAAATGCTTGGTATTCATAAAAACACACCATCACCATATCTTCACACAGTATGATCATAGAGACAAAAGAAATATGATACCTGGTGATGTACCTAAAGCTACACAGTTAATTAGTGAAACAACTGGCTTTCAAGTTTTAGTCACATTGGATCCCACAAGGATCTCTCGGGGTACACTAAATTTCAGATATATTCAAGATCTTGCTAAATTAATAGATAATATCACCGAGATATATGATGACACGTTTAGGTATACAGGTAGGGAGTTGCAAGCTTATAAGAAAGAACTTGTGCAACATAGACTAGTGTTAAATTATTTAACAGTCACTGGAGGGTATTGTGTAACTTTGGCCACCCAATTTGGTGTAAAGTGTTGCACCTACATCACAAACGATACTAGCGACCCCAAGGAGGTGATAGACTGGAAGATGGACGAAATTCTGCAGTTAAAATGGGAATTTCGGAAGAACCATAATGCTTCAGTGCCTGAAGTAGAGGAGAAAGTAGAGGAATGGGTTTCTTGGTTGAACCCAGTGAAATGGTTCTCCGGTCTAGGAGAGTGGGTCCAGGAAATAGTCGCTAGCATAGGTAAACTCCTGATCCTCATATTGGTTGTCATCTTAGTAATTGGCTTATGTGTCAGCTGTGTTCCTACTCTGATGAAGTGTGGAAAAGGTACTTCTAAAACTAACAGGGAGAATGAAATCATGATGGTGGTTAGTAGCAATAATATGGATACCAAGGTAAATGACACACTGTATTACAATCCTGAACTAGAGTGTACAATCAGGTGATTGCTTAGGATTGGTCATGTATGAAAAAATATTGCAAATGTTCCTTTAAACATCCTAGTTAATGTAGTCTCCATTTCCCCCACTCCACTCTTATAGGTTCAATGAGATCTCACATCGTGCCCATGGTCCCGTATAGATCCACTGAGCGCATATAAGGGTTGTTTTACCCATTCCCAAGGTGCATTACTAATGGTTTCATGACCTGTGTCATACCGTATAGGACATTAGATAATAATTTATTATGCATGACTAACTAGGATAAAATTGTGATAGCGTCTTGTTTGCTATCAAAGGGTGGACTGTCGAAGTTGAATAATTGCATGCAACCGCAATTCAACTGTTATCGGATGATTTGGTCATCCGCTGTCTGATTTATGTTGGTACAATCCATGATGCACCATTGCGTGCGCACGCACCCATTGTGCGCACGTATCCACACATTCACACAACACTAAATAGCGAATAATATACAACACTCTCACACTGACAACCACAATATTCATGCAGGGTTTAGTTAGCAATGAGAAACAGCTTCTGTATACATGTCTGAGAAAAGTATACTGTGAGTGTTTTACATATAAATTGAAAAGCCCCACATACAGACAAGTATGGCTGTGGCAATTGAAATATAACCCAGACACTGATATGCACAATTGAATTTGTCTTAATGAGAAGTTAGAAAACAATGGTCGGAGGTTTGCTTAAGAAGTACTGACAAGTGTATTCTAAATAGGCAGAGGAAAACCTTTGAATTAGCTATCAGACGAAGTGGCAATGGCAGTCAGCTGGGGTCTCCACCCTGCTTGAAAGTGACACCGTGCACTTTAGTTTAAAAATATGTTAGAAAGGGATAATATATATATTAAATCCATCATAAATACACTCAATTGCATAACACACACACATAGACTTACAAGCATACACACATTAAATAAAACAGAAATATCGCACAGTTGCTACGTTTATCAAAGCACAAAACACATAACTGCACCACACATATTAGCGAAACTACGCAATATTCTTACACTTACACACTTACATAAAAAGGTTCCCTAGCATTAAGGTTAATATTCAAGGTTTATTCATTATTAATTATGTAATGAAGTGACTGTATTTAAGATCTCAGGTTTAGCACATGATAAGCTGACCGTGTTTAGTGCTATTCTAAGCCACTGTTTATTTGCAGACTTCCGGTTCCATCGTCAAGGAGATCGCACCAGGCATTCGCAAGATATGAATTATAGGTTAGAATGTATCTCTGTATGTAGTGTCTATTGATTAGTTAAAACGGACACAAAGAAGCTGCTGGCGGCTGAACTATTACAATACAAACTGACCTATGAACTGCATCGTAACAGGAGAACCAGGTAGAAGAACCAATGGGATTATGCCAACTTGTTCTATTGTATTGCCTATCTCTGCAAGGGTTTATATTCAAGCTCCCTGAACCTGCTAGGCAGTCATCAAATTCTTTCTGTTGACGGAGGCTTCACCTTTGATGCCGGAAATCTGGAACCAGAGCGCCTGCGTAATGTATTGACTGTACCTTGTTAATGAATAATCTTTTGCGCTAATTGTATTTAGATCACAGCGTGTAACTATCTGCTTTTTGGTGAATAATATCTTTTTGTGGTTCGGAAACCACAATAAAAGTCTGGAGAGCAATTATTTCTTGTGCGACCTATAACGCTATTTAGCGACATTTAGAGTGTATAGATAGGTAGGAATCAATACACCAGTCCCACTCCTGCCTGAACCCGTCTCCTCAGTTAACCCATTCCTGCGCAGCAATCATCACAGCAGTACCGGATTCTCCTTTTAGACATCATCACAGCTTTACCGGATTCTCCATTCAGCCATCATCACAGTATTACCAAATTCTCCTTTCAGCCATCGTCACAGCATTTCTGGATATCCCTCTAAGCCACTATTCAGCATACCAGGATATCCACTTCACTCTTAGGGGTAAATTTACTAAAGTGAGAGTTTTTTGAAGTGAGTTTTAAAAGTGATGTTGCCCATAGCAACCAATCAGATTCTAGCTATTATTTTCTAGAAGGTGCTAGTTAAATGTTAAGTAGAATCTGATTGGTTGCTATGGGCAACATCACTTTTAAAACTCACTTCTAAAAACTCTCACTTTAGTAAATTTACCCCTTAAAGTCTATCTTTTTGGGTTTTAAGCAGGAGGTGTCAGAAAAGTTATCAACATTGATGGTAGATGGCTATCCCTAGCCCATTGCATTCTGTTGCCAAAGTATTAGAGCTCGAGTCTCAAGTTATGCGGAAACTGTCAGTCACTGTTATGCTGGTAGTATGTTGTGCGATGACTTCATAACCACACAGTGCTCTCTGTCTATTGTCACTGTCTGGGAGCTGTTGTATCATGCAATACATTGCAAGGATTCCAGAATGAAATCCTTAAACATAGTGACGAATGTAGGAGAGGCAAAGAAACAACAAGTGGTAATAAAGGAGCTGAGTGTGACAGGAGTGTATGAGAGAGGAAAAGACAGGCGCATCAGAGGCACATTAAAAATTATTCAGAGATAGGAGAGTAAGGACAGGCATAAAAAGGGAGACTTAATAACCCACAGCTCTGATACTGTTTTGTTAGATCTGGAGATACTTGTGTACACGGGGATGACACTAGAGGTGGTTCAGTAGAGGACGCTATGTGCAGGAGACTGGGTTGGCGTATGTAGGTCTTGTGCATGAGGTAAGGTTGAGGCTTATGGATGCAGGAAATGAATAGAGAATGAATGGATAAGAACAGGAGTCAGACTGGGACTGGCTATTGCCTCTGGACTGGACTGTGACCGATTGGATTGGAGGGAGACAGGCTGGGACTGCCTATTGCCTCTGGACTGGACTGTGACCGGTTGGATTGGAACAGGAGTCAGGCTGGACCATTACCTCTGGACCAGACTGGGACTGGCTGGATTGGATGAGGAGTCAGGCTGAAACTGACTGTTGCCTCTGGACCAGACTGGGACTGGCTGAATTGGAAGAGGAGTCAGGCTAAAACTGACTGTTGCCTCTGGACCAGACTGGGACTGGATGGATTGGAAGAGGAGTCAGGGGGACGGACTGTTGCTTCTGGACAGGACTGGGACTGGCTGGATTGGAACAGGAGTCAGGCTGTGGCAGTGACCTCCAAATGTAATATAGTAGAATGGTTACAATCTGAATGATAGAAGCACAGGCAGTACTATAACCAGTAGTACTCAGGTGCAGCAGAACAGATCTTCTGGGAACAGAGACCGAACTCTGGAGCCTGGAGCCTAATGCCGGGTACACACTAGATGATATGTCGTCCGAGTCGGGGGATTAGACTACATATCGGGCACATCAACCACTGTGTACCCGCTCTGTCCCGGATGATGCACACGCCCTGCATGCTGTCGCTCCATTGCTGCTGGCATCTGCAAGTGTGTATGCACTTGCCGATGCCAGCACCCCCGCCGGGTCCCGCCGCACGAGACATCGGGCTGGGTACACATCATTAAGTGTGTACCCAGCATATGGATGCAGCTGAAGTAGCAACGTTGCTCTGGGAACTTGCTGGAGAAATAGGAAGTCCTTTTATCCCCCATGCTGTGCTGGAGTAGAGAATCAGATGACTGAACCTGGAGTCACAGTTGGAGGAACAGCAGTCAGCTGATTGTGTCCAACATGGCGGCGGGAAAGATTGCTGGGGCTGATGACTTAGAGGGCATATGGGGGCATTTAATTACAGGTTATGGTAGTGATGCTGAAGGAGAAAATGTGAAACTGTGTAATATATAGACTCCCTGTATAATCTAGCATTGTCCCTAAAGCCAGCTGGGTGGGTTGTACACAGTAATGAAGTCATCACTCTCCACCTACCATGGAGAGAACACTTTGGAGAAGAAAAGGGTGGACTTGTGCAACAAGAAATGGCTGACCCTCTCCAGCACACGGATAATTATTTCAGGAATACCGGACTTTCTATTTTAAAAGTCCTTGAGTGTCGCCTTGTTGCTATTTTGGAAGGCATTATGGCAAGAATCTTCAGTTATAACGTACGGTACATTTTCAATACCACGGGGAACTTTACATGTATTTATTGTTTTAATAATGCATTGAGAAATTCATTTAATCTGGCAGCTGATGGGGGATATTACTAATGTGGGGCCAGTTTTATTAAGCATGAAGGTATTTTATTTAGGTATAATGAGGGCTATTAATATATTGTAGGGGCTACACAGTTGTCCCTGAGTGAGATTTCAAGGAGACGTAGAAGAAATTACGCTTATGATTTCCTGCTACTGTTGTTGAGTATTTACTTGAAATAGGAAAATCCCTCCTAATTGGAAAGAACTAATGGACCCTGTCTATCAAATTCTAGAATGGTTCACTAGGCAAACCATTTCCAAACATGAAGTCCTTTTTGTCACAGACTATGGCAGAAGCCAGGTACTTTGAGGATTACCTTGGCCCATATGGAACAAAGATTTGTAAGCCTCATAGTGGTCAGTAAAATGTTTAGGCCTCCTAGACGCATGTCCAAGGGTCCCTTCGCACATTTTCTACCCACAGAGCCCGGGTTAAGAAACTGGGAGTACGACATACTGTAATTGTAAGTGTGACAGGTCCAGGGGCTACATAGATAATTAGTAATAATTACTGGTATGTTTTGCGATCACAATATGTTAGCGGAATCTGTACATTACATGTTAGGTCACAATCAGCAGGATAACAATATTGGAACATTGCTTATTTGGAGTGACTCATCCTGCTCAATTACTCTTATAGAGCAATGTTAATAAACAATCTAAAGTTTTCGTCTGATACTAACATAAATGATTGTGTTGTGGGATTTAACATTAGCACCATGCAATATGCTGCTCACCAAGGATTTGTTCACTAATTTAATTTTGTTGCTGTTAAGTAGTCATTGTGTACTTTAAGTTATGTTAGATTTCTATTTTTTTTAATAACATGAATAAAGCAAACCTGCAATTATAAAAGTAGGTTAACCCACCTACATTAACTGCAAAGTAAGTAGTCAAACACCACTGAATAAATGAAAGGAATAGTGTAGTGGAAAATCAAAATTTGGATTATGTAGTAGATGCTAATGGTTGCCTGAAACAATGCCAAAACAATTCTATTGAAAAAATTTGCAGATATTCATTTTAACTTTGCAGTGGGGTTGTCCATTGATACAGTTGGCAGACGGTAAATATGCTTTGCAAGTTCTTTACATCTTGTCCTCCCTTGTGGAGGCGGCTAGATTTAATCAACGCAGACGAAGGTAGAGGTTACTTTAGTTTAAAGCCAATGTTACAGCATGCTTACACATGGTGCACTATTGGAAACTAGCTGGGATACCCGGTGTTGCCCGAGTTGAAGACTGGTCCCTTAAGTACACCTGCAGCCTTTATTCGTTTACATTGTCCTTGCCTATAACTCCTTTCCATTGATCCTGAAAGGACTCCACTGTTTGCTAACACTGGTGTAACTACCATGGGTGCACCTGCTATGGTGCTCGAGCTGCCTCTGTGTCCCGCTGCTCCCCCTGCACCCAGTCACGCACACAAGGTGGACCGGTCCAGTCAGGGCCATCGAGGGGGGCCCAGGTGTCAGTGATGTTGATTTGGAGCCTGCTTGCCAGCTGATTACAGTTGGTGCACTGGCAGGCAGACATGGAGAGACAGTGCCACCGGTCGCGAGGCAAGCAGAGCTTGTGGATCAGCATTGGTGGCTCCTGATTGGCTGCCGGTCCGTGAGTTCCGATTGGCTCTTGACCGGCACCAGATTCAAATTGTGCTGGTGCTGTCTGTCCATGTCTGCCGCTGCCTGCCAGTGTGTCAGCTGTAATTAGCGGATGACCCGACCCCAAATCCACATCTGCTGGCTGCTGATGGCACACAGGGGGAGGCGAGAGGCTGCTGAAGGGACACGGGGAGCATAATGTGTAAGGGGCACTACTATGGTGTGGAATAATGTGTTATATGGGGCACTACTACCATGTGGCATATTCTGTAAAAGGCATTACTGTGTGTGGTATAATGTATAAGGGACACTACTACTGCATGGCATAATGTGTATAAGGGTCATGGGCGCCGAGAAGGGGGGGAGCGGGTACAGTTTTCCCGGGCCCGAGCTTGCTAGAGGGGCCAGGCGGGGCCTGGGTCCAGTGTCGCCCCCCCTCCCTCACAGCAGCTCAGCACACAGCTTGTGCTGGGCTGCAGTGTGAGACTTTCCCGCGGCTGCTGCAGCAGCCAGAGTAGACTACTATGGCTGTGGGGGGGAGCGATCACACTGATCGCGCCTCTCCCTGCTTAGCGCCGGGTTGGAGGGCTTAGTGGTGCTGCAAAACTGATATTTTCTTTTTTTTTCTTCAAGGGGGTGTGGCCACGCCTCCCCCTCCTTTACCCGGGCTTGCCAGGCTCTCTACGGCCCTGATAAGAGTTACTACTGTGTGGCATAACCTGAATGGGCTCTGTTTGGCATAAAATTAATGGGCACTGTGGGGAGAGGGCCTTTTAAGATCTTGCTATGTGGCCCACAAAGTTCTAGTTATGCCCTTGCATGCAATAACAGAGGGTCTGGATTTAATATGAACTTGCATGAGTCATCAAGTTTGCTCAGATGGAGGCTCAATGGATGCTTTTGCAGCTTTCACACAGGTTTCTGGCAGACTGACAATTTCCACTGGAGCCAGCACCAGAACCTGTTTATTTAAGATTTGAGTTTGTTCTAGATTGCAATCTCTGGTGAGTTTAGACATGTTTTTCATCTCACAAATTTACTAAAGACAAACTCAGGTGAGTTTGGGAGAGATTTCTCCTTTTTCACTGAAAAACTCGGGTGAGATTGCAAACTCGATTAAACTCACCATCAGACAAACTCTGAAGTACTTTTCATAAAAAATATACAACTTACTAAGAATTTACTAAGAAACAAGATTACAATTTCAAGTGTAATTGTAGCAAACTCGCAGCTAATTAGAAGTTTCAAATAGACCACCTCCTGAGCTGCACCCCACCTGCAACGCCGCATCCACAGGCAACCTACCGGTAGGTAAGTTGCATTAATGCAACAATGTGTGGGGCGCCGCCACAGTGAATCACATGCCTGAGCAATCACACCACCCATCCAATGGCCACCAAGACTGTAGACCAAAGGTCCAGCAGGGAAGACGTGCCGGTCTTGAACCGCATGGTATGGAGCACCCTAAAAGGGTCCACCAACCTTCCCCCCTGAGCCAGTCACTTACTGCCACCACCCCACACCCTCATACCCCCCTTGGGACCAATCCGGAGCAGCATTGTGCCTCTGCAATAAATGCTTTGGCCCCATACCACATTGTCCATCTCTTATTTCCATACAAACACCACATCACACTCACATCCCTACCCTGCACATCCAGAGAGCGCACCTGACCCACCCTTCTTTCATTCTGCTTTTCTAGGTAGGAACAGGTACTCCTATCACAGATGCAGCACTCTCCCCTCCCCCCGTGACACCATATCCACACACACCTAAATACACTCCCAAACACCCCGCCAACCTCAGTCACCCACATCACCCCTACTTCCACCTCCCACCCGACACCCACCCCATTCACACCCCACCCCACTGCCTCCCCCAACCACCCCCACCACCCTCCATACCCTACATCACCTTACAACCCCCTCCACCCTATTTCATACCCCCACCATCACACTGTATGAGCGCAGTTCAGAACCTTTGTCGATTAACAATGTGTGAAAGATGTTATATGAGTAAAAAAGAAACAGAAAAAGTAATATGACCACCTCCCTTCTCACCTTCTACGCTACTGCCTCTCCTCCACCACCTGCTCTCACCTTGCTCACCTTTTCAACTTATCTCTCTCCACAGGCATCGTTCCCTTATCATTCAAACATGCTCTTGTCACACCTATTCTTAAAAAACCCAACCTCGACCCATCCTCACCCGCCAATTACCGCCCCATTTCTCTTCTCCCTTTTGCCTCCAAACTACTTGAGCGGCTTGTCTACAGCCGTATCACCAGCTATCTCTCTGACAACTCCATCCTTGATCCTCTTCATTCTGTCTTTCGCCCACTTCACTCCACTGAAACTGCCCTGGCCAAAGTCACCAATGACCTGCTTGCAGCCAAATCCAGGGGCCACTTCTCTCTGCTCATCCTCCTGGACCTCTCTTCAACCTTCGACACCATGGATCATACTCTCCTCCTCCGCACCCTTCAGACCTTTGGCATCTCTAACACCGTACATGCCTGGTTCACTTCTTACCTCACCAACCGCTCCTTCTCTGTGTCTGCCTCCGGCTCCACCTCCCCCCCTTCCACCCTTCCTGTTGGTTTACCCGCAGGGTTCTGTCCTGGGCCCGCTGCTCTTCCCCCTGTACACCTCTACACTAGGAGAATTCATGAGCTCCTTCGGCCTCCAATACTACCTGTATGCCGATGACACGCAACTATACCTCTCCTCTCCTGAACTCTCCCCTTCTGTCCTCTCTCAGGTATCCATCTGCCTCTCCACCATCTCTTCCTGCATGTCTGAGCGCTCTCTGAAGCTCAACATGGACAAAACCAAACTCATAATTTTTCCCCCTAATAGAGTCTCCACTCCAGCCAATCACCCTATCACTGTTGACAACACCATCATCTCCCCTGTCACCCAACTTCGCTGTTTGGGTGTCACCCTTAACTCCACTCTCTCCTTCACCCCTCCACATTCAATCTCTGGCTCAATCCTGTCGGTTCCAGCTATGCAACATCGCTCGCATTAGGCCTTTCTTCTCCCAGAATGCTACCAAACTGATTATTCATTCACTAATCATTTCTCGGCTTGACTACTGCAACCTTCTCCTTACTGGCCTCCCACATTGCCAGCTTGCCCCCCTCCAGTCTGTTCTCAATGCTGCAGATAGACTTATCTTCCTTTCCCGCTGTTCCACTTCTGCTGCTCCCCTCTGCCAAAATCTGCACTGGCTCCCATTCCCCTACAGAATCCTCTTCAAACTCCTCACCTTCACATACATGGCCCTCTCTAACTCTACTGCTCCCTACATCTCCAACCTCATCTCCTTACATACTCCCTCCCGCTCACTTCGGTCTGCCAATGACTGTTACCTCATCTCATTCTCGTATCCAAGATTTTGCCCTTTCTGCACCCCTCCACTGGAATGAGCTCCCTCGCTCGATCAGGCTCTCTATGACCTTGCAGAGCTTCAAACGTGCACTGAAAACCCACCTGCTCATCAAAGCATACCCTTCCACCACATAACCATGTTACTATGTCTCTGTCCCTCCCGCCTCTATCTTGCTTACTTCCTGCACTCAGGTCCCCCTCTACACACTCACACCTCATGTCATCTGTCCGTCTCCCCTCTCCCCTAGATTGTAAGCTCCTAGGAGCAGGGTCCTCCTCCCCAATATCTCACAGCCTTCTCTAGCATTTCTATGATAGCCTTCACCTTCAGAGCTGTATTGTGTATGGAGAATTGTGTTGCTAATTGTTACTTGTGTTCTGTTTATATTTTGGTTAGTGTATTGTAATGTAATGTTCTGTGTACGCTTTACTGTATGTACGGCACTGCGGACCACTTGTGGCGCCCTATAAATAAAATTGAATAATAATAATATAAAGTACTGAAATAGGTGTTATATAGTGAAACCCTGAAGCGGCCCAGCCAAAACAGCTCAGGGGACCTCACGACCGAAAACCCACCCTACAACTGCCATACTATCTAAATTGAATAAGGTCTTACCTGTTATTGTGCCTTGTTCAGTGAGCAATCAGCAAATGCCAGGATCCCTATTTAAAAAAAATTAGGGGCAGGTAGGAGGGGTGCTAATCTAGGCTGAAGGAGTCTCTTTGCCTTCAAATGTATATACATAATATAGGATATATAGGAGAGGTTTCCCTAGATTGCACACCCTAACTACAAGTAATTAGTTGTGCTACCATACTGAGACTTTTAGTACATACACAGAAAAATAGAATGTAGGTGCACTATACAAACATTACTATATAAAATATAATACATTTTGCACCAAATAAAAGAGAGGTTTTGTGAATAACTTTAGCCAAAGTTATCGACTTACCCACCACATTCAGGTAACCTCATCATCGGGTAAGTACCTAATATTCAAAGGGTTCAAGTCTAAAGCCAAACCACCCCAAGGCACCACACTAGTGAAAGAATGCAAGTGTTAAAGAGTACAGGTTGAGTACAGCATATTCAACTTAGAATTGCTTGCATTGATTTGGGCCATAACCAAGAAATTTTTAAATTATTTAGTGGCCACCCCATCATCTTTACAGATAGTAATCCATTGGCATTTTGCACACCTTCAAACTGCTCATTTGGGTGCCATGAAACAAAGATTGATGTCCTGTTTGGCCACCTTCAATTACACCATTTCCTATCGCAGTGGCAAAACAAATGGAAATGCAGATGCTCTATCCCGATTGCCCACCACTGATGTCGCTGAAGAGGAAAGAGACTGTGCAGAGAATATTGAACTTCCTTTCTTTCGCTATCCATAAATAAAACAGCATATCATTGTCTTCCATATTACCGTACCTCGTACCTTCGATGACCCTAAATGGGAACCAAAGGGGTTTAAGTGGAAAAAGGTGCAGAAAGAGAGCAAGGTGCTACAGGATTTGATGAACATCATAAAAGACGACTGAACAGAGGGCCTGACTCAGACCCGCTTGCAAGCGCTATGCGCTCCCAAGCAGGTCGATGGCCGGGCAGTGCCATTTCACTCACTCCGGGGCTCGCTGCAAACAGGGCTGCTGTCGATGTTGATCGACAGCTCGCCCTGTTTTGTAGGCGTGGAGGGGGGGTGGCTGGTCAAACGGAGGCGTTCCTGAAGGAACGCCTGCCGTTTGAAAGCGGCCCTACTGACATCACGAGTGATGTCAGTAGTGAACTTCCAGCTCTATTAGAGCCGGAAGCTCACTGGGGCTTGCAGAAGTTGAGACCCTACCACAAGGGTCTCGTCGCAAGCCCGATGGTCGCGACCATAACGACCATCACCTGGCCGCTTGCAAAATCTGTGGGTGGTCACCCACAGCTTAGCAAGCGGCCAGGAGGCCGTTTTTTTTTAAAAAAAGCGGCCGCCCTGATTCAGAGAGAGTAAAGAAAGGAATAATTGTCAGAAATAGTATTGATCCAGGTACTCACCAACAAATCTCATGGACAAAGTAGACTTTGAGGTTATATCAACGAAAGCTTTTTTGAAAGGGTAACTATCATATTTCCCTTTATAAAACAGTAATCATCATGCTATATTCTACAGCCAAACCCAGATACCTGTGACTAGGCAGTCTAGGGGAGGGGGAGAAACAGGAGGAGATTAGGCTCCTGTAGTGCAGTCAGTAGCCTATGAGGCTGGTGGGCTATCCTTTTAGGAACGCCTTCTTCTGTACACAGCTTGCAGGTGAAGGCTGGGGGCAGTTGTCGCATCAACCGAGGGGCCAGCAGGGTATGCTGAGCCTGGTAGCTGCTGGAAGAATGTGAATGTGTCAGGGAATGTGTCAGGGAAAGTCCAGCCTGGTTGCATAATATGCGATGATGCTAGGCAAGTGGTAAACGAGCATACTCACAGCACGGGTCCTGTTTTGTACAAGTGTTTTAACTGATTTTAAGTGGTTTACTGTAATAAATGTGTTTTTCTTTCCACATAATACTCCAGAAAGATATAAGGCTCCCTGTAATATCCGCTGCAGGGTAGTAGAAGAGAGAGAGGTAAAGATAACATCAAAAAGCCTTTATAAGCTGTATTCTAGTGAGCGCAATACTATACAGGCAGTGCCCAGAATTTCAACAATTTGTAAATCTCAGAGCTACCATAGACCAACTGAGAAATGTAATACATTGGATAATCCACTGACTTTTTAGCCAGAATATGTTGTTTTAGGTGTTTCAAAACATTAACACACTATTGTGATTTCTCCTTTTATATTTTATGTTGATTAGAGTATATCAAACACACAATTGGAACCATTAGTGATTTGTTTTGTATGTGCTGTGAGTATACTAGTGCCCATGTCAGCACTTATATTATATTTGTAGTTTCTGTTGATCCTAGGGTAGGATCTAATACTTACTAGGCAGCTGGACATCAGAAGCACTGTGTTAGGTTTTCTGGTATATATCCTGCTTAAAGAGAAGTTCAAACCAATTATGCACTTAGAAGACTTCAAAAATTAAAACAAACTAACAATAAGAAATAACAACCACCATTTATAGCCATATTGCAAAATTGCAATATTCGCCTCATTCACTTCATTCCACATATAGCACATATAGCATGTCTCAGTGGTGTCATTTCTCCTTCTGGGCTTCCTGTCCTAGTCCAAGTACACCACAAAGCAGAGTGCAGTGACTGTCATAGTCCCAGCTCCATTCATAGACTACTGTATAAAAGCTGACAAATGCAAATTTACAAATACAGTGCAGCAGAGAATTCAGTGGACAAGATAGTGAGCATGCACTAGTCCCTGCGCCTGTCACATCGATTTTGCAAGCGCCGGGACCTGGCCAGTAGCTATGCCGGCGGTGAGTCCCCCTCACGGTGAGTCCCCCGGTGGCGACAGCCCCCTATCTCTGAGAGGGTAGCAGCAGCTGCTGGTAATTAATGTTATTGATGTTAATAATACTGTAGGAACCAAAAGAGATCCAAGTTACATCATTTTAGCTGTTTCTATACAATTTTAAAGAAATCCAAAATCAAACCAAAACACTCAAGGGTGGTTTTGCCAAAACACAACGATGATTTAGGTTCAAAACCAAAACACCAGGGTCTGTGGACATCTCTATTATTAAGTAGTTGTCACGCTTGTGTTTGTTTGTGGAAGCAAGGTCGGGTAGATGTCTGTGTTAGAAGTGGGAGGTGTATATGCAAAGCTGGCAGGCCTAAGGAAACCTCTTGACATGTGAGTAGATGCTTCCCTGACTGGGAATCGAACCTGGGTCTCGGCAGAGAGATGTCAGATCGTACCCACCAGACCACCAGGGACGTCGGTGTTGATGATGGTATGATGTATGTAGCAGAGAGGAGTGTATCAGTAGATTAACCAGGCTAAACTGGGTTGTTATTTGATAATAAAAAGCACTCTTCTTTCTTACTTGGTTCTGTAGTCCAGGACACTTGAGTGGCAGATCTTGGCAGAAGTATTTACCAGGCTTGGACTGGGTTTTCTCTGTAGTCTGGAAGCACTCTAATGTTGACAGGACCGGACACTGGAATGGATGGTAGCTGTGGAATAATCAGGAATGGAACCAGGGAAGCAGGAATGGCTGATATTACCTGAGCAGACAGGTGTATGCTTTGCACAGATGTAGAACAAATTCAGTAAACAGGAGCAGACTGGAATTACCTGTGCAAATTGAGATGCTGATCACACAGGAGTAGAATGGCAAAGACAGTCAGTGTAGCATAAACAAAAAAAAATGCACCAGTAGGATAACAATTGAATGTAGCTAGACATGGTACTGGCAATGACTGAGAGCCAGAAGATAAAATATATGCCCCAGGGTTAGCCAGGATTGGATGAGCAGCGTCAGATGTTCACGGCTGACTAGTGATTGGCCGGATCAATCAGGTGATGGGGACAGCAGTACTCCAGGGCTGGATGGATGTGAGCTGCGGCCTAGCAGGCTGGAAACAATGAACCCTGCCTCTCACAGGCATGACAGTGGATGCACCAACTGAGCTCAGGGAGCGAGCCGGCTGGCCACAGTAGTGGTAAGTGACCCGGCAGCAGGGGTAACAATCCCGGGTTGTGACAGTAGTGCAGATGAATAGCTACTTTTGGAAATATCCCTTCCACATGTTTGTTCTACCATCTATTATAAATATGGTAGAATCAGTTAGAATATATCTTAGCATTTTCTTTGTATGTCTTGGCTTATATTATTATAATTTGTGGCAAAGCTCAGTGCCTCTGATCATTTTTAAATCAATAGGAGCTTTTAGTATTAATTTTTGTATTAGATGAAAGCAACTCATTTGCAGTGTTCAAATATTGTAGTTAAAATAAATAATAATGTTCTGTTTTAGTGGCTGATGCAGTTGAATGCAAGTGTGTCTTGTGTGTTTTCAAACTGCACATGCTCTAGGGCCAAGTATACGGAAGCATGATACCCCTGGACATTGTAGTGCTGGAGGTGGCCACTTGGTGGAGCTACTGAGCATTAGGTAGGCACTCTGGCAAGGGTAAAGGAGATTGGTGGTTGTGCAGTAGAGATTGGGAGACACCAAGGAGAGGAGTTGGAGATCGGGGTGAAGTGCTACAGGTCTAAAGAGAAAGATAGGACAAGCGATGTCACTAAAGTAGTGTCGAGGGTCGTGGCCACTGTGTACCCACTGAATAGAGCACTGGGGATCGTAGCAAAGTTGCAGTGGCATGTAAGAGAGATTTTGTGCATACAGTGTAGCAGCTCTGGGGACCACAGCAGGATCTGAGGAGGCTGATAGTGAGTTGTACTGATCAAGGGAGATGTCCACACTGCAATATAAAGAGTTATACATATACTGACAATGTAACACATGAACCAACTAAGTTATGCTTAGAGGGGTCTATTTACTATGCCTTAGATGGAAATAAAGTGAACGGAGATAAAGTACCAGCCAACCAGTTCCTGTAATTTTTCCAACACAGCCTGTGACATGGCAGTTGATTGGCTGGTACTTTTTCTCCGTTTACTTTATCTCCATTCGAAGCTTAGTAAATAGACCACTGTGTCTACTAATCTGCTGAGAGTGAGCCATCTTAGAGATATAATACTACAAGTTGGTTGAGAGTGCACTAAAGACTGAGACAGGGGCGGAACTGCCATTGACAATGGAGGCAAATGCCTCCATTGGGACGTCGTTGGGTGCCGTGAGCACCTAGCACCAGCCCTGTTCATATGCATTTATTTCTGTGAAAGCTCCATCTGGTGGCAAGCCTAGTATCAGCATAACAGAACTCTGAGGCCTTTGTAGTTAGTTCCCAATGCACCGTGGGTGGGGGATAGTGGAGACATCCATCTTAGTTTTCTACATGGTCTACTGCAAACAGATGCATAATTTACTCCCCTCAGCACAGCATCATTGGTAAGAATTCTCATCTAAGTTTACCATTATTAGATCAGCTACAGTTCAGGGATGCTGTATGTTCTCAAGTTTTTTATATCATGTTTGCATATTTATTTTTATTACAATTTTACCATTATTTCATCCTATTATTATTATCCTTTATTTATATGGTGCCACAAAGGTTCCGCAGTGCCTTACACAGTACATAAATGAGCACACAAGAAAAACAGTTAATTGTAATACAAAACAATGCAGGACACGGACAAGGTTTATAAACATAGCTTAGCTGCATAACACAAGCAGGGCCTCAGCAACCAAATGTTGGGTGCCAATTGGGGAGTTAGGAGTAAATGATACTATAAGTAGTGATAGGAGAAGCACGTGAGGGACGAGGGCCCTGCTCGTGAGAGCTTACATTCTATAAGGGAGGGGCAGACAGACAGGGGCGAGACAGATGGGGTAGATAGTGAGGAAGGAGCATGGAGCAGTGGGTTAGGATATGTGTTGCGGAATGTGTATGTTTAAGATGACCTGATGTTATGTCAAAGTTAAGTCCTTCATTCATCTATCTCTATGACAGAAAATAGATTTTGTTTATGTGTTATTTACTTGAGAGATGTACAAAATAAAGTTGTAGCACTTTAATTTTTGTGTGTTGCATTTTAGCATCTAAATACATCCTTCTAAAAATGCAGCTCCTGCCATCCAAATACAGTAGTGAATACTTTAGTCCCAGCTGGTGGGTGCTATGCCATGCTCCTGTCAGTGGGTGCATCTCACATGCTAGACCCACCCTCAAACAGAAGCAGCTATACCCAACATGCTGTGGTCCCACAGGATGTTGCTGTATCTGGGCCCAGAATTTCTCTTGGCAGCCCTGGAGGTGACAGGCAGAACCAGGAGGGCATAGGGCTTAGTGGTGGGGTAGCAAGGCCATGGAGGGAGGGAGGTGGCTGAGAGTGGAGGAACAGGAAAGGTGGGGGAATGAAGCAGAGGGTTGGAAAGCAGACTAATGAGAGAAAAAAGGGGGAACAGCAAGTGGAGAAGGCAAGAGGGGGAGGATGGGGGTGGATAAAGTAGAGGATTATGTGGACACTGAATAAGGGGGGTGTTTGAAGAAAGGGTGTTCATGCTGTGGATGAGGTAATAGTAAGATGAAAACTGGAGATGAGGCTGTGTGATGTAGAGACAGTGTGGATAAAAGTTATTAAATGTTCAAAAATACAGGTAAAAGAACAGTGGTGCTGATGTAGGAGCGCAGCTTCGAAAGTGAAATATAAAGAGAGGTGTCTGAGTAGTGGGAGGAGGAATTAGTTATTAAAAGAATGATTAAAGTTGACTGATGTGATGCAATGGAAAAACGCAATACAAACAAGATTTTCTATAGCATGAAGGCAAAAATTACAATATACAGAGCCGATCCAGTCCGAGGTGTTTTGAACAACAAAGATCAATCAACAAGAGCAGCACGCAGATAGGGAAGTACTTGCAATGTCCAAGCAGCGAGTGCAGTAAGGAGTTTCCTTGATATGCATACAGCAGCAGATGGTGAATTCGGTAAGTCACAAAAGTATGTTGCTTGATGTTGTTCAGAAAGTGTTCTGGTTTTGAGGATGTTTTCCTCCAGTTTTCCTCCAGCGTAACTCCGTCTTAGTTATCAAATTGTAAATACAATTTGTAATCTAACACTTTCAATCTAAGACAGACTATGCAGCCACAGGCTTTGCAGCCTTACTGATCCTAATACTACTATTAACACCATTCTTCAGATCTTCACATATACAGATTGGATTATTGAAAAGCAGGTGTTTTGGGGCTTTATTCATCATCACTAAATCAGCCCTTTTTGCAATGTTTTCATGTTTGTTTCTCAATTTTTTGTTGTTTTCCTATTAACAAGGCTGTAATGAAGGATATATCATTAATATCTCCTTGTTACAAAATTGGCCTGATAATTTCCACACTCCCCATACTTAAGTATGGGGATGTAGAAATTGTGTAATTCATCAATTACAAAAATGCTTTACTTTCTGAATTTGATAGTGAAACTGTTCGCCATCCTGAGATGGCGTTCAGTTCCCGGATGTCTTCACAAGCTGCCAACAGCTTGTAAAGCAGCGTGTGTAGCTGTTGTCTTGTTATGCTGTGCCCCTTGCTTGCATACCTTTTCTGGCTGGGGCCCCACTGAACACCTTTTCGGGCTGTCCCTTTAGCCTGCTGCTTCCGATCCGGCTTCACGTCAGTTTCATTTTCGGGAGCTGTGCATCCTCTGGCAGAGCTTTTCGTGTGACGGCTAGGTAAGTTCCAAGCATTTATAATAAAAGTGTGACACATTCTGGACGTGATTGAACCTAACCAGTTTACCTCAAATTCGCCCATTAAGAACTCTCTGAAACCTTTTTGAAGTTTGACTTAATGGTGATTATATATATTTTTACCTTCTGTACACCTTGCACTGGTTTGTGACCCTGAATTGTTATATGCAAATGTTGTGCTAGGGAGCACTTTCATTGGTATATTTCTATGTATTCCTATTAATTGTATAGAGCAGTTTTTGGATGTATGCACTTTTACACTTGTACCTGGTTTTTATTGCGCACTTATCTATGTTTTATTTTTCATTACCAAAATTTTTTGTAAAAAAACCCCCAGCAAATTTATAACTTAATTTTCACTAAAGATAATTTTTTCATGATGAATAAAGCTCCTAATACTGTCAATTGCAGTTTCTAATTGATAATAGCCAAGAGGTGCTCTAGCAGCTAAAGTTAACAGTGTGTTTAATTGGAGCGAAAAGTAGTTTTTTGGATACTTATGAAAATATTGTTCAGGGAATTAAAGCATTATGGGGGAGATGTATCAAGCCTTGGAGAGAGATAAAGTGGAGATAGAAATATTACCAATTAATCAGCTCCTAACTGTAACACAGTCTGTAAAATAACAGGAGCTGATTGGTTGGTACATTATCTCTCTCCACTTTATGTCTCTCCAAGGCTTAGTACATCTCCCCCATAGAGTTGATGCTGAGTGTTGTCGTGTGCCTACAGTATGTGCACACTCACTATATAAACTGTATGCAGTGGTGGCAGCAGGATGTATGATACAGTGACGTGTCACTCGGTGCAGGGGGGGACGATATGTGCGCCAAAAAGGGGTATGGCTTCTAGGACAGGAGCATGTCCACGTGGGATATACAAGGCGGTGGTGACACAGTGGTGTTTGGGGTCTCTGTATAGCCTCCGTTAGGTAGGGGCACATCCTACATTATGGACACTGAAAGAAGAAAGATGCGTGGAGAGCCGCACATGCGAAGTAGCACATGTCAGCGGTCAGCGGTACTAGTACCTGGACATTAAGATAAACAGTGAGCAGAGTGCTCTCTCTAACAATTCTCACATAGGCTAAGTTCAGAGTGTTAGGGGTATATTTACTATACTAAGAATCGTGTCTGTCCGGGACAGCATTCCTGGCTGTGTTACCTTGATTTTCAAACACAGAGATTTACTAAAGGCAAACACGGGTGTAAACATGGGCGAACACACAAATACAAGTCAATACACCATCAAAACAACTCGCAAGTACTTACAATAAACAGGAATACAACATGGATTTACAAAGAATTGTGTTTATACATATAGGTTCTCCAGTCGCACTGGATATATATACGTCTCCCAAATTTTGGGGACAGTGATTACCCCTTTAAATAATGATGAAATCAAGGTGGTGCTACCATGGACATGATATTGGAACTACGGCAATAAAAAAAATCAGAATAAAAATAAAAATCCCTGCTATTGATGTTAACCTAACATATATTGCCCTGGTTAGGGGCACACCTTAAGTACTTGAAAGAATTCTGTCCATCTGACAGTGTCCCTTATACCCTTTCATAGGGTTATTATAGAGACTTAAATCACGTCTATGACAGTTAACATCAATCAAGTCTGTTGTTATATACCTGGTTATTATACAGTACCCCTGCTTTCATTCTATGGAAGTACTTATATTGTTAATATAGTCATTCATATATTGACGAGTTCGTAGTATTCTTCCTAGGTAATTCTTATAACAGGTATGACCCAATATTAGCAGGGATTTTTATTTTTATTCTGATTTGTGTGGTGGTGTATTAGAGTGTGAGAACACTATATACATATATAATTTAATATATACACCCCACTAATATCAAGAACAACAACAAGAAATTGTATGATTATGTAGGAGCGCGGCTTTGTATGTTCTTTTTATAAAACAAATCTTAAATCACATTCTTATACCTTTTCACACTATCTGTATTTTAAATTCATTTTCACTATTTTTCTTGTTATAATCTGAAGATATCAGAATCTTATTATTTACCAATAAAAGTTACGTTTTAAGATAATACTAGCTCAGTGCACCATCCTAAGACATTTCATTTCCTTCTCCTTTTTTGCTAAAGAATGGTGTTTGCAAACACAATCGTAAATGGAGCAAACTTGGACCAAAATAAGAGTTTAATAATAAATACATCACCTCGCAGCTTGTTCAGCAGAAGCACTGCAGAGATCAGTGTAATCTGTGCAGAGCTTTTGTGCTGCAGGTTAAAGAAAGAGTTCAAATTAAAAAAAGAAAAACACGTGGGGCCCATTTCCAAAAACATAACCAACCCTGGACTGCTAAGCAGGGGTGTAGCAAGGGTGGTTCCAGTGGAGCATGAGCTGCGGGCGCCAAAATGGACAGAGGACGCCATTCCAGGTTCCCGAATTCATGGGGCACTGCACAGTATGACAGCCTCCTGTTATTTTTATCTAGGTTTGTATTCTCTATATACTGAGATCAGTTTCTACATTTCATGCTCCCTCAAGCTGCCTAGGTTGCCTCCTCTCCAGCCCTCCCTCCTCTGTGATCATCTTCTGTCACCTCCCATTTCCTCTCAGATTGATTACATTGACTTCTCACCTCTTGAATTCCCTTCTCTCTAACCTGTGATCGGCTCTTTGCCCCTGTCCACTCCTGTCTTATTGGCTTCTGTCACCATCCCTCTCCTCTCCTTTTCTTATTGGCTTCTGTCACTGCCCCTCTCTGATTGACTCTTTGCCCTTCCCCTCTCCTGTTTTATTGGCTTCTGTCACCACCCCTCTCCTCTCCTTTGCTTATTGGCTTCTGTCACTGCCCCTCTCTGATTGACTCTTTGCCCTTCCCCTCTCCTGTTTTATTGGCTTCTGTCACCATCCCTCTCCTCTGCTTTTCTTATTGGCTTCTGTCACATTACCTCTCCTATCCTTTTCTTATTGGCTTCTGTCACATTCCCTCTCTGATGGCTCTTTCCTCTCCCCTCTCCCTCCCTCCATCTCTCCTCATGCATTCATTGTGTTTCAATGGACTTAAAAGTGATACATCTGAGGTAAAATCCTAAACTTCAATTATAAGGTATGAGCAGTGGTCGAAGTGGGAATTTTAAAGTGAGGGTATGGAGGCACCCTGTGTATGTACGCCAAAGGCGTGGCCATAAAACTGAGAGTGGCCTCACATCATGGGGGGGTGTCAGCATCCATCTCTCACCCTTTGCACCTTTTACTTCCTCCTTTCCTTTCTTGCCTCTGCACCTCTCAATCCTTGCTTTCTTTTCTCATCCCCTGTACCTTTGACACGTCATACACCGCTCATACAGTAGTTAGTACACATAAACATACTCATTACCTGATTCACTGCAGTACGCCTGGAACAGATGGCAGAAGAGGGATCTCCCGGGCTGTACAGAAACCATCTTCACATCAGCACATGTAGTCATGTAGAGCCAGCAGCGCAGTGTTATATTATACTGCATAGGGCAGGCAGCGCCACTGTATACATGACGGGACAGCTCCAAAAAACAAAAATCCCACACTGGCATCCACAGGAAGAAAAAAAAACTCATAGGCCCCCACAGGAAATTAATAAAACACATACTGGGAAATTATATTGTTCTGGGTGGCATCTATGCCAATGGGCACCCGATGGAGCAATTCAATTGCTGCTCTGTCAGGGACCCATTAGCTGTGGAAGACATTTCTTCTCATAGCCTACTGTGGTGGCGAGAAGTAATGTGCGAAAAGTCCATGGTTTGGGTGCCAAAACAGTAGTTTGGGTGCTGAAACAATTACTGTAGACGGGTTTCGCCGCTCATCCAGTGCTTCTGGGCGCTTCAAAAGTAATGGGTGCCTGAACACAATTGCTCCGTTGGGAGCCCGTTACTTTAGACGCCACCCAGAAGAATTGAACTCCCCCCCCCGTTGTGTGCTGAGCTGCTGTGAGGGAGGGAGGGGCGATGCCTGATGTAAACTGTACCCGCCCCCCCCCTTCTCGACGCCCATGCACAGAGGTGATGAGATACACAGGTAATGAGGCACATAGAGGTAATGAGGCACACAGGGATAATGAGGCACATAGGGGTGGTGGGGTACACCAGGGATGGTGGGGTACACTCTGCACATGAATAATAACTGTAGATTCTAGTTTTACTCATCAGTTGCTTCTGTACAGAGATGATGAGGAGGTTGGCTGATTCTGACTGGGGCTGTAAAGGTGGAGTGGAGAGGGATGAGGACTCGGAGGGAAGCAGGGAGCAGTGCAGGTGCTAGTGGATGAGTGTTAGCAAATGCTGTACTAAGGAGTGGGAGAAGCCGTCCTCAGCAATTAAGTGGCCCCAGCAGCATTAACAGCTCCAGGACTAAGACAGCTGCACCAACAGTCGTCATAGCAGACCAGTATGGCAGGCTGTCCTGTCACCGGCAGGGGGACAGGCGCACACAGGCAGGCAGCCGGCACACTCGAGGGCTCCGCAGCATAGGTGAAAGTGAGGCAGACCCGTTCCAGCAGGGGAAGGGCACAAACAGGCGGGCTAGTACAGTGCAGGTCTCCCCAGCGTGGGTGAGTGAGACCTTTCAGATGGAACACAGCTACACAAGACCAGCGGCGGTACCATGCAGGCCAGCGCGGCAAGAGTGAGGCTAATATATGGCAGAAAGAGCCTTAGCCAGCCGCACAGACACTGACTTGTGCCCCGGTGGGCAGTATGAGGGGCTGCCTGTTAGTGTAGTGGGGGACAGGCGACACAGCAGGGCTCCGGAGCATGCCTGAGTACACTGTCTGTCACTCGCACGGAAGCCACGCCTCCACTTTCCGCTTTCAACTATACAGTCCTGAATAATGATTAAAATAAAAAAAAAGACTAGCGCTGGAAGTGCCGGTATGTCATACCGTTGCATACCGGCACACTTCGAGCACTGGGTATGAGTTTAAAAAAAGTCACTGCTTTGCTATTAAAAGTAATGGAGGTGTACCCAAGCAATCTCACTGTAGCACATGTATTCTGTCAATTTAAGGTAAATGATCAGAATATATAATACAATCTCCTCTATTGACTAATAACAATGATTCTAAGGAGATAAAAGTCAGATCCTAGGTACTATACATAAAGCAGTAGCAAGGAGCTGCCCGTTGATGAGCATCACTGAAGCATTCTATTCCACCAATGGGACCTCAATGCCCAACGAGATACTGCCACTGTTTGCTGTTTTTCTCTTCACTTCAGTATTCCCCCGCAGGCTGGCCATACCCCACTGACACAGCTCAGTACAGGGAGAAAGCGGGGGGGTGGGAGGGGGGCGCTATGACATGCACTTTCTCCAGGCTCCATGGTTCCACACTACTCCTCTGCCTCTAAGTCCTTTCTGGTACAGGAAAATTGGGTGAAAAACTGACGTCGGGTTCCTCCTGTTAACCTATAACCAGCAATGGGCTGAACCATCTGAGAACAGCGGCGTCTGATTGGCTAAGAATGGTCTGACTCGCAGGAACCTTGTAGGATCTGTCAGACTTCAGGGAAGTGGTGTATATACGTATATACAGCAATGTATGTACTGCATTTCTGTGTCCATTAGGAACAGGTAATCAGTTTGTTTTTTAAGAAGACTGGATTCTACACTGAGCAGGGGACTGAGCAGCGCCAGGGAGTAGGTAAGTATGTAGTGTGAGTGCGGGTCAGTGAACGTGTAATAATAAAGTGTTAAACCTGCAGTGTCCATATACTGTTGTTTTATTATTTTCACAGCGGGGTATAGGTGCCAGTGGCATGCTGGCACTTGTGGTTCTACAAGTACTGCAGGGCAGGCTTTCTGGGACCTGTAGTTCCACTTTGAAGAACAATATTAGTATTAAATGTAATCTGTTTGGCTAGGTGAGGTATGTACAATGAACACAAATAAGGTATATTTATATACTACTTTACATATGATTAAAGCACAACATACTGTATGTACTGACAAAACTAATACACAGTGTATATACAGTATTAAAAAGTCTTCAGAAATGCAGGGTACATGATACTATTAGAATATGGTGTTCTTGGTCTGGTGATGCTTCAGACTAAGGGCCTGATTCAATAAGGAACGCAACTGTGAATGCAATAGCGATTACGCACGCAGTTCAACTGCGATAGTATGCTAATCCACTGCAATTGCAATGCCGCCACTGCACTACATAAGGATGCCCACTTTACCTTACACACATCCGTAATGCTTAGCAAGACTGCGAAAACATCGGTACAATCGAGTACCATCGCAGCCTCACGCACACTTGCACAAGCCCTGACCTTATTCAGGAATTGCTAATTTCCACATACGCTATGAGGCCTCAGGCTGCATATGGCATCGCAGTGGATAAGTTATGGACACCCCTGCAAAGGTGTTCAAACGCACTGGCACGCCTGCGTTCAGCCGACCGCCGCCTCATCACCACCCACAAATGGCACTTCCTGTCAACCACTCTGCGATCGGTTTGTTTATTTACTGCGATCGCAGTCCAGATTGCAGTGGCTGGTTTGCGCACGCGCTCTGTGATGAATACACATGTGCAGTATGAAACAATCGGCCGATTGAGTGTGTATTAGCCGCTGCGTTCCTTGCTGAATCCGTCCCTAAATGCAAACATCGAGCAGAAAGTCAGATTTATGCACTTGGTGATGATGGTAAGCATACCAGTTTCTGCAGTTTGTAGAGTCTTCCCATCTGTTCAATACCTGTTAAGGGAGTGCTGGTGGATATTGTCTTGTTGTCCAGCTGATGCTGGATGCTGACTGGTCCCTCGCGATCTCGTGTGTTTACGGTCTCTGCATGCACTAACTTTGTAGCATGGAGACCTCACAGTGTTCTGGGATTTCCGGGTTCTCCTTTTCACGAGATCCCACTGTTGTAACAATAGATGAATCAGGCGGCTATCTGTGTGCACGATGCAGCATGCAGCTGCCCCCTGCAAATGTGTAGGTCCAGTATAGTGTCTCCAACATGTAGCGGTATATAGCCTTCTTCAGGGATATGAGATTACGCCTGAACCTACCTCCTCCAGGTGTGCAGGGAAGAGTACTGAGCTTCACCCTAGCCCTGGGGTATCCTTGGGAGGGGGACCCCTTTTTTGTGAGAGTCCTACTTTCCAAGGAATACCAGAGCTGGGTATGACCAGTTTGTGTGTCTCCCCTGCTGTGGCATTACCCCCCTGGCTGGTTGAGCCCTGTGCTAGTTACTGGAAATATGGGGGAACCCTACAATGTTTTTCACCATGTTTCCAGGACCAGATTGGGCTCAAAAGTCCGGTGCTGGATATGTTTTTGGGGGGGCAGGGAGCAGCGCTATTTTATTTTAAAAAATGTATTCTTTCTTTACAATATAGTACACGTAAGCACTGTACAGATTACATTGATCTGTGCAGTGCTTCTGCTGAACATGCAGCTCACAGGCGCTTCTATTCATTTTAGTCCAAATTCGGCAGAACACACACTTGCAAACACGATTCCATACCCCATCGGAAAACATGATTCAGTCAAACATGATTCTTCGTAAATTTGTGAGTATATTTGAGAAAAACTCACTGATGTCCCTGCGATGCACAGTTTGTTTAAAACTCGGATAGACACGATTCTTAGTAAATAAGATACCCGTAAGAGTTGATGGAATTGCTGGTTGTCCAGAGTTTTGCTTGTTTTCAGTTAAATCTTTTGCGCCAGAGATACTGTAGGACTAGTGCAAGTGCATACTGATTGTGCTAATAGCTATGAAAGCAAGCATACGGATTGGGATGGTCCTGATACAGAGATGTGTAAAGTCTGTATATGGACGAATGTAAGCATTTAGGTCCGTATATGCAATTATGGCCGACTTGCTTCAGCCCTTTAGTGTTAAAGTCTAATATACAAGTGTATTTATAGGAATGACTATAAATGGCCTAGCATTACTCCTTGTTTGGGGTAATATATGGGACTTTCCAGCCTATAGTTTCTGTTTCTTCCTCTGCGGTCATTTTTTTTCAATCCTTGCACAACTTTTTACTCAACAGATAAAAGCCAACCTAAAACAGTTTGTTTTCCTCCCAATTTCTTCAGCTTGTGACCTAAAACACAAGGACATATTTCATAACCCATGAATTTACCACTAATACTGAATTAAAGAGACAAACTATGAGAAAAAAATCACAGCATCATTTTAATAAAGGTGTCATATTAACAACAAGTAATTTCAGCATTTTTGATTAGCAGTGATTTCCACTTTGCCTATGTCATTTCTGACATCCAGTTTGTGTCAGCAAATCTGGCAATATTCTGCATCAATGATGTTGCCAGCCCACATACTGTACATGTCATTAGAAGTCATATGCAAAGTGACTCCAATCTAACAATGCAGCAGGAAGGACCTGGAGGCTGCAGGTGTTGATTCGAAGGGGTGCATGCAGGCCTTAGGTCACCTATGGCCCATCACTGCCTATTCACTCCAGTATCTAAACATTTGTGACAATGAAAGTGAAGAATAACACTATTTAATGTACTGCCCACAGGCAACTCTGAAAAGAGAGAGTTAAAAGATTAATTTAGGAGCTTATTTATCAAGTGTTTTGGTATTGGTAATAACTAATAATGTGGAAAAAAACAGTTTCCACCTGATTATCACTAAACTAGTTAAATGTCCTATTTATCAATTCTAATGTCCTAGATATCTCCTGCCCTGATGGCAGGCAGGGCCGGATTAAGGGCCACATGAGCCTAGGGCTGAAAATGTTCAAGGTCCTATTTAAGAAATTGGGGGAGGTGTGACCATTGTTGTGTGGGTGAGACCAGTGCAATGTGGGTGTGACTAGTGCTGTGTGGGTGTGGACAGTGCCATGTGGGCATGTACTCCCCCCAACACTATCAGCCCCAATGTCTGCCTAAATAAGTAAAAGCAGAAACATTTTATAATTTTGTCAGGAAAATATAGATACAATTTTACTACTTGTGTTTTCTGCCCAACCTTATGGCCAGCTGGTTGCTCACCATCATCATGCTGCCATGATGATGGGCCTATTTTTATGTGGAGTCCTGGAGCTTTAGCTCCATCCGCCCCATTGTTAATCTAGCCATGATAGCAGGCACTATTTATCAGACTCTGAAAACTAGAAGTGTTTTGAGCTTTACTCCAATAGCTAACACCATCTTCAGATAGTGTTAGCTTGCTCTATTGGAAGATAAGCTAGCTAAGCTCTACTGGAGCAGGGACTGATGTGAATGGCTAAATATTCTCTGTAACAGTGCTGCGGAATATGTGTACACTATATAAATAACTGGTAATAAATAAAATAAATAATATATGCATTTGGGGTGAGCGGGTTCAGATTTCTGAAATCCGAACCCCCCCGAGCCCCCCGATCCGAGGCCGATCCGAGTCAGGCTCGACTTTTCCCGCCTGACTCGGATCTGAAATCGAGGCAAAACGTCATCATCCCGCCTTCCGGGTCTCGCGGGTTTTGGATCCTATATAAGGTACCCGCGTCAGCGCCATTTTCTCACTCGGCTGTGGACAGTGAAGAGGGAGGGTGGGAGTTAGGGCTGGCTGGGCTGTGTAGTGTAGTGTAGTGTTGTAGTGTAGTGTAGTGTAGTGTAGTGCAGTGCAGTGTTGTGCAGTGCTGTGCTGCGCTGTGCTGCTGTTGTCCATAGGGGCTGTGTCCACTACTTCAAAGTCCATAGGGCTGGCTGGACTGTGTTGTGTAGTCAGTTGTCCATAGGGGCTGTGTCCACTCCAAAGTCCTGTGCAGTGTCCCAGTCCTAAAGGGGTGTTGTGGTGTTGTCCAGGGGGTGATCAGTCCGTCAGGGGTGCCCCCCCAAGTGCTAAAAAAATAAATATTTTTTCTGTGTTTGTGAATTGTGTGCACTGTGGCTGCACGTGCATCAACAAAGGAGCAGCGCCAAGCGTGCGCCTGTGTCCCATAAGTAAAAGGCCGGCTGGCTTGTCCGTTAAAGGGTGCTGTAACCCCCAAAGGGCACTCCAAACAAAATAAAAAATATATTTTTTTGTGTTTGTGAATTGTGTGCGCAGTAGCCGCACGTGCATCAACAAAGTAGTGCCAAGCGTGCGCCTGTGTCCCATAAATAAAGGGCCGGCTGGATTGACCGCTAAAGGGTGCTGTAACCCCCAAAGGGCACTCCAAACAAAATAAAAAAATATATTTTTTCTGTGTTTGTGAATTGTGTGCGCAGTAGCCGCACGTGCATCAACAAAGTAGGGCCAAGCGTGCGCCTGTGTCCCATAAGTAAAAGGCCGGTTGGCTTGTCCGTTAAAGGGTGCTGTAACCCCCAAAGGGCACTCCAAACAAAATAAAAAAATATATTTTTTTGTTTGTGAATTGTGTGCGCAGTAGCCACACGTGCATCAACAAAGTAGTGCCAAGCGTGCGCCTGTGTCATAAGTAAAGGGCCGGCTGACTTGTCCGTTAAAGGGTGCTGTAACACCCAAAGGGCACTCCAAACAAAATCAAAAAATATATTTTTCTGTGTTTGTGAATTGTGTGCACTGTGGCTGCACGTGCATCAACGAAGGAGCAGCACCAAGCGTGCGCCTGTGTCCCATAAGTAAAAGGCCGGCTGGCTTGTCCGTTAAAGAGTGCTGTAACCCCCAAAGGGCACTCCAAACAAAATAAAAAAAAATATTTTCTGTGTTTGTGAATTGTGTGCGCAGTAGCCGCACGTGCATCAACAAAGTAGTGCCAAGCGTGCGCCTGTGTCATAAGTAAAGGGCCGGCTGGCTTGTCCGTTAAAGGGTGCTGTAACCCCCAAAGTACACTCCAAACAAAATAAAAAAAATATTTTCTGTGTTTGTGAATTGTGTGCGCAGTAGCCGCACGTGCATCAACAAAGTAGTGCCAAGCGTGCGCCTGTGTCCCATAAATAAAGGGCCAGCTGGATTGACCGCTAAAGGGTGCTGTAACCCCCAAAGGGTACTCCAAACAAAATAAAAAAATATATTTTTCTGTGTTTGTGAATTGTGTGCACTGTGGCTGCACGTGCATCAATGAAGGAGCAGCGCCAAGCGTGCGCCTGTGTCCCATAAGTAAAAGGCTGGCTGGCTTGTCCATTAAAGGGTGCTGTAACCCCCAAAGGGCACTCCAAACAAAATAAAAAAACATATTTTTTTGTGTTTGTGAATTGTGTGCGCAGTAGCCGCACGTGCATCAATAAAGTAGTGCCAAGCGTGCGCCTGTGTCCCATAAATAAAGGGCCAGCTGGATTGACCGCTAAAGGGTGCTGTAGCCCCAAAGGGCACTCCAAACAAAATAAAAAAATATATTTTTCTGTGTTTGTGAATTGTGTGCACTGTGGCTGCACGTGCATCAACGAAGGAGCAGCGCCAAGCGTGCGCCTGTGTCCCATAAGTAAAAGGCTGGCTTGTCCATTAAAGGGTGCTGTAACCCCCAAAGGGCACTCCAAACAAAATAAAAAAACATATTTTTTTGTGTTTGTGAATTGTGTGCGCAGTAGCCGCACGTGCATCAACAAAGTAGTGCCAAGCGTGCGCCTGTGTCATAAGTAAAGGGCCGGCTGACTTGTCCGTTAAAGGGTGCTGTAGCCCCAAAAGGGCACTCTAAACAAAATAAAAAATATTTTTCTGTGTTTGTGAATTGTGTGCACTGTGGCTGCACGTGCATCAACGAAGGAGCAGCGGCAAGCGTGCGCCTGTGTCCCATAAGTAAAAGGCCAGTTGGCTTGTCCGTTAAAGGGTGCTGTAACCCCCAAAGGGCACTCCAAACAAAATAAAAATATATATTTTTTTGTTTCTGAATTGTGTGCGCAGTAGCCGCACGTGCATCAACAAAGTAGTGCCAAGCGTGCGCCTGTGTCATAAGTAAAGGGCCAGCTGGCTTGTCCGTTAAAGGGTGCTGTAACCCCCAAAGTACACTCCAAACAAAATAAAACAATATTTTCTGTGTTTGTGAATTGTGTGCGCAGTAGCCGCACGTGCATCAACAAAGTAGTGCCAAGCATGCGCCTGTGTCCCATAAATAAAGGGCCGGCTGTATTGACCGCTAAAGGGTGCTGTAAACCCCAAAGTACACTCCAAACAAACTAAAAATATATTTTCCGTGTTTGTGAATTGTGTGCGCAGTAGCCGCACGTGCATCAATAAAGTAGTGCCAAGCGTGCGCCTGTGTTCCATAAGTAAAAGGCTGGCTGGATTGACCGCAAAACGGTGCTGTAACCCCCAAAGGGCAGTCCAAACAAAATAAAAAATTGTTTTCTGTGTTTGTGAATTGTGTGCACTGTGGCTGCACGTGCATCAACAAAGGAGCAGCGCCAAGCGTGCGCCTGTGTCCCATAAGTAAAGGGCAAGCTGGCTCATTTCTTAAAGGGTGGTGTAACCCACAAAGTGCACTAGTCTCCAACAAAAATAAAAAATTATTTTCTGTGTTTGTGTGCGCCTTAGCTGAACGTATATATCAATATAACATAAATGGAGGACCAAACTTTCTCCGATAAAAATAAAATAGGGAAAGATCAAGAACCACTTCCTCCTAGTGCTGAAGCTGCTGCCACTAGTCATGACATAGACGATAACATGCCATCAACATCGTTTGCCAAGGCCGATGCCCAATGTCATAGTAGAGGGCACATACAATCCCAAATGACAAAGTTCAGGAAAATGAGCTTGAAAAAAACATTTAAATCATCTGAAGTGAAACGTAAACTTGCCAATATGCCATATACAACACGGAGTGGCAAGGAATGGCTAAGGTCTTTCCCTATGTTCATGACTAGTGGTTCAGCTTCACATGACGATGGAAGCCCTCCTCCCACTAAAAAAATCAAACGAGTTAAGCTGGCAAAAGCACAGCGAAGAACTGTGCGTTCTAAGAAGATATCACAAATCCCCAAGGAGAGTCCAAGTGTGGTGGTGGTTGCGATGCCTGACCTTCCCAGCACTGGACGGGAAGAGGTGGCTCTTTCCACCATTTCCACGCCCCCTGCAAGTGCTGAAAGGAGCACCCACAGTCCACTTGCTGATATGCAAATTGAAGATGTCACTGTTGAAGTACAACAGGATGAGGATACTGGTGTAGCTGGCGTTGAGGAGGAAGTTGGCGAGGAGGATTCTGATGGTGATGTGGTTTGTTTAAATCAGGCTCCGGGGGAGACAGTTGTTGCCCGTGGGATGAAAAAGCCCATCTCGGTCATGCCTGGGCAGAAGACCAAACATTCCACCTCTTTGGTCTAGCAATATTTCTATCCAAATCCGGACAACAACTGTCTTGCCATATGTACCATATGTAAAGGTGGAATAAGTAGGGGTAGGGACGTTAACCACCTAGGAACATCCTCCCTTATACGGCACCTGCAGCGCGTTCATAAAAAGTTACTGTCAAGTTCAGAAACTTTGGCTAAGACCGTAAGCAGTCCAGGGACACCTAAATCCCGTTGTCCTGTTGTATCCAAGCACCTGCAAACCACCTCGTCAACTCACTCCTCGTCAATTTCCTCCTTAGTCAGGATCGGAAGTAGTCCTGCAGGCCATGTCACTGGCATGACTGACTCTCCTATCCGGGATTCCTCTGGAGGATCCTGCATTGCTACGCCTACTGCTGCCGCTGCTGCTGTTGCTGCTGCTGGGAGTTGTTCATCAACCCAGAGAGGAAGTAGGAACACCACTACTTTTACTAAACAATTGACGCTCCAACAGTCCTTAGCAAGGAGGATGAAGTACGACAGCAGTCATCCTGAAGCAAAACATATAACTGAGGCCATGACTGCTATGTTGGTGTTAGACGTGCGTCCGGTATCCGCCATTAGTGCAGTGGGATTTAGACAATTGATGGAGGTAGTGTGTCCCCGGTTCCAAATCCCGTCTAGATTCCTCTTCACTAGGCAGGCGATACCGAGACTGTACAGAAACGTCAGAAAAAGTGTCCTCAGTGTCCTGAAAAATGCCGTTGTACCCAATGTCCACTTAACCACGGACATGTGGACAAGTGGAACAGGGCAGACTAAGGACTATATGACTGTGACAGCCCACTGGGTAGATGTATCACCTTACGCAGCAACAGTAGCAGCGTCACCAGTAGCAGCATCTCAGAAACGCCAGCTCGTTCCAAGGCAGACTACGCTGTGTATCACCGGTTTCAGTAAGAGGCACACCGCCGACAACCTCTTAGAGAAACTGAGGGAAATCATCGCCCAGTGGCTTACCCCACTTAGACTCTCCTGGGGATTTGTGATATCTGACAACGCCACCAATATTGTGCGGGCATTACATCTGGGCAAATTCCAGCACGTTCCATGTTTTGCTCACACAATAAAGTTGGTGGTGCAGAATTTTCTGAAAAGCGACAGGGGCGTGCAGGAGACGCTTTGGGTGGCCCGAAAAATTTCTGGCCACTTTTGCCATTCAGCGACAGCGTGCCGAAGACTGGAGCGCCAGCAAACACTCTTGAACCTGCCCCGCCATCACCTGAAGCAAGAGGTTGTGACGCGGTGGAACTCAACCATCTATATGCTTCAGAGGATGGAGGAGCAGCAAAAGGCCATTCAAGCCTATACATCCACCTATGACATAGGCAAAGGAGGGGGTATGCACCTGACTCAAGCGCAGTGGAGAATGATTTCCGTGTTGTGCAAGGTTCTCCAGCCCTTCGAACTTGCCACACATGAAGTCAGTTCAGACACTGCCAGCTTGAGTCAGGTCATTCCCCTCATCAGGCTTTTGCAGAAGCAGCTGGAGAAAGTGAAGGAGGAGCTAAGATGGAGCGATTCCGCTCGGCATGTGGGACTTGTGGATGAAGCCCTTCATTCGCTTTGCCAGGATTCCAGGGTGGTCAATCTGTTGAAATCAGACCACTACATTTTGGCCACCGTGCTCGATCCTAGGTTTAAAGCCTATGTGGTGTCTCTCTTTCCGGCCGACACAAGCCTGCAGAGGTGCAAAGACCTGCTGGTGAACACACTGTCAGCTGAAGCGGAACGTGACACGTCAACAGCTCCATCTTCATTTTCTCCCGCAACTGGGGCTGCCAGGAAAAAACTTAGCTATCCTAAGCAACCCGCTGGCGGTGATGCAGGGCAGGCAGGACCAAGTTTGGACATCTGGTCCGGACTGAAGGACCTGGCAACAATTTCTGACATGTCTACTGTCACTACATATGATACTGTCACCATTGACAGAATGGTGGAGGATTACATCGGTGACAGCATCCAAGTAGGCATGTCAGACAGTCCATACCTGTACTGGCAGGAAAAAGAGGCAATTTGGAGGCCCCTGTACAAACTGGCTCTATTTTACCTGAGTTGTCCCCCCTCCAGTGTGTACTCCGAAAGAGTGTTTAGTGCAGCCGGGAACCTTGTCAGCGAAAGGCGTAGGAGGTTGCTTCCACAAAATGTGGAGAAGATGATGTTCATAAAAATGAATTATCAGCTCTTCCAGGGAGACCAGCCTCCAGAACGTACAGAGGGACCTGTGGTGGTGGATTCCAGTGGGGATGAGTTAATACTCTGTGAGGATGAGGATGTACACAACACTGAAGAGGGTGAGGAATCGGTGGATGAGGAGGATGAAGACGACATCTTGCCTCCGTAGAGCCAGTTTGTGCAGGGACAGATTAATTGCCAGCTTGTTTTGTGGGGGCCCAAACGAACCAATCATTTCAGCCACAGTTGTGTGGCAGACCCTGGCGCTGAAATGATTGCTTTGTTAAAGTGTGCATGTCCTGTTTATACAACATAAGGGTGGGTGGGAGGGCCCAAGGACAATTCCATCTTGCACCTCTTTTTTTTCTTTGCATTATTTACAGTTTGGGGCCTAGTTTTTCAAACTGCCATCCTGTCTGCCACTGCAGTATCACTCCTAGATGGGTCACGTGTTTGTGCCGCCCACTCGTGTCGCTTAGCATAGTCATCCAGCTACATCGGTGCAACCTTTTGGACTAAAAACACTATTGTGAGGTGTGAGGTGTTCAGAATAGACTGGAAATTAGTGGAAATTAAGGTTATTGAGGTTAATAATAGCATAGGAGCAGAAAAACCAACACATTCTGTGATTTTAGCTGTTTTTATGCTTTTTTAAAAAAAAATACAGATCCAAAACACAAAACCCAGAACCCAAAACACGGAAGGGTGGTTTTGGCAAAACCAATCCAGATCCAAAACACGAAGAAAGATCCAGATCCAAAACCAAAACACAAAACACGAAAAGTGGCCGGTGCACACCCCTAATATGAATTTATATAAAGGTATCCAGTGTGAGCTGCTTCCTGTGGCTCTAACTGTGCACATGCTGCTACAAAATATGTCAGTGTAAATGTTCACCGCTATCATTAGTTGTGAAAGTGTAGCCTAAAGGCACACATCCACTAGAAGACAGGCAAATGTCTGCACAATTACGACATTGTGATCGTGCAGTCCTTTGTCAATCTGTGATGTGCCTACACTGAACAAGCAGTCGTTCAGTGTAGGCACATCCATCATCTGCAAACAAATTGAACCTGATATTATCGTCAGGTTGTACAACATATTTGTCCAATTATAGATCTCTAAACGACCAGAGGGAGCACGCATCACTGGTCATTTTAGACATTTTTCTTAACAATTTTCAAACGATTTGCGAACGATTGAACGATAACGATATCGTTCAATCGCTCAATTTAATAGTCTAGTGGATGTGTGCCTTTAGGAGCAGCTGACCCAGCTGGGTTCCCGACTATAGATAGACAGTAATTAGATAGGCAATGTCTAGATAGACACAGATGTTAGACAGTCAATAGTTAGACAGGGACAAAGGGTCGACAGGTACAAAAGTCAGACACACTAAAGTTCGACATGCAAGAAGGTCGACAGGTATAAAAGTTCGACAGGGTCAAAAGTTCGACATGAAAATGGTCGACACAAAAATGATCAACAATATTTTTTTCTTTTTAGAGTTAGGTTTAGCTTTCTGGAGGGTTAGACACTTACCCAGAAGGTTAGGGTTAGGCACCAAGTAGAGTGTTAGGGTGAAGATTAGGGCTAAAATAAAAAAAATTGTCGACCATTTTTGTGTCGACCATTTCGTGTCGACCTTTTGACCCAGTCGACATTTTGTACCTGTCAACCTTCTTACATGTCGAATGTGTATTTAAATGATAGATATCCATCACAATCTGTTGACATGGAAAATGAGAGTTTAGAAGATATGCATGGTCTTTTTAATCGATTAGAAAATGTATGTATCAATGAAACTAAACATAGGTGGGATCAGATTCTGCTACAAAAATATTTGGACCAGAATCTCATCCCAAGAGGATTGAGGTTTTTAAAATCACCTACTTTTTATGATGATAAGCAATTTGTAGAGAAATGGAATAATACCATAGATACCTGTTCTAAAAATCTGATAAATCTAATAAAATATAGGGAATCCAAGGTAAAAAGTATACAAGAAGAAATAGAAACAACACAAGAATTACTTAAGGGATTCTCAGAAGACCCAGCATTTATAGAGAGAGATACTAAGGTAAATAAAAAGATTGAAGATATTGAAAAATTAATTATAATAAGGAAAAATGGGAAACTCAATAGAGATAGACAGGATTATGTCAAGGGTGAAATACGCTCCTTTAATAGAAAGAAAGGATTAGGACCCAGTACAGAGTATGAGAATGAATTGAAATATACTTGGAAACCCCAGAGGAATTACAGTAGGAACAACTATAGAAGAGGTAACAATTTTGAACAGCGGTATTACAAGAGACAACCCCTTAGAACAGCATTTAAACCATCAACACCCCTACCACTGAGGAACAGATTTGAGGTATTCAATGATCAGGCATCCCCTAGAGGAAGGGCAAATTTTGAATTAAGGAAAGAAAGAGGTGATGTTAGATTGAGAGGAGGAATTGATGAAGAAGAAATAGAATATGAGACAGAGCAGCAACATTTTTTGGGGGAAGGACACAGATATCAAAGAAACCCGGGTCGGATTCAGTTAGAACAAAAGTGGGTTTCAAAACGACTAAGAGACATAGAAGGAGGGGAACCAGAGGAAAAAGCCAATCAAACAAAAAATTAAAGATTAAATTAAATACCAAAGTAAAGGGTATATTCAATTTATCTTCAAAACAGTTGACAGATGATGAGTTAAAATTACTGGAAAAGGGTTTGAACTTTGCACCCGTGTCAAAACCTAACCTCTTTAATTTATTTATAGACTTTAACAGATACATTAGGACCTTAAGTAGGAAACGGTACTTTGCCATAAAAAATCTAAATAGAAAAGATATCAATGGAGCCCCTATAATTCTTGATAGGGAATATGACAAATTAGTGGAGATACTGGAATCCTTGGACACAGGTAATACACAAAATATTACAGTATATGATGTAAATAGAGATTCACAAACTGTCAAGTCCAATAAATTTAAAGCTAAATCTAATTTTTATCCATTACAATACAGGGGACCTTTCATTGAAAGCTTTTTTAAAGCAACAATGGAACAATTTAGAGTTTTATGTGAAAAGGCAGAAAAAGGTTCCATTAGAGATAATTTGAGTAAAGATTAGCTTTGAAATATGTATGTGCAGATCCAAGTGTTACAATCAAACAAGCGGATAAGGGGGGGCATCATCCTTTTGAACACTGAAGACTATCTAACAGAAGCTTATCGACAGTTGTATAATACCTGTTTCTATGTAAGGCTACAGTTGGACCCGACTGAGATTTATAAGAGACAGCTTAAAGATATGTTAGATGATGCTCTAATTGAGAATGTGATCTCAAAGGACATTTATAATTTTCTTTATTCACAATATCCAGTGGTTCCAACATTTAATTATCTGCCAAAGATTCATAAGTCTTTCACCTCACCCCACGAAGACCTATTGTCTCGGGGGTGGGGTCAATGACTAATAATCTTGTGGCATATGTGGATAGTTTCCTGCAAAAATATGTAAAATCTTTAAAATCTCATATAAAGGATACTACACATTTTTTAAATATGATAAGAGATGCAGAATGGAAACCCACTTACCTTCTGATCACCTGTGATGTGGAATCGCTTTATACTAATATTGAACAAGTATTGGGCATTAAAATGGTGGATTATTATTTAACATGGGACGACACTATTACGGACAAAATAAAAAAAATCATCTTTGCATCTATACATTTTATTTTTTATCACAATTATTTTCTTTTTAATGCACAGTATTTTTTTACAAATACGGGGTACTGCAATGGGGACCAGGTTTGCCCCGAGCTTCGCCAATCTGTTCATGGGGAGGTTTGAGGATGAGCATATTTGGGGGAGCTGCGGGGCGAACCTGGTCCTTTACGGTCGTTATATTGATAATTTAATTTTCATTTGGGATGGGGATTTGGGTTCAGCAACCAAATTCACAGATCAACTTAATCACAATAATTATGGTCTCAAATTTACCAGCACTATACATGCCACTCACATGATGTTTTTGGATATTGCTCTTTTGGTGGTGGACAATTGTATCACAACGGAGACGTATATTAAAACGGTGGATCAGAATAGATATTTGAATTTTAATAGTACTCATCATATTAATAGGAAACGTAATATTCCCAAAGGACAGTTCCTCAGATTAAGGAGGAACTGTTTGTTTACTGAATCCTTCTCTAAACAAGCAAAACTTTTATATGATTAATTTTTAGATCAAGGTTATCTGATTGATCTCTTGGATCAGGCACTGGTACAAGTAAGGGAATTAGATAGATCATCTCTTTTAGTCAGTCAAGATAGAATCCCAGTAAGTGAGAGTAACAAAGCCAAGGACAGAACAGTAATGTTTGTGACACAATTTAATGCAGAAGCACATATGATTAAGAAAATAATAAAAAGGAATTTTCATATTTTAAAATTGGATGATGTCCTGAGCAGTACTGGACTCTTAGGGCCTGATTCAGAGCCGGACGCTATTTGTGCTCGCTCGTTCAGAAAAAGGGGCCGGCTATTTAAATTGAGCGCTCGCTCTTTGCGGTCTGTTGACGCCTCTATGTCTGAGCGAGTGAATGAAACATGTGCTCGCTATTTTGTAAAGACGCCCCCTGGCCGCTCGCATCCTACGTCATCTCCGCTATTTATTTGATTAATCGAGTACATCGAAAGGCATCTGAACTGCTCGCAGTGCTTGTGGTAGGTTTATCCTATCGCAATCATTCGAACAGTTCAGGCTAAGAAACAACCAAGTGACGTGGTCGATGACGCTGCTTTGTTAATTATGCACACCCTTAAAATGCCCGTTTTGACCGTTTGGCACGCCTGTGTTCGGATCACCAGTTCCCGTTTTCAAGCACCTTCCCCTGTTACCACCCACAAACGCCTCATCCTGTCACTCAAATTAGCAGGCACTCGCTATTTGGCGAGCGCTCGATTTCTGACCGCAATGACTGGTTGGCGCATGCGCATTATGACCCATACGCATGCGCAGATGTGCGCACATCGCTCGGAGCGAACGAGCAGCCGCTTTTGAGCGGCTCTGAATCAAGCCCTTAGACAGCAATGTCATCTTCAGGAAATCAGATAATCTGAAACAGAAGCTTGCTCCAAGTTTCTTCAGAGGAAAAAGGGCAAATAGTGAGAAGAACATTAGTACATGGATTCCGGAGAGACCAGTAGGGTTCCTTCAATGTGGGAAAACGGGGTGTTTTACCTGCAAATGTTCGAACAGGAAAGATGTTGAGTTTTATTCTTTCATGACAAAGGAAGTTTTTTATATTAAGAGTTGTTTGAACTGTAGAACAGATTATGTGTTATATGTGATGGACTGTAGGCAGGGCCGTAGCTAGGGTAGTGCGGCCGGTGCCATCGCACAGGGCACCACAGGTCAGGGGGCGCTGTTTGGGCCTGTCAAATTTCTGTTTATTATCATTCTTGCTTGTAGCTTCCTCTTATTTCATCCCCAGCATCCTCTGGCCTCCCCTGTCTCTTCCCTGGCCCTTCCCCATGAAGCCATGGCCCTTTTTTGGATGCATTATGTCCCATTGAAAAATGAGGGGGGCGCCAATGCTCTTTCTGGCACAGGGCACCAAAAAGTCTAGTTACGGCTCTGACTGTGGGTGCGGCTCTCAATATGTGGGCCGTACCACCAGACCATTACATATAGATTCATGGAACACAAGAGGAATGTGCTTATGAACTCCAGAACTAATTTTCTGTTTAGACATATTACAGATTACCAAAAGGGAAATGTAGCTAATATTATGATCAAGGCAATAGAACAGATGAAAATGACAAAAAAGGGGGGAGATAGGTACAATATATTATGCAGAAGAGAGGCCTTCTGGATCTATAGTTTAAAAACATTATGTCCAGGAGGTCTAAATGACTCAATTGAACTTAACAATGTATATAGTGAAAATAGGAATAAACTCGTATTTCTGTATTGGGGATGTTTTTAGAAATGAGTTACCCAACTTTGAGTGATATATAAAACCAATGTTTAGAAAATCTGTAAGGTATTTATAAGATCATTAAAGAATATAAGAGAATGTTTTAGGTTGTCTATATCATATATTAATAATTTTTAGTAATAGTATTGATGTATTATTTTCAATTTTGTGATGGATATATGTGTAGTATATATCATTGTGGCCGACAAATTGGCAATTAACCAATTAATATAATTTCTAAAAGGCTGCTAAGATATAAATAGAATTGCCTGTTGAAGCTGAATAATTGGCTGAGACAAGTTCAGTTTAAAATTTAATCGCAGCAACGCCATCTTGCGACTGGCCACAAGACGCCATCTTGAAAATGAGATCGCAAGATGCAATTTTGCGAATGGCCGCCTAAGCGCCGTTTTAGATAAACTCACATTTTAGTACATGTAGCGATAGTACTATTAGCACCATGTGATTGCATTTTTCACCATTTCTCATACACACATTAATACGCACAATTGCGCTGTTAACTAGTCGCATATTAGCGTATGCATAGGACTTTGTATGAAACCGCTGTTTTGTTAGTTTTATGCACACGCATCTGCCCCAAGTTAACTAGCGTCCTTATATCAAACCCTGAATACCTACCCACACATTACATATTCACACATAAGGTTCAATAAGCTTTAAAGTGTATGATTTAAGTTGGTTCAGTTAGTTTAAATGCTGAGAAATAAAGAGATTTGATAACTAAGGTATTATACATGCTAAACAAGTCATGTTTGGTCTTGTATTGATGCGTACTCTTTTTACAGTATTCTGGTGTTATCGGTGGGGAGGTCGCATCATGCAAACTGAAGTTATGGATCGCAGAGCCTACAAGCAACAAAATGTATATTTCATGAACAACTGTTAGAATGTTGCAGGGGGCATGAAGAGGAAGACCCCCAGCTGTTAGAGGCAGGGAGAGTCTATTTGAACCAGACTGTTAAATGTGCTGTAACAGATGCTTCTCCCCTGGGAACCAATGACATCAGCAACTAACTTCCCTATTGTCCTGTTTATTCTGGGGGGGTATAAATATGTGTGCACGAACGCTGGTTCTCAGTCTTCGTGCTGAACGCTGTATGACTAGGGGTCTCTTGCTGATGCCTATCTCCGGGTCCGGAAGCGCCTGCGTATGTATACTGTACTTGGGTCTGTATAATTTTCCTTTTGCACCTAAATTGTGTCTAGATCAATTGCGTGTAACTGTCTGAACTTTTACCTGAATAACACTTGTGCTTTGGAACCACAGATTCCACGTCTAAGTCTTTATTTATGGTATGACTGCGTACGCAAATTAGCGTAATCCTTAGAAGGTATAGGCAGGATATTAGAAGGTATAGGAAGGTGTGTATAGAGGTTCTGATCCAGTATCATTAGGCCATTAGAAGGTGCCAGTATATAGATAAAAGATACACAAACGGCCACTGGAATATATGAGAAACCAGTTTGAACACATGAAAATGTGTTAAATTCCATAGATATGAACAAATGGAATATAAATGGCTGCTGGAACACAGGAGAAATCATCTGGAACACATGATGAAAACAGAAATAGTCATCCAAAATGGCCTCTGGGACGCATATGACGTCAGCTGGAAAGCATGAAGCGGAAGTAGCGGCAATGTAATCCGCGATTGATGGGAGGAGATACAGCAGGATTGAGTCTTGCAATCTTGAGGCAATTAAGGTGGTTTAAAAGCCCCATCCATAGTATGGGGAGCATTCTGTCTGAGGAAGCCGCTGAAAATCAAAGAGAGGTGGGGAAACGCGTTACACAGTATACACAAGCGTGTACACTCCACGCTGCACGCAGCAAGGACCTTTCAGTTTAAAGTGCACTGAGGCTGGGAAGGATTACTACAACCTCCTCTGCTAAGCTCCTAGTGAGTATCATCATATGGATATGTGATTTAAAACCACTAAGAGGACTGAGTCATTGATATTTGCACCATAGTGTGCTGATCATCTAAGTGTTGGACTGTATGTTCCTTAAAACTACTAAAAGGACTGAGTTATTATCAATTGCACCTCAGTGTGCTGACCACCTGAATATTGGAAATTTATCATCGTTGTTTATACTATCTTAAAACAACAAATGGATGGTTGGTCATTTATATAAGGGAAATAAATTATATTTCACCTTAAAAACTCTGGCCAGTGGAAATACAGAGGAAATTACATTATTTTCAATTTCCCACTGAAGAAGTGGATGATAGGAAAAAAGGATCATTACTAAGTATTAAATCCATAATAATTTCCAGCAGCCTTATAAAAAGCAATATCAGCAAATGCTGGCAATTGAAAACTGTATGTTTGCCTTTTAATGTGCTATTTTTGTATGTGTGGAGCAATTAGATACTAATCGATAGTACCACATTTATGGTGGTTTATTATTAAAAACAAAGAGCAATTCTAATCAATTGTTATTTGGAATAAGTGAATTATTGTCTATATGTCTGCTCATTCACAAATTGTATAAGTTATATCCCATTACTGTCTATTTTTCTGACTATTTTATGGCCAATTTCTATTATTGATATATTATTATTAAATACGTATATTTTGAATTGAATTCATTGTGTGGACAATTCAATTGAATTGCAGCGCTGTCTGTTACACGGTATTTTTCACTTACCCAGATGGTTAGGGTTAGGCACCAAGTAGAGTGTTTGGGTGAAGATTAGGGTTAAAAAAAAATGTAAAAAATTGTCACCATTTTTGTGTTGACCATTTTCGTGTCGACCTTGTGACCCAGTCGACATTTTGTACCTGTCGACCTTCTTACATGTAGAACTTTAGTGTGTCTGACCTTTTGTTCCTGCCTAACTATTGACTTTCTAACATCTGGTGTCTGTCTAGACATTGCCTATCTACTTACGGTTTATCTCTTACACCACACCTGACCCAGCTTGGGGCCAATGAAAAACAGCCATGAACCCCATTCTAAAATCATCATGTACCATTAGGTTTTGGGATTTTTATCACAATGTTACTAGATAGGCTCCTGAAAATTAGCATACTAATCTAAAAGGTTCAGGATTTTTCCTAGAAAGTTCAAGGCAGACAATGTCGATCCAGTGACAGAAATCCAACTTATATAAACAATAGTAATGTTAAATAATAGATTATTCTTTAAAAAAAGGAAGCAATTACAAAGCTGTCATTCATTTCATCAATAAGAGGGAATGTACAGCAAACTTGGCACCTCAGACTATGAATAAATAATAAGCATAAAACTATTAATTGGAAAACAACCTCTTCCGCAAAATACAACTTCTTTTGTCAGAAATCTATTTCAAAATGGTGCCAGTAATCACATACACTGTTCATTCCAGGTCAGTGTGCCAGTTTAGTATATAACTCGGTTTGAACTTGCCAGTGGGAAATCACATTCCCAAGGCATCATCGTGTAGTCATTTAGGTACATAGAAGGCAACACTGAGTTCTTACTTTGTGCATTCATTGTTCTCACAGTGAGCTCTGTTACAACACAGCCCAACGCCCATCGCTGGAAATGACTGGGAAACGGTTAAACTATCTTCAAATAAGGAGAAGTTGAAACTGTGCATTTGGGAAGTTAGCTATATTGACAGTATTATATATCCAGTATAACATATAGATTAAGGGACAGGAAAGTCCCTTTACACAGTTAGAAAGTAAATAAACTTACAAAAAGTAGGAGATAAAGTCAATGGTTTTCCTGATACTCATGAGTGCTTTACTGAAGAGAAAGAAAATCCACTGTAGGGTGAGATAATTCCTTCTCCTCTTCTCCCTATGCATTCAATTATTAATATTAATATTATTTATTACAGTATAAACTTTTATTTATAAAGGGGATCGTGAAACAAACACGTCACACACAATGATATGAAAAAGATAAAGCTTATCTGGTTTTAGAGGAGTCTTTCTTGTGCTGCATCAGCATCGGCCATATTGGAAAAGCTGTATGTCTGGTGTTTTCCTTTAGCATTATGGCCCGGAAAACAGAACCAGGATAGTTGTTTTCACCAAAACGGAGAGTGGAGATCACCAGTGGATGAACACAGATGGAGATGGTAATGTCGGTTGACAGCAATCGTGTTGTGCTACATAATGAATTAAATAGTAGAAGGAAGCATGAAACCCATTTATGGACAGCACAAATGATGTAGTTGATAGCATTACTGCTTCACAGCAAATAAGATACACACAAGGAAAAGGAAGGACATCACCCAAACTATTACTGGAGAACCAAGTCCCCGGTCACAGTGTGATATTGCACCTATAGAAGCCAGCTTTCCCCTCAGGTCTGCCCTCAGGGCCTTGCTCCCAACTCTTATCCCGGGTACACACTGAGACAACTGGCAATCGTGACGTTGTTCAGGATGATTTGCCTTCACCCTGGACATTGCATGATTGCCGGATCACTCGTTCCGTCCTTCATTAATATGCATGGAGCCGCATCTGATATAGTCAGCTTTGATGTGCAGCACATCAAACCTGATGAGGTCGCATGAAACTGCGGGAGCGCGTATACACACTGTACGGTTTGTCGTTCCGATTTGGACAAATCAGAACATCATTGCTCCAGTGTGTGCCTAGATTTCGTCGGTGGCTTCCTGCTTGTCACAATTTCCATCCCACATCATGAAACTACCCCTTTTGCATACAGCCCTGACCACACTTAGGTGTTGATGCTGACCTGGACCACTGTCCATGTCCATTTGCATAGCATAAAATCCACAAATTTGTAATGGGCTCGTCCACAATAAAGCTGTATGCTTGTGCATAAACGCACATATAAATGCCAGTTTGCTCGCATCTGACACATAAGAAGCATCTATCTCACATAGGCCAAGTACAGTAAGGGCGTTCTTGTGTAGAAAGGATGCAGACTAGCACAGAGGGGCAAATATTCCTGTCAGAAGTTGTGTCAGTTGCAGGTGCCCAAGGACTCCAGGAAATACATGGTGCTGATGATAATGGTTGCCAGCTCTAGTTAACTGCTTCTGATTGGCTGATTGCAAATTCACCTCTAAAGGCGATTTCTTTAGTGATTGTGCATACATTGTATGATTTGCGGGTGTAATTTAAAACACATTTTTAACTACTCATTTGTAAATACTATATTACAGAGGGTTTTTATTTAAATTGAATTGAATAGCAAATGTATTTGTCAATAATAAACCTAATGTTATCTGGGTATAAATATACCTGATGTGGATGTATCTTGCTTTGCCTACACATCAACATATGGGCATAAATACTGTACAATATCTTTATGTGTGGATATTTAGAAATTAATATTAGATGTTGCCTATGTGGCTCAGCATCAGCTCTTTTAACACTGAAGACACAGGGAGGCGCAAGAAATTTTCAACTATTAATCAAAATATGCTCAGACACTAGTCAAACAAACCTTTGAAATAGCTGTTTATGCACAACACATGACTCCGTCTTATGTGCTTGATGATTTAATGCCTAACAGGCAATTAAGACAACACCCCCCTCCCCTTCCACACACACACACACACACCAAAATATGATCTCCTCAAATGTGGAGAATAGTAGTGCAAATAAACAAAGAGAATAGTAAGGTGTATAAATACCTCTGACAGTAGAGTTCTGCCATACAGTACAGCTGCAAGACAAAGAGAGGGGCTGCTGTTCTGCCCTGCCACATCCCAAGGTACCGATGGTGGGACAGCATCCTCAATGGCTCTGCACCTTCAGCCATCACTGAGCCCGTATACCACACAGACTGTGATTTTACACAAATAAACCTTTAATATAGTTTTAGTTATAAAATATTTTGGTTAGTCATTTATGTACAGGACAACATTTACAGTGCACATTTATGCTTATTGTATACATCCACATGTATGCAGAGCCCCCATACAGGATTTCATGGACTATCTCCCTACAGGGCCGAAACTAGGATTTTTGTCACCAGGGGCAAGACAGTAATTTGGCGCCCCCCATGTAATTCCCCCTGCAGTAGTGCCCATATTGTAATGCCCCCATAGTAATGCCCATATGTTAATACCCCCATAGTAATGCCCCTGTAGTGCCCACCATACAGTAATGCCCCTGTAGTGCCCATGCTCCCATATTAATGCCCCTGTAGTGCCCATGCTTTCATAGTAATGCCCCTGTATTGCCCATGCCCCCATAGTAATATCCCTGTAGTGCCCTTACAGTAATGCCCCTGTAGTGCTCATGCCCCCACAGTAATGCCCCTGTGGTAATGCCCCTGTAGTGCCCATGCCCCAATAGTAATGCCCCTGTAGTGCTCATGCCCCATTAGTAATGCCCCTTATTGCCTATGCCCCCATAGTAATGCCCCTGTGGTAATGCCCCTGCCCCCATAATAATGCCCCTGTAGTGCAGCTTATTAAAAAAAAAAATACTTACCTTGAACCCCGCTCCTGCATCCAGCGTCGCGTCCGGTCCGCCGGCTGGTCCTTGGAACTATGGGGGAGATGTCATGACGTCTCCCCCATAGTGCCCGTGGGGAGAGCCGGAAGCTGGAGTTCGGGAGAGAACTCCAGCCTCCGGCTCCGGCTAAACCGCATCGCTGCAGAGAAGGAGCCGGGCGCTCGCTGGTAATAAATATTACCAGCGGACGTCCGGCTTGGAGCCTCTCTGCAGCGCCGGGCTGGAGGTCACTGGCACCAGGTACAGCGGCTCACCCGGTGCACGTGCACCTCCAGCCCCCCCCTAGTTGCGGCCCTGCTCCCTATGAAATGTGTGTGGTCATTGCATTGTTTCCTTTATGTAGAACTGAAAGGAAATATTATTCTGCAAATGGTGTAAAAATAGTTGTAATGTATTAAACTATTTGTGGTCCTGCACCAGTTTTAAATGAATATTAGTAGCCTAATTCAGAGAGATATATTTGTAGTAGCCCCAAACTCTTATATCTAAATTAGTATATTTTTCGAAATATTTGTTAATGATCTGTAATTAATTATATCGCTGAGCTGCTACCGATAACTGTAAAATGTACATGTATATAACACAAAATAAGAAACAAGGAGAGTATATATAACGGTGCACTTATAGGGTCAACATCTTAATTATTTCTTTAACTCTGAAAAAATCTATAAAATGCAATAAATCTTTGAATCTCCTCTGTTCTGCGCCTTCTGTGCATGTGTTGTACACCGCTGCGTCTTTCCTACAATCCGTCCTAATGAATGGACCTGCCACTGAGTCTCCTCCTATAATGGCGGCAGCATACAGACCCATAAAAGCATAATTCCACTATGCCACCACCACATACTATTGTAAGTATCCCACTGCCATGACTGCAGTATAATACAGTGTAAGAGTGCATATATACCAGGCACACCACAGTGCCCAGCAACCCTACAACCGCTCCTGGCTACAACTGATACCTGCTATTAACCCTGTGTTGTCCTGTTCCGTTTTCTACCTGCTTTATAAACCTTCACCTGGTTAAGTCATCTCCCGTGTGGACTAACCTCCAGTTGCACACCCCAGCCACTTACCACCTTAGTATCTGCCAACAGTATATGCGGTTTTACTCTTCTAGGCCCTAACTGTGCTCAACCTTGTCTACTGTCCTGGAACCTGCAGGAGGCTCCCGATTTTTCAGGTAGCTCCTGCACCCCTAGAAGAGCAGGCACTTCTCCTGCATCCAGCCCTCTTCCTAGTGAAGTGGGCAGAATGGGGAGAACTTTTCCTGGAGATCAGCGGTCCGCGAGTAGGGGACGGAGTCTAATGATGCGAAAAACCCAGTTAAAGTAAATAGAAGAGACAGGAGAGAGGTAGTAAAATAGAAATACAGATCAGTGTATTGTAAAGAGACATGCTAAGAGGACATATATGTAGGAGGGTACAAATTTATAGTTTGAAGAGGGGCGACAAACATTCTAGCATCTCCCTGCCTATGGGAGTACTTCCCTTCATTCTCACTATGCATCAGTCCCATTATAAGACAAATATGTAACAATAAAAATGATACAATGTGAGAGAAGTAACTTAATCATCTTTATTATATATAGCCACATAGGGCCTGATTCAGACTTGGGAATAGAGTTAGATACTGTATCTGTCAACTGATCATCTTGGTAAAACCATGCTGCACTGCAGGTGGGACAGATTTAAAATGTGCAGAGAGATAATGAGGGGTATTCAATATGGGAGCGAAAAGTCCGTGCTGGACTTTTCGCTCCATATCAGAGATTTTCCTGGGATAAAGTATCGGGCGCGCGCCCGCTTTATCCCCATATTCAATATTCAACAAAAACGGGAAGGTGCGAAGTGGGATCTGCGTAAAAAAAATGAATTTTTCCTTGAATAAATTGTAGGACCCCCCTAAAGTTGTAAAAACATGGGGGATCACTATGGGTACCCCCATTTTAGCCTGCAAATGAAAGTCGGGGATTTAAATAGCCGCAGCAGGTGTTTTTTCCTGACATTGAAGAAGTGATGCGGAAGAGCACTTAGGTTATTTTTTTCATTTTTTTAAGTGGTCCCATCAAATTTGGGGTGCATGAAAATGGGTACTAGCATATTTTTATGTCCCTAAAGTAAGTTTTAAAAAATTCTGCAATTATGCACCAGCCGCTATAATTCTATTCTAGAAAACACCTGCCGCATACTTGCAGAATAGCCCTGAACCTATTTCCCTATTGTTTAACAATTTTTTCCAATTTTTTTTTTCACCCCAATTTTTTAATTAATTTTTTGGGGTGTACCTATTTTTTTTTCTAACTTTTTTTGACACAGTTATTTTTAAAATGTCATTCCCAGGGTTGCAGGCTATTTTTTTTAAGCCTGAACCCCTAAACCCGAATTCTGCACTTTTTTTCGCCACCTATTCAGTGGTGAAAAGTCATTCCCGTTTTTTTTTCAAAGACTTTTCGAACCTGCGAAAAGTCTTTGAAATTGAATACAGTGTAAAACCAAAACCAGCGAAAATGACGTAATTTTTTGCAAAATTATCGCAAAAAAAGACTTTTCGCTCCATATTGAATACCCCTCTTGGGAGGAGTGACATCTAAATTGTAGAGTAATAATTAAGCTGTGCCATATTTGTGGGCTACATGCAAAATCAGCCAGTATTTACCCCACATGTAAAATTTTTTATGTATTTACACCCCTTGCATTGCAATATGGTTTGTTCAGGTTCACAGTTGAAAGAGATATCTCACTCTATTCCCAACTCTGAATCAGGCCCATAATCCACAAAACAAAACAATATTGATTTCATTTTTCTGCACTAATGTTTTTGCTTCAAGAGAGAAAGGTATTGAAATATGAATTGTATATTAAATGACTAAATCACTGTGATCCCTATTCAGACATAACAACATATAGTAGAAACTTTGCACTCACTTTAACTCCAGGGTCGGATTAAGGGGCACATGGGCCTGGGGGAGGAGGTGGAGGGCAAAAAAAACAGTATTAATGGGCTATATTGAGAAGGGGAGGAGCTGTGACCAGTCCTGTGTGGGTGTGGCCAGAGCCATGTGGGTGTGTAAACCCCTTACATTATTAGTCACACTGTCTCCCTAAATACATAAAAATAGAAAAATTGCATAGTTTTGTGAGAAAACTGGAAAAATAATTGTAACACTGTAACACTGATTTATGGTGGACTGTGTGTCTGGGTTGGGTATGCCATCCCGGTGCTGATAATGCAGGTGGTCAGAATACTGGCAGCATAATCCTGGTGCTAGAAATTCTGATGCATGCAGGTAAGTATTCTAACCCTTCTCCTAACCTAATCCACCTTTCCCGCAGCCTAACCCTAACCCAGGGCTCAACAAAACCTGGGGGCCAGGTCACCATGGTGACCAGATTTGGCTGCCTAGCGACCAGATTGAGGGCAACCCCCTGCCGCCGCTAGTGTAGTGCAGACCACGAGTGCATAGGGGGGATGGCCACTACTGGGAATACTGTATGGGGGGCCGCTACTGGGGCACTGTACAGGGTGGGGCCATTACTAGGGGCAATGCATAGTGGGGACTACTACTGGGGTCACTGTATAGGGGGGCTACTACTGGGGTAATGCATAGGGGGGACCACTTTTGGGGGCACTGATTAAAGGGGCACTACATAGGGGACCACTACTGGGGGCACTACAGGGGGCTTGTATATGGGGACCACCACTGGGGGCACTGCATAGGTGGGGGGGCCGCTACTGGGGGCACTGTATGGGGGGCTGGCTGCTACTGGGGGCACTGTATAAGGGGGGGTGCTACTAGGGCAATGTATAGGGGGGGCGCTACTAGGGGCAATGTATAGTAGGGACTACTACTGGGGGCAATACATAGGGGGCACCACTTCTGGGGGCACTGTATAAGGGGCACTGTTAATGGGGCACTACTGTTGGCACTGCATAGCGGACCACTACTGAGGGCACTGCATAGGGGTGCCCAAAGCATTTTCTTGCACCTGGGCCCACCGCTCTCTAGTTTGGCCACTGCCGGTGGTGGCTTTGCTTGCCTGAGATTTTTTGGCTGCGGAGGGGTAGTCTTTCTGGGGGTTGGTTGCCTGGAGAGGGGGGTTAGCTGCTCAGTAATATGGCTGTGGGAGGGTGGTTTACCTGGGGTACCCCGTTAGTGGTGTGGCCATGGGGTTTGGTTGCCCGGGGCCGAGGTGCTCAGTAATGCTGCCCCAGGGGAAGGAGGGGTCTGGCTCCTACACTTTTATCCTGGCTCCTAGATAACCCTAACCCCTACACCTTTCACTAATCCTAATACCATCGGGATTGCAGCCGTCAGGATTCTGGAGCCGGGATTCTGACTACTGGCATTGTGTGCAACAGTTATAAGGTAAAAGCTGCCTTATAATGGATTACTGCTTTCAATTTAACACCTTGCCAGAATCACTCTGGTTGCATAATCTTGGAACTTCTTATACAGCCCCTTACATTAGAAAACAATAAAATGAATGTACTGTATGGATAGTTTTTCAGTTTTATTAAACTTTTCTATATAATAATTGAACTGGAAGCTTAGATCTTCAAATGTAATAGACCCCGCATAAAAAGCAGAAAATGCAGTTGTGAGCTATCATTAGGGTTGTCAGTAACCCCTATAAGTATCCCTGTTTTTTTCAGACTAAGTCAGAGCCAATAACTATGTCATTGGTTGACTGGCACTACTCTAGCATCAGGACTGCGATCACACAGATCCTCAAGTCCTGATATAGCGAGTTGCAATTTCAGAATAAAAAGGACAAACTTACACAGAAATACAGTATATTATACTTACAGTATTCTGGTCAGGGGATAATGGCAGGAAATGAAGGTCCATGGTTTAACTTAGAATTGGTACCCTCCAAAGTCTGACACAGAGCTCCCTTACGTTTTATTAACTTTTCCACCCAATCCCCCCATAGTGAGGTCATGACCCTGATGACCAGTTAATAACCCAGGGTCAATGCCATCACCGCCCACGGTAACGTTTAACCTAAATTCAAATATTTTTACTCTACATAATTTCCCCTTTGTAGTGGCCACATGAAATATGGAATGTTCACATTAATCTCTAATATTTAAGCTATAAACTAATTGTAAACAAGACTGCTCTGGGATGCGTGATTAGTTAGATACCTAATTTCTCACAAACCAAATGTCCCAGGTGAAACCAAATCACATCTCTGAGATCCGAACCCGCTCATCTCTAATTGTTATTCCTCAAGGTATATGGGTACCATTGGACCCCTAGAATAGCTGCCTTATACTTTTCAGATGTGAACTTGGAGGGCGCCCTATTCACTTTGTACTAAGTCCTCCTGCCATAGGTTAAGAACAGTCTGAGGTAACTGACTAAAGTGGACATTTGGGATTAATCTAAAATGTTTTGTTTAATAAAAAAAAAAAAAAAAAAAAGGTTTTGGTGTATGAACTGTGTCTCTACTTACCAAAATCTCCTCAGATGGTCCACTCACTTCTGTTGCCTCCTCTTCTCCCTCTCGTTTAGCCATCAAAGTTATACAGACTGGCGTTGTGGCTCCTGATCACTGATGAAAGTGGTCATGTTGTAGTACCACAGCGTTGATTGATAGAGGTCATCTTGGAATCGTCCACTTTCTTACGTTCCTTCACGTACACCGTCCTTAAATTTTGGATTTTCTGATGGACTGTTTTGAGGGTAACATCTGAAACAAACTTTTCGGTGTACTCCAGCAACTCCTCCAACGCTGCCAATTTTTGGGACTTATTGTGATATTGTCTACAGCTTATCTGCCATAGACATTCTTTGGACTACAGGACGTCCAGGAATACAGTGACAAATTCTCACTATCCATAGACATTCCTAGGAAGGAGAAAAATATGGACATATACAGTTTTAGCAATAATTGTAAATAGTTTTGTGATTTTTAATATTATTTTTTTTCATTGTCAGGTACATTTTTAAGTGTTTGTTCATGTTATGGTGTTTTAATATGTTTTTTTTACAGGATTTTAATATGTTTGTAATGGTATTTTAATGTTTTTTTACAGGATTTTAATATGTGTGTTGTGGTATTTTAATATGTTTTTTTGCAGGATTTTATGGTGCTATAATATATTTGTTTATGGTGTTGTAATATATTTGTTTATGGTGTTGTAATATATTTGTTATGGTGTTTTAATATGTTTGTGGTGTTCATATTTTCTAGGTATTTAATAGGTGGGCCGTGACATTGGTGGGCAGTGGGTGGCTCACATTGGGGCACAGGGTGTATAATGCATGACTCAGCCACCGCACACCTCATATAAGTTGACAGTGCTGGGTCATGCATTTATAGGGGGACAGTGGGTGGCTCACATTGGTGGGTAGGTGGGTGGCTCACATTGGGGGACAGGGAGTATAATGCATGACCAAGCCACTGCATGCCTCATATAAGCAGGTGGTGGCTGGGTCATCCATTAATAGGGGGACAGTGGGTGGCTCACATTGGTGGGCAGGGTGTATAGTGCTTGACCCAGCCACCGCACACCTCATATAAGCGGGCGGTGGCTGGGTCATGCATTTATATGTGGACAGTGAGTGTCTCACATTGGAGGGCAGTGGGTAGGTGAGTGGCTCACATTGGGGGGACAGGGTGTATGACCCAGTCACTGCCCAGCTCATATAAGCAGGCAGTGGCTGGGTCATGAATTTATAGGGGGACAGTGGGTGGCTCACATTGGTGGGCAGTGATGGTGCATCACTGCAGCAGTAAACCATTATGCTGCACAAGATGGTGATTGGATGTGTACATCTGTCAGTCAAGTGACATAACGTACAATGGATCGTGCGATACATCGTGAGTAAAAAATACTCACGGTCAGCACCACATCATGTCCCAGATTGGCAAATCTGCCCTACAGCATGGTAGATCTGAAGATGCGATGTCCAACCTGTGGGTACGCGTATCAGCATCATGATCGTGGAAACGATTTGGGCATATTTTACACGATTTGTCGTCACGATTCGTCGGAATCGGGCAAATCATGTAAAAAATCGCGAAGTGTGTAGGCACCTTAAGGTTGCTCCAGGTGACACTGCTGCAGAGCTTTTGTTGCTCTGTGTGGCCGTACCACTCACACACACCTAGTTATAGCCCTGGTCACTGTGTCTTTGTATGCAGCGGCTGTGCTACAATATGCTAAAGTGGCAGGAAGCATCTTGTTTAAATAGACACCGCCTGCCAGTGTGGCACCCCAGTGTATAATGAGAAAGAGCCCTTTCTCTCACCCAACTAGTTACAGGTTATATGCAATTTCATGTATGTACAAAGTAAGCATAATATATATATATATATAGCTAATCTAGTTGAACAGCAATTCATGCATTTACACTATATTAAATTAGTTAATAAATAGGTTTGTTGTGCTGTTTTGGGCACCCTTAGCCCCTGTGCTCCCAAACTGTTTAGCTGTTCCCCTCCCCCCTCCCAAGTGAGCTGATGGGCTCGTCTCAACTGCCACAGCTCAGCTATGCTGCAGGGAGTCCTGGTGACAAGAACTCTGCTACTGACTAAAAGAGGGGAGCCCTGACGGCACAAGGGGCATATGCTGGACATTGTGAGACACTCTGTGACCAGTGTATGGGTCCAGCGGGAACAAAAGCCGGCTCTCGCATAGTAGGGCAGAAGTTTATATAAGGTCCAGCAATGGACCGCTGGTGCAGTGCACCTGAGGCAGTTAAGTGGAGCGAAGCTCCTGTGTTAAGGGAGCAACATCCGATCTGTGTTAGCTGGAGGGCAGGATGGGGCTGGAGTGTTACTGGCTGATGTAAGGAAGCTGCCAGGGACACTAAGGGGTCTATTTACTAAGCAGTGTTAGGAGACAGAGTGAAAAGTGATAAGACAGTTATAAGGTGCCAGCCAATCAGCTCCCAACTGTCATTTTTCAAACACAGCCTGTCTCCTGCTTAGTAAATAGACCCCTAAAGGAGGAAAGCAGTGTCATCGGGACCACCAATGAATCATCCCCCTGGGGCTGGTGACTGACTGCAGGGGAGATTGCTGTCTTCCTCTGAGGTGCTGGTATTCCTGATAACGACTACAGGGAACATTTCTGTCATCTATTATTAAACACCACGTTTCAGTACAAGCCTTGCAGTTACTACAGGCAGTATCCATTATTAAACTCATCAGTCCTAGCTACAAGTCATGGTCAGTTTTCTCACTAAAGTTGCTTCCTCTGTATCAGCTGAGGTAAAAAGGGACTAACCATTTTCTGAGGTAAAACTAGTGAGGAAAGGGAATACGAAGCTGAACCTCTCGCAGCTATAATAAAGGGACATCTAGTCTACACTGCTGGAGATATCCTAGAAAAGAAAAAAACTATTTTCAGGACTTATCGATAGGCCTGCAAGGGATTATAAAGTATAAGTGACAGCACACTAATAGACTATCTTATGATGCTCAGTTTGCTGTATAGGAAACCTTGATTTCTGTAAGGCCATTTCACAGAAGTTAGACAGAGTCAGGTCTCTACAGTATCAGCACAGGCCCGGGCTTGCAACTTCCTAGTTTCAGTACAGTTATTAATCAAGAGGATCAGAAGTAATATAAATATTCTGAGGTACCCATCCCTTCTAATGTGCACCAACGAAAGGTTACTGGCCAGAGGCTAAGTGGCTCGAGGGACATTTTGGGACTTACATATTAGTTCAATCTAGTATGAGAGTAGAGTCATTATATTTGTTGCATATAGAAGCATTAAGATATTTTGTTAATCCATTTATATCACAGCGCAAGAAAGAAGCATTCCAGCTCTAATAAATTTGTGTAATCTTTATTGCTCACAGTGTGTGTGACGAGTTGTCTTATGAAATTGTTGAATCATATGTACGGTGCGGCAATTGTTATTCTGCTGAATTGTTATATCTTACTTTTAGCTAAATCTTATTGCCTGTACCTATATTACAACACTTAGGAAGTGTAAAAGAGAACCCTGAACGCAGAGTTGTTTGGTAAGCAATAGATTACACCACACCTAACATTACCTGTGCATTAGGGGGTATTACACCAGCTTCTGTAATCCCATGCTGCCTTCAGAGATGCAGCAGCAGATCACTTACTTGACTATAGGATATCTGAGTAAACCTCCAGGTTACTCAGGATATCCGGTGTAATCTTGCTGCAGAGGCCAGGAAATCTGCATTAGCTGACACGCCCCCATTTTCAAGAACGCAGACTGTCACCATACTCTCCCTGCCCCAGAAATGGCGGCAGCATGTCAGCCATGATACAACATAGACAGGGGTTAAAGTGGGCCAGAACATGGCAGAACTGAGTTTCCTTCACTTCTAATTGTAGTTCGAACCAGTTCCACCTTTGTCCGCCCACTTTGCCTGGCTTTAGAAACTGTCAGCTGTGGGCTGCAGGTCTGCGGCTGTCAGTCTGAATGAGCTCCGTTTTTACTGGCTAAACCTGCCCGGTTGTCACGCCCTCTGTTGCCTGGTTGGCTTGACCCCTTTGCTCATCTGGCTCACCCAACTTGCTCGGCTGGCCACAGGCACGGCGCTGACCACTTCAGTGGCATCACGCGGGGGGTGCGGGCTGCATCCGGGTCTCAGCTGCCGAGGTATGACACCAGAGTGCCGACTCCCCCTCAGTGAAAGGAGCTGGATGCTGCACTGTAACATTACGTGCAGCACTCAGCTCCTGACAAAGAGAGGGAGACGGGCACAGAGTGATCCCTGGGTGCAGTCCGCAAATCAGGGACCCCCCCCTCCACCGGAGCTCCCCAGTTGTTATGGGGTTCAGTTCTTGAGGCCATGCCCCTTCCTCAAGGCCATGCACCTTCCGCAAGGCCACGCTCCCTTTCTTCCTAAAGCCCTCCCCACACAGGTGCAATAGCAGGGAGGGACGCCACTGGACCACTTCACAAGTTGTAAGTACAGTACACACTACACAGGCAGCCGCAGCTGCACGCCGCTCACTGCCTAAGTACTGATGAGGTGAAGCTGCACAGCAAGTGCTGTGTTGTGTAACTTAACCTATTTTTTTTTTTTTTGTGAGTACCACCAGTTAGTGCAGCATTCTAACTTATATTAGGCTGGGCTGTGTCATCACTGTTGTGCATTGGTTGCAGGCAGCATATTACATGGTGCAATCTCATATATTGGGCGCAGAGGATAGGGGTGGGGGGTAGCAGAGCATTGGACAGGAGAGAGGAGTGAGTCTTAGGGGTAAATTTACTAAGATTCGAGATTGTCCCGATTTACAATTAGATTAATTTTGCTGTACCTTGCCAGAACTCGGGTGATTTTTTCACTTTTTATCTCTTAAATTTACCAACAGGCGATTTGTTCCTAGTCAAAGTGGCCAATGGTGAAGCAGAACGAGATATCTCCCCCGAGTAGCACGTTTTTCAGGAGATTACACAGTTTTCTCTCTGCCTGACTCTCCCGAGCAAGCAGCCTGCACATATCAGTGAGATGTGTGTAAGCTGCTTGTGTCTTGTACATGTAAAAAACGTATTAAATTAATAAAAAAAAATGATGCAGGTGAGTATAGGATCTTTTTTGTAGGTCATTCCACATGGATTTCTACATTGGAGAAGAGAACAGACCATCTGGTACAGGTAAGTATGTGTGATGGAGGTATGTGTGTAATAAACTTGTACTATATATGGTGTGTGTGTTGTGTCTTTATTTACCTTTTTATTTTACAGTGGAGGTATGGGTGGCGGCCGCCTACTGGCACTTGTAGTTCCACAAGTGACAAAGGGAAGGCATGCTGGCACCTGTAGTTCCACTGTAAAATACAATAGTTTATTTCTATTTTACACTTTATTACCCCCATACCCACAGCCCAGGGGTGCTGGGAAGAGCCCCGGGCTTTAGACCAAGCCTGGGGTTTCAGGAGAGGGAACACACCTTTTTGGGGGGTTCTCACCTCCCCTGAGATCCCCGTCTTGGCTTGACTGGCTTGGGGTGAGAATGCTTTGGCCCTGGAGACCCGGTAATAGGGTCTCCTGGCTGTGGCATTATACCCCGGTTGGTTTTGGTCTGATGCTGGTTTTAAATATAGGGGGACCCCTATGCAATTTTTCCCCCCTATATTTAAAACCAGCCTGGTGCTGGCCCCTAAATTACAGTGGAACCCTACTCGTTTTGTTCCCCATAATTTTTGGAACCAGGACTGGCTGACAAGTTCTGGGCAGGTTAGGCTTTTTTGTTTTGGGGGGGGGGGACCCTACGTCATTTAAAAAAAAAAAATGAAAGCTATTTGAACTATTTAGAGCCAGAAACATGTTTATGTCAAACTCATAGCTTAGGAGGTGGAGAGTTTGAACATTGAGTTTGCTGTCATCTCACCCGATATTGTCATCCCGATTCTTGGTAAATTTGAGAGATGTATGTTTTAGGTGAAAAGTACTTCCGAGTTGTCCCGATGGTGAGTTGATTTGGGTTTGCTATCTCAGGGTCAAAAGCAGGATTTTTATGGGGGGGTGTCATATCTATATATATATATATATATATATATATATATATATTCGTATACACATACATACATATATGATATACACACATATATACATACACACACACATATATACATACACACAAATATGTCACACATACCTTACACACACACACATCTAAACATATGTCACATACATTATAAAAAACTTACCTTGCAGCATATCTGATAGGGACAGGATCTAGCAGGCTGGTACCATGTTCTTAAGCCCCGCCCCCTGCAGAAAATTGCAGCGATTCGTGGGTCAACCGGGAGGGGGAGGGGCCAAATGACTCAAATCTAATTAAATCGTGTCATATTGGCTCTGCCTCCCGACCTGCGGTGCCATGAGGGGGTGGGGCTTAATAACACATTGCCTGCTCTCCAGTCTGTCAGTGGGGGTTTCTGGGTACTCAGAAACTCCCCCTGCGTGCACTACTGCTATCTTACCCGAGTTTTACGAGTGAGAAGAGATAAATCTCTCTCTAACTTACCCGACTTTGCCTTTTGTAAATCTGCGAGATGAAAATCAGTCCTAAACTTATCTGAGATTGGCATCTCGACTTGGGTAGAAGTGAGACAGAGAGGGGACAATAAGTAATAGAGATGGTGATGCTATGGATAACACGGACATGATGTGCTAAGTAGGGGCACAGCTCAGGATTGTTAGAGGGCTGATGCTGCTACTGCGGAAATTAATGGTAACAAAGAAATAGAGAAGTAGAACAAAGCACATCAAGGGCAGCACTGAGTACTAACCAAACACAGTAGTGACCAATCAAGTGCTATTACTTTATTCATCACTTATGTCCAAGTAATAATGACATGTTATAGTTTCCTCTCTTCCAGCTGTGCCACTATCAGTTGGGTGTCCTCTTTATTTTAGTAGCATTACTATTTTATTTTAATTATATACAGTCAGGTCCATAAATATTGGGACATTGTCAGAATTTTCATATTTTGGCCTCTATTCACCACCACAATGGCTTTGAAATGAAATAAACAAGATGTGCTTTAACTGCAGACTTTCAGATTTAATTTGAGGGTAATTACATCCAAATCAGTTGAATGATGTAGGAATTACAACGGTTTCTATATGTGCCTCCCACTTTTTAAGGGGCCAAAAGTAATGGGATTATCAACTCAAAAGATATTTCATGGACAGGTGTGGGCTATTCCCTCGTTATTTCATTATCAATTAAGCAAGTAAAAGGTCTGGAGTTGATTATAGATGTGACATTTGCATTTGGAATCAGTTGCTATTGACTCTCAATATGAGATCCAAAGAGCTGTCACTATCAGTGAAGCAAGCCATCATTAGGCTGAAATATCAAAACAAACCCATCAGAGAGATAGCAAAAACATTAGGTGTGGCCAAATCAACAGTTTGGAACATTCTTAAAAAGAAAGAACGCACCGGAGAGCTCAGCAACACCAAAAGACCTGGAAGACCACGGAAAACAACTGTGGTGGATGACAGAAGAATTATTTCCCTGGTGAAGAAAAACCCCTTCACAACAGTTGTCCAAATCAAGAACACTCTCCAGGAGGTAGGTGTATATGTGTCAAAGTCAACAATCAAGAGAAGACTTCACAAGAGTCGATATAGAGGGTTCACCACAAGACGTAAACTATTGGTGAGCCTCAAAAACAGGAAGACCAAATTAGAGTTTGCCAAACAACATCTAAAAAAGCCATTACAGTTCTGGAACAACATCCTATTGACAGATGAGACAAAGATCAACTTGTACCAGAGTGATGGGAAGAGAAGAGTATGGAGAAGGAAAGGAACTGCTCATGATCCAAAACATACCACCTCATTAGTGAAGCATGGTGGTGGTAGTGTCATGGCGTGGGCATGTATGGCTGCCAATGGAACTGGTTCCCTTGTATTTATTGATGATGTGACTGCTGACAAAAGCAGCAGAATGAATTCTGAAGTGTTTAGGGCAATATTATATGCTCATATTCAGTCAAATGCTTCAGAACTCATTGGACGGCGCTTCACAGTGCAGATGGACAATGACCCGAAGCATTCTGCAAAAGTAACAAAAGAGGTTTTTAAGGCTAAAAAGTGGAATGTTATGCAATGGCCAAGTCAATCCCCTGACCTGAATCCGATTGAGCATGCATTTCACTTGATGAAGATAAAACTGAAGGGAAAATGCCCCATGAACAAGCAGGAACTGAAGACATTTGCAGTAGAGGCCTGGCAGAGCATCACCAGGGATGAAACCCAGCGTCTGGTGATGTCTATGCATTCCAGACTTCAGGCTGTAATTGCCTGCAAAGGATTTGCAACAAAGTATTAAAAAGAGAAAGTTTGATTTAGGATTGTTTAGTTTGTCCCATTACTTTTGGCCCCTTAAAAAGTGGGAGGCACATATAGAAACCGTTGTAAATCCTACACCGTTCACCTGATTTGGATGTAATTACCCTCAAATTAAATCTGAAAGTCTGCAGTTAAAGCACATCTTGTTTGTTTCATTTCAAAGCCATTGTGGTGGTGAATAGAGGCCAAAATATGAAAATTCTGTCAATGTCCCAATATTTATGGACCTGACTGTATGTATTTGAGGTATATACATGTCAGGTCAACACTACAACTTGAGCTTCCCTTATGAAAGACTGCATTGTTTCTGTTATATCACTGATATTATCATTATACGGTACACAAATTCTTCTTCATCCCTTCATAATGTTACATCACTTCTGCCCTTCATTTTAAAAGCCTTTCCAAGGTTTGCTCCATAATTGGACTAAACTTACTTTTCTTTGTGTTGTAATACTTCATAAATATGATTGTATCAGGTCTGCTGTATTCTGCTATAGTCATTTCAGGCATGCTTACTGTACACTGCCCTCTAGACATTATACTATGAATAATAATTTATCTGCTGAGCTGGGGAATTACAGCACACAGCAAGTTGATGGTGTCCTGGCTAGCTTTAGATCTCTAGGCATACTGATGGGGTACAGCTAATAAGTATGTGTTTGTAGTTCGGTAAGTTAAGTCATGCATGACCATGTCAGCATTCATAATATCAACACATAAATAAGATTGTGATACTGTGTGGCATAATTTGAATTTGGGACACTATTGTGTGACCACACCCCTTTCTTTTGTGACCACGCCCATTTATTAAAGCCGATTATGGGTGGGGGGGAGTTCCACCACTTCTCTAGGACCACTTTAAGCACTGAACATAGGGATCACTGCGAACCTTGTTGCAGACACAGATCGGCACATGCACACTACAGATACTGAGCTTCCGCTGATCGACAAACATCAGAGTTGTATGTAAACCATTGAGTTTGCAGACAACTCTGAATCAGGCCCATTGTTCCGTTTTAGGTTCCTCTCCATCTGCCAGCCGTTAGGCTTATTCCTACTAATAAAAAAGTCTAATGCATATAATGTAGCTACATGTGTATAGAGTAAGGTCAGTTTCACACTTGCCGGTTTTACTGCCACCCGTTTTTTGCCGGGTGTGAAATATAGTTAAGCAGGGAAGCAGGTGGGTCCTTTCACAAGGCCCGGGCACGGCTGCCATGTAACAGCCGGGATCATCCACTGGAAGGACGGCTGCCGGGCCATGCCTGTGCTGTCCCTGCACACCAGTGGTGTAAAGAAAACAATGTTTCCTTTCACACACATGGGCTTGTGCTGGCCAGGCTTGTGCCCAATAGAAAAAAAAACATATTAAAAGTGATCAAAGCCGCTGCTTGTGAAAGGCACTGAGTGCCTGGAAAAACCCGGCCAGCTACCGCCTGTTTCATGCCCGGCCGGCCAAAACCGGCTGGTGTGAACCTAGCCTCAGTGGATATTCCCGGCTGTAACACGGTGACTGTGCCGTTTGAAAAGACCCACCTGCTTCCATGTATAAATACATTTAACACCCGACAAAAAAAGTCTGGCTTTTTGCCGGCCGGGAAAAACCGGCAGGTGTGAAATAGGCCTCAAGGTACTGAACACGTCTCAGTCAGGGTGGGAGGCAGTAATTTGGAGTGGCTTGTAGACCCTCCCTAATAAGGGAGTATTTGCTGATGTCATTAAAGATGAAATCCATTCTAAAAATGCGTTTCTTTGCTAAAAATGACTCTGCTTACCTATAAAAGACATATGTTCTTTTTTCCTTAGGGTTTCTGATTCAAGCTACTATTAATCATTGTCAGATACAAAGAGATACAAACACAGCTAACATCAGGCAAGGGAATCCCCGCGAGAGTGTATTCCAAAAATAGAAACACATTTATTTAGGTGCTAAGCTCTGGCCTGCAGGTCTCAGTAACCTAGCAAGTACGGTGCCTCAAGGGAGGTGTGTTGCTTCATCAGGAGCTTGGCTGATTGACCCTTGATTAAATACATACAGTACAGTACTCTAGTCCTTAAAAAAACAGTGATCAAATTCAGTGGCTTCAGCAAAAAGTTATTTCATGTATAACAAATTATAAGGACACGGTCGTGCGCTTATATTAAGGCTGAATTGAATAAATATATATATATATATACAGGTTGAATACACGTACTACTGTATACTTATATGTTTATGTATATTTACAAGATACATGAGGGTAAATTTACTAAGAGTCGGGTTATACACGTGTCACATATCAAATTAATCAGTGCTGTCTCCTGGAGCGTTTTAATCACATCACATTGCGACTAATGCTGGGTACACACTTAGCAATGTGTACCTAGAACGATGTTGTCCGTGGCGGATACCGGGGGGCGTACACACTTGCCAATGCCAGCAGCAAAGGAGCGACAGCGGGGGCCACGCTGCATTCGGCAGCATGGCCCCTGCTGACAATATCGCCCGTTGGACCTGAATGCAGGAGTGCGCATTGTCAGCGGCATAGCGGGTACACACTGGCCGATGTGGAAGATATATCGTCCATTCCGTCGGATGCGCCGACATATGGTCTAGTGTGTACCCGACTTTAGACACATTTTCGTAGGAAAACACCACAAAAAAGATGCTTGCCACTAGCACGGAACCTGGCACACTAAGAGGGGCTGCTTGGCAAAACTGAGGGGCTGTTTGGCATAACTGAGGACCCATCTGTACATGTGATAAAAAATATGAATTGTATGCACCTTTGGGGCAGGGACAAATGTAAATGACTGAATTATTATCTGTAAAGCGCTGCATAATATCAGATGCGACCATGCCAAGCTTGGTTTTCCCTGACAAGGGACCAGGAGATGGTCCTGTACCCTTGCAGCTGTGCAGAGACTGTCCCATCCCTAAATGAGGAGGAGGGGACAATGCACTGGCTTGCAACTTCCCACTGGAAGCTCTTGCTGCTAATCTCACACCATAGGCAAACGCAGGGGGGGTTTCCGTCTGCTTGGAAACCCCCCTCCCCAGCCCACACCATGACCACAATAGAAATAGTAATATAATAGATTGTTACTAGTGTTGCATGCTCTTCTCAGTATCACAAATGAAATAATTAGCACCACCTGTGGATCTTTTAACATGTATCAGCCAGTAATAAATAACCTGTGCACCAACTAGAAGATCTGGAAAACATGCACTGTTACAGATGCACTGCTATAGAGCCCAATATGTACATATATGTCCAGGGCAGTGCTAGGTTCTTCTGCTGCTCCTCCAGGCTCCAGGACTTGCTCCAATAGTCTGGAATGGTGCCCACATCTAAAATAAATATGTCCATCTCAGACAGGATGGCACTACTGCCGCATATAATGGCTTACTGGGATCACTGGTCCTGTACATGCTGGAATTATTACACACAATACACTTTGTATGATGCTTATTAAAGCTGGTTAAGTACTAATTCTGCCCTCTTCATGGACAGGCCACACTCACTCCAAAATTAAGCATTTGGAAACCCCCCCTCTGGAAATCCTGCGTTTGCCACTGCACACTAGAGATGGCCATCGGTATGGTTACCATCGATGGCAAAATAGCAAGTGCCCATCGATGGTAACCAAATATGCAATGGATGACCATCGATGTCTTCACCTGTTCTATCACTGACTGGCTCGTGGGCAAATCAGAATTGGGGGCGTGGCTTTACGGGTGTCAGGGGCGGAGCTATGCTCTTTGTCCCAGCACCTTGTAAAAAAAACAAAATATTTGGTTATGTTCTTCCATCGATGGTTGGAAACCATCTGGTTCTCCCTCATCGATGGGAAAAACATTCAACATCAGCCATAAACCATCGATGATAATGAATCATTGAAGGTCGATGGCCATCCCTATTTCACACTGGGCTAGCAGTGCCAGGGAGGAAACCTTACTCCTTTTATCGGGAGAGCTGTCCTTTGCTTAAATGTACATGCATACAGGTTTCCTAAACGCTAGTATGCATGCGGTCATTGGCGGCATGCATCGTATCCAGAATATGATGCTTGAGGCATCCTGCCCATAATGTTCAGATTCAGTTGCCAACAGGTGGAAAATCATATAGCATTAGGAAAGAAAATAATTTTAGAACACCAAGGGGCCTATTCATCATCACTTAATTGTCACAAATGCAGGTGAAAAAGCACAGTTTCACCTGCAATTGTGACAATTAAGTATTCGGGCCATTCATTAAGAAGGTGAAGCAGGAGATATCACAGATATCTCCTACTTACCTTCTGATTGCAGAATGGCCCGCTGTCCCCATACACTAGTATGGGGACAGAATTCATCAAGCGCCGAAAATATTATATATTCGGAGCTTTAATGTGGGGGCATTCTCTTCAGATGGCGAATACCCCCGCCTGGGTTCCGCAGTAGGTCCGGGTTGCGAGAAGGCATCCTTTCGGATCCCTCCGCCTCTGTCTGGCTCCTTCCGCCCGACGTCGGGGCTCTGGTGCGCATGCGTGTCCCGTAGGCCGCGCATGCGCACCGCCATCACTGCTCCGACAGGAGCAGTGAAAAGATCAACTGCTCCGAAAAGGAGCAGTGAAGCCGCTTGCGGGGGCAGCGGGTCCCACATCAGCTGACATCGCACCGGAGCAATGCTGAATTGCTCCGGTGTCTGCGGCGAGTTAGATTGTTAATTATCGGGGTCCGTTCGGACCCCGATAATTAACATCATGAATAGGCCCCTTTGGGGCCTATTTATTAACATTATCATTACTAAAATAAAGTGAAAACGGGTGTTTTCGCGCTCGCTCTGAATCAGGGCCGGGCTATTTTTTTTTTAGAACGGCCTCCTGGCCGCTTGCATTGCTGTGGGTGACCAGCCACAGCTATAGCGAGCGGCCAGGAAGATGGTCGCGATGGTCAAAACCATCGCGACCATCGGGCTTGCGACGAGACCCTTGTGGTAGGGTCTCGTTGCCGCAAGCCCCAGAGAGATTTCAGCTCTAACAGAGCCGAAATCTCTGCCACTGACATCACTCGTGATGTCAGTGGGGCCGTCCCCAAACGGAGGCGTTCACATGGGAACGCCTCCGTTTGGCAACCACTCCCCCGGCCCGCCCACCAAAGGGGACGTGCTGTCACTCAACATCGACAGCACGCCCCCTTTGGTACGAGACCCAGAGCGACGGAGTGCCCGTCGCTATCCGGGTCTCGTGCATGCGACCCGGTTGCAAGTTCACAGCGCTTGCGACCGGGTAAGAATCAGGCCCTCTGTCCCTGTATGAGGATATTAGTCCATTCATGTGATATTAATTTAGTCAGAAATATCACGCTACAACCGCATTTTAAATGCGGATTATTGTAAATAGGGCACTATCTCACTGATGATTATATGAGCCTGATTCAGATGTGGAGGCAATGCCGATATTTTTTGCAGATTGAGCGATTGTTAGGACAGATTTGGTCATTAAGTTATCGATTGCAGATCTTCAGGTATCTACTAGGACCTTTGGGGGTCATTCAGACCCGTTCGCGAGCATAGGACGCTCGCAAACAGGTTGATGTTGCCCCACTGCGCATGCGCACGACGGAGGGAGCTCCGTCATGCGCATGCTCGAGACCCGGATAGCGACGGGCTCTCCGTCGCTCCGGGTCTCGCACCAAAGGGGGCGTGCTGTCGATGTTGATTGACAGCACGCCCCCTTTGGTGGGCGTGCCTGCCAGACGGAGGCGTTCCCATGGGAACGCCTACCGTCTGAGTCCGGCCCCACTGACTTCAGTAATGATGTCAGTGGGAGTGATTTTGGCTCTGATAGAGCCAAAATCACTCCTGGGCTTGTGGAAGCGAGACCCTACCGCAGGGTCTTGTCGCAAGCCCGATGGTCGTGATGGTCTTTGACCATCGCGACCATCTTTTTGGCCACTCGCATAAGCTGTGGGTGGTCACCCACAGTTATGCGAGCGGCCAGGAGGCCGCTCCAAATTTAGCTGGGACGGCCCTGTTTCAGAGCAAGCGCTCTGGTCAGAGCGTTCAGCTCTGAATCAGGCCCTTTATCCCTCCACATGTTACCTTTGACTTTATCTCCATCAGTCATCTACATCCTACTTTCTTCCTGGCGACTCAGCTACAGTACCTTCTTTCTTCTCTCTAGAACGCCCTAGAACTAATTTTTTCCATAAATACTCCCAATGCAATAGGTTTCCTTTCTCTGTATTGCTCTATAATGTTTACTATTGTTTCATACCAAATTTCTATATAATTATAAAGAGGAATAGCTTGTAGTGTGATTTATAATGGTAACTGTTGTACATCTGTGTCACTTGTGTAAGAGAACAAAAGAGGAACAATATTCTTTTTGGAAATGTGGAAACCAATCTGATGTAGAACCTGCAATATATTGCAAAACAAAGACAGGCTTTCCTGCATGGGAAAAGATCAGAGCACTTCCCCGTATCACTACAAAGTACATATACAGTAATGTTACTGTATAATGTTGTAAAAGCTGAATCAGTGTCTCTCTTGCAGTTACTAGTACATCAATCTGACAGATCCCAGACTGTATATGAAATATATATAGGAAGCGTTCCTGATTGGATAAATTAATCACACTTTGATGAATAATTTTCAATACATTTATTGATTAGAAAAAGACTATGGAGCTCATTCAGACCTGCTCGCTAAGCTGCAGCCGCTCGCACTGACCGATATTTGCCCGTCTGCGCAAGCCAGTCTCTGCGATCGAGAATCGTGCGCTCGTAGTACACAGACTGGATGCTACTTTGAGTGCCGTTTATGGGTGGTAACAGGGGAAGGTGCTTGTGAACGGGGGAGTGGTGCTGCGAACGCAGGCGCGTGTGACCGTCAAAACGGCATTTAATGGGCGTCCATAATTAGCAAAGGTGCGTCATGGGTGCATCATTGACGAGGCAGCAGGTGTAATTTTACTTGGAGTACTTGCATTGCTTGCAGTAGGGTAGAGCTCCCACATGCACTGCGAGTGCTTCCGATGGCTCTCGATGTTCCTGATGGTTTTAAGCACTTCCTGGAGATGACGTCAGCTGCGGGCGGCAAGGGGGCGGCATTACACTATTTTGCGATTGCAGAGCTGCCGCTTGCTAAGACACAGAGGGCGTCCTTATGCCTTGCCGCACGATCGTGCTATTAGAATACCAGGCCCCTTTTTGATGCAAGCAAGTGCAGCCTAGCATCTGGGTCTGAATCAGGTCCTATGGCCATAGACATTAACAACAATAAAAATATCACATAAATAAAAAACACGTAAGTGAAAAAATAAACCAGTGTAGCTGTACACAATAAATTAAATCTCTAAATACAATTTAAATTTCAATCCTCCATACTCCTTCCTGTATGAATACACGTGGCTTATATTATAGATATAGATGCTCTGTAGCTTTAATAAATGGTATTTTCTCCACTATTGCTTAATTTCTTTATTCAGACTTAATACCGATGAATAAAAAATCATCTGTGTTTACTTGCTAGTCCAAACTGCATCAGTGTGATCAAATTAACATTAATTTCATTGCACCTTTAATTTAATCCACTGTATGTCCTCACAGGATCGAATGCCAGATACAAAAAAAATATATATTAATTGCTACAGTATATCAGTCCCATAGAGCCATCTACTTGTATTAGAGGTTATTAGCATGTAGGTACACCATAAGTTTTCCAGGTTTAAGGGCAGTCACATTGAAACATAGCAGCCTGGCAAGATGGGATTTCTTTCCAATGAAGATTGAATAAATGACAGTCTCACCACCATCCAGGTAAACAATAGAAATCGCCTTTTGCTCTTTGTGTAGTTGTTCACCAGACCGCCCCACACAGCATGGATACATGGAAAATAGCAGGTACTTAGGGCCTGATTCAGAGCTGAACGCTCTGACCAGAGCGCTCGCTCTGAATCAGGGCCCTCCTACCTTTTTTTGGAGCGTCCTCATGGACGCTCGCATAGCTGTGGGTTACCAGTGGGAACATCGACCCGCTTGCGAGCGTCCTGCCGCTCGCGAGCGGGTCTGAATGACCCCCTTAGATCAGAGATAATCAGTGTATAAGTACACCATTAATCCTTTTAGGCTTAGAACATTTGCATTGACAACAGAGCAGCCTGGATAAATGGAGAACTGCAAAAGGAAAAGATGGTGCTTAAATCACAGAAAGTCAGTGTATACTGTAGGTACACCCTTAATCCACTTCAAACTTGGAACATTCACATTGAAACAAAGCAGCCTGGCATTTTAATGCTTCACTGTCTGTTTTTTATATATGTATTTCACTTTTTTATTTTTATTCTTTATATGCATTTGTAAGATCAGGGGCACAAATGTGTCCCATACAGATGTTCATGTAAGCTTATAGGGTTGGGTACAGGACGCCGGCGCTCGGGATCCTGGTGGTCAAAATCCTGATGACAGGGTTAGTATACCGACACCTATCGGTATGTATCTTAACCCCTTCCCGGTGCCTAAACCTAACCTCCCCCTAGTGGCTAAACCTAACCTCCCCCTCCCCCCAGCCTAAACCTAACCCCCCACCTTTAGTGCCTAACCCTGACCCTCACCCTAGTGCCCAACCCTACTGCTAACCCCACTACTTACCTTCGGGATGCCCTCACCGGGATTCTGAAAGGCATCCCCTTTACTGGGATATTGACCGTATACCTTTATATAAATATGTTAGGTGTTACGAATCGTGGTCTTATGCTGCATACACACCGAACGATCGTCAGCAATAACGATATCACTGCACGATCTCCCTTTAAAAATCCTGGTGTGCATCCACGCACCAAAAAACCACCAATGACCCACGATCAATGATCGCAGACCCCTATGGAGAGATAACGATATCTACAGGTTGGTTTGCATATGTGATGTACTGACTGGTGCACCACTAGCACCGGGTTCAGGTGTGTTTAGAAATGCTTAGGTGGCTGAGTTCTTCGTAGCTTATATAGGACACACCGTGACAGAGAGGCAAGTTTGCTAATGTTCCCTTTTGTTTTTGCAGACACAGAGACCTGACTGAAAGGAAGGTACAACACAATTTTATTGTAACCAATCAAAGATTAACACTTGACACAATAAATGTTTACCATTCACAGATTAAAAGAATTAAATTACACTTTTTAATATCAAGATCTTTGCTTATTACCTCCCTGTCCTCTACCGGTGACCCCAGCTGGCAAGCAAGTGTCACCAACAAGAACCACAATTCCTACAGAACTTTTAATTTATCTAACACAAATGAGTGACCTAAACAGTAAATCTGCTGGGAGAGCTTGTATCAATAATGCACCAGCAACTTAAATCTTTAAAATCCAGTCTGTGCTACGCTTCTTTTTGCTCAGAAAAACATGGGAAAACACATGTAGGTTAGGCTTAGATCAGTAGTGCACCAGCAGCCTATAGCTTTGAAATACAGTCTGTGTTAACGCTTCCTTTTGCTGAGAAAAACGTGGGAAAAACACATGTAGGTTAGGCTTGTATCAGTAGTGCACCAGCAGCCTATAGCTTTGAAACACAGTCTGTGCTGATACTTCAACTTTTGCTAAAAAAAACATGGGAAAACACATGCAGGCCAAGCTTGAACTTGTAGTTCTCCAGCTGAAAACGGCTAACAGTTTATGGAGATAGCAGTAATTCACCGGCAACTTTGCAATAATGTAACACAGTCCTTGAGCCTTGAGGAAATAGGGATCACACTGAGGCTATGCTGGTAGCAGTAGTTCACCGGCAGCAATAATGTAACAGTTTTTGGGCCTTGAGAAAAATAAGGACAACACTGAGGCTATGCTGATAGCAGTAGTTCACCGGCAGCAATAATGTAACACAGTTTCCCTAAACGCCTATGCCACAAATTACTACCACCAGAATTGCCAGCTGGGGTTACACAGGGCTAAATAAACAATTAATGTACATTAAACCATAGAAATTGACAAGGTAACAGATTCACAGTAAACATGCACCTTTTGCTAATGAGATGACAGCACAATTAATATACATTACATCAGCATGCATGGACTTTGAAATGGATACCGGGCCAAGCAGTGTATAAGAGATAATTTACATTAACCCCAATACCAGTAAATATTCAAACATTTCATGCAAGCAAAATATTAATCAGCATTGACAATAATAACACAGCGAGCAGTGAACAGCTTTACAGAGTGCTATAACAGATAAAGGACCACAGAGGGCCACTATCAACCACTTTAGCTAACATACTAGTCAAACAGTAAACAGAGCCAAATACATATCACATGGCATTACATTTAGTTTAAAGCTAGACATAAAATTCTTTATACATCACCCACAGTGGCATCGGACATGAGCCGACACCCATAAGGCAGGTCCCCTCCTGGACATGAGCCAGAGGTTCACAAGAAAGAAAATGACCACCAACACAACTCTTGGGGAAAAGAGGGGGTGACCTATCTCCCCTATTTCAACATTACACACACACTTTACCTAATTTAAAACACTATGACTCCTTTCTACACCCAGTTGTGTGGGAGACTAACTGGTCCCAGCTTTTACACAAAACCTAGTCTCCCAGCCTAATCATGGTTAGCCACAAGGTAAAGGATAATGCAATAGACCCAGGGGACCCAGATAGGATAGGTGTGCCGAGGGGCAGGGCCTTAATGGAGGGAAGATAGGAGCTGTGGAGGGACAGAGTATAGGGAGGTTCTGGTATGATCTCACCCCTGGCAGTGGCTGTTCAGCCTCTCACGATGTCCAGGGACACTCCGGGATGCTAGGCACCGCTCCAGAGCTCCCAGCTGCAGACCTCTGGCAGGTATTTTACAAGGAGCAACAGGTGCAAAATCCCTTTCCACAGGGGTTCTGTCCAGCAAACATACACAGCAGCAGGAGGGGTCCTGAAGCACTCTTCATCTGGGGCTGTCTTTTCTTCTGCCCATGCGGGTGCCAGCAGGGTTTTTGTCACTGGCGGGACCTTTTCCTCAGCTGGGGCTTCATCTGCGATGATGGAGCGATGAGACCTCCTTCCCAGGCAGCTCCTCTTCTCTCCCAGCATGCGCAGATTTCCACATGTGGCGCGTCCTGATAACAGGCACTTAGGAAGGCAGTCCTTATTTCAGAGGGGGCTTCTTCCAAAGCAGGATGCTCTATGCAAATTCCCAGGCAAGCCTCCTCCAGGGACTCACATCCAGCATCAGAGCACCTCTCCTGGCAGATTGGATAGGTAGACTTCCGGGCTAATGTGAAGTCTGGTAATTGTAATCCAGGGCAAACATAAAAGTTATAACATCCTTATGTTTACAGCTCCAAGGGCACTCCACTGAAACTCCTTACATACAGCACCAGGTGCAAGATTTGTAATCCAGGGTAAATGAGAGGGGTTACTGCACCCCTATTTGTACAGATCCAAGGGCACGCCACAGCAACTCCTTACAGACAGCATACCAAGTGCAGTATTTGTAATCCTGGGTAAATGAAAGGGGTTACTGCACCCCTATATTTGTACAGATCCACAGACACACCTCACAGACAATCCTTTTTTCAGAAATTCCTCCCAGACTCAGCTCTGACAGCCCTGGGGATGATATTTTACAAACTCTCCCTCACTCTCCTCCCTGTTGGTCTGACATCTGTGAGTGGACAGGGGGCCACAGCAACAGGCCGCTCACAGGGATCCCTGCCTGGACACTAGGGCTGCCTATCAATGGGGCAGGATTTTCCCTCCAAAAATGGGTTGCTGACCAAGGGGCACTTTCTACCTCCCTGTCTGCACATGCTCAGTAAGGTACGAGGGAGAAACGGCAGCAAAAGTTCACTGTATTATCCTATGGGACCAATGGTGCTATATGATCTTATAAAAAAAAACTGACAGGGGCTTGCAGGGTAACTATATCCCCTAACTGTTAAAGGGGTAACCCCACAACTATGGGGTACCACACATACATGGATGATGGTCGATATCGTTATTGTCCAGCGGGACCACGCATTGTTGGTCGTTCATTGCATACACACGGAACGATATGAACGATATATCGTTGAACGCAGGGCCGGTTCTAGACATTGTGGAGCTCAGGGCGAAAGTCTCCTTTGGCGCCCCCATACCTGAAAGAGAGACAGTGCGCACCAAAGGCGTCACCAAATAATATAGGAGCGTGGCTTAATGGGAAAGGGGCGTGACCACAGAATAGTACTGATTCACATTCCGCTACACAGTAGTGTCTGTTATTCAAATTACACCACACAGTAGAACACTTTATACATGTTATTACACCACAGTAGAGCCCCTTATACACATTATGCCATGGTGGAGAGACTGCAAAATACTAAGAGGGGGTTCAAGGCAGGTAGCTGCAGCGCTGCCCGTTGTAATGTATATTAGCAGCGGTGCATCTTGCAGAGAAGGAGCCGGACGCACCGCTACTTTTATATACATTGCAGCGCCAAGTGGGTGGTAGTCGGTCAGTGGCGGCGGTGAATACTGCATACACAGGTGGATTGGGACTTCCCCAGAACACTTTATATGCTAGGAAATGTTGATCTCCATGTTAAAACACTTAAATATAAACATTGCCCCAACTGAAAACTCTGACAAACACATATTACCCTCATAATAACAAATATAACACTTCTTCACACACAAACAGCCTCCCCCCACTGACAACTCTCTCACACACATTTCTCCCACACACACTGACAGCACAAATACACAAATCCCTCCACCACAAATCCCCTTGCTCATCATGGTGTCTCAGCGGACAGCGGGATATGGCTCGCAGCACAGAAGATCAACAGGCAGCCCAGGGACTGTCACACAGCAGCAGCCATGTCTTCTCTTCTCAGGGGCTCAGTAAGGGAGGCACCCTGCTAATGATTCTCCTCCGTGACCCTCCTCTCTACCACACAGCCTCTCCAAAAATGCCATCACTGCGCTCCCCTTCCCCTATCCAAATCCCACACACTGCACTCCCCTTCCCCTATCCACATACCATACTCTGCTCCCTTTCCCCTGTCCACATCCCACACATGGCTCCCCTTCCCCCATCCACATCCCACGCATGGCTCCCCTTCCCCATCCACATCACACACATGGCTCCCCTTCCCCCATCCACATCCCACACATGGCTCCCCTTCCCCTTCCCCCATCCACATCCCACACATGGCTCCCCTTCCCCCATCCACATCCCACACATGGCTCCCCTTCCCCCATCCACATCCCACACATGGCTACCCTTCCCCCATCCACATCCCACACATGGCTCCCATTCCCCCATCCACATCCCACACATGGCTCCCCTTCCACCATCCGCATCCCACACACAGCTCGCCATCCCCCATCCACATCCCACAGATGGCTCTCCTTTCCCCATCCACATCCCACACACGACTCCCCTTCACCCATCCGCATCCCACACACGGCTCCCAATCCCCCATCCACATCCCACAGATGGCTCCCCTTCCCCCATCCACATCCCACACGTGGCTCCCCTTCCCCCATCCACATTCCACACACAGCTCCCCATCCCCCATCCACATCCCACAGATGGCTCCCCTTCCCCCATCCACATCCCACACATGACTCCCCTTCCCCATCCACATCCCACACACAGCTCCCAATCCCCCATCCACATCCCACAGATGGCTCCCCTTCCCCCATCCACATCCCACACGTGGCTCCCCTTCCCCCATCCACATTCCACACATGGCTCCCCTTCCACCATCCGCATCCCACACACAGCTCGCCATCCCCCATCCACATCCCACAGATGGCTCTCCTTTCCACATCCACATCCCACACACGACTCCCCTTCACCCATCCACATCCCACACATGGCTCCCCTTCCCCTTCCCCCATCCACATCCCACACATGGCTCCCCTTCCCCCATCCACATCCCACACATGGCTCCCCTTCCCCCATCCACATCCCACACATGGCTACCCTTCCCCCATCCACATCCCACACATGGCTCCCATTCCCCCATCCACATCCCACACATGGCTCCCCTTCCACCATCCGCATCCCACACACAGCTCGCCATCCCCCATCCACATCCCACAGATGGCTCTCCTTTCCCCATCCACATCCCACACACGACTCCCCTTCACCCATCCGCATCCCACACACGGCTCCCAATCCCCCATCCACATCCCACAGATGGCTCCCCTTCCCCCATCCACATCCCACACGTGGCTCCCCTTCCCCCATCCACATTCCACACACAGCTCCCCATCCCCCATCCACATCCCACAGATGGCTCCCCTTCCCCCATCCACATCCCACACATGACTCCCCTTCCCCATCCACATCCCACACACAGCTCCCAATCCCCCATCCACATCCCACAGATGGCTCCCCTTCCCCCATCCACATCCCACACGTGGCTCCCCTTCCCCCATCCACATTCCACACATGGCTCCCCTTCCCCCATCCACAACCCACACACAGCTCCCCATCCCCCATTCACATCCCACAGATGGCTCCCCTTCCCCATCCACATCCCACACATGACTCCCCTTCCCCATCCGCATCCCACACATGGCTCTCAATCCCCCATCCACATCCCACAGATGTCTCCCCTTCCCCCATCCACATCCCACACACGACTCCCCTTCCCCCATCCGCATCCCACACACGGCTCCCAATCCCCCATCCACATCCCACAGATGGCTCCCCTTCCCCCATCCACATCCCACACGTGGCTCCCCTTCCCCCATCCACATTCCACACACAGCTCCCCATCCCCCATCCACATCCCACAGATGGCTCCCCTTCCCCCATCCACATCCCACACATGACTCCCCATCCGCATCCCACACACAGCTCCCAATCCCCCATCCACATCTCACAGATGTCTCCCCTTCCCCCATCCACATCCCACACGTGGCTCCCCTTCCCCCATCCACATTCCACACATGGCTCCCCTTCCCCCATTCACAACCCACACACAGCTCCCCATCCCCCATCCACATCCCACTGATGGCTCCCCTTCCCCCATCCACATCCCACACATGACTCCCCTTCCCCATCCGCATTCCACACATGGCTCCCCTTCCCCCATCCACATCCCACACATGGCTCTCCATCCCCCATCCACATCCCACAGATGGCTCCCCTTCCCCCATCCACATGCTACACGAGGCTCCCCTTCCCCCATCCACATCCCACATGTGGCACCCCTTCCCCCATCCACATCCCACAGATGGCTCCCCTTCCCCATCCACATCCCACAGATGGCTCCCCTTCCCCCATCCACATCCCACACATGGCTCCCCATCCCCCATCCACATCCCACAGATGGCTCCCCTTCCCCCATCCACATTCCACACGTGGCTCCCCTTGTGTTCCCATTCCTCTCCTCCTCCTAATACCACAGCATAAAATGTCCTAATCCCACCTCCTCCGGCAGCCGCGGCTCCCTCATTTCAGTGCACTTAATGTCTTCTCCCCTCCTGGCTACAACTAGTGACTCACTTATTTCCCTTCTCTTTATTCCTACTTACAGCTGCAGGCTCTTCACTGACAGCGTCTTCTTTCTCCAGCGCGCTCGTGACGTCACACGTGCAGTGCAGGGTATGGGGAAAAAAAAAAACTTGATTGTGCCAGGTCATGTGATCCCCGGCCCTCTGTGCCTAATTACTGCAGCGAAGCAGCGCAAGCGCAGGGGAGACTGGCCATAATCAGTGCAATCTGCGTGCTGCTCCTGTCAGGGAGGAGGGGAGGGAGCAGCACATCTGGGTCGGAGGTAGGGGGGCCTGGTACTGGTGGTTGGCGGCTGCCGTTAGGACCTGCTACCGCCACCAAGACTGATAAAAAAAAAACATGGGAACTCAGCGGCGCCCTCCAGGGGCCGGCACTCCGGGTGATGGTCCTGTTAGCCCGGCCCTAGAACCGTCACTGGTTGAACGATATCATTATCGTTCATATCATTGAAATATATTGTTCCGTGTGTACGCACCTTAAGCCGCCCATACAGGGTTAAACATTCATTCATTGCTGTGTCTAAAACATCCAACAGACGATCCCAGTGATTACTGCTCACCTGGCTGCTCACCTGGTTAGCCTGACCAATTACCTGTTACCACTCCCTATATATTTCCAGGCCTAGGAAAGACTCATTAGAAAAAAATAATTAGTGCGCTTAATTCAGAGTTTGGAACAATACCAATGTCCAGGGAATGAGTCCCACAAGTGATTGCACAAACAGTGTCTTGTAACCAATTCCTCACATATGAAAGTGGGATTGTGAAGCAGAGATCCTGTATATGAAAAGGATCGGCGTCTTCCCCAATATAAGAACCCCCGAATCCAGCCGGGAACAACACTAGAAAGAAAACATAGAAAGGGGGCGCCACATCATGCTTAAAAGTATAACAATATTTTATTGCAATCTTTAAAAATGACAATGCGCGTACCAGAACAAGCGGTCAGAGCCACCGCTAGCGTAAACAGCACAATAATAAGCAGAGGCAGTCACCCGGTCTGTAACCTGGACGTCTCCAAGGACTTCTCTGGGAACTGGTTCCTCTGCACAATCCAAAACGCCAAGCCACGCCACTACACGTTTCATCATAAGACTTCATCAGGAGGCTGGCTGGCGTTTCTACAGTCATCCTTTAAATAGCATCAATGCTCTCACATCTCTAAATTCATCACAACACTTAATAATTCACAGCTGTAGCTTGTTACAATTAATACTTTCACTCTGCTCAAATGGCAACATACAAATATAGAATGTCTCATAGAAAATGTGTCATAGAAAACACTGCTATATTAAACAAGCATTTATACATCTGGATCTCAGAATAATAATGCATACAGTGTTAATAATGTGAAAAACAACATTGATACACCTCAGATACAAATGCATATCAGTTGCAATCCTGCAAGAAAAAAAACATTTTAAAAAATATAATTAAAAACACATGCACATATGTTGGAAAAATGCTAAACCTGTAACACTATAACAGCCATCAAAAGTAGGAAAGACTCATTGCCTGAACAACTGTGGCCCTGATTCAGAGCCAGACGCTCTGAAAGAGCGCTCGCTATGAATCTGGGTGTTATTTTTTTTTTTTGCGGCCTACTGGCCGCTCGCATAGCTGTGGGTGACCACCCACAGCTATAGCGAGCGGCCATGATGATGGTCGTGATGGTCAAGACCATCGCGACCATCGGGCTTGCGACGAGACCCGTGTGGTAGGGTCTTGTTCATCGCAAGCCCCAGAGAGCTTTTGGCTCTAACAGAGCCGGAAGCTCTCTGCTGACACTCGTGATGTCATGGGGCTGCCCCCAAATGGCAAGTTTCCCTCGGGAACGCCTCCGTTTGGGCAGCCACCCTCCCCGGCCCACCCACCAAATGGGGCGAGCTGTCACTCAACATCAACAGCTCGCCCCCTTTGGTGCGAGACCCGGAGCGATGGATTGCCCCTCACTAGCCGGGTCTCGCGCATGTGCACAATGGAGCCGGCTCCGTCGTGCGCATGCGCTGTGGGCCACCATCGACCCGTTTGCGAGCGCTCAGCGCTTGCGACCGGGTCTGAATCACGCCCTGTGTTCCTTCCTGAGGATCGTGTCAGGCTCAGTGTCTCCTGTATTTCCAGAACTTTCTCCTGTGGATACTTCTCTTGCTGAAACGCAACCATTACCCACTTGTACCAGCGCTGTGCTTTTATGCCACATACAGATAACCACCGGGACTGTTTATCATCGCTGCCATATACCATCTCAGTACTGCGGCTTCCACGCCGCACACAGACCGATTGCTGTTGTCTGCATTCCATCTACTGCTGTGTATCATCTCTCAGTGCGGCGGCTTCCACGCCGCACACAGACTGATCATCGTTGTCTGCATTCCATCTACCGCTGTGTACCATCAATCAGTGCTGTGGCTACCATGCTGCACACAGACCTCTTCCAACTCCAGTTCTGCCAGTGTACCTGCGGTGCATACCATCTGCTGTTGCCACACATCTTATCACCTGCGTGGATTCTACTCTGCGTTGTGCGGGCATCATCTGGACTGTTTTGCAAGTATCACTACACTCCGTGTATATAGTGGGTAACTCAGGGGCGTTTTAAGAGAGGAGGGGGTCCGTGTGCACTCTTCGTGCGGGGCCCCCTCCTCTCTCCCTGGTGGCTGGCAGCCAACTGACGCAGCTGGCCAACCACCGGAGCATTAATAAACACCGGGCACTAGAGTGTGCCCGGAGTCTACTGCGCATGAGCAGAACACCGGAAAATGGCCATGGTGGGCATTTTTCCAGTGTTCTGAGCAGCAGTGACACCCGACGCAGGAACTCGGACAGGTAAGTTTAAAAAAAAATATGGGTGCAGTGTGTGCGGTGCGGGGCCCCCCTGGAACCAGGGGCCCATGTGCCACGCACACACTGCACCCATTATAGATACGCCACTGGGGTTACTGCATAATCTAGGTTGACTGTCAGCATTGGGGTTTCAGGTCTGGAGGGCATGATCGGGTCACAGTCTTTTAGCATCGAGATGTTTAGTACTGTGTGTGCCTAAAGTGTCTCTCTATCCTGAGTTCCCCTTCCGGATTATGGCACAGTTCTTGCGTCAGAGTAGAGCTTCATTAGTTCTTCCCTGGTTACATAAGACTCCAATTCCTGGCTTGGTTCCCAGGTCCAGGCTGTCAGTACTATACTGTATTGAGTTCAGGTTTTTCTTGTCACTGGAGTAGTTCTCTGGCCTGATTGGTCCTTTAACCATTAGGTGAGAGGCTGCCCTGTGGCTTGAGTCCTGTTCCAGTTCTGATATCCTTGCATTGCTCCGGTCCATAATTCCTAGTGTCTCTAGCCTGCCAGTACCTGTATTACCTATGAGTCGTGGTATCTTGAAGCCTCCCTATTTCCTGTACTCCTCAGTTAATACCCTGGGCCGGGATGTAGTAAGAATTCCAACGCACGGGAAGTTGTCTGACGGAATCCCGGGATCGAAATCCTGACTTTTCGCCTGCCAGACTTTTTGCCTGTTTTCCAGGCGGAAAAGTATCGCGCACGTGCTCGCTTATCCCCGTATTCAATTTCTTAGGACGCGGAAACGGGACCCAGAGAAACTGGAACAGGCGAAAAGTCCTGTAAATTTTCAGGAAATCATCCTTGCACCCCCCTAAAGATGTCCTGACATGAGGGATCACTCTGGGTACCCCCGTTTTTGCCTGCTGAAGGGAAGTCGGGTTTTTAAATAGCTGCTGCAGGTGCACAAATGCAGCTTTGAAGAAGGTGATGAAGAATAGCATTTAGCAAATTTTTTTGGGAAAAATAACTATGCCCATCAAATTTAGGGTACATGAAAATGGGTGCAAGCATATTTTTAAGTCCCTAAAATGATTTTTAAAAATTCCTCAAAAATGCACCTGCCGCTACCACTCGCAATGAAGAAAACACCTGCCGCATATTTGGAAAACCCTCTGGAATCAATTTTGCTACTTTAGGATTTTGTCCCCCATAATTTTTTTTTTAACCCCAAAATTAAACTTAATTTATTGGGGTGTCCCGATTTTTTTTTTTCACATTCATTTTAGGGGACATTCCCAGGGGTGCAGGCTATTTTGTTTTAGGGCTGCAACCCTAAACCCCAATTCAGCGCATTTTCTCGCTACCTATTGTGTGAAGAAAAGTTATCCCCATTTTCTTGCAAAGACTTTTCACACCGGCGAAAAGTTTTTGAAATTGAACACGGGGATAATTGAAACAGGCGAAAATGACATCATCGGTAATAAATTATCGGCGATAATGGGTTTTCGCCTCAAATTGAATACGGGCCTTGGTACTAAAGATAGGCATCTAAATACTGACGCCTACCTTCAGCCTGACGACAGAATCCCTGACAGATGGTTTCCCGAATGAAGGTAAGCGGGGACAGGGTTAGCATTAGCCATGGGGGGAGGACTAGGTTTAGGCACCCCTGGGGGGACTTAGGGTTAGGCACCCCCTGGGGAGGGTTAGGCTAGAGGAAGGGGGGGGTAAGGGTTAGGCACCACCGGGGAGAGGTTAGGGATAGGCATCCCCTGGAGGAGCAGGTTTAGGGAGCGGGAAGGGGGGGGTTAGGTTTAGGCACCCCCGGCGGCAGTGGTGGAACTAGAGTAGTGGGCCCAGGTGCAAGAATATGCTTTGGGCCCCCTTATGCAGTGCCTCCAGTAGTGCCCCTTATACAGTGCCCCCAGAAGTGGTGCCCCCAGTAGTAGTCCCCTATGCAGTGCTCCCAGTAGTGCTCCTTATACAGTGCCCCCAGAAGTGGTTCCCCCTATGCAGTGCCCCAGTAGTAGTCCCCCCTATGCATTGCCTCCAGTAGTAGTCCCCCTATGCATTGCCTCCAGTAGTAGTTCACCTATACATTTCCCCCAGTAGTAGTCCCCCCCTATAGAGTGCCCCAGTAGTGGCCCCCCATAAATATATATACAGTGCCCCTAGTAGCAGCCGCCCCCCCTATACAGTGTCCCCAGTAGCGCCCCACCCTATGCAGTGCCAGTTTCAGTGCCTGTGCCCCTTACAAACACAAATAAAAAAATCACAACTTGCCTGAATCCGTGCTCCTGCCACGACCGCCGCTGTCCACTCCTCCTGACCCACTCTACAATATGGGAGAGACGTCATGACGTCTCTCCCATCACCCGCTGCGGGGGGAGCCAGAAGGCGGAGCTCATGAGTGAGCTCCAGCCAACTCCCTCCGTGGACTCAGCAGCCAATGAGAGTCTGTCTGACTCTCATTGGCTGCTATAACAAACACACCACTGCCGCTGGCGGTGGTGTGTTTGTTACTGTGTAGTGCAAACCGCTCTCACTGCGGTCTGCACTACACTGGTGGCGGGTGCAGAGACTCTGCTGGATGCAGGCGGCTATGGACCCCTGCACCACAGCGGGCCCCGGTGCAAGCCACCGACTGCACTGCCGCTAGTTCCGTCACTGCCCAGGAGGACTTAGGGTTAGGCACCACCCCGAGAATTTTAGGGACGGTAGGGTTAGTATACTAACCTGACCCATTGGGATTCTGGTATTTCTGGCTTCCGGCGTTGGCATTTCACCAGGCTACTGAACAGCTGCCGGGATTTCATACCCAATCCCCCTGGGCCCCGTGCCAAATCTACAGAATACCAGAACCGTCACATTAGGAGCCCATAGTGTAGTGCAGGTACAAGTTTGGTCTGATTTGGCTCATGTATTTGTATTATGGAGCTTCAAATTCATTGCAAAGTCCTGGTCACACAGCAGGAGCTCATAGTGCTGACCGTGGACAGCACACTATTCTCCTCTGAGATGGCAGAAGGTGAGGCATGCACCTCAGATGTATATCTCCGATGTATAGATGGGCTCCCTTATGTCCCAGGGCATGGGTGGGCGCTTATTGTCCACCCCTGTCCTAGGACCAGTAGCAGCTGCTGCCCTTCATACCACTGTAGTTATGCCCATGGTGATAAATGCCAACCCTAAAAAACATGTTTTGATTTCTCACTGATGTATTTAAACAAGCTTGATTGATTTTCATTTTGAAGTGTTGTCAAGATTCTGTTCAATTTGTTCTAATGAAACATTTAACTATTTGTTCCTGTATATTAGAGCTCTTACAGTAATTATTGCTTAAGAGCTCACTGAACCCACTGACTGAAATGTCATGTCTAAACTGGTTTCTTAAACAAACAAACACTTTATAAAAATCTTCCTCACAATGAAAGCTGGCTTCTAAGAGATTTAGTTTTAGCCATATCTAAGTGTTGTACTGGAAACTGTGAATAATGCATATTGGTTGTACCGTGTGTGAATGTTTATTTACAGTAAGAATATGCCTGAACACAGACATCCTGGTGTTTAGTCACAAATGTATTGGTTTAATTAGTTATTTTCCCACAGGATAGGCTAAAAATAGTGACTGGTGTTTTCAGTTGTCAAGTGATTCCTTCTGTGTGGAAAAACATCAGAAGAAATGAACTCAGCCAGAGGGGGAGACACAAATACAGTAACCAGATGAGAACACTTTTTCCACTTATCGCATGGTAACTGTGGGCCTGATTCAGAGATGGACCATGCCTGCCTACTCTCCACAACCATGCGTAAGGCTCCTGATTCAGAGATGGACCATGGCTGCCTACTCTCCGCAAACATGCGTGAGGCTCCTGATTCAGAGATGGACCATGGCTGCCTACTCTCCGCAAACATGCGTGAGGCTCCTGATTCAGAGATGGACCATGCCTGCCTACTCTCCACAAACATGTGTGAGGCTCCTGATTCAGAGATGGACCATGCCTGCCTACTCTCCACAAACATGCGTGAGGCTCCTGATTCAGAGATGGACCATGTTTGCCTACTCTCCACAACCATGCGTGAGGCTCCTGATTCAGAGATGGACCATGGCTGCCTACTCTCCACAACCATGCGTAAGGCTCCTGATTCAGAGATGGACCATGGCTGCCTACTCTCCACAAACATGTGTGAGGCTCCTGATTCAGAGATGGACCATACCTACCTACTCTCCACAACCATGCGTAATGCTCCTGATTCAGAGATGGACCATACCTACCTACTCTACACAAACATGCGTGAGGCTGCTGATTTTTCAGGCAGCCCCCTACACCTCTGGAAGAGTGGGCACTCCTCCCACATCCCGTCACCTTCCTAGTTAAGTGGGCAGAATGGGGAGAATCTACCAGGAATCCGCGCATCCGTGAAGAGGGAACAGGACCTAATAATGCAATTTTTTGATAATCACATAATTTGGCCCTGACCCCTATATAAACATGAGCGATTCACAGCATTCTACCATGAGGGACGGGGCCTAAAGATGCAAGTAGTCTGGCCCTAAACCCATTACGCCTACCTGCATTTCCTCTCCAAGCTTCACCCAGAGAGGAAATTAATAAGGTAGGCAAGTATGAGATGAATGCAATGCCGATTTTTACACAGTTGAGCGATTATCGGTGGTCAGCGCTAACGTCTGAGTCTCACTGCGCATGCTGCAAGTTTAATTTTCGCTCGCAGTAAGAATTTATTTGCAAAGTGATTGACAGACAGGGACCATTTGTGAGAGGCATCAGGGGTAACGCAAGCGCAGACGTATCGCAAACGTTTTCAGGGCAAGTCTCAGTCTGCAACTGTGATCCCGTACACAGTAACTATGGCTCTGGCGTCTCCGTTACAGCGGCCATTCAGGGCAACCATAGAGTTACTCAGAAGTCCGATAATCAGCTGATCTAAGGCTGATGCTGCGTCTTTGTACACTTGGATTTGCATAGCGGGCGTCTCAATACAATACTGCGACAGCCGCTGTGTACAAATTCTCAGCTGCGGCGGCATTAGCGTACATAGGCCCTCATTCAGAGCCGTACACTCTGAGCAGAGCGCACGCTCTGAATGAGGGCCGGCCTCCATGAAAATGGAGCGTCCTCCTGGACGCTCGTATAGCTGTGGGTCACCACCCACAGGCTATACGAGCGTGCAGTTTGATGGCCGCGATGGTCGTGACCATCGCGACCATCGAAACTGCGAGCCGGAGCCTGCTGTTGAGATTTTCAACCGCAAGCTCCGGAGTGATTTTGGCTCTATCAGAGCCAAAATCACTCCCACTGACATCACTAGTGATGTCAGTGGGCCGGCTTCTGACGGGAGGCGTTCCCGTGGGAACGCCCCCGTCAGGGAGGCACGCCCCCCGCACGCCTACCAAAGGGGGTGTGCTGTCAATCAACATCGACAGCACGCCCCCTTTGATCAGACACAACGAGCGAAGGACTTTCCTTCGCTCGTCGCGTCTGGCGCATGCGCACGACGGAGCTCCCTCCGTCGTGCGCATGCTCAGTCCAGAACATCGACCCACTTGCGAGCGGACAGCCGCTCGCGAGTGGGTCTGAATCAGGCCCATAATCCGGCCCAGTGTAACATAATATACTATTGATTTTATTTATTAATCATTGTATAGTGCCACCATTCTGTATTACTGCATGATTTACAGACCATGAATTAATCATTCACATCATTCCTTGCCCCATTGGAGCTTACAGTCTAAATTCTCCACCATAAAAAATACGTAGGGCAATCCGGAGTTGCAAGCAAGTTGGTCACAATTACACTCGTACTGTGAGCACGGAACTAAATCTAGATATTCTGCCAAATGGCAAGTTTCATGCATCTATATGACTGCACCGCTGTCACCACCGATAAAGTGGAGAGAGATAAAGTACCAACCAATCAGCATCAAACTGTCATGTTACTGGCTGTGTTTGAAAAAATGACTTTTAGGAGCTGATTGGTTTTTACTTTATCTCTCTACATGTTATCTCTCTCCAAGGCTTGATACATCTCCCCCCATAGAGCTAATCAGGAGTCTTGCGTGGGCATCCAGGGGAAAAATATATAACATTAGTTCAGGGTTTAAATTGTCTGATCAATCAGGCCAGACAGCACCTGCAATGAAAATAAATAACTTCCTGTCTGGTAAGTTACTGGTCCCTCCCTGGGGACATAGGGCCTGATTCAGACCCACTCGCGAGCGGCTGTCCGCTCGCAAGTGGGTCGATGGTCTGCACTGAGTATGCGCACGACGGAGTGAGCTCCGTCGTGCGCATGCGCCAGACGCTGATCAAAGGGGGCGTGCTGTCGATGTTGATTGACAGCACGCCCCCTTTGGTGGGCGTGCCGGGGGCGTGCCTCCCTGACGGGGGCGTTCCCAAGGGAAGAAGCCGGCCCACTGACATCACTAGTGATGTCAGTGGGAGTGATTTTGGCTCTGATAGAGCCAAAATCACTCCGGGCCTTGCGGTTGAAAACCTCAACCGCAGGCTCCGGCTCGCAGTGGCGATGGTCGCGATGGTCACGACCATCGCGGCCATCAAACTGCACGCTCGTATAGGCTGTGGGTGGTGACCCACAGCTATACGAGCGTCCAGGTGGACGCTCCATAATTATGGAGGGCGGCCCTCATTCAGAGCGTGCGCTCTGCTCAGAGCGTACGGCTCTGAATGAGGGCCATAGACACATATTATACATTGCATGAATACACATACACACATACACACATGGCTTTAACATACAGACAGCACTGACACACATGCATTAATAATAAAAACACATAATAAGTCCATGGGCTCTCATGTCTGCTCTCCCCTGCTAATAATCAGCTGCCTGCCCCACACTTCCACACTCTGATATTTTTGTCATTCTTCCAAAAATTCTGCTATCCAATCAAGAGATTTTTGTGTGAGCAGAAGAGGGCATTGACTTGTGTCTGCTAGGCCCCACCCTGATGGAACATTTTAGGGGCGTGACCGAGGAAAATACTGTGGGAGACAATGGAGGCGCATGCCCCGGATGCCATCACTGAAGGGGCACCTTCTCCATTGCCCACAATATAATCGTCATGGCTGTCATGGCTGCCCAATACATGGCACCTCTTCCCTGCACCTAAGAAGCCACCATACACTAGTGGAGAGCTCCATGCCACCTCCATCTATAGCCTGTCCCTACTCATTGGTGTCGCTGCTCCTCAGCAGCTCCTTATGTAAGTGTGACACGTCCGGCACCCCCCCATACCTACTACTCTCCGTCTCACTCCTCCCTGGCGGCAGTCCTAGCCCCTTAGTCACCTACAGCAGTCTCGGCGCACCCCCTCACCAAAAACGCCCCGTCTCACTCATCCCTGGTGGCAGCCCTAGCCTCAGACCCTTGCAACAATCCCGGTGCACCCCCTCAACAAAAACTTCCCGTCCTAGTCCTCCCTGCCGGCAGCCCCAGCCGTGGACCCATGAAGCAGTCCCGGTTGCCTCTCTCACCCACAACTCCCCGTCCCACTCCTCTCTAGCAGCAGCTCTAACCTGATTTGTTGGCCTGAGCATAAGTGCGGCTTCAAATCTTCATCCTGGAGCTGGATGTCAACAAGTATGCACCGGATGGAGCTGCTGATAAGAGGGCATGGAAGGCGAGACCTGGGGCACTAGCGACTGAGTCTGGGGGCAGACCTTTGGTGGAGTAACTTCCCAACATGTGATGCAGTCGGCAGTAGACTGGGCATTTTGTGATTTGTAGTCCCACCACAGTGGCAGTCTTACAGTATCTTGACTTAAACTTTCAGTTCTCAAAGGCACCAGACCAGGTTGTTTTCCCATCTATCAGGGCTATCAGGAGGGCTCCCCACCCCACTTCAGGTGGCTTTTGGCAGGAGGACTCTGAGCCACATGCTAATTGCACCATACATGTCACTATCTTATATTTAACTAATACATACAGATGTGTCCCCATATAGCTATCCTCTGTGCGCTACAAGTTGCGTTACGCATAACGTGTTAGCGCAGTGTGACTCGGTAGCACCAAGAATCTTTTCATGCAATTGTTTTCCCTTCAAATGTGTCTTATTCGTGCAGCAATGCGAATAGGTCGCACAACCAGCTTCTGCTGATTAAAATGATATGTGGCATGACTATATTCTGTGTGCAGGTGTATCCTCATGTGAAATGTTATATTTAGAGATGAGCGGGTTTGGTTTCCAGAGAACCGAATCCACCGGAATTTAGCATATCCGAGCCGGATCCAAGGAAGCTCGGAGGTTCCCGCCTTACTCGGTTCTCAAAACCGAGGCAAAACCATAGAGACGGAAATCTCGCGGTTCGCGAACTTTCGTCTCTATGATCAATATAGTATATAGTGACCACGCGACAGACGCCATTTCACTCCGGCTGTGGAGACTGAACAGGGAGCGTGGGTAGTGTAGGGCTGTGAGAAGTGCTCGTGCTATCTGCTGTGTCCTGGGCTGGTGCTGATCCTTTCTGGTCTCTGGTCACGGTGCTGTCGCTGTCACTGTGCGGTCTGCTGATACATCAGGGCTGTCTGCTGCGTCCTGGGCTCGTGCTGTGTTCATCTCTGGGCCCAAGTTCTGGACTCCAAAAAAAAAGTAAAAAAAAAAAAGTGTCTTTATTATATATTTCTGTGTGCGTGCGTGGGTGTTAGGCTTAAGCACATTAGCGCACAAGATCCAGCGACTCCAGTTGTGCTCAATCAAAAAAAAAACAATTAGTGTCATATTTTTTTCTTCTGTGTGCTCGTGGTTGTTAGGCTTAACCGCAGTAGCGCACAAGAGCCAGCCAGCAATGCAAGCCGCAACTTTGTGCTGCCCGACTACAGTCGTGCTCCAAAAAAAAATCTGGGGCCAAGTTCTTCTAGAACTGACAAAAAATTAAAATCATCATTTGCCTTTTTTTCCAATATTTTTGTGTGTGCGCACGACTGCACGTGTGTGAATTTTGTAACTGCACCTTGGCTACACTATTGGTGATTGTGACACTGCTTCAAGACTGCAGAAAAAATATGGAGGGCTGTCACATGACAGGAGAGCAAGGCCAAGAACCACATGTTGTAGCTGCCGCCAGCAGTGCAAGGCCGTCAACTTCCTCATCCTCTATGAAGGCCCATGCCCCAGGGCTTAAGTCACGCCATCGATATGGTAAAGCAAGTTTTACTGAAGTTAACAAAAAAAAATTGAGGACATGCACAGTTTAACAAACCAAGCACTTTAGCCACTAGGACTGACACTTTCGTGGCTGAACTCCTTGGTTTGTTTGGGCCCACAAAACATTTTTTGGAAGGACTACCTTCAATTATTAAGGAGGAGGTTGATGATGAGGGTGTTGGTGGTGGAGATTGCATGTTATGGTCCAAACTGCTGGTAGCTGATACTGGACTGCTTGTTATTAATTTACAAATTATAATTTTGTTAAACAAAATGCAAATGATGTAACAGGGAGGAGGTGCCTAGATGGTTAACGTCCCTTCCTCTGCTAACTTCGGCTTTATAAATGGAACAGATGCCTTCACAACTGTTGTCAGAATTTAGATTAAAATAATTCCACACCCAAGACGTTGCTTTTTTGGCTTTCTTTTTATCATTAGCAAGAACTGCTGCCACTGGTGACTGATTTATGCAAACCACATCCTTATCATCAACATCCACATTAGTGTCAGATGGGACACAAATTTCCCCCTCATCCTCCTTTTGCACTTCCTCCACACTATCATCCTCATTTTTTATTATTTCACTATCTAATACTAGCACAGCCATCATGGCGTCAGTGATCTGCTGTGAAACTGGGTGACAGCTGTCATACTTACTTCTTCTATCAAAGGACTGATTAATAGTCAATTGTTTTTTTTAAATTACTTCCGATCACGAATGAGGATGTAGGTGATGATGCTGGTTTTGGTGTTGGAGATCGAAGGTGCTTGGATCCCACAGAGAGGGAGCAGGTAGGTGACAATGGACTTGTTACGTTTTCAGTTTTCATAACTTGGCGACGTACACTTTGATATTTGATGAATGCGCTCCAAGTGACGTAACAAGGAGGAGGTTCCTAGGTGGTTAAGGTACCTCCCTCTACTCACTCTTGCATGGCAACGGGCACATATGGCTTGACAACTGTTGTCCGAATCGGGATGGAAATAATTCCACACGTGAGAAGTACATTTTTTGTCTTTTGTCCCGGCATGACAACAATGGGCTTTGGCTTTTTCAAACCATGGGCAAGAGCTGTTGCCTTACTTACACAAAGGACATCCTCGGCACCAACATCCTCATCACCAACATCTTCATCATCAACATCCTCATCATCCTTAGCGCCTTCATCCACCAAAATATCCTCCTCCTCCATGTACAATTCCACAGAAGCATCCTCAATGACTACGTGTGCAAGATGTTGACTGCCCTTCCCCACATTTACAGAGGGCACACAAATGTTGGAACATTGAGGATCCTCCAGTACGCTATTATTTAGGTCGGGCTCACACATGACAACCGCGGACACACTTGCACTCTCCTCTGGGATTTGTGATTTCAATTTCTCAGGGCACACAGTTGGTCTTTCCGGAGCTGTCTTAAGAACTTTCACTTTTTTTATTGGACCACCACCACTACTACTACAAGCAGAAGGGCTATCAGAATCAGCAGTCTTCATAAAGAAAGAAGGCCAACCCTTATCCTTTCCTTGCCACTTCATGTAGTGAATGGCATATTGCCAATTTTTTGTTTATCTAAAGGCAAATATCCTTTCAATTTTTTTTCTTTTTTTCAGTAAAACTTGCTTTACCATATCGATGGCGTGACTTAAGCCCTGGGGCATGGGCAGTTGCGGGCTGGGCCGGGGGTCAGGGTGCCATGTGCCCCCCGGGCCGCAGTGTCATGCGGGCCGCGGGCCGGTGCAGTCTGTGTCACTGTGACACAGACTGCACCGCGTGTGTAGCACTGACCGGACGGAGTTCGGTCAGCGCTACACTGACAAACACACAGCCGCCGGCTCCGGCAGCTGTGTGTTTGTTGTAAGCAGCAGCCAATGAGAGTCTGTCAGACTCTCATTAGCTGCTGCTGCTGCGCTCCATCTTCCGGCTCCCGCAGTGGGCAATGGGAGAGACGTCATGATGTCATATGACGTCTCTCCCATAATGCAGAGCGGCACGGCCCGGGAGGACAGACGAGGAGCAGATGGCGGCGGCGGGAGCGCGGATTCAGGTAAGTGTTTTTTTTTTATTTTGTTTTTTATATTATGTATGTCTACTGGGGGGGGTCTGGCACTACTGGGGGCACTACAAAGGGGGGGGACTACTACTGTGGGCATTACAAGGGGGGTCGGGGGACTACAACTACTGGGGGCACTACAAGGGGGGGACTACTACTACTGGGGGCACTACAAGTGGGGACTACTACTGGGGGCACTACAAGGGGGGGGGACTACTACTGGGGACTACTACTATTGGGGGCACTATAAGGGGACTACTACTACTGGGGGCACTACAAGGGGGGTGGGGGACTACTACTACTGGGGACACTACAAGGGGGGACTACTACTACTGGGGGCACTACAAGGGGGAGGGAACTACTACTACTGGGGACTACTACTGGGGGCACTATAAGGGGACTACTACTACTACTGGGGGCACTACAAGGGGGGTGGGGAACTACTACTACTGGGACTACTACTACTGGGGACACTACAAGGGGGTGGGGGACTACTACTACTGGGGGCACTACAAGGGGGAGGGGACTACTACTACTGGGGACTACTACTACTGGGGGCACTATAAGGGGACTACTACTACTACTGGGGGCACTACAAGGGGGGTTGGGGACTACTACTACTGGGGACTACTACTACTGGGGACACTACAAGGGGGGTGGGGGACTACTACTACTGGGGGCACTACAAGGGGGAGGGGACTACTACAACTGGGGACTACTACTACTGGGGGCACTATAAGGGAACTACTACTACTACTGGGGGCACTACAAGGGGGGTTGGGGACTACTACTACTGGGGACACTACAAGGGGGGGACTACTACTACTACTGGGGACACTACAAGGGGGGGACTACTACTGGGGGCACTGCAAGGGGGGGACTACTACTAATGGGGGCACTACAAAGGGGGGGACTACTACGACTGGGGGCACTGCAAAGGGGGGGACTACTACTGGGGGCACTACACATGGGGGGGACTACTACTACTGGGGACACTACAAGGGGGGTGGGGGACTTCTACTACTGGGGGCACTACAAGGGGGAGGGGACTACTACTACTGGGGACTACTACTACTGGGGGCACTATAAGGGGACTACTACTACTACTGGGGGCACTATAAGGGGGGTGGGGGACTACTACTACAGGGGACTACTACTACTGGGGACACTACAAGGGGGGTGGAGGACTACTACTATTGGGGACACTACAAGGGGGGTGGGGGACTACTACTACTGGGGGCACTACAAGGGGGTGGGGACTACTACAACTGGGGACTACTACTACTGGGGGCACTATAAGGGGACTACTACTGCTACTGGGGGCACTACAAGGGGGGTGGGGGACTACTACTACTGGGGACACTACAAGGGGGAGACTACTACTACTACTGGGGACACTACAAGGGGGGACTACTACTGGGGGCACTACAAGGGGGGGACAACTACTAATGGGGGCACTACAAGGGGGGGACTACTACTACTGGGGGCACTACAAAGGGGGGGACTACTACTACTGGGGGCACTACAAGGGGGGGACTACTACTACTGGGGGCACTACAAGGGGGAGGGGACTACTACTAATGAGGACTACTACTAGGGGCACTATAAGGGGGGGCTACTACTACTGGGGGCACTACAAGGGGGAGGGGACTACTACTACTGGGGACTACTACTGGGGGCACTATAAGGGGACTACTACTACTATTGGGGGCACTACAAGGGGGGTGGGGGACTACTACTACTGGGGACTACTACTACTGGGGACACTACAAGGGGGGTGGGGGACTACTACTACTACTGGGGGCACTACAAGGGGGAGGGGACTACTACTACTGGGGACTACTACTACTGGGGGCACTATAAGGGGACTACTACTACTACTGGGGGCACTACAAGGAGGGTGGGGGACTACTACTACTGGGGACTACTACTACTGGAGACACTACAAGGGGGTGGGGGACTACTACTACTGGGGGCACTAGAATGGGGAGGGGACTACTGCAACTGGGGCCTACTACTACTGGGGGCACTATAAGGGGACTACTACTACTACTGGGGGCACTACAAGGGGGGTGGGGGACTACTACTACTGGCGACACTACAAGGGGGGGATTACTACTACTACTGGGGACACTACAAGTGGGGGACTACTACTTGGGGCACTACAAGGAGGGGACTACTACTAATGGGGGCACTACAAAGGGGGGGACTACTACTACTGGGGGCACTGCAAAGGGGGGGACTACTACTACTGGGGGCACTACAAATGGGGGAGACTACTACTACTGGGGACACTACAAGGGGGGTGGGGGACTACTACTACTGGGGGCACTTCAAGGGGGAGGGGACTACTACTACTGGGGACTACTACTACTGGGGGCACTATAAGGGGACTACTACTACTACTGGGGGCACTACAAGGGGGGTGGGGGACTACTACTACTGGGGACTACTACTACTGGGGACACTACAAGGGGGGTGGGGGACTACTACTACTGGGGGCACTACAAGGGGGAGGGGACTACTACAACTGGGGACTACTACTACTGGGGGCACTATAAGGGGACTACTACTACTACTGGGGGCACTACAAGGGGGGTGGGGGACTACTACTACTGGGGACACTACAAGGGGGGGACTACTACTACTACTGGGGACACTATAAGGCGGGGGACTACTACTGGGGGCACTACAAGGGGGGACTACTACTAATGGGGGCACTACAAAGGGGGGGACTACTACTACTTATTGGGGCACTGCAAAGGGGGGACTACTACTACTGGGGGCACTACAAAGGGGGGGGGACTACTACTACTGGGGGCACTACAAGGGGGAGGACTACTGCTGGGGGCAACACTGGAGGCCTGCATAAGGGTGTTCTCTCCTGTGGCACAAGGGGGCACTGCATGTGGGCACTACGACAGGGGGCTGCCCTAATCTTTATTTTTACCTTACATTAATCCCATATGGACCCGCCTCCTCCCTGGAACACTTGAAGGGGGGGCGCCGTAGCACGCATATACTTCGGACACCCTGGCTACACGCTACTCCTCTGCCAGGGCCGCCTGCATGCATTTGCCCCCCAGGCTAAAAGTTGCCAGCCAGCCCCTGGGCATGGGCCTTCCTAGAGGATGAGGAAGTTGATGGCATTGCACTGCTGGCGGCAGCTACAACATGTGGTTCTTGGCCTTGCTCTCCTGTCATGTGACGGCCCTCCATATTTTTTCTGCAGTCTTGAAGCAGTGTCACAATCACCAATAGTGTAGCCAAGGTGCGGTTACAAAATTCACACACGTGCAGTCGTGCGCACACACAAAAATATTAGAAAAAAAGGCAAATGATGATTTTTATTTTTTGTCGGATCCAGAAGAACTTGGCCCCAGAGTTTTTTTTGGAGCGCGACTGTAGTCGGGCAGCACAAGGTTGCAACTTGCGTTGTTGGCTGGCTCTTGTGCGCTACCTCGGTTAAGCCTAACACCCACAAGCACACAGAAGAAAAAAATATAACACTAATTGTTTTTTTTTTTGATTGAGCACGTCTGGAGTCACTGGATCTTGTGCGCTACTGGGTTAAGCCTAACACACACAAAAGACAAAAATATAACCATATAAGACACTTGTATTGTTTTCTTTTTGATTGAGCACGACTGGAGTCGGGCAGTACTGGCTCTCTCTTGTGCGCTACTGCGGTTAAGCCTAACACCCACGAGCACACACAGAAAAATATAATAAAGACACTTTGATTTTTTTTTTACTTTTTTTTTTTTGGGCCCAAGTCCAGAACTTGGGCCCAGAGATGAACACAGCACAAGCCCAGGACACAGCAGACAGCCCTGATGTATCAGCAGACAGCACAGTGACAGTGACAGCACCGTGACCAGAATGGATCAGCAGACAGCACAGTGACAGCACCGTGACCAGAGACCAGAAAGGATCAGCACCAGCCCAGGACACAGCAGATAGCACCAGCACCTCTCCCAGCCCTACACTACCCACCCTCCCTGTTCAGTCTCCACAGCCGGAGTGAAATGGCGTCTGTCGCATGGTCCTTATATACTACATTGATCATAGAGATGAAAGCTCGCGAACTGTGAGATTTCCGTCTCTATGGTTTTGCCTCTGTTTCAAGAACCGAGTAAGGCGGGAACCTCCGAGCCTTCTTGGATCCGACTCGGATATGCTAAATTCGGGTGGGTTCGGTTCTCTGGTAATCGAACCCGCTCATCTCTAGTTCTGGGTTTTGTGTTTTGGATCTGTATTTTTTTGGAAAAAAGCATAAAAACAGCTAAAATCACAGAATTTGTTGTTTTGTTTTGTTCCGACGTTATTATTAACCTAAATAACATTAACTTCCACTCATTTTCAGTCTATTCTGAAAACTTTATACCTCACAATATTGTTTTTAGGCCAAAAGGTTGCACCGAGGTAGCTGGATGACTGCTAAGCGACACAAATGGGCGGCACAAACACGTGGCCCATCTAGGAGTGGCACTGCAGTGGCACACAGGATGGCAGTTTGAAAAACTAGGCCCCAAAGAGTATATACTGCAAAGAAAAAAAAGAGATGCAAGATGGCATTGTCCTTGGGCCCTCACACCCACCCTTATGTTGTATAAACAGGACATGCACACTTTAACAAACCAATAATTTCAGCACCAGGGTCTGCCACACGACTGTGGCTGAAATGATTGGTTCGTTTGGGCCCCCACAAAAGAAGCTGGCAATTAATCTGTCCCTGCACAAACTGGCTCTACAGAGGCAAGATGTCGTCCTCATCCTCCGATTCCTCACCCTCTTCAGTGTTGTCCTCATCCTCACAGAGTATTAGTTCATCCCCGCTGGAATCCACCACCATAGGTCCCTCTGTACTTTCTGGAGGCTGGTCTTCCTGGAAGAATTGATAATTCATTTTGATGAACATCATCTTCTCCACATTTTGTGGAAGCAACCTCCTACGCCTTTTGCTGACAAGGTTCCCGGCTGCACTAAAAACTCTTTCGGAGTACACACTGGAGAGGTGGAAACTTACTGTTGGTAAAATAGAGCCAGTTTGTACAGGGGCCTCCAAATTTCCTCTTTTTCCTGCCAGTACAGGTACAGACTGTCTGACATGCCTACTTGGATGCTGTCACCGATGTAATCCTCCACCATTCTATCAATGGTGACAGTATCATATGTTGTGACAGTAGACATGTCAGAAATTGTTGGCAGGTCCTTCAGTCCGGACCAAATGTCCAAACCGGCCCTTGAATTATGACACAGGCGCACGCTTGGTACTGCTACTTTGTTGATGCACGTGTAGCTAAGGCGCACAGAAAAATATATTATTTTTATTTTATTGTGCACTTTGGGGGTTACACCACCCTTCAACAGACTAGCCGGCCCTATACTTATGACACAGGTGCACGCTTGGCGCTGCTACTTTTTTGATGCACGTGCAGCTACAGTAATATGCACACAAGTCACAAACACAGAAAAAATACATTCTGTTTTTTATTCAGGCACTTTGGGGCTTACACCACCCTTCAACAGACGAGCCAGCCGGCCCTTGATTTATGACACAGGCACACGCTTGGCGCTGCTACTTTGTCGATGCATGTGCAGCTACTGCGCGCACACAATTCACAAACACAGAAAAAAAATATTTTTTATTTTTTTTGGAGCGCACCTTGGGGGTTACACACCACCCTTCAACAGACGAGCAAGCCGGCCCTTTATGTATGACACAGGTGTACGCTTGGCGCTGCTACTTGGTTGAGGCACGTGCGGCTACAGTGCACACAATTCACAAACACAGAAAAAAATAATTGTTTTGTTTGCACTTGGGGGGAGCACCCCTGATAGACAGATCACCCCCTGGACTACAGCACAACACAGCCCAGCCAGCACCTATAGACTTTGGAGTGGACACAGCCCCTATGGACAACACAGCCAGCCCCTATGGACAACAGCAGCACAACACAGCCCAGCCAGCCCCTATGGACAACAGCAACACAACACAGCCCAACAAGCCTTTATGGACAACAGCAGCACAACACAGCCCAGCCAGCCCCTATGGACTTTGGAGTGGACACAGCCACTATGGACAACAGCAGCCCAGCCAGCCCTAACTCCCACCCCCCCTTTTCACTGTCCACAGCCGTGGGTATGTTTTTGGAGACTTAAAAGGTTTCTACCCGAGTGGTAATTGTAAGGTTTGCAAGCTAGCGGAACGAGGTGCCAAAACTTTCTGTGGAAAAAATTCCACCACAGAGCACACGATTAAAAGCTTTATAAATTGCAATTCCATGTTTGTAGTAAATATGGTTACTTGTCCCTGTGGTGTTAGATACATAGGGAAAACTAAAAGAGTTCTAAAAGTTCGAATCCTCGAACATATGCGAAATATAAAGAACAAAGTTACAAACCACAGTCTGCCTAGACACTTCCAAGAACATCATAATAGTAATCCTGAAGTTTTGAAATTTAAATGAATTGAGAAAATGACTATCAAAAATCGTGGTGGGGACCTTGATAAAGACTTAATGAAAAAGGAAACATATTGGATCTTAGATCCCTGGATACACTGATACGGAATGGTTTAAATTAGGGGTGAGTGGGTTCGGATTTCAGAAATCCGAACCCCCCCGAGCCCCCCCGATCCGAGGCCGATCCGAGTCAGGCTCGACTTTTCCCGCCTGACTCGGATCTGAAATCGAGGCAAAATGTCGTCATCCCGCCTTCCGGGTCTCGCGGGTTTTGGATCCTATATAAGGTACCCGCGTCGGCACCATTTTCTCACTCGGCTGTGGACAGTGAAGAGGGAGGGTGGGAGTTAGGGCTGGCTGGGCTGTGTAGTGTAGTGTAGTGCAGAGTAGTGTTGTGCTGTGCTGTGCTGTGCTGCGCTGTGCTGCGCTGTGCTGCTGTTGTCCATAGGGGCTGTGTCCACTACTTCAAAGTCCATAGGGGCTGGCTGTGTTGTGCTGTGCTGCTGTTGTTAATAGGGGCTGTGTCCACTACTTCAAAGTCCATAGGGGCTGGCTGGACTGTGTTGTGCAGTCAGTTTTCCATAGGGGCTGTGTCCACTCCAAAGTCCTGTGCAGTGTCCCAGTCCTAAAGGTGTGCTGTAGTGTTGTCCAGGGGATGCACTGTCCATCAGGGGTGCTCCCCCCAAGTGCTAAAAAAATTATATTTTTTCTGTGTTTGTGAATTGTGTGCACAGTAGCCGCACGTGCATCAACAAAGTAGTGCCAAGCGTGCGCATGTGTCATAAGTAAAGGGCCAGCTGGCTTGACCGTTAAAGGGTGCTGTAACCCCCAAAGTACACTCCAGTCCAAACCAAAAAAAAATATTTTCTGTGTTTGTGAATTGTGTGCGCAGTAGCCGCACGTGCATCAACAAAGTAGTGCCAAGCGTGCGCCTGTGTCATAAGTAAAGGGCCGGCTGGCTTGACCGTTAAAGGGTGCTGTAACCCCCAAAGTACACTCCAGTCCAAACCAAAAAAAAATATATTTTCTGTGTTTGTGAATTGCATGCGCAGTAGCCGCACGTGCATCAACAAAGAAGTGCCAAGCGTGCGCCTATGTCATAAGTAAAGGGCCGGCTGGCTTGACCGTTAAAGAGTGCTGTAACCCCCAAAGTACACTCCAGTCCAAACCAAAAAAATAAATATTTTCTGTGTTTGTGAATTGTGTGCGCAGTAGCCGCACGTGCATCAACAAAGTAGTGCCAAGCGTGCGCCTGTGTCATAAGTAAAGGGCTGGCTGGCTTGACCGTTAAAGGGTGCTGTAACCCCCAAAGTACACTCCAGTCCAAACGAAAAAAAAAAATATTTTCTGTGTTTGTGAATTGTGTGCGCAGTAGCTGCACGTGCATCAACAAAGTAGTGCCAAGCATGCACCTGTGTCATAAGTAAAGGGCCGGCTGGTTTGACCGTTAAAGGGTGCTGTTACCCCCAAAGTACACTCCAGTCCAAACCAAAACAAAATATTTTTTCTTTGTTTGTGAATTGTGTGCGCAGTAGCCGCACGTGCATCAATAAAGGAGCAGCGCCAAGCGTGCGCCTGTGTCCCATAAGTAAAGAGCCGGCTGGCTCATTTCTTAAAGGGTGGTGTAACCCACAAAGTGCACTACTCTCCAGCAAAAATAAAAAAATATTTTCTGTGTTTGTGTGCGCCTTAGCCGCACGTATATATCAATATAACATAAATGGAGGACCAAACTTTCTCCGATAAAAATAAAATAGGGAAAGATCAAGAACCACTTCCTCCTAGTGCTGTTGCTGCTGCTGGGAGTTGTTCATCATCCCAGAGAGGAAGTAGGAACATCACTACTTTTACTAAACAATTGACCCTCCAACAGTCCCTAGCGATGAGGATGAAGTACGACAGCAGTCATCCTGAAGCAAAACGTATAACTGAGGCCTTGACTGCTATGTTGGTGTTAGACGTGCGTCCGGTATCCGCCATTAGTGCAGTGGGATTTAGACAATTGATGGAGGTAGTGTGTCCCCGGTTCCACATCCCGTCTAGATTCCACCTGCATCCTCAAAGCAGCAGCGACAAGCGTGCGTCTATCTGTTAAAGGATGGTGTAACCCTCAAAGTGCGCTCCACAAACAATAAAAATATTCTTCTTTTTTCTGTCTTTGTGAATTGTGTGGGCTGTAGCTGCACTTGCATCCTCAAAGCAGCAGCGACAAGCGTGCGTCTGTCTGTTAAAGGGTGGTGTAACCCTCAAAGTGCGCTCCACAAACAATAAAAATATTCTTCTTTTTTCTGTCTTTGTGAATTGTGTGGGCTGTTGCCGCACTTGCATCCTCAAAGCAGCAGCGACAAGCGTGCGTCTGTCTGTTAAAGGGTGGTGTAACCCTCAAAGTGCTCCAAAAAATAAAAAACTATTTTTTTAATGTGTTTGTGACTTGTGTGCGATGTAGCCGCACGTGCATCAACATAGTAGCAGTGTCAAGCGTGCGCCTGTGTCATAAGTCAAGGGCTGGTTTGGACATCTGGTCCGGACTGAAGGACGTGCCAACAATTTCTGACAAGTCTACTGTCACTGCATATGATACTGTCCTCAAAGCAGCAGCGACAAGCGTGCATCTGTCTGTTAAAGGGTGGTGACACCCTCAAAGTGTGCTACACAAACAATAAAAATATTGTTCCTTTTTTTCTGTCTTTGTGAAATGTGTGGGCTGTAGCCGCACCTGCATCCTTAAAGCAGCAGCGACAAGCGTGCGTCTGTCTGTTAAAGGGTGGTGACACCCTCAAAGTGTGCTACACAAACAATACAAATATTCTTCTTTTTTCTGTCTTTGTGAATTGTGTGGGCTGTAGCCGCACTTGCATCCTCAAAGCAGCAGCGACAAGCATGCGTCTGTCTGTTAAAGGGTGGTGTAACCCTCAAAGTGCTCCAAAAAATAAAAAACTATTTTTTTAATGTGTTTGTGACTTGTGTGCGATGTAGCCGCATGTGCATCAACATAGTAGCAGTGTCAAGCGTGCGCCTGTGTCATAAGTCAAGGGCTGGTTTGGACATCTGGTCCGGACTGAAGGACGTGCCAACAATTTCTGACAAGTCTACTGTCACTGCATATGATACTGTCCTCAAAGCAGCAGCGACAAGCGTGCATCTGTCTGTTAAAGGGTGGTGACACCCTCAAAGTGTGCTACACAAACAATAAAAATATTGTTCTTTTTTTTCTGTCTTTGTGAAATGTGTGGGCTGTAGCCGCACCTGCATCCTTAAAGCAGCAGCGACAAGCGTGCGTCTGTCTGTTAAAGGGTGGTGACACCCTCAAAGTGTGCTACACAAACAATAAAAATATTCTTCTTTTTTTTGTCTTTGTGAATTGTGTGGGCTGTAGCCGCACTTGCATCCTCAAAGCAGCAGCGACAAGCGTGCGTCTGTCTGTTAAAGGGTGGTGACACCCTCAAAATGTGCTACACAAACAATAAAAATATTCTTCTTTTTTCTGTCTTTGTGAATTGTGTGGGCTGTAGCCGCACTTGCATCCTCAAAGCAGCAGCGACAAGCGTGCATCTGTCTGTTAAAGGGTGGTGACACCCTCAAAGTGTGCTACACAAACAATAAAAATATTCTTCTTTTTTCTGTCTTTGTGAATTGTGTGGGCTGTAGCCGCACTTGCATCCTCAAAGCAGCAGCGACAAGCGTGCGTCTGTCTGTTAAAGGGTGGTGTAACCCTCAAAGTGCTCCAAAAAATAAAAAACTATTTTTTTAATGTGTTTGTGACTTGTGTGGGATGTAGCCGCACGTGCATCAACATAGTAGCAGCGCCAAGCGTGCGCCTGTATCATAAGTCAAGGGCTGGTTTGGACATCTGGTCCGGACTGAAGGACGTGCCAACAATTTCTGACAAGTCTACTGTCACTGCATATGATACTGACCTCAAAGCAGCAGCGACAAGCGTGCGTCTGTCTGTTAAAGGGTGGTGACACCCTCAAAGTGTGCTACACAAGCAATAAAAATATTGTTCTTTTTTTTCTGTCTTTGTGAATTGTGTGGGTTGTAGCTGCACTTGCATCCTCAAAGCAGCAGCGACAAGCGTGCGTCTGTCTGTTAAAGGGTGGTGTAACTCTCAAAGTGCTCCAAAAAATAAAAAACTATTTTTTTAATGTGTTTGTGACTTGTGTGCGATGTAGCCGCACTTGCATCCTCAAAGCAGCAGCGACAAGCGTGCGTCTGTTTGTTAAAGGGTGGTGACACCCTCAAAGTGTGCTACACAAACAATAAAAATATTCTTCTTCTTTTTTCTGTCTTTGTGAATTGTGTGGGCTGTAGCCGCACTTGCATCCTCAAAGCAGCAGCGACAAGCGTGCGTCTGTCTGTTAAAGGATTACATCGGTGACAGTAGGCATGTCAGACAGTCCGTACCTGTACTGGCAGGAAAAAGAAGCAATTTGGAGGTCCCTGTACAAACTGGCTCTATTTTACCTGAGTTGCCCCCCCTCCAGTGTGTACTCCGAAAGAGTGTTTAGTGCAGCCGGGAACCTTGTCAGCGAAAGGCGTAGGAGGTTGCTTCCACAAAATGTGGAGAAGATGATGTTCATAAAATGAATTATCAACTCTTCCAGGGAGACCAGCCTCCAGAACGTACAGAGGGACCTGTGGTTGTGGATTCCAGCGGGGACGAATTAATACTCTGTGAGGATGAGGATGTACACAACACTGAAGAGGGTGAGGAATCGGTGGATGAGGAGGATGAGGACGACATCTTGCCTCTGTAGAGCCAGTTTGTGCAGGGACAGATTAATTGCCAGCTTGTTTTGTGGGGGCCCAAACGAACCAATCATTTCAGCCACAGTCGTGTGGCAGACCCTGGCGCTGAAATGTTTGGTTTGTTAAAGTGTGCATGTCCTGTTTATACAACATAAGGGTGGGTGGGAGGGCCCAAGGACAATTCCATCTTGCACCTCTTTTTTTTCTTTGCATTATGTATAGTTTGGGGCCTAGTTTTTCAAACTGCCATCCTGTCTGCAAATGCAGTGTCACTCCTAGATGGACCACGTGTTTGTGCCGCCCACTCGTATCTCTTAGCATAGTCATCCAGCTACCTCAGTGCAACCTTTTGGACATAAAAACACTATTGTGAGGTGTGAGGTGTTCAGAATAGACTGGAAATGAGTGGAAATTAAGGTTATTGAGGTTAATAATAGCATAGGAGCAGAAAAACCCACAAATTCTTTGATTTTAGCTGTTTTTATGCTTTTTTCCAGAAAAATACAGATCCAAAACACAAAACCCAGAACCCAAAACACGGAAGGGTGGTTTTGGCAAAACCAATCCAGATCCAAAACACGAAGAAAGATCCAGATCCAAAACCAAAACACGAAAAGTGGCCGGTGCACACCCCTAGTTTAAATGAAGGGATAGAAATTACCCCTTTTTCTAAGAGATTAAGTTATCGAGATGTATCTGCAATGCACATTGAAGATGTGGATTTATGTATAGGTCTGTCTCACACAAAGTGAGTTGGCCAATACTATAACCCACTTCTTTGCAACATTTATTCTAGGAGTATTATGTACGTGATAAAATCTGTGATTCTCTGTTTACTGGAGAAGTTTTACTGTCATGCAAAATATCGTAACAATATTGTGACACCTGTTTATTTATTTTTTTTAATGTATTTTCCATATACTTTTTATTGTAATCATGTGTAGGATATTGACATTCAACTAACTTTACCAGTTCTAGTGATGCATGGACTGCGGGAGTTTAGAAACTCCGTCTGTATAGAACATGCATATGCAAGATATGAACTGAATTAGATTGGCGGATACACCAGGTGTGGAGTCACACCTCCACATTGATTGGCTAGCTTAGCCTTTGTATGGAGCTTGTCACGTCACGAAGCCCAGCCCTCTGATGAAGTCTCTGATGAAACGCTTTAGGTGGGGCTTCTTGACGTGAACTACACAGACTCCCTTTGCCTCCTGCATCCCATAGGGGACTGACGTGGTCCGACCAGCAGTGACCTGTGAACAGTGTCCAGTGGCAGGGTGTGAGAGCCAGACGCATCACCAAGACGGTGCTTTGAGCTTTGCCCGATGGAGTATTTCATTATACCACGTGGTAACCAGCCCACACTGTTATAATATAAACAAGGTACGAGCGGCACCGTTTGATGTGTGTTTTTAGCAACATTGTGTTTTATTAAATCAATGTTTATTTGCACTATGGAGCGCTCTTCTTTCATTTTATATTAACAGATTTTATGGACCTGGACTTCGGTCATTTAAAGGAGTGCTGCGGTCCTTGAATAAAAAGACTTAGGACCTGGTGCCAAAAATATAGGATCTCTCACACTGAAATTATTTCAGTTACTTTCTAGCTGGACTCAAGTAAGACTAATTGTCATTCATACAGTGCATGTTTTAAATCAAGCGCAGCTTCTGATACAAATATGTGTGTGTGTGTGTATAAAACAACAAGACACAAAGGTGCTCATGGTGTAGAATGTACTAAAACCAATCTTGGATATATGAAGGAATATCATGTGTACCTCAAGATTTACAATTGTGCTTGTCTGTATAAATTGCCACTTGGGGGTAACAGAATGAAAGTCCTGATTTGAGGCACTCTTTCATCCACTGTTTGTGCTCCTAAGGTCTCATCCATTCAATGTGGTTAGTTGATGTCTGAGTGCAGCAGGCACAAGCCTGAAGTGCAGAGGTTCCCAAACTCCGCCATTACAGTCCAGGATTTAAGTAGTGAATATTAAGTTCTGACCTGTGGCATTTCAGGAAAACATCTGACATACTGACAAGTAACATCCCTGCACCAGGGGCATTTTAAGAGTGGAGGGGGCCCGTGTGCAGCCTTCGTACGAGCCCCCTCCTCTCCAGCAGCACAGTAGACTCTGGCTTTGTGCCAAAGCCTAATGTGCAAGTGCAGGTCTCCGGGAACCTGGCGCCCACGCTATGTTCCTGGAGACATCTCTAGTGCGCATGCGCAAATCACCAGGAAAATGGCCCCCGCACCATTTTCCTGGTGATTGCAGTCTGCAGAACCGGCCGACACGGGACTCCAGAGAGGTAAGTATGCTAATTATATGTGCAGGGTGCGCATATATATCCTTCCCCTGCCCCCCTTCTTCCCAATCCCTCTTACCCAATATCTTTGTCCACTTTAACCTTTTCATTTTTGTCCCCTGTATTTGCCCATAACTCACCCTGCCCTCTGTAACCTATGTAGTGCTGCCTCATCTGGTACATTTAAGGACAGGATGAACAACACATAGGACAATTAATGCAGTTGGTTTCCTGTTAGTCGCTTTTCTTATTTCCCTTTTGTGTCTCATTTCCATATATTACTTATTTTGCATATTGTAAATTATGTAGTGCATCCAAGGTGGCTGCCTTCTACTCTCTTATGTTGGATGAACTATGTATTGTCTGGTGGTTTTTCAAGGATCATGTACAGATGTGTTCTCATTTACTTAGCATCTTTGTTGCGAGATACTAGGAGCAGCTTAGACACTGCTCCACAGATATCCAATATTCTACTTTTGCTTTTTTTGCTGAGTTTCTGAGCCGTGTAGCATCTTCCTCATACTGCAGCTACCTGTACACACCAACAAATTGTAGTGTATTGGGGACAAATATGCACTAGTATCTGCATATCACCTAGTCATTTCTAGCTCCCTCCATTACAAATGTGTCCTCATACACTGTGGTTCAAGTAGTGGCAAATAGCCCATCTTGGCGCCATGTCCTGCGCACCTTGGCCACGCTGAGCATCTTTTTCACTCAAAATGTGCTTCTTATTCGCATAACTTAAACAACTATAAAGCTAGAAAACTGCATTGCTAGTGTACACTGACCAGCACTTGTCTGACTGGATCTGTGTAAATAAAAAGGGATCTGATACAAGCAGCCATGGCTTTTCCTTACATCATGCTCCATTGTACTTTTGCTGCGACTTTGTATGTGTGTTATACCAATTCCTGTGCAATTAAAGTCGCAGCCTAGTGTCTCTGGTACACTGTGAGTGGCTTTTCGCTGCATCTGCGATATGACTAAGATGTCCAATTTAAGGAAACTATGGTATGCTGCTCATTTTGGAACGTCTCAGTTGTGACGGGCATCTCAAGCTCTTTGGCACTAAGGCGCTCAGTGTATGAGGACACATCTGTATGTCTCATCACTTGCACACATTGCCGATTCTGCCCAGTGTAATCCTATTTAGTTCTCCTAAAATGGCTGCCTCACCTGGATACTTTGTGGATAGAATGAATAATACTTAGAACTGATAACCCAAAATGGCTGCCTCACCTTTGTATTATAGTCATGGCTTCTGCAATTTATACAAAGCTAATTCTCTGAATTATGAGACTGATTTAGAGATGGGCGCTAATGCCACAGCAGCTGCGATACTGTATGAAGCAGATGTGTGAAAATATACAAATGTAGCAGCCTCCTAGATTTGTATTGAGACACACACCGGTGGAATTGCAGATCCACCACTTATACACAATATCTGTATAGCCACAGGTGCTTGTAAAATGGAAACAATAGAAATAAGCCAAATGGCTCAATTATTAAAAAAGATTCTCTGTATCTTGGATATTTCTCTGCTGCGGTTAATATGGTTGCCAGCCAGTATGTATCCAAGGAAGAAAATATTTTTAACCACGCTAATGCTGCATACACACGGTCAGATTTTTTTAAAGATATGAACGATAACGATTTAAAAAATCGTTCATATCGCTGACATGTTGGGCATGCATCAACCAACGATGTGCGTTCCCGCATGTCAGATAACGATATCTGATTTCGACTTTGTTTGCAGTAGGATTTGGACGATTTTTAATTTTAATTAATGTCAGAAATCATTCATCGTTCATCGTTATATCGAAGATCTGACAAATCTGACCGTGTATATGCACCATAAGAAATATATCAAGTATAAATATTAAGATATTATAAAAGAATGGTATTATTATTCATGAGAAGACTCAGAAACACATAGGAATAAAAAACATATGTATCAAACTAATGTATCAGCAATGAAACAGTGTTTCTCTTATTATGTGCTAATAATATTAAAGATAATACCAGTTCAATCTCAATGCTAAGGATTCTGCTGCTGTGTGGTTTTAGAAAGCCAAAACGTTATTCTTTTTTTAAAAGCAGCTGCGTCCGGCAACAATTATTATGTCCAAAATGCCTCTTCCAAAGAGCCATTCAAAGCTATATATCTTTCTCAATCTTGATAAAAATGCATAAATTGTATATCTGACCACCAATAATTGTATTTGATGTATCCGTAGAGAATAGTATACAAAGACCTGCTGCTTCAATAATCATTTTAGTGAGAGTGACCCCATGTAGCTGAAGGGGTCAATCCAATTAGGTAGCGAGTTTGTTTTTTGAAACTCGCAGACTTCGCATTGATGCGCACTCCATTCCAATAAAAAATTCCTATTCGCACTACTCGGAGGGGTGTGAACTGAGGGTCTGATTCAGAGCTGAACGCTATTTGCGCTCGCTCATTCAGAAAAAAGGGGTGGCTATTCAAATTAACCGTTCGCTCTTTGCGGTCTGTTCACGCCTCTATGTCTGAACGAGCGAACAAAACTTGCGGTCGTAATTTTTATAAAAACGCCCCCTGGCCGCTTGCATCATACGTCATGTCCGCTATTTATTAGATTAATCGAGTACATCGAAAGGCGAATGAACTGCTCGCTATTCTTGTGGTTGGTTTTTCCTACCGCAATCTTGCGAGCAGTTCTGACTATAAAATAACCAAGTGACGTGGTCAATGACGCTGCTGTATTAATTATGCACACCCTTAAAACGCCCGTTTTGACCTTTAGGCACGCCTGTGTTCTGATCTCCACTCCCCGTTTTCAAGCACCTTCCCCTGTTACCACCCACATACGCCTCCTCCTGTCACTCAAAATAGCAGGCATTCGCTATTTTGCGAGCACACAATTTTCGGCCGCACTGACTGGTTCGCGCATGCGTATTACAATCCGTACACATGCGCAGTTGTGCAAACATCGCTCGGAGCAAACGAGCGGCCGCTTACGAGCGGCTCTGGATGAGACCCTCATTGCCAAATGGGATTTGAGAGGAGTGCATGAAAAAGTGGGGAGACCATCCTGGACCCCCCAAAAGTGATAATTTCGTTAGCAGGACCATATAGAAGGCTGTTTGTGAAGATTCGGAAGGTACTGTAGGTTTTTAAATGGTGTCAAATGGCTGATTTGTTTCTTTTTTTAAAATGCAAGAAAATGATAAAAAAAAAATTCTTCGTTTAATCTCAAGCGAAGTAAATGAAAAATGCAAAAAATTAGGAAAAATGGTGATTTTGGGGTGCTTTGAGGGCACCTTGAAAAATTAAAAAACATGGTAAAAAATCAATCATTTTTCAATTAAAAAATTATTGTAATTACATTTGGGGTGTCTAAACTAACAAAAAAGTTGATTTTGGGGTAAATTGAGGACAATTTTTTTTTTACTCCAAAAAATGACATGTTTTTATTGTACTAATTAAGGTCATTGGAGACTTCCAATTGCCAAATTAGTCATTAGGGGGGGTGTCCAAGGGGTTCAGTATCCTGACATTTTAACCCCAAAATAAAGATTTTCCTTTCCATCTCTCACCCTCAGGGAGGTGCAAATAGAAAGATGCAAATTCAGTCTGACTGATTCAGTGCGAGTTGGAAATTGGATTGCAAAGTTAATTCACTATGCAAATTCAAAGAGAAAATAGCAACTCGCACCTAATTGGATTGACCTCTAAGAGTCTTAAAGAATAAAACAATACCATTGCAAATATTGTCACTTTATGCAGGTGCAATTTGTAAAAGTAATAAAGTTACCTCCTTTGTTTAGAATACCTGTTTATAGTATTTATTGCAGCACGGCAATACCTTCGTATTCCAAGTCCGTCTAGGGGACTTTGCATGATGAACAGACGGTGTTGCATTGCAGCTATGCCGCTGGATCGAGGGTCCGCGCATATAGTGGCTAGCTGTGATGTTAAACCAATGATTCCGGCATGTGATAGCTGGTTGTAGTGTAGTGCCGGGGCTCTGTGGGCCGGCCAATCTGTGTCTCTCTGCCAGTATGTTCTGCGGCTCACGGTAATCCAGGAGCCCGGGCACTGCAGCGGCGGCAGGAGGTCAAACAAAGCTCTATTTCTCGGTAGATAGTAGGCGGTCAGATAAAAGCATATTAGTATTCTCTAATGCGTTTCTTCAGAGGGGATCCACCACTTGTACATAAAGACGCAACTATCAGATTCACATTGGTTGATCGTCGGACTTCGGAGTAACCCTATAGCCGACGGATATAAGACACCAGAGCCATTTTGACTGTGTACGGGATTGCTGTAACAAGCTGTGGGATGCCCCTGAAACAGTCATGACATGTCTGCTTGTCAGCCTCCACTCCCCGATTACCTCCCACAAATGGCCTCGATCTGTCAATCACACTGCGGGCAGATACTCGCTGTGGCCAGCAACGGTAATGTCATTTGATGCACCTCATACGCACAGACCACCAATAATCTCTCAAGTGCGAAAATATCAGTTTGTGTCCATCTCTGAATCGGGCCCTATGTTCATCATGATATCTCTATGTAAAGTGCCTTGAATCCTATTAGAGAGAAGCGTTATATACATTTTTATTATTATAATAATGTCAGTGGAGGAATGTGAGCATCACACAGTGATGGTCTTTGGCATAAGCTAAGAACTAGAGTCTAGGGTAAGAAAACCTGCATGGAGTAGCACCATGGGCTTCATATAAGGGTAGGATCAGGTTTGATAATGTAAGTTGAGGTGACAAAAGGCCTAATTCAGAGATGAACGCAATGGTGATGTTGGACACAGTGGAGCAATTTTTTTTTTGCCTCAGTGCATGCGTCCAGGGGCATATCTATAATGGGTGCAGGGTGTGCAGGGAACACGGGCCCCTGGGTCCAGGGGGGCCCCGCACCGCACACCCTGCACCCATAATATTACTTACCTTTCCGGAGTCCCACGTCGGAGCGGGGGTCCAGCGCTGTAAAACAACTGGAAAATGGCCGTGCCAGCCATTTTCCCATTGTTTGCGCACTTAAAAAATAGTTTGGGCACAAGAATCCCTGGTCTCTGTGCAGTGTAAGCAGCAGGTTGGACCTCTGCCCAATTTCCATGTACTTGTGGGGGCCGCTGCCACTAAAGTTTCATAGTGAGAAGTGTTTGCCTGACCTTTAGCACTTATCTTTACTAAACATAAAATTACAAGAAAACACGGTTAACATACAACCAATGCTATTCTGCTCATTGCACACTGCTGCATCATGTGACATGTTTGCCTATATAGTTTATAATTGGTGTATATAGTAACTACATATTTGATTCCTCCTGTGACACGGGATGTAGTTTATATGCCGGTGGACGGGATGCCGGCAGTCGAAATACCAATTCTGGAATCCCGCCGCCCGGCAAAATGCTGACGCTGATATCCTGAAGAGGATCAGGAAACCGGCATCAGCATCGCGACCACCGGAATCCCGAATTAAGGATCCGGGTACGTATTAGAGCATCAGCATGGGATAGGGGGGGTTAGGTTTCGGAACCCCGGGGGGAAATTAGGGTTAGGTACCCCCTGGGGAGGGTTAGGCTGCGGGGAGGGGCGTAGGGATAGGCATCCCCCCCAGGATGGTTAGGTTTAGGGTACGGGAAGGGGGGTTTAGGGTTAGGCACCACCAGAGGGAGGTTAGGGTTAGGCACCACTAAGGGAGGCAGGGTCAAAATAGGCAGCCCCCCCTCTCTCTTCCTACATAAAAACAATTCTGTCAAATGTCTTCAGCCCTGCAGGACTCCCTAACCCCAGCCGGTCTCCTTCTGCCTCTCCAGCCCTGCTAGCCCTTGTGTCAACTCCCCAACCCTAGCCAGCATCCAAAAAGACATGATGCAAGTCACTTACCGGCTCCTTCTTCTGTCTCGAGACTCCTGACTGCTCCGTCCTCAAACTCCACTGCTCCTCTTTCAGCGGTGTGACGTCATAATGTTGTGCACGCTGGCTCAAAATAAAACTTTATTGCACCGCACGAATGAGTGGTAGGAGGCGGAGTGAAAGGACAGAAAGTGGCAGAGTGGTAGGATGGTTGGAGGCAAAGCGGGTAAGTGGGCAGTGATAGGAGGCAAAGTGTGCGGGCTGTAGGAGGTGGAGCGGGCAGGCCCACCTGTCATTCACGTTTATTGTGCGGGGTAGTTTCTAGCGGGCAGAGCACCAGTAGGAACTAGGGATGTGCGCCGGACCATTTTTGCCGGATTTGGATTTGGTTCTAATTCGTCGTCCGGCTTTGGATTTGGATTTGGATTTGCCAAACTGCGGTGACTGGCTTTGGATTTGGATTTGGATTTGGATTTTTTGCCAAAATTGACAAAAAAAGCTAAAATTACATAAATTGGGCTTTTTTTTCTTCCTAGAGTGTTATTTACCTCAATAACATTAATTTCCAGTCATTTACAGTCAATTTAGACCACCTCACAGCTTAAATTATTGTTTTCACCATTATTGGCCAAAGGTTGCAGTGAGCTGACTGGTGACCAAGCGTCAGAGCAGCGGCGCAGTGGCACAGACACCACAGTTTAAAGCACATCTATGAAACTATGCCACACAGCAGTGGCAGAAATGAAAGGTAGTGCTAGATGGAATTGTCCTTGGGCCCTCCCACCCACCCTTTATGTTGGATCTTAAAAAGGACATGCACACTTTAACAAACGAAGCATTTCAGCGACAGGTACTGCCACTTTGTGGCTGAAGTGCTTGGTTTGTTTGGGCCCCCACAAAAAAATCTTCCAATCTACTAAAGGCAACAGGTCTACAGTGGCATGATGTCACCATCATTGCCATCCTCACCCTCATCAGTGTGTACATCATCCGATTCCTCACACAATATCAGTTCATCCCCGCTGGAATCTACCATTACAGAAGTATCTGTACTGTGACGTGATTGGTGGGAAAGGTTTTCCTCGTGAAATTTCCAGTTCATTTTAATGAACATCATTTTTTCTACATTTTGTGGAAGTAGCCTCCTTCGTCGTTCACTCACAAGGTTCCCGGCTGTACTGAAAACTCTCTCCGAGTACACACTGGAGGGTGGGCAGCTTAAATAATGCAAAGCCAGTTCATACAAGGGTCTCCAAATTGCCTTTTTTTTCTTCCAATATTCGAAGGGACTCTGTGACATGTCTACGTGTATGGTGTCCTGAAGATAATCCTCCACCATTCTTTGGATGGTAATCGTATTAGATGGAGTTGCGGTAGAGGTGTCACTGGTGTTGGGCAAATCTTTTAGACCCGACCAGATGTCAAAATGTTGACTTGACTTATCTGCATCACCACTGGGTCTTTTGGAAAAGGTGCATTTTTTTCTGGCTGCTGCTGGAGAAACCGAAGGAGGAGACGTCATCGTAGTGCCATGTGTCACTTCAGCTGCCAACTTGCTCACCAGGAGCGCTTTGGTTCTTTTAAGATCTGGGTCAGTTGTAAAGAAAGACACAGCATATGACTTGAACCTAGGATCAAGAATGGTTGCTAAAATATAATGATCAGATTTCAAGATCTTGGCCACCCGTGGATCCTGGCGAAGCGAACAAAGGACTTGATCTATCAGTCCAGCATACTTTGCGGAATCACTTTGTTTAATATCATCCTTCAATTTCTCCAGCTGCTTTTCCAAAAGCGAAATCAGGGGAATCACCTTACTCAAGCTAGCAGTGTCAGCACTCACTTCACAAGTGGCAACTTCAAATGGTTTGAGCACCTTGCACAAGACAGAAAGTACTCTCCACTGTGCTGGGGTAAGGTACATTCCCCCTCCTCTCCCAATGTCATGGCTTGTCGTATAGCTATGGATGGCATATTGCTGCTCCTCCATCCGCTGAAGCATATACAGGGTTGAGTTCCACCTCGTTACCACTTCTTGCTTCAGTTGATGGCAGGGCAAATTAAACTGCTCTTGCAGGTGCTGCAATCTCCTGCACGCTGTTGCTGAATGCCGAAAATGTCCCGAAATTTTTCGGGCCACAGACAGCATCTCCTGCACGCCCCTGTCGTTTTTTAAAAACCCTGCACCACTAAGTTTATTGTGTGAGCAAAACAGGGGATGTGTTGGAATTCACCCAGCTGTAATGCTTTCACTATATTTGTAGCATTGTCAGAAATCACAAATCCTGAGGAGAGTCCAAGTGGGGTAAGCCATGTTTCTATGACATCTCTTAGTTTTTCTAAGAGGTTGTCAGCGGTATGCCTCTTATTGAATCCAGTGATGCACAGAGTTGCCTGCCTCTGAATGAGCTGGTGTTGTTTGTTAGATACTGCTGCTGCTGAAGGCGATTCACCCACCCAGTGGGCCGTCACAGTCATGTAATCTTTAGTTTGTCCACTACCGCTTGTCCACATATCTGTGGTTAAGTGGACAGTGGGTACAATAGCATTTTGCAGACCAATAATTAGGTTCTGTTTAACGTCCTGGTACAGCCGAGGAATGGCTTTTCGGGTAAAATGAAACCGAGATGGAATTTGGTACCGGGGACACATGACCTCAATTAGCTGTGTAAATCCCACTGCATTAATTGAGGATATTGGACGCAGATCTAATATTAGCATAGCTGTCATGGCGTCAGTGATCCGCTGTGCGACAGGGTGAGAGCTGTCATACTTGCTTCCCCTTGCAAGAGATTCTTTAACAGTCAATTGTTTTTTTGGTATACTACTAGTAGTCTTCTTGGTCCACTTCTGGGATGAAGATCCACCAGCAGCAGCAGCAGCAGCAGGCCTAGCGCTCAAAGATTCAGTGTCTTCTGAGGTGTCCTGGAAATTGGAGGAGTCACCGTGACTTAGCACTAACAAATTGGATGTTGTACTACCACTGATCATTCCTGAGGATATTGAGGAGGAAGGTGTTGTTGGCGGAGATTGCAGGTGCTGGGATTTAGTAGAGAGAAGGCATCTAGCTAATGCTGGACTGCTTGTTGTTAGTTTTTTTGCAGTAGTTTCTGTTATCAAACACCTGTCATGAGCTCGCTGCAGATGACGTAATAGCGTAGAGGTTCCTAGATGTTTAACGTCCCTACCTCTACTAACTGTGGTCTCACAGAGGCTACAAATGGCTTGACAAATGTTGTCAGGGTTTGGGTAAAAGTAATTCCACACAAAAGATGTGGATTTGTTGGTTCTATGCCCAGGCATGGCAATGGCCTTCTTATCTTGGCCAAGAGCTGCTTCCACTGGTGCCTGACTTATACAAATAATATCCTCATCCTCAACATCCTCATTAGTGCCAGCGTCAGCTGCACATATATTCCTCTCATCCTCTTGCAATTCCACGGTGGCATCCTCAATTTCTATGTCCTCGGCAATACTGCTCATCCCCACAACTACAGATGGAAAAGAAACTGTGGAGGGCGGCTTCTCTGAAAGGTCAGGCTTACACATAGAAATGCCACTCGTGGACCCACTTAGACTCTCCTCAGGGATTTCTGACATTTGTGTTTCAAAAAACACAGTTTGTTCGACTGCCTTATTGGTTTTAAATTTTTTCACACTTCTATAGTCTGATTGAAAAGGTCTTTTATCATCACGAGAGGCACAAGATGCCTCACTGACAGCTGCAGAACCACCACTCAGAAATAAAGGGCAAAGCCTGAGTCTTTCCTTGCCGCTACGTGTGGTGAATGGTATGTTGCCAATTTTCTGTTTCTCTGCAATAGTAGTAGTCTTTAGAGGTTTTTTTTTGTCTTTACCCCTGTAAAATCTACATTTTTTGATTTCAGGTTCCCTAAGGTTTTAAAGCCTCTACGCCCTTGAGCATCAGCTTTAGATAAAAGTGATGGACTTCCAGCCGCTGCAATGCTAGCATTTACATGTTGTTTCTGCTCTCCTCTCAGTTCATTCTCGTGATCCATATTACTTTATCACTATGAACTGGAGTCACAGAGCTTGTATACACACAGTGGGCTATGCCCTTTCACGGAGCTTGTATAATAGACACAGTGGGTTTATGCCCTGTCACGGAGCTTGTATAATACTCAGTGGGCTTATGCCCTGTCATGGAGCTTGTATAATACACTCAGTGGGCTATGCCCTGTCACGGAGCTTGTATAATAGACACAGTGGGCTATGCCCTGTCACGGAGCTTGTATAATACTCAGTGGGCTTATGCCCTGTCACGGAGCTTGTATAATACACTCAGTGGGCTATGCCCTGTCATGGAGCTTGTATAATAGACACAGTGGGCTATGCCCTGTCACGGAGCTTGTATAATACACTCAGTGGGCTATGCCCTGTCACGGAGCTTGTATAATAGACACAGTGGGCTATGCCCTGTCACGGAGCTTGTATAATACTCAGTGGGCTTATGCCCTGTCACGGAGCTTGTATAATACACTCAGTGGGCTATGCCCTGTCACGGAGCTTGTATAATAGACACAGTAGGCTATGCCCTGTCACGGAGCTTGTATAATACTCAGTGGGCTTATGCCCTGTCACGGAGCTTGTATAATACACTCAGTGGGCTATGCCCTGTCACGGAGCTTGTATAATACTCAGTGGGCTTATGCCCTGTCACGGAGCTTGTATAATAGACACAGTGGGCTATGCCCTGTCACGGAGCTTGTATAATACACTCAGTGGACTATGCCCTGTCACGGAGCTTGTATAATAGACACAGTGGGCTATGCCCTGTCACGGAGCTTGTATAATACACTCAGTGGGCTATGCCCTGTCACGGAGCTTGTATAATAGACACAGTGGGCTTATGCCCTGTCACGGAGCTTGTATAATACACTCAGTGGGCTATGCCCTGTCACGGAGCTTGTATAATAGACACAGTGGGCTTATGCCCTGTCACGGAGCTTGTATAATACTCAGTGGGCTTATGCCCTGTCACAGAGCTTGTATAATACACTCAGTGGGCTATGCCCTGTCACGGAGCTTGTATAATAGACACAGTAGGCTATGCCCTGTCACGGAGCTTGTATAATACTCAGTGGGCTTATGCCCTGTCACGGAGCTTGTATAATAGACACAGTGGGCTATGCCCTGTCACGGAGCTTGTATAATACACTCAGTGGGCTATGCCCTGTCACGAAGCTTGTATAATACTCAGTGGGCTTATGCCCTGTCACGGAGCTTGTATAATAGACACAGTGGGCTATGCCCTGTCACGGAGCTTGTATAATACACTCAGTGGGCTATGCCCTGTCACGGAGCTTGTATAATAGACACAGTGGGCTTATGCCCTGTCACGGAGCTTGTATAATACACTCAGTGGGCTATGCCCTGTCACGGAGCTTGTATAATAGACACAGTGGGCTTATGCCCTGTCACGGAGCTTGTATAATACTCAGTGGGCTTATGCCCTGTCACAGAGCTTGTATAATACACTCAGTGGGCTATGCCCTGTCACGGAGCTTGTATAATAGACACAGTAGGCTATGCCCTGTCACGGAGCTTGTATAATACTCAGTGGGCTTATGCCCTGTCACGGAGCTTGTATAATAGACACAGTGGGCTATGCCCTGTCACGGAGCTTGTATAATACACTCAGTGGGCTATGCCCTGTCACGAAGCTTGTATAATACTCAGTGGGCTTATGCCCTGTCACGGAGCTTGTATAATAGACACAGTGGGCTATGCCCTGTCACGGAGCTTGTATAATACACTCAGTGGGCTATGCCCTGTCACGAAGCTTGTATAATACTCAGTGGGCTTATGCCCTGTCACGGAGCTTGTATAATAGACACAGTGGGCTATGCCCTGTCACGGAGCTTGTATAATACACTCAGTGGGCTATGCCCTGTCACAGAGCTTGTATAATACTCAGTGGGCTTATGCCCTGTCACGGAGCTTGTATAATAGACACAGTGGGCTATGCCCTGTCACGGAGCTTGTATAATACACTCAGTGGGCTATGCCCTGTCACGGAGCTTGTATAATAGACACAGTGGGCTTATGCCCTGTCACGGAGCTTGTATAATACACTCAGTGGGCTATGTCCTGTCACGGAGCTTGTATAATAGACACAGTGGGATATGCCCTGTCACGGAGCTTGTATAATACTCAGTGGGCTTATGCCCTGTCACGGAGCTTGTATAATAGACACAGTGGGCTATGCCCTGTCACGGAGCTTGTATAATACACTCAGTGGGCTATGCCCTGTCACGGAGCTTGTATAATACTCAGTGGGCTTATGCCCTGTCACAGAGCTTGTATAATACACTCAGTGGGCTATGCCCTGTCACGGAGCTTGTATAATAGACTCAGTGGGCTTATGCCCTGTCACGGAGCTTGTATAATAGACACAGTGGGCTTATGCCCTGTCACAGAGCTTGTATAATAGACACAGTGGGCTTATGCCAAGTCACGGAGCTTGTATAATACTCAGTGGGCTTATGCCCTGTCACGGAGCTTGTATAATACACTCAGTGGGCTTATGCCCTGTCACGGAGCTTGTATAATAGACACAGTAGGCTATGCCCTGTCACGGAGCTTGTATAATACTCAGTGGGCTTATGCCCTGTCACGGAGCTTGTGTAATACTCAGTGGGCTTATGCCCTGTCACGGAGCTTGTATAATAGACACAGTGGGCTATGCCCTTTCACGGAGCTTGTATAATACACTCAGTGGGCTATGCCCTGTCACGGAGCTTGTATAATAGACACAGTTGGCTATGCCCTGTCACTGAGCTTGTATAATACTCAGTGGGCTTATGACCTGTCACGGAGCTTGTATAATACACTCAGTGGGCTTATGCCCTGTCACGGAGTCTGTATAATAGACACAGTGGGCTATGCCCTGTCACGGAGCTTGTATAATACTCAGTGGGCTTATGCCCTGTCACGGAGCGTGTACAAAGCACTCAGTGGGCTATGCCCTGTCACGGAGCTTGTATACACTCAGTGGGCTAAGCCCAGTCACGGAGCTTGTATAATACACTCAGTGGGCTATGCCCTGTCAGTTGTCACGGAGCTTGTATAATACAGTGAGTAGTAGAGTACAAATACACACAGTGGGCTTATTATGCCCAGTCACGGAGCACACACAAAGGGCTTATGCCCAGTAAAGTCACAGAGCAGCAAGAACACTGCCTACTCTATTCTATCTAACACTAGAACAGACAGCGCACTAGCTAACTACCTAACTACGCGTCACGCGAGAAATGGCGCCGACTGCCGGGCGCCGCGCCTTTTTATAGAGGCCGAACGTCACTCGGCTCTCGCGAGAATACGACGCCGGACGGGTGACGTTCGGCCTCGAGGTGGAATCTGAGTCAGGCGGGAACACCCGAACTTGCGTTCGGGTGGACTCGGATTCCACCTGTTCGGAGCGGTTCGGATTCCTCAGAATCCGAACCGCTCATCACTAGTAGGAACCTACCTCCCCTGTCACTGACTGTTCATTAAGGGGGATAGTAGCATGCGCCGTGCAGTAGGAGCGGGCCCCCCTCTCTGTCCGAGTGTCCGGGCCCAGGACTCCAGTCCCGGCAGTCCCCCCTGTTGGCGGCCTTGAAGGGAGGGTTAGAGGGGGGAAGAGGAGAGGGAAAGGGTACTTTCCAGCCTCCGTCGGGATTTTCATTAGTCGAGCTTCCGTGGTTGGGATTTAGGGTCTCATTCAGACCCGGTCGTTAGATGCAAGCGGTCGCTCTGATTGAGGGTGGCCGCTTGCATCTTGAAGTGCGGCCTCCTGGTCGCTAGCTAAGCTGTGGGTTACCACCCACAACTTAGCTACCGACCAGGGTGATGGTCGCGATGGTCAGGACCATCGCGACCATCGGGGCTTGCAACGAGACCCTAAGGTTGGATCTCGGCACTAACATGCCCCAGGGAGCTTCTTGCTCTGATTGAGCAGGAAGCTCTCCACTGACATCATTGCTGATGTCAGTGGGGCCGCCCCCAAACGCAAGTGTCCCATCGGGAACTCCTCCATTTGGCCGGCCACCCCCCGGCCCGCCTTCCAAATGGGGCGAGCTGTCAATCAACATCGACAGCTCGCCACCTTTGGTGCGAGACCCGGAGCGGCTGTTGCTAGCCGGGTCTCGCGCATGCACACCTCGGAGTCGGCTCCGACGTGCGCATGCCCAGTGGGCAAACATCGACCCGTTTGCGAGCGCTCAGCGTTTGCGACCGGGTCTGAATGAGGCCCTTAGTACCCGAACCCTGTGACACACTGCACTTACAATATATTCACCACACAGTAATTCATTGTATATTGTGGCACCTTATTAAAGAGTATTTTGGATTCAAGTTTTCTGTTGTTTTACTTTCTACAACAGATTTGGGGGTATATTTACTAAAGTAAGAGTTTTTTAAAAGTGGAGATGTTGTCCATAGCAACCAATCAGATTCTACTTAATATTTAACTAGAACCTTCTACAAGATAATAGCGTGAATCTGATTGGTTACTATGGGCAACATCTCCACTTCTAAAAACTCACACTTTAGTAAATTTATCCCTTGGTGTCTAGAGCCAGAGAAACATGGTAAGCGCAGCAGGAGGGTGATAATATCTTACCCCAATAGCAAGGATATTAGGATGTGCAGTAGATATGCAGTAGATTTAAATGTGTCGGTCACAAGTCTCGTAACATTTATAGCATCCTTCTGGTTGTGTATTAATCCAGAAATCATCCTTTGCTATTACCCCATCTTTTTTAGCTTTAAAATGACATGGAGCTATAATGCTCTTAAAGTTTTCTGTTCGTTTAAAGACTACAGTAGGTTTATTGGGAAAGGATTCCTGTAATAATTTGTCAGAAGAACTGGAAACATTTTATTAATTATGGTTCTAATTTTAGAGGCTGCTCTATTAAATTTAGAGATAAATTTAGGGGCTGAATGAGAACTTATCATTCTCTATTTTATTTGGTGTTGCACCACTTTTATTAATCAGATCTCCCAGATTCAAACTTCTCGCATATGTTAGAGCCTCCTTCAATAAAGAGTATGGATATTTCCTTTCCTCAAATGCCTCATATTTTGGCATTCAGTACGATTTACTGTCGGCCGCATGGCCGGCGGTTCAATTCCCGGCAGTGGCAGCCCGACAGAGGAGGAAATCCTGATCGTCCTAAAGGTAAGTATAACTATAAACTAACCTAATTCTACCCCCTAACCCTAACCTCCCCCCCTGTGCCTAAACCTAACCCCCCTTACCCGCCGCCTTAACCTAAGTCCCCCGGGGGGGTGCCTAACCCTAAACTCCGCCTGGGGGTGCCTAACCCTAACCCCCCCTTCCCCTAGCCTAACCCTAACCTCCCTCGGGGGGTGCTTAACCCTAAGTCCCCCCCGGGAGCCCTAAACTTAACCTTTCTCCCCCCGCGGCTGTCCGTGCCCAGCATCCCTTCGATTGGGATGCCGGGCGCCGGTCTCCCAGCGTCTGTAAAATGATAGGCATCTAGATTTAGACACCTGTCATTTAAACTTCGTCAGGATTAAGCAGTCGGGAAGCCGGCGGTCGGCATTGCGTCAGCCAGCTTCCTGAACGTATACCATCTTTTGTATCTCAAAATCTAATTCCCCTTAGTTGTTTATGATGGCAGCATCCATAATGCAAATAGTTGAAAGAGTCAACTTCTTTTCTGAAAGTTTTAGTTACAATGGTGTCATCCTCAATCAACAACTGTATGTCTAAAAATTGTAATACTCGTCTTGCCCACACAATTAGTAAATTCTAAATTAAACTGAATTTGATTAAGAATGGTGACAAAGGGGTCTATTCAGCATTGATTTTTTTTGCATAAAAAATACCGAAATCATTATTTCCGCATTTTTTATGTAAATCCCCTCTTCATCAATGGAATAATGGAGAAGATAACATAATTATCTTCTCCACTAATTCCCATTTCACAGAGTCCCGCACTGTAGGGATCAGCCATTGATCTCTACAGTGCTTTAACACTTTTTGCTACTTAGCAAAGCAAAAAGCGTTAAATTACTCGATAAATTGTTACTTTATATAACGCCATCTCAGAATGGCGTTATTTGAACAAATTACATTAAATTGCCTGAAAACTACATGGACAGTGGGAAATTTTCCCATAAGTCCCTGCAGCATTGTGTAACACTGCCCCAGTCATTGTCCTTGCTTCCCAGTGACTGCCAGCAGGTAAGACCAATTAGAGCCTGTTAAACCTGATGAAAGTGATTGACATGTGTATACAGGCTTTATATTGGTCTGTATACATGTATATTTATGTGCCTTTATATATAAATGTTAAATATAAAGGACATGTTTATACTAGGGGTGTGCACCGGCCCCTTTTCGTGTTTTGTGTTTTGGTTTTAAATCTGGATCTTTCTTCGTGTTTTGGATCTGGATTGGTTTTGCCAAAACCACCCTTCCGTGTTTTGGGTTCTGGGTTTTGAGTTTTGGATCTGTATTTTTTTGAAAAAAAGCATAAAAACAGCTAAAATCACATAATGTGTTGGTTTTTCTGCTCCTATGCTATTATTAACATCAATAACCTTAATTTCCACTAATTTCCAGTCTATTCTGAACACCTCACACCTCACAATAGTGTTTTTATGTCCAAAAGGTTGCACCGAGGTAGCTGGATGACTATGCTAAGCGACACGAGTGGGCGGCACAAACACGTGACCCATCTAGGAGTGACACTGCAGTGGCAGACAGGATGGCAGTTTGAAAAACTAGGCCCCAAACTGTACATAATGCAAAGAAAAAAAAAGGTGCAAGATGGAATTGTCCTTGGGCCCTCCCACCCACCCTTATGTTGTATAAACAGGATATGCACACTTTAACAAAGCAATCATTTCAGCGCCAGGGTCTGCCACACGACTGTGGCTGAAATGATTGGTTCGTTTGGGCCCCCACAAAACAAGCTGGCAATTAATCTGTCCCTGCACAAACTGGCTCTACGGAGGCAAGATGTTGTCCTCATCCTCCTCATCCACCGATTCCTCACCCTCTTCAGTGTTGTGTACATCCTCATCCTCACAGAGTATTAACTCGTCCCCACTGGAATCCAGCACCACAGGTACCTCTGTACGTTCTGGAGGCTGGTCTCCCTGGAAGAGTTGATAATTAATTTTGATGAACATCATCTTCTCCACATTTTGTGGAAGCAACCTCCTACGCCTTTCGCTGACAAGATTCCCGGCTGCACTAAACACTCTTTCGGAGTACACACTGGAGGGGGGGCAACTCAGGTAAAATAGAGCCAGTTTGTACAGGGGCCTCCAAATTGCCTCTTTTTCCTGCCAGTACAGGTATGGACTGTCTGACATGCCTACTTGGATGCTGTCACCGAAGTAATCCTCCACCATTCTGTCAATGGTGACAGTATCATATGTAGTGACAGTAGACATGTCAGAAATTGTTGCCAGGTCCTTCAGTCCGGACCAGATGTCCAAACTTGGTCCTGCCTGCCCTGCATCACCGCCAGCGGGTTGCTTAGGATAGCTAAGTTTTTTCCTGGCAGCCCCAGTTGCAGGAGAAAATGAAGAAGGAGATGTTGATGTGTCACATTCCGCTTCTGCTGACAGTGTGTTCACCAGCAGGTCTTTGCACCTCTGCAGGCTTGTGTCGGCCGGAAAGAGAGACACCACATATGCTTTAAACCTAGGATCGAGCATGGTGGCCATAATGTAGTGGTCTGATTTCAACAGATTGACCACCCTGGAATCCTGGCAAAGCGAATGAAGGGCTTCATCCAGAAGTCCCACATGCCGAGCGGAATCGCTCCATCTTAGCTCCTCCTTCACTTTCTCCAGCTGCTTCTGCAAAAGCCTGATGAGGGGAATGACCTAACTCAAGCTGGCAGTGTCTGAACTGACTTCACGTGTGGCAAGTTCGAAGGGCTGGAGAACCTTGCTTCTCCATCCTCTGAAGCATATAGAGGGTTGAGTTCCACCGCGTCACAACCTCTTGCTTCAGGTGATGGCGGGGCAGGTTCAAGAGTGTTTGCTGGCGCTCCAGTCTTCGGCATGCAGTCGCTGAATGGCGAAAGTGGCCAGAAACTTTTTGGGACACCCAAAGCGTTTCCTGCACGCCCCTGTCGCTTTTCAGAAAATTCTGCACCACCAAGTTTATTGTGTGAGCAAAACATGGGACGTGCTGGAATTTGCCCAGATGTAATGCCCGCACAATACTGGTGGCGTTGTCAGATATCACAAATCCTCAGGAGAGTCTAAGTGGGGTAAGCCACTGGGCGATGATTTCCCTCAGTTTCTCTAAGAGGTTGTCGGCGGTGTGCCTCTTACTGAAACCGGTGATACACAGCGTAGCCTGCCTTGGAACGAGCTGGCGTTTCTGAGATGCTGCTACTGGTGACGCTGCTGCTGCTGTTGCTGCATAAGGTGATACATCTACCCAGTGGGCTGTAACAGTCATATACTCCTTAGTCTGACCTGTTCCACTTGTCCACATGTCCGTGGTTAAGTGGACATTGGGTACAACGGCATTTTTCAGGACACTGAGGACACTTTTTCTGACGTTTCTGTACAGTCTCGGTATCGCCTGCCTAGTGAACTGGAATCTAGACGGGATTTGGAACCGGGGACACACTACCTCCATCAATTGTCTAAATCCCACTGCACTAATGGCGGATACCGGACGCACGTCTAACACCAACATAGCAGTCAAGGCCTCAGTTATACGTTTTGCTTCAGGATGACTGCTGTCGTACTTCATCCTCCTCGCTAAGGACTGTTGGAGGGTCAATTGTTTAGTAAAAGTAGTGGTGTTCCTACTTCCTCTCTGGGATGATGAACGACTCCCAGCAGCAGCAACAGCAGCAGCGGCAGCAGGAGGCGTAGCAATGCAGGATCCTCCGGAGGAATCCCAGATAGGAGAGTCAGTCATGCCAGTGACATGGCCTGCAGGACTACTTCCGATCCCGACTAAGGAGGAAATTGATGAGGAGGGAGTTGACGGTGTGGTTTGCAGGCGCTTGGATACAACAGGACAACGGGATTTAGGTGTCCCTGGACTGCTTACGGTCTTAGCCAAAGTTTCTGAACTTGACAGTAACTTTTTATGAACGCGCTGCAGGTGCCGTATAAGGGAGGATGTTCCTAGGTGGTTAACATCCCTACCCCTACTTATTTCACCTTTACATATGGTACATATGGCAAGACAGTTGTTGTCCGGATTTGGATAGAAATATTTCCAGACCAAAGAGGTGGAATGTTTGGTCTTCTGCCCAGGCATGACCGTGATGGGCTTTTTCATCCCACGGACAACAACTGTCTCCCCCGGAGCCTGATTTAAACAAACCACATCACCATCAGAATCCTCCTCGCCAACTTCCTCCTCAGCGCCAGCTACACCAGTATCCTCATTCTGTTGTACTTCAACAGTGACATCTTCAATTTGCATATCAGCAAGTGGACTGTGGGTGCTCCTTTCAGCACTTGCAGGGGGCGTGCAAATGGTGGAAAGAGCCACCTCTTCCCGCCCAGTGCTGGGAAGGTCAGGCATCGCAACCAGCACCACACTTGGACTCTCCTTGGGGATTTGTGATATCTTCTTAGAACGCACAGTTCTTCGCTGTGCTTTTGCCAGCTTAACTCTTTTGATTTTTTTAGTGGGAGGAGAGCTTCCATCGTCATGTGAAGCTGAACCACTAGTCATGAACATAGGGAAAGACCTTAGCCATTCCTTGCCACTCCGTGTCGTAAATGGCATATTGGCAAGTTTACGTTTCTCTTCAGATGATTTAAATGTTTTTTTCAAGCTCATTTTCCTGAACTTTGCCATTTGGGATTGTATGTGAACTCTACTATGACATTGGGCATCGGCCTTGACAGACGACGTTGATGGCAAGTTATCGTCTATGTCATGACTAGTGGCAGCAGCTTCAGCACTAGGAGGAAGTGGTTCTTGATCTTTCTCTATTTTATTTTTATCGGAGAAAGTTTGGTCCTCCATTTATGTTATATCGATTTGATATATACTTGCGGCTAAGGCGCACACAAACACAGAAAATATTTTTTTATTTTTGCTGGAGAGTAGTGCACTTTGTGGGTTACACCACCCTTTAAGAAATGAGCCAGCCGGCTCTTTACTTATGGGACACAGGCGCACGCTTGGCGCTGCTCCTTTGTTGATGCACGTGTGGCTACTGCGCACACAATTCACAAACACAGAAAACATTTTTTAATTTGGTTTGGAGTGTACTTTGGGGGTTACAGCACCCTTTAACGGTCAAGCCAGCCGGCCCTTTACTTATGACACAGGCGCACGCTTGGCACTACTTTGTTGATGCACGTGCGGCTACTGCGCACACAATTCACAAACACAGAAAATATTTTTTTATTTGGTTTGGAGTGTACTTTGGGGGTTACAGCACCCTTTAACGGTCAAGCCAGCCGGCCCTTTACTTATGACACAGGTGCACGCTTGGCACTACTTTGTTGATGCACGTGCAGCTACTGCGCACACAATTCACAAACACAGAAAATATTTTTTTATTTGGTTTGGAGTGTACTTTGGGGGTTACAGCACCCTTTAACGGTCAAGCCAGCCGGCCCTTTACTTATGACACAGGCGCACGCTTGGCACTACTTTGTTGATGCACGTGCGGCTACTGCGCACACAATTCACAAACACAGAAAATATTTTTTTATTTGGTTTGGAGTGTACTTTGGGGGTTACAGCACCCTTTAACGGTCAAGCCAGCCGGCCCTTTACTTATGACACAGGCGCACGCTTGGCACTACTTTGTTGATGCACGTGCGGCTACTGCGCACACAATTCACAAACACAGAAAAAATATTTTTTTTTTAGCACTTGGGGGGAGCACCCCTGACAGACAGAGCACCCCCTGGACAATACTACAGCACCCCTTTAGGACTGGGACACTGCACAGGACTTTGGAGTGGACATAGCCCCTATGGACAACTGACTGCACAACACAGTCTAGCCAGCCCCTATGGACTTTGAAGAAGTGGACACAGCCCCTATTAACAACAGCAGCACAGCACAACACAGCCAGCCCCTATGGACTTTGAAGTAGTGGACACAGCCCCTATGGACAACAGCAGCACAGCGCAGCACAGCACAACACTACTCTGCACTACACTACACTACACTACACAGCCCAGCCAGCCCTAACTCCCACCCTCCCTCTTCACTGTCCACAGCCGAGTGAGAAAATGGCGCCGACGCGGGTACCTTATATAGGATCCAAAACCAGCGAGACCCGGAAGGCGGGATGATGACGTTTTGCCTCGATTTCAGATCCTAGTCAGGCGGGAAAAGTCGAGCCTGACTCGGATTGGACTCGGATCGGGGGGGCTCGGGGGGGTTCGGATTTCAGAAATCCGAACCCGCTCACCCCTAGTTTATACAGGCTTTATTATAGTCTGTATACATGTATGTGCTTTGATATTTAACATTTATAAATACTGTAAATGTTAAATATAAAAGCACAAAAATATACATGTATACAGAATAATACAAAGCCTGTATACACATGTCCAGGGCCACCATCAAGGGGGGACTGCCGCGCCTGGAGTCCCGAGCCTGGACACTCTAGGGGCCTGCCCGCTCCTCCTACCGCCTGTCCACTACTTCCCCCCTGCTAAACTTAAATCACTGACAAACTCAGCCGGGGGTCCGCGGCCACTTGTGCCCACTACTATGTCCTCTCCTTATCTCTCCAACTGCCTGCCACTGCTGCCGTGTATATGGCTGGCTGTTGTAGGCAGGCAGAGTGGATGCTCCCAGCTTGCTCTGTACTGCTAGCCTATAACACAATCGAGCAACAGGGGGCATCCTCTCTGCTTGCCTCCCACAGGCACCCATAAACACGTCAGCAATGGCAGGTGATTGGAGAGGTAGGGTGGGGATATAGTAGTAGGCGGAGGTGGCCAGGAGCGGACCCTGTCAGTGACTGTAAATTTGGCAGGGGTGAAGTAGTGGGTGGGTGGGCCCCTCGTTGTGAGGAGGGGGGAGGGAGATTACTGGGGGGGTTGCTGTGAGGTGATGCTCTGTATAATGTGGGCTGGGGGGGCCCCTGCCTATTTGGTCCCTCCCGGGCTCCACAATTGTTAATGGCGACCCTGCACATGTCTTTCACTTTGGACAGGCTGTATTTGCACTTACCCGTCTGAGGTCACCTCAAAGCCAGGACCGAGACCGTTCGGAAGTGCATAACTGAGCATGCGCAGTAACAGAAACAGAAGGTATTGTTTACGGGAAACCGGAAACCATGCCTTTTGTAAGATCGCAGGGACAGTGTGTTACCGCATCTGTTGTCCATGCATAAAATAATACTGAATAGCTTCCATAAATTTTAATAATTCATAAAAAATCATGATGGTGTTGCCAGATACTATTCTGGGCAACATCGTCACTTTTGCTGAATAGACCCCAAAATATGAGATGGAGTGCTCATCACCACCCCAAATAAAAAATAGATCATCTATGAAATGGCCATAGAAGATGATCCTCGCACCGAATTTGCTCTCCCACACATGCGCTCAAAGGTCCCCATGTAAAGGTTCATGAAACGGTGCAAATCTCGTCTCCATGGCCGTCCCAAGAATCTGAAGAAAAAAATTATTATTAAAAGTAAAATAATAGTGAGATAAGGAAAACCACTAGCATTAGTGAGAAAGTGACGCTGCCTATCCGAAATATTGTGATCCATCCTCAATACGTTTTCTATTTCTCTCACACCTCTAGTGTGTGGTATGTTGGAGAAGAGCGCTTTAACATCACATGTCACAAAATAATATGAATCTCTCCATTTAATGTTTTTGATTCATTTTAGAAAATGAGACTTGTCCCTAATATGCGACTTCAGAGAGGCAGCATGTGGTTGTAAATAATAATCCACAAAATGTGATAGATTAATAGTGAGGGACCCCCACACCTGAAATAATAGGACAACCCAGGGGAGTGTCAAGTGTTTTGTGTATTTTAGGGAGGTGATAGTACGGGGGAGTAATGAGGTATTTTGGAAACAAATAATTATATTAATTTTTAGAGATAACTTGGCCTTCTAAAGCTTCATCCAGTAAGGCTTTAAGCTCTCTTTGAAATTGTTCTGTAGGGTTATTTTTAATATTTATATAGGTTTCTTTATCCATAAGTTGAGAGTCAGCTTATTTAATGTAGTCATGGTATCCTGGATAACAATACCCCCACCTTTATCAGCTGGCTTGATTGTTAAAGATGGATCATTAACCAGTTCTTTAAGGGCTTTCCCCTCTTGCATAGAGAGGTTGTCTTTATACCTTGCTTTCTTGCTTCTCTTTAGTACATAATTTATTGAAGTCTGACATTGTCATTTTATAGAAAGTATTTATTTGAGGGCTTTTAAATTGAACTGGATGAAACTGTGAAGCTTTACGGAATCTATTTATTCTCCCTGTTTGCAAGACATCCACATTATAAATCGGAACCATACTTTCTGCATCTGTCATATAGTTCATTCAGGATTTGGAGACCAGAATTATCTGTGTCATCCAAGTACATAGGAGTGGATTGTAAATCATGCCTTTTTATTGATTTAGCTGCAAAGCATCTCTTCCGACATAATGTTCTAATGTACCTGTTAAGCTCTATAAATAGATACAAAAAACCTGGACACTTGTTAGGACAAAATGTAAGACCTCTATCAAGAAGTGACATCTGATTTTCAGTTAATTGTTTAGTTGACCGATTGTAAATCCCTCTTTTCTGTACCTTAGATCTCTCTTTATTTCTTCTTCCACTTTCCTTGTCCTCCTCTTGTCCCCCTATACTTAGGTCTCTTCATCTTTTTTGGTGTTCTTTGTAGAAATGGTTGGTATCTGTTGTGTATATTCAGCTGAAGTACATTTTGTTGTTTCCTTTCCCTCTCTAAAAAAGTATTTCTCAATAGTCTTAACCCCACAGTCCTAACGCATTTCCCTTCACTCGTGAAGGTTCATCAGAGGATTGTGGGTAAAAGTCCAAGGTCAGAATTAAATAGCATCCTCTATTAGTTCATTTAGTTATGGCCATGCGGCATCAATCACGGATGTTTGGGAAATTAACCCTATCTTAAATATCATATATATATATACACAAAGACATTGTAAGTGAATACATTAATGACCAATTATGATTTGATGTGATCTCTTATGTGTTTTTATATTGGTGTTATAATTAAATACTTGTTTATATGTAAACCAGACTTCTATTTTTTTATCAATCTGATTATCCAAGATGTAGATTAGAGCAATTATTTGTAAATATCTATTTCTGTTCTTCAGGACTGGGGGCACTACAGATACCCCTATTTAATTGCTGCAGTCTTAATTTGGATTTTCTAATTATTAAATTTTAGTGCTACAATATTGAATAGAATATCAATTCCATTGTTTAATATGAGTAGTCAGAACTAAAGCCACAGGTCACAAGTTAATGTTTTATAGAAATGTTTCTGGAGAGTGCACAAGACTAGGTTCACAGAATAATCACCTAGCATTGACTGCAAGGAGAGATCTCACTATGGGGTCTATTCACTAAGCCTTGGAGAGAGATAAAGTGAAGAAAGTACCATCCAATCAGCTCCTAACTGACAGTTTACAGGCTGTGATTGAACAATAATAGTTAGGAGCTGATTGGTTGGTACTTTATCTCTCTCCACTTTATCTCTCTCCAAGGTTTAGTGAATAGACTCCTATAAGTGTTAGGGTATGTGGATCTAAAAACACACAGATTAGTTAGCAGTGCATGTGCAGATCATTTTACATCATGCCTGGAGCTGGAGACCCACCTTAGAATTCCATTCCAGTGGCACCAGCCAGGACACAAGACAAGGTTACAGAGGTACCTGAGTATCGTTTCCATACAGTAAATTCAAAATGTTTAGATGCTATGGGGGGGTTTGTCTTAAAAATGTCAATTAAAGAAGATAAGAGTGGTGGGAGGGGTGCAAGAATGTCCTTGTACGGAGCTGCGAGAAACACAGATATACATAAAAACTAGGAAGGGTTGGGTCTGACCTAGTCCTTTAAAAGAAGTGAAGGGGACTGGACATGTCTACAGTGTGACACATTTTACCCTTGTGAAGTTGGCAACACACAAAGAATGTTGGGAGGTACGGTCAATGACCCACATATGAACATCATATTCATGCAGGGTCCATGAGGGACATCAATAACACCACTGTCTATTTGAATCAGGTAACAAATGAGCAGGATTACATGCTCATAAAACTATCAAAGATATATTCTCTTGTGTATGCAGATATATTCTCATTTCTATGCAGATATATTCTCATGTGTATGCAGATATATTCTCATGTGTATGCAAATATATTCTCATGTGTATGCAGATATATTCTCATGTGTATGCAGATATATTCTCATGTGTATGCAGATATATTCTCTTGTGTATGCAGATATATTCTCATGTGTATGCAAATATATTCTCATGTGTATGCAGATATATTCTCTTGTGTATGCAGATATATTCTCATGTGTATGCAGATATATTCTCTTGTGTAAGCAGATATATTCTCATGTGTGTCAGAGTTCAGCCGGGGATCGGCCGTCCCTTACCGTCCCGCCGGCTTCCTCTGACTTCCCGGGCAGTCGGGCGGCTGGCGCGGCGATGTGGGAGGAGCTGAGCATTCACCCTGTAGCTGTGATGTCAGGCGACCCGGTGAGCGGGGATCGCAGTTTCCATCATGGGCGCCGCCATGACACTTTCCCTATGTCAGTACTTCCTTCCCTGAGTGGCCCGGCTGGTCAGCTGATGCTGTGGGCCTATCAGCAGGCTTCCAGGGGTACATATCCGGCTCCTGTGCTCCAGGTAGTTGCCTGAACAATCATTGTCGCCGCTAGTGTAACTAGAGGAGTCTCGTTCCAGGTTCCCGTGCTTCCAGTGTGTTTCTTCCAGAGCTTCTGAGCTATCTCATCACAGTGCCTTACTATCAGCAGCCTGTGTGAAAGCTAACCTCCATCTCTCCACAGTGCCTTTACTAATCAGCAGCCTGTGTGCAAGTTTAACCTCCATCTCACCACAGTGCCTTTACTAATCAACAGCCTGTGTGCAAGTTTAACCTCCATCTCACCACAGTGCCTTTACTAATCAACAGCCTGTGTGCAAGTTAACCCTCCATCTCGCCACAGTGCATTTACCATCACAGCCTGTGTGCAAGTTAACCCTTCATCTCACCGCAGTGCATTTACCATCACAGCCTGTTTGCAAGTTAACCCTTCATCTCATGGCAGTGCTTTCACCATCACAGCCTGTGTGCAGGTTAACCCTTCATCTCATCGCAGAGCTGTTACCATCACAGCCTGTTTGCAAGTTAACCCTACATCTCATCACAGTGCTTTCACCATCACAGCCTGTGTGCAGGTTAACCCTTTGTCTCATTGCACCTTAGTGCATGAACTCCGGCCGGCAATCCGGTATATACTTCGTGGGATATCCAGCTGTTACCTCAGCCTACCAATAAATCTACACACCACTCTAGCCAGCACCTCAAGTGCCTTTCTCCAGCCACGAGTTCTATCCCACTCCCCACGTGCCTATTCCAGGCATTACCCTTGGGCCACGGGTGTTTTGATTCTCTTTTCCCTGCAGGCCTTGGTCACCAAGTCAAAGGACCGTGACCTGCTTACAGGGAGCTGCACAAGCCCATATCCCGCTTGGAGGGGTCACTGGCGAACACCTCCTTGTGAGTTAGACTCCGCACCATTGACTAGGTCTAGCCAATGACCAAGACTTGTGGATGCGGAGATCATACGTCCAGGCCCCTCACCTTCGCCTCCTCCCGCAGCCTCAGACCTCGGCTTTCAAAAACCCGCCTCCCAGTGTGACAGTTTGTTCAGGCCTAATGGAAGCCGCAGGTGCCCAAGGTACTGGGACTTTTCAAGAGTTAACAAGCCGTATGGATAACCAAGAGATGGCACAGCGACATGTGGCTCAGTACCTGCAAGAATTGTCCGGACAGTTAATGACCATACAAAATACACAGGCATCTATTTCCACGGACTCGCCACCTGTCGTTCCTGCTGGTTCTCCAGGGTTACCTCAAGGGGCTACACCACAGAAGTCTCATCTCCACTTGGCCACCCCTGAAAGGTGAAAGGTTTGACGGTACTCCACAACATTGTCGTGGTTTCATAAACCAATGTGAAATCCAGTTTGAGTGCCTCCCCCAGAATTTCCCTACCTCCCGGTCCCAGGTCGCCTATGTAATTTCATTACTGACTGGGGCTGCATTGGACTGGGTTGCCCCTCTTTGGGAATGGGCTGATCCGTTAGTTTCTAGATATAAAGACTTTGTGACAGCCTTCAAAGGGATTTTTGATGAGCCCGGCAGATCGGTTTCTGCTTCCTCTGACTTACTCCGTGTCCGCCAAGGTACTCGCTCGGTGGGACAGTACGTGGTGCAGTTTCAGACCCTTGCATCAGAACTTAGATGGAACAAAGAAGCACTCAAAGCAGCCTTCCTCCATGGGTTGTCCGAAAGGATGAAAGACGAATTAGCATCCAGGGATTTACCTACGTCTTTTTCTGAGACTATTTCCCTCTGCATAAGGATTGATTTACGCCATAGGGAGCGGTGGGGTAATAGAGGTCATGGGGATCGCCCTCGAGATCGTCCGGCCTCCGGAAGTCAATCCTATTCCCCCACCTCCAGGGGTGAGGAACCTATGCAGATCAACAGAACCAGGCTAACCACGGCCGAACACAATCAGCGCTTTCAAAATAAATTGTGTCTTTATTGCGCTGCCCCTGAGCACATGTTAAAGAATTGTCCCCTGCTGGCGGGAAATGCGAGACCCTAGTTGATGTCGGGAGCATTCAATTAGGGGTCATTTTTAAGCACTCCCAATTAACTGGCAGTTTATTGCCTGTATCTCTTTCCCACCAGTTCAGGACAAGGGATGTTAAAGCCCTTATAGATTCCGGTGCTGCGGGAAATTTTATTTCCAAATCTTTAATCCAGTCCCTTGGTATTTCGGTGGTACCTTTACCTGACAAATTACTGCTCTCCGGTGTAGATGGTAAAACCGTGCTAGGTGAATCCATATCCTTGAAATCCTAGCCCATGACTCTCAGGGTTGGTTGCCTGCACCAAGAGACCATTGAATTACTCATACTTCCTAAATCTGCTTATGAGCTAGTTCTGGGTTTACCTTGGTTAAGGAAGCATAATCCTACCTTTGATTGGTCCAATATGCAAATTGTATCATGGGGACCAAACTGTTTCCATCGGTGCCTAACCCAAGTACTTCCTGTACGTACTCATTCTGTGCACCCCAGTACAGGTGCAAAGTTCCCCCTGACCGACAAGGCAAAAGATCCTTCTGTCTCCAGTCTACCACAAGCATATCAAGAGTTTGCCGATGTCTTCTGCGAGCAGGCTGCTGATCAACTCCCTCCTCATCGGTCGTGGGATTGTGGAATAGAACTTCTCCCGGGCAAGATTCCCCCTCGGGGCCGGACCTATCCTTTGTCAGTTCCAGAAACAGCCGCCATAGCAACTTACATTAAGGAAAATCTAGCCAAAGGGTTCATACGGCCTTCCACCTCCCCTGCAGGGGCAGGGATCTTTTTTGTGAGCAAGAAGGATGGAGGCCTCCGGCCCTGTATAGACTACCGTGGCCTCAACCAAATTACTGTAAAAAATCGGTATCCTTTACCTTTAATTCCTGAGCTTTTCGACAAGGTCCGTGGAGCTAAAGTGTTCTCTAAACTAGATCTTCATGGGGCATACAATTTGATACGAATCAAAGCTGGGGATGACTGGAAGACCGCCTTCAATACCAGAGATGGTCATTTCGAATATCTAGTGATGCCTTTTGGACTCTGCAATGCGCTGGCTATATTCCAAGGCTATGTAAATGAGATCTTTCGGGACATTCTCTACAGCTTTGTCATCGTCTATTTAGATGATATTCTAATCTTTTCTAAGGATCTCCAAACTCACCGCCAACATGTTCGAGAAGTTCTAGCTCGCCTTCGAAAACACCACCTTTATGGAAAGTTATCCAAGTGCCTCTTTGAACAAACCACAGTTCCTTTCCTAGGACATGTAATTTCTGGGGAAACCATTCAGATGGATCCAGAGAAACTGAAAGCGATCTCTGAATGGCCATTACCAAAATCTTTAAAAGCTACCCAACGTTTTTTGGGATTTTCAAACTATTATAGGCTATTCATTCTGAATTTTTCCACTGTGGTGTCTTCCATTACTAGTCTCACACGGAAGGGCGCTAACCCAGCCCAGTGGCCGGACTCAGCCATACAGGCCTTCCAGAGATTGAAAGAGGCATTCTCTACTGCCCCTATCCTTTGCCAACCCCAACAGGATAAACCATTTTTTGTGGAAGTGGATGCCTCTTCGGTGGGTGTAGGGGTGGTATTATCCCAAATTTCCAGTGACGGGAAGAATCATCCATGTGGATACTTCTCTCGTAAATTTTCCTCTGCAGAGAAAAACTATGCGATTGGAGATCAAGAACTCCTGGCTATGCATCTGGCGTTAATGGAGTGGCGTCACCTTCTGGAAGGGGCCAAGTTTCCAGTTACCATTATTACTGACCATAAAAACTTAATTTATCTTCAGATGGCTCATCGCTTAAATGCCAGGCAGGCCCGCTGGTCCTTGTTCTTCTCAAGGTTTAACATTAAGCTTCAATTTCGCCCCGGTAATTTGAACAAAAAAGCAGATGCTCTCTTCCGGTCTTTTCTACTCGACACACAGGAAGAAGATCATCTAAGATCTCGCCCAATCGTGGATCCTATGGTCTTCGCTTCAACTCAAATATTGACTCCGCCTCCGGGGAAAATTTTTGTGACTCCCAAATTACGGAAAAAGGTGTTAACCTGGGCTCATAGTTCTCTATTTGCTGGACATTCTGGTATTTTCAAAACATACAAGTTTCTTCAGCATTCTTATTGGTGGCCCTCGATGAGAAAAGATGTTGAAGAATTTATTTTGTCATGTGTAAAATGCTTACAGCATAAAGTTTCTCGCAAAAAAAGTGCAGGTCTTCTACGCCCGTTACCCGTTCCTACTATTTCTTGGACCCATATATCCATGGATTTTATCTCTGAGCTTCCACGCTCCAAAGGACATAACACCATATGGGTAGTGGTGGATCGTTTTTCAAAAATGGCGCATTTTATACCATTAGTAGGCCTGCCATCTGCTCCCCATTTGGCAAAAATTTTTGTTAAAGAGATTTTTAGGTTACATGGTCTTCCTAGAGAGATTGTTTCCGACCGCTTGTGGAACCAAATTAAAATTCTCATCAGCTTACCACCCACAAACTAACGGGCAAACCTAGAGGGTTAATCAGGAACTGGAGACCTTTATAAGACTTTTCATTTGCTATTCACAGGATGATTGGGTGGGCTTACTACCTTGGGCCGAGTTTTCACATAACTTCAAGTACCACACTTCCTCCAATTCCACACCTTTTTATACTGTGTTTGGTAAACATCCCCGGATTCCAGATTTCCAACATTTACCTACAGTGGAGGTCCCTGCAGTTACTGACGTTGTGGAATCTTTTTCAGCCATTTGGAAGAAGATATATGCCTCATTGAAACAATCATCCAAGAATTATAAAAGATTCGCTGACAGACGACGGGTCACGGTTCCTCTGCTGAGAGTTGGAGATAAAGTCTGGGTATCTACTAGGAACATCCGACTGACAGTTCCCAGTATGAAGCTGGCCCCATGCTCCATTGGTCCATACCGCATTCACAGAGTGATCAACCCTGTTGCGTATAAATTGGAACTCCCACCTCAATTGAAGGTATCTAATACCTTTCATATTTCTCTATTGCGACCTTTGGTGTTAAATCGGTTCCAAACCACCTCTCCTACATTACCTCAAGTACAAACTTCTCAAGGTACAGAATTCGAAGTTGGGAAGATTCTGGATTCTCGGTTCAGATCCAACATTCTCCAATACCTCATTGATTGGAAGGGTTATGGTCCTGAGGAGAGGGCCTGGATCAGAGCCACAGATGTTCATGCACCTCAATTAATTTGAGCCTTCCACATCAAATTCCTGGTAAGCCTGGTGGGTGTCCGGTGTCCACCCTGAAAGGGGGGGTACTGTCAGGGTTCAGCCGGGGATCGGCCGTCCCTTACCGTCCCGCCGGCTTCCTCTGACTTCCCAGGCAGTCGGGCGGCTGGCGCGGCGACATGGGAGGAGCTGAGCATTCACCCTGTAGCTGTGGTGTCAGGCGACCCGGTGAGCGGGGATCGCAGTTTCCATCATGGGCGCCGCCATGACACTTTCCCTATGTCAGTGCTTCCTTCCCTGAGTGGCCTGGCTGGTCAGCTGACGCTGTGGGCCTATCAGCAGGTTTCCAGGGGTATATATCCGGCTCCTGTGCTCCAGGTAGTTGCCTGAACAATCATTGTCGCCGCTAGTGTAACTAGAGGACTCTCGTTCCAGGTTCCCGTGCTTCCAGTGTGTTTCTTCCAGAGCTTCTGAGCTATCTCATCACAGTGCCTTTACTATCAGCAGCCTGTGTGAAAGCTAACCTCCATCTCTCCACAGTGCCTTTACTAATCAACAGCCTGTGTGCAAGTTTAACCTCCATCTCACCACAGTGCCTTTACTAATCAACAGCCTGTGAGCAAGTTAACCCTCCATCTCACCACAGTGCTTTTACCATCACAGCCTGTGTGCAAGTTAACCCTTCATCTCACTGCAGTGCATTTACCATCACAGCCTGTTTGCAAGTTAACCCTTCATCTCATCGCAGTGCTTTCACCATCACAACCTGTGTGCAGGTTAACCCTTCGTCTCATCGCAGAGCTTTTACCATCACAGCCTGTTTGCAAGTTAACCCTTCAACTCATCACAGTGCTTTCACCATCACAGCCTGTGTGCAGGTTAACCCTTTGTCTCATTGCACCCTAGTGCATGAACTCTGGCCGGCAATCCGGTATATACTTCGTGGGATATCCAGCTGTTACCTCAGCCTACCAATAAATCTACACACCTCTCTAGCCAGCACCTCAAGTGCCTTTCTCCAGCCAGGAGTTCTATCCCACTCCCCACATGCCTATTCCAGGCATTACCCTTGGGCCATGGGTGTTTTTGATTCTCTTTTCCCTGCAGGCCTTGGTCACCAAGTCAAAGGACCGCGACCTGCTTACAGGGAGCCGCACAAGCCCATATCCCGCTTGGAGGGGTCACTGGCGAACACCTCCTTGTGAGTTAGACTCCGCACCATTGACTAGGTCTAGCCAACGACCAAGACTTGTGGATGCGGAGATCATACGTCCAGGCCCCTCACCTTCGCCTCCTCCCGCAGCCTCAGACCTCGGCTTTAAAAAACCCGCCTCCCAGTGTGACAATGTGTATGCAGATATATTCTCATGTGTATGCAGATATATTCTCATGTCTATGCAGATATATTCTCTTGTGTATGCAGATATATTCTCTTGTGTTAACATTTTGTAGTGGTAATGTGAAAAATACTAATTAATGGTATTTGATAGTTTTACAAGAGAGGAGGTGGTCAGCACATTTTAGGATTTTTTTTCATTGTTATTTCAAGTTTTGCCTGGAAAATACATAAGGCACAAAAACTCTCTACGACTTTCAAGAAAGTGGGTTTTTTCTTCTCACACATTAAGATTTAATGTCCCAAAGCATTATTGTAAATAAAACGTCTAGACAGTTAATTGTCTCTCAAAGCTTACTGTGTGCTGGGTATATTGTTGGGAATGTATACAGTGTATCTGGATGTAATTATACATTATTTACATCATATGTGAATACGTCACCAGCAAAATGACCAAATAACTTTGAAATCCTTAACCAATTAAAAGGCTTCCATAAATAAAAGCATTTTGAGCTAAGAGCACGCAAATGCTAGAATAAGCATGAGTGGACACAAGCACCCTGTTTTTTATTGTGCTAATACTGGTTAGAACTGGCTTGGGGTTGCAGTCTCATTATAGGTTAGGTTAATGGATCAATCAGTAGTGACAGCCTATCAGGGACCTGTTTGGACGGGCTCTGTTTAGGAATATTAGGGTGCTGGGAGGAGTCAGCTTCCTCTTTTCCAGTTGTGATCTCTGGATGAGTACCACAGTGTCATAAGACTTATCAATTCTTCTTGCCACTGTTTGTTTTACTACATTTTCCTACCCCATATTTTCTGCCTCACCATATTGTCTCTCCTCTATTAATTTCATCCCACCCATGTATCCTCCCTCCCTCACGCTCCTCACCTCCCTCTGTCTGTTTTTCCCCCTTTTCATTTATTGATATCCCCCCCATCCTGTGCACATCGTTATGCCACGTCCGCGCCGCAATGCCCCCCCCCAGCGGCTGGTCGATGCAGCCAGGCCGCTTGCGTGGACGCCACTTCTCCTTACACGCACTGCGCCCGCGCATGTGTCATCAAGGGCGCCGGTGGCGACCGCTTACAGCGTGGGCCCCGGGCGTCCTCGCGGCTTCACAGTCGGGCCTCTAAGTTTGGCTGGCCCACGGTGGGGGCCCTTCCCCTCGTGCCTCTCAGTCCCCAGGGGCTGGCGGCGGGAGCAATGCCACGGTTACCGCGGCTCCCGTCGTTGGCCCCGCTCAGCACACAGCAGCTGCCATTTTAGGTGTGCAGGGCCTTCAGAGCCCTGCGTTAATGGCCCAGTCCCTGGCCCCACATCCTCAATAAATCAGGCGCTTGCTGACCCCCAGCGCTTGCGCAGTCCTTCACCCTGTCCCTCCATTGCCTTAGGGGCAGGGAGGGTGGGGCGCTACACCCCTATTCAGATGCAAACCCCCTCTGGCATCTCTCTTTTCTCTAGCCCGGCTGGGCTGCAGGCTTCCCCTATGAGGCGTAGTGCTGCTGCTGATGGATATGGCAGCGTCTCCGCTCGCATCACCCCTGTTACGCCACAGTATGTGCTAGCTGTCGCGGCGCCATTGCCGCAGGTGCCCAGGGTTACTGTTTATGGTCCTGTGCAGCATAACCTGCCTTTGTACAGCCCTGCATTAGGAGCGCAATGGTCCCCTTATTTTGCCCATGGCTTTGGGTAGGAGGCGCTCCCAACCGCCACTCCAGCGTTCCCACAGCAATGCTTTGACCCGCAGTTGTCTCAGGCGGCGGGTCATTTCCTGCATCAGGCGGTGCCGTCCTATGTGGGCGAACAATTTTATACCACTCCTACGTGGTTCCGCCTTCAGCATCCAGTTTCCCACCAGGCGCCGGGCTATTTTTGCCGACAGGATCCAATCTCTGCCAGCGGCCCCTTCTCCGATTAGATCAAACACCCCCCATGCTTGAGCTACGCGCAGGCAAGGGCTTCCCCGTCCACAGTGGACCCACCTCAAGCTCCCGCAGCGGCTTCTGTTGTTGATGAGATCGGGTCTAACACTGTTGTTCCCAGTTCACAGGGTCCATCGACTTCGGCCGTTCTTGCTCGAGATGCTGCGACTACAGGGGATGCCCAGGCGTCGTCAACTCCAAACGTGGTGGGCGCACCGCGCAGCGCGAGTCAGGATGCAGTTTCGGCCATGGGGCCAGCTACCCCGTCGACTTCTGGAGCAGGTGAGACAACATTGCACCACAGCACCATTGATTTGTCACACTCGGAGGATTCGTCCGACTCATCCAGTTCAGTAGAGAAACCGCGTAAGCTAATGCGCTATTTCGTTCAGCAATTGAAAGGGAAGCGTAAAAGCCCGAGTAGAGCACGTAGTTCAGCTGGAAGCTCGTTTCCGGATGCGACGGGCGATGTGGTGCACTGCTCTAACACTGCCATTTTAAGAGGCGTTAGGTCGAAAGTGAGGGAGTGTATTAGGAAAGGCAAATACATAGACATGTTTTCTATTACGCATGACGCCAAAAAAGCTTTGGATACAGCTAAAACTGGGGGGGCGCGACGCAGCTACGCGAATTGGCTTTGTGGGATGTATATCTTTGCGGCTTGCTACACTGAGACTAGGCCTGCCGAGTTTTTGAACATCCTGAAGTACTTACACCTCGTTCATAGCATGCAGTTGTCCGCTAGACATAATGTTTGGCGGCAATATGACAAAGCTTTCCGTAAGAAGCAGGATGGCCAAAAAATTCTTAGCTTCGGTTATAAGGACGTGGAGGTTTGGCTTGAGGTCACTCAGCAAAACAAATCCACCACTGAGACACCAGTTGGCCGTAAACAGCCCTTTGTTGCCCGTCCAGGTTTCAAAACGGCAGGAAAGGGAAAGTGCTTCGCATTTAATAACGGGCAGTGTAGCAGAGGAGCCAGCTGCCATTTTAAGCATGCCTGTTTTGTCGTGTGGAAGTAATCATCCAGTCAGGGACTGCAAGCGTGCAGGCGGGCAGGAAGCTAGGCAAGGCGAACAGCGTAATGCTAAATAGAGCTGTTTCACCAGTGCAAATAGATATGCTAGAACGGTGGTTGGGCCGCTATCCGCTTAGGGCGGAAGCGGCCTTTTTGTTGCAGGGTTTTAGGGAGGGTTTTCGTTTGCCAATAGTTAGGCCAGTTGCGGTGTTAGCAAAGAGGAACCTTAACTCAAGATAAAGTCGCTAACATGCGGGAGTATTTAGGGCTCTGCCTCTCTGCAAAGGAGATTTCATTGAGGCAGTTGCAGTCGTTACTCGGCCTACTTAATTTCTCTTGCCGAGTGAGCCCTATGGGTAGGATCTTCTGCCGTAGGTTGGAGAGGGCCACGGCGGGCGTTAAAAAGGCACACCACTTAATTCGTTTGACTAGGGAGCTTAAGGAGGACGTGCGTTTGTGGTGCGCCTTTTTGCGGGATTTCAACGGTGTGAGGATTTGGTTACCCGAATTGGTGGCCAACTCTGAACTCCAGCTTTATACGGATGCGTCCGGTGCTTGCGGTTTTGGGGCCTTTTTTCGAGGGGCAATGGTGCGCGGAAGCATGGCCAAAAAGCTGGCATGACGCCGGTTTTACAACCAGTATGCTCCTTTTGGAGCTTTTCCCAATTGTGGTGGCAGTAGAGATTTGGGCTGCGCAGCTTAGTAATCGTAGCATAAGTATCTGGTGCAATAACTTGGGAGTAGTTCAGGCCATAAACAACCAGAAGTCAGTCTGTCCTCAGGCTCTCAGTTTACTTAGGCGTCTGATACTTTTATGTCTAAAGGGGAACATTGATTTCAGGGCTAGGCATGTCCCGGGTGTTTAAACTAGGGATGTGCAGGCTCGGTTCTACTCGGTTCCGTTCGGTTCTTTTTACCGAACCTTATTGGCTATCCAAAACTCGTGACAGCTGAAACCCAATAAGATCCGGTAAAAAGAACCGAACGGAACCGAGTAGAACTGAGCCTGCACATCCCTAGTTTAAACGAGATAGCGGATGCTTTATCTCGTTTTCAATGGCCTAGGTTTAGGTCATTGGCGCCCGCAGCCAGCGTTCATGGCTTACCTTGTCCTGCTCATGTCTGGCAAATCATCGGGCCAGCATCGATGGACTCGCGTTGAGAGCTTTGGCATCGAGCACCTTAATGTCATATACGGCTGCGTGGGTTTGGTGGCTGGCTTTCTTAGCTGAAGTAGATCGGGGTAAGACCATCGAGGATAACATGTTGCAATTCGTTTGGATGTGGCACGAGCGGGGCCGGCCTAAGGCCGCAATGTCCGGTGCCTTGGCTGGCATTTCGTATTTTTCGTGCTTGCGTGGCTTGGTAGACCCAACCAAGTTGTTTCTTCTTGCCAAAGCATTAAAAAGTTGGGCTAGAGAGCAGGCGGGACCAGGTGACTCTCGGAGGCCGGTCGACACCAGTTTATTGAAGAATCTCCTGGTGGCAGTGGCAGGAGTAGTCCTAGGCCAATATGAAGCCGTTTTGTTTAAATTAGCTTTTGTTTTGGCATTTTTCGGCGCAATGCGGGTAGGCGAGCTGGCGGCTGCTAGCAAGACGGCAACGAGCACGGGGATTCTTTTGAATAATGTGATGGTTAAGTCAGATTTGATCTTGCTCAAAATTCAGAGATCAAAAACCGACCACTTTGGTAGGGGGCATTGGTTGTCGATCCCTGCGCATCAGGACCCGAGCATATGTCCCGTAAGCGTAGCTAAGCGTTACAATCTCCAGCGTCCGCAGGGCGGTTTGCGATGGCTAATTCACGAGGACCTTTCACCGCTGACACGTTTTCAATTCTCTGCAATTTTTAAGCGGTGTTTGATAGCACTTGATTTGCCTGTTGAGCATTATGGCACACACTCGTTTAGGATTGGCGCGGCTACGGTCTCTTCCAGCGACGCAATCAAACGGTTGGGTCGTTGGAGGTCTTCCGCTTATAAAGGTTACATGTGAGGCGACATGCTGCCTAATTAAACAGCGCTTCTGGCGAGTTTGTTTTTTGGGAAACCCAGTGCCTTAAGCTACCCGCCGCTAGGGGGGGTTGGAGTTCTTTTCACCTTTTGCCCTCAATTGAGGTTTTGGTGTTGTTCACCTCCATCTGGGTCACTCAAACAACTCAGTTTTCCCCGCCCTCATTGTTGGTTACTTTATTTAGGATTTATACACTAATGCTCCTGTAATAATTTTCCCCTTACAGGTTGTGACAGGGTGTTCGATAGGGTGTGGATTGTGGGGCATTCATATGTGTTTTGGGCTTGCAAGCACCCCCTTGCTCGTGATAGCCCCGGTAATGTGCGTTGGATTGGGGTGCGAGGCTTTAGATGGAGTGGTCTGTTGTCTCTTCTTTGGGAGTCAGAGAAGAAATGGGTGCCCCGGATTGCTTGATCATCCATCTAGGCGGCAATGATTTGGGCATGTGTAAGGGTGTTGAGATCATCCTGGCCATGAAAAGGGATTTTCAAACAATAACTGAGCGTTGGCCGCAGGTGCAGTTAGTGTGGTCGGAAGTTATTCCTCGTAGGTTCTGGAGAGGGGAGCAAGGTGGCGCGGCTTTGGATAGGGTGAGGAGAAAACTGAATGCCGCAGTGTCTTGTCATGTAGCAGGTCTGGGAGGGCGTGTCATCAAACACCCCCGTATCCGTTTTGAAGAGGTTGATTTCTATAGAGCGGATGGAGTACATTTGGCAAGAGAAGGTTTGGCTTTGTTTCGGCTCTTCTGTCGGGCATTCGTGGCAGTTAGTGGTCCTATTAGCTGGTGGCGGTACGTTGTCAGTGGACCCCGTTTTTGGCGGAAAGCAGTGCTTCTCGGGGGCTCAATTTAGTGCAGCTGAACTTGGCTAGCATCCCCCCTTTGAGAGAGGCAAGTCGGTCGCTGCCTTAGGGGAGGACCAGGTCTCCATCTTATGGAGGGATCAGCACTGCTAGATTAAGGGGGGATGGTACTACTCAAGACAGCTCACATTTGGTGGTGGATTCTCCACCTCCTTCTTAGTAATATACTCTCAGATGGGCTGTAGCCGAGTTAGCACTGCTTTTTTCCCCACCATCCTCGATCATACAATTCAATTCCTGATCTGATTTTAATAAATTTGGCTGCGACCTCTTTTTTGCAAATCTATATCGTTGTCAGTGTCTTTATTTTAGTTTAGTAAGTTTAAGTTAAGTATGGTAGAATAATAAAACTATGGGTGACTTAGAGCACACGAATGCTAGAATAAGCATGAGAGGACATAAGCACCCTGTTTTTTATTGTGCTAATACTGTTTAGAACTGGTTTGGGGTTGCAGTCTCGTTATAGGTTAGGTTAATGGATCAATCAGTAGTGACAGCCTATCAGGGACCTGTTTGGGCGGGCTCTGTTTAGGAATATTAGGATGCTGGGAGGAGTCAGCTTCCTCTTTTCCAGTTGTGATCCCACCCGCCCATCCTAGGATTATTGAATCGGCTTGGGCCGATGTTGTTCGTTGGAATGTTGTTTTCTATGTTTTTTCTTCCAACAGGGGAGGCGCAGCTGGCGGAAAGCAGTGCTCCTCGGCGGCTCAATTTAGTGCAGCTGAACTTGGCTAGCATCCCCCCTTTGAGAGAGGCGAGTCGGTCGCTGCCTTAGGGGAGGATCAGGTCTCCATCTTATAGAGGGATCAGCACTGTGCTAGATTAAGGGGGGATGGTACTATTCAAGACAGCTCACATTTGGTGGTGGATTCTCCACCTCCTTCTTAGTAATATACTCTCAGATGGGCTGCAGCCGAGTTAGCACTGCTTTTTTCGCCACCATGCTCGATCATACAATTCAATTCCTGATCTGATTTTAATAAATTTGGCTGCGACCTCTTTTTTGCAAATCTATATCGTTGTCAGTGTCTTTATTTTAGTTTAATAAGTTTAAGTTAAGTATGGTAGAATAATAAAACTATGGGTGACTTATAATAATATTTTAAACAGAGGAGTTTAATGACACTTATATGATTGCTTTCCCTCAGTGACATGTTGTACAGTCATTTTAGAATTTTGTTATAGTTGAAAAATAACGGGTTTGTATGGAAGACTGGCAGTCGGGATGCCGGCTGTCAAAAGACCAACAGCGACATTTCGATGCTCAGAATCACAACAGGGGCAAGATAAGTACCCTAACCCTCCCCCCCTAGATCCGCTAACTCTAACACTCCCTACCCCTAACCCTCCCTGTTATTGCCTAAACCTAACCCTTCCCCCTTAGTGCCCTACCCTAACCCCCCGCGGTGCTGCCTAACCCTATCCTCCCCCTCCTGCAGCCTAACACTAACCCGGGATGCCGGGCATCTCAACTGATGTCAGGATTCTGGCGCCGGTGTTCTGGCCGCAGATCAGGATTCCGATGCCGGGGTTTCGACCGCCGGCATCCCAAAAATAACATGTCAAGTATACAATATTGCTTATATCTAGAGCAGTGGTTCCCAAACTGGGTGCCACAGGACATTTGCAGGGGTGCCTCACGTTGGTGGTTCAGTACCAACTAAAACTATATTTAGTCAGCGTGACTGGCAGCCATTAGTACTGATTTTGCCTATCAGAAAAATGTGGATAAAAAGAAGTGCAGCCCTGTCAACCACCACATAACCTTAGGGTGACATATAAGCACAATTTACTTGATTTAATGTTTGCTGAATTTCTCAATAAGAAACTTTTCGCCCAGAGGTGCTGTGGAAATAATGCTGATACTCTAGGGTGCCGTGATTTGAAAATGTTTGGGAACTACTGAGCTAGAGGAAGGTTTGCTGCCATGCGTTCTGCCTCCCTTCAGGTGGTATTGCCCCCTCAACAAACTGCCTGTTCCATATTGTGCTCCTGTCATAGCCCAACTCCACACTCCCAGCTCCCAGCCCTTCAACAACATGGAGGAGCAACAGCCATCAGCTTCACAGATTGTATTAGTGGTCCATTATCAAAAGCTTAGAGCTGCATAGGCAGTGGTGGGGCATCGGCTGAACAGAACAAATGGCCTAAGGAGCAAGACATGTAAATATGGAATGAGATTAAGTTAACTCCACTTCAATCATTGAAAAGTCACTTAATATTCAGCTTAAAAGATGTGTGTAAACTATTGTAAAAACTTTGTTAGTACATGTCAGTGTATACCGTTTGCAGCAGGGCTATTTTTTTAGGTGGAACACAACGTAACACCGTTCCTGAAAATCTTATAAAAAATTGTCATCAATAACGTCATTCCAGAACCGCCTGCAAGCAAAGCGAGAGGAGGGCAAGTGGCATAAATTATAGCGACTTCAGCTGCATCGTCTGCAGCTATTCCTTGGCTGTATCTGCTAGGCAGCAGCCGTCTTGAGGAGGAGTCAGTTTGTCACTTCTCAGGGTCCTCCTGTCACTGTGCGGTGTCAGACAGGATGAGCGCTCAGCCCACCACACAGACAGCCCTGCCCCATAAGTTTACCCGCCGTGAACTGGAGATGGGCAGGGCCGGTGCAAGGTTGCTTGGCACACTAGGCATAGCTTGAGTCTAGCGCCCCAACCCCCACACACACATTCCCACCTCTTTAGTCATAAGGGTCCGAAGTGCACGTGAACTGTGCACAGACGCTTTTAGCAATGCTCATTTTCGAGCATACACAGTGTATATTCTTATAACATATGCTAGATAACCAGGTGTACATTCAACACTGCATCAGCACCATAGTTCATACTGAATATTAGATGGCTCATGAAGTTATGATCTATCCAATGTTCAATGCAACTTCTGTAATAATACTATTCCACAGGAAGTGTGAGCTGCCCCAGAAAGTGTCTGACTGTAGTTTGGGCTGAATATACCACAAATGTATATAATAAATACATCAGGTCACCTGTGTACTTTCAAAGAGGGGAAGAGGACGGACAATGCTAGCTACCATCCTGCAATGCTGAACCAACTAGGCATGCTATACATGAAGAGAAGAGCAGGGGAGATTAAATGGAGGCAGCAACTGTCTATATACTGTAATCCGCTTCTGCTGTCAGTACTAAGTAGCAAAAGGATGTCTCTTTCAGAGACTTCTTGAAGTTTTGTGCAGACGACCTAAGTCACCTGAATGGCGCCCCTCCCCTCAGGTGTCGGCACCCTTAGGCAGCTGCCTAATGGTAGCACCGGCCCTGGAGATGGGAGAAGAGAAACAGATCCCCTAGAGCGTTTGTCTTTAGAAGAAGGTCACACAGCAGGCAGCTTAATAAGATAAGTAACCACCAAATAATTAATCAGACATTCGGCCCTCTAATTACATGAGACAAAAAAATAAGTATTAAAAGTAAGTATTAATATTAGGGGTCTATTTACTAAGCAGTGTTAGGACACAGAGTGAAAAGTGATAAGGTGCCAGCCAATCAGCTCCCAACTGTCATCTCACAGGCTGTTTTTGGCTGGCACCTTATCACTTTTCACTCTGTTTCCTAACACTGCTTAGTAAATAGACCCCTAAGTATACTTTTACAGAAAAAGTATGATCCACGTAAAATACATTGAAAAAGTATGATCCACAAAAAATACATTGAAAACCTTTTTCAATGTATTTTATGTGGATCATACTCTTTAATTGTATTGTATGTATTTTTGTATTTTATGTGGGTCATATGTTTAGTCTTTTTTCAATAGTTTTTTTTTTATGGATCTTGCTTTCTCTTTGTACTTTTACATATCCAGCTCTTTCAATGTATTTAATATGGATCCAGCTTTTTTTTTATACTACTGTAGATTGATGTCTTACTATTCTAGAGACAAAAGCTGCAAGGGTGTGTTGGTTAGATCAGATGTTATGCACATGGGCAGGGCAGTAACTAGGGTAGTGCGATCAGTGTCTTGGTACAGGCCACCGCAGGGCCGGGGGCGCTGGTTGAGCCTGTTAATTTTCCTGTTTATTATCATTCTCACTTGTAGCTTCCTCTTCTTTTATCCCCAGCATCTCCTGGCCTCCCCTATCTCTTCCCTGGCCCTTCCCCACGAGGCTATGGCCTTGTTTTGAGGTGATCTATCTTATGTCCCTATTTAGACAATAGGAGGGGGGGGGGGGGGGGGGGAGTACAAATGCTCTCTCTGGCACAGGGCACCAAAAAGTCTACTTACGGCTCTGCACATGGGTCCCCAGAAACCACAACACTTTCTATATGTGAAAAAGACAGGTTGCTTAAAGTGCTCCTGCACTACATGCAGATATGTATTGTTGGGAGATACATTTTTCCCTCCACAGTCAGGTAAAAAGTACCATATTTGCTTTTATTTGGCTTGCAAGAGTTCATTTGTAATTTGCCATATTATGGGAGTGATTCAGCAAGGATCATAATTGTATAGCTGCATGCAATTATGTCCTTCATATTATGCAAATACAGCAGGAGGTGTTTTAACCCCCCTGCTGCATCTGCGATCCCAGCACTGTGATGGAGGTCGCAGGCTGGGATCACCATTACGACTATCGGTGGTCGATGGTTGCGATGGTGGATGGTGCTGGGCTGCCAGCCAGCTGAGTAAGCCTCAGTTTACTCAGGCTGGCCGGCTTGTGAGCCCAGGACACTCGATGCAGTCCCTGGGCTTGCCACTCCTGGAAAACTGGGAGGACACGCCCCCGTTTCTGGGAATGGTGGTCGACCGTGCCTCGCACCGCCCCTTAAATGCCTCTGAATGTTAATCAAAAGGGTCTGCGTGCAACTACGCAGGACCCAATCTGCACATTCGCAGAATGGGTACTGCGCATGCGCAGATTCCCAATAATTAGGAATCTGCTATTAGCAGTGCGCTTGTGTGCACTGCTGAATCGTGACGGCATCTTGTGTCAAATGAAGCAAAAAAGGAAAGGTGTATGAGAACACATCTGTAAGCAGGGGCCCCCAGGGGGATGGGGCAGAGGTGGGCAGAGCTATGCCGGGGGTGGGATATCAATTGGTTTATAAACCAGTTTAAAAATTCTCAAAGAATCTATAAATATAGGGAATACACTAAAAAAGCCAGAACCACATAAAATACACTGAAAAAGCCAGATAAACATAAAAGCCAAAAGGAAGGGGAAGCGCAGGACACAGGGCAGGGAAGGCTGGCTGGCTGGACTAGGGGGGGGAGGCACAGGGCAGAGAAGGCTGGTTGGAACAGGGGGGTGGCAGAGCAGGAGAGGCTGGCTGGACTAGGGGGAGACAACCGGGCAAGGTCAGGGAGCACCTGGTTAAGAGGTTTCTTCAGCGGGCCATGCTGGCACAGCCAGCCAGGTACAATCCGCGCTGACTGCTATTGCAAATGTGGAAAGAGATGGGGTCCCGGGTGGCAGCGGCGCTGCAGCGGCAGTCAGGGAGAACTGCTAGCTATACAACACCAACTGCATTTCAAATATGCACAGGCAGCCAGGGATGGTAGGGAGAATAGCTATACACTGCTGAAAGCATTGAGACCAACAGCACACACCACAGTTATGTTCAAGAAGGAGTGCTCAACACATATTGTATTGTATTGTACAAAAAATGAAAGCCAGCACATCCGGAGGATACTGGATGCCACTGATGGTAAGTGGCTGCTGGGCAGGGGGAGTGGAGGTGGCGAAAGCAGGAGAAGGACCTGGGAACCACAGAGCTAGTGGTGAGTAGGCTTTTCGGCAGGGAGGAAAGCAGGCAGGAATGGCGCCACACAGAGCAGACACGGGAACCTGAAAAGGGGAGCCTGAAAAAGTCCCCTAAACAGTCATGTGGAAGGGCAGAGCCAGAGCTAAAGGTATTAGATGATGTCAGGTCACGTGTCGTGGCTCCCAAAAATCTATGGTTTTTGGAATATTTAGGTTTTCGGAATAACAGTTATGGGAGACTCAACCTGCATATGTAAAGTCATTGTGGCTTACCCTATATATTTAGTATGGATTCTCTCCTTTATTTCTATATTCCTGTAGTTTATATATTATATGATAGATTGACATGCTATAATAACCCACCTCACCAGCCCAAACTTGGACCATTTTTTTAAAAAAATTGTTCACGCACAAATGAATGCCCCCCTCCCGCTGTAGCTCCTATCACATCTATGCCCACCTCTGCACCTTTACCCAAGGCATACCTGGACCTATATTCCTAGGAAAATAGCACTGGTTTCCAGTGTATATGCTACATTATTATAATCAGAGACAGTTATGACAGAAAACTGTAGAGCAGTGATTGATGTGGTTGTGTCTTTGTATGAGTTCTTGCTTTAGTTTGTTTAGATTGTGTCTTTCTGTCTGGAGATGGCATCTTTATGGTCACACAATACATGGTTTAGGGGAGGTCCCGAAGGACATCCAACAGCTCTAGCATGTCTTATTAGTTCATGGTTTGGACAGTATACAGTAGCTGGATTGTTGTTGGATGTATCTCTTCAAGCATATAAATATCAGCGGATAACATAAATATTTGTTTTTAATTTGACAGTTATACTATTTCTGTCATCTCCTCCCCGTGACTTGCCTACTCTCACCACAATGTCTAGGAGACCCATAAATTTCGGGTCACCCAAAGAGTATACCAGCCTCCTTGATCCACCAACTTCTCAAAGGGGATGTGATGACACAATTTGTGTCATTATCATTATGGCCCCCTCCCCTAGCTGCAAAAAGTCCTAATTCACAGTGAGGACTGGGAGTGATAATGAGATTCATGGTGCCATGTTAGCTGCACTTCTCACCTGGGCTTCCCCCTCCAGCATCTCCAGGGGGTCAGGATAAGAGTCAGCAGGTGTGCTGTCACAGATATTACAGAGGTGAGAGCCAGCTAGTCTTACACACACGCAGTTAATACAGTTGGGGAATTCACACTGCTAGCAGATTCAAACTTTCCTCTTTTCCTCCTTCTTATATTGTTTGGTGGAAGAATGCGTGTACTAGAAAAAGAATCTCCTTTCTAATCCTATGCCTATAGTGCCTAAACATCCTGTAAGTCTGCAGACACAATAGCTAATGTAGCAATGAAAACAAAGGTGTTTAGTCAAAGTTCAGCATAGAAAGGTCATTCTCAGACTTTGCAATGTTTTCCTGTTTCCTTCTAGAAACAGAAAGCCTGTGTTCAAAGTTTTCTATATAATATATATATATATATATATATATATATATATATATATATATATGCATGTGTGTGTATATATATATTTATATATATATATATATATATATATATAATATATATTCTGCTAACAATTGTGTTGATATCTCTTGGCACTAATCCATGCATATAAACATATGGGATATTTTAGTCATTGTGTGACCGGTAGAGGCCATTAATAGTTGAAAGGGTGCGGCGGAAAACTCATGGGGACTTCCGTTTCCACAGCATTTCCGTTTTGTAGTAAATCTGAGTATATGGATGTTATTTGCGGGCTCATGTGAGGGGGTTGGGATTATTATTATCCCTGCCAGCCTCGTTGTACATAAATGAATGAGATCATTTGTTGCATTACTCTCACACGGTGGCTGGTCTGTAAATTGAATACAGATTATGATAAACACATAAAGTATGACACTATACAATTTTATAGGGTATAGAATCTCAGTTTTCCTAGCCACCTCCACATAAATCATACATCCGACTAGGGAACTATTTATAAAAAGAACAAAACATATATATATATATATATATATATATATATATATACATACACACACAAATATTGGTATACGGTGCTAGTCCATTCACAAATCAATCACTTCAAATAACTGTTCATAGAAATCAGTCCATTCAATATCAGTCCACTTTAAATGCACTTCCCTATGTGTAGGGTGGGTGCTCCTCTTCCCAAACAATTGTGGTTCAAACAGCTCCAATAGTATCCTGAAAAAAACTGGAAAAATAGCGCCTCCTAGTGCAATAGTCTTAATAAGAAAAAATCCTTCACCAGGACTTAACACCCTCTGTGCATTGGAGGTGTATCTTAAATGGTGGACTACACCACATATAGTAACTCCATAAACCTGGATAGCAAATCACCGGGTTTTTGTTCTTTTAGCACAGTACCAGGATCAACCATCCAATAGGACTCAGAGCAAGCATAAAAGAAAGCGAAAGAACATAGTGTAATCCTACACACAAAGATTTATTACAAATAAAAACAATATCTAATGCCCATACATACAAAAAGTCAATAAGAGCTTATCTGGCGAATACCGTCTCCAATTGGTAGAGGATATAGCATATCACCTCAATGCGTTTCGTCCTTATTTCTTAACCATTGGACTTCATCAGGAGGAATAACACAGTGGTGTGATCATGCACATATAAATACTCCCGTCTATTAACCTAATTAGTAGGCGTGTGTACCGCGAAATCGCGATTTGCGTTCCATTTACCGAAAGTGGGCCGTAAGTGACATCACTTCCTGGAACCCAAGATACCATATAATACTCGCGGTTTTCTGCCGCATCATTATTAAGTGCCAAGACTCTTAGTGCACGAATTGTACCCATTCACACGTGCGAACTAGACCTGTAATAAGCGGTCAAAATGCCACCAGTTCCATTTGCCCCGGCACAACTCACGCGAGAGTCCTGATGGCCATTTTGTTGGAGTCTCATACTCCTAATACCTGCAATTCCATTGCAGCGGTCATTTTGTTGGAGTCTCCTGTTACTATTGACTCCAATTTCATTGCTGTGGCCTTTTTCTAAAGTCCCTTACACGCAATACATGGTAAGCCATGCTCAAATTACATGGCAATAAACGGAAGTAAAGTGCTTTAGCATACAGTTAGTTAAAATGTGCATTAATCATAAAATATATATATATATATATATATATATAAAAAGAGAGGACAAACATATAAGAGAAACTTATGTCAAAAAATACATATAGATATCATTTTAAAATTCCTATAAGAACCTCTAAGATCTTTATATACCAAAGGCAAAATAGCTGTAATAAAAAATATATATAGTTATTGTAGAAATTAATAAAATATACATAATATTCATTAAAATGGGGCAATTTCATAATTATCATTAAGACCATTACGGACAAGAGTGTTCAACTCGTAAATCCAAAACATTTTACGTCTAGATACTGTAACTTATTATCACGAACCCCTCCTTGTTCACCTAATGTCATATGTTCACTATGGGCCAAATGTAATAGGGTGTCTGTTTTGGTGCTAAACTTGCAATTTTTCACAACTCTCCAATGTAATAGGGTGTCAGTTCACTAAAACTCACATTTTTCAGAGTTACTAAAAATCCCCATTCTCAAACTCGCATCCAGATGTTTTCACATTGAAAACAATCAACTTGCCCAATGTAATAGGGTGCCTGTTTTAGACTCGCAAAAAAAAGATAACCAAAAGTCCCCAAATAATAGACCTGCTTCAGGCTAGTGAGTATATCCTGAGCAGGTCAGATTAACACAGAGACATGCACATATCCATGAGATACGTGCATGTTTCTGTGTGTACGTATGTAAAAGGTTTTAATTATATTATTTAAAAAATTATGTGCACCCCCTCCCCAAAAGCCTTACCAGCCCCCGGTGAAAGGTTTTCCCTGCCTGTGGCATTATCCCCCCCGCTAAAAAGAGTTTGGTGCTGGTTTTGGAATTTTTAGGGGGCCCCTACTCATTTTGTCCCCTGATTTTCCAGAACCAGGACCAGCTCAACAAAGCCCTGTGCTGGTTCTAAATATAGAGGGGCCCTCTACGCATTTTGGCCCATGTATTTTTAGAACCAGGACAGGCTTTATAAAGCCGGGACTGGTAAGGCTTTTGGGGAGGGGATGCACGTAATTTGTGTTTTAAAATACAGACAGAAGCTATCACGGATCTCACTGATCTGTGATGGCTTCTCTAAAACTCGCACCTTTTAATGCTAGTCGCATTAAAATATGTCAGTTTAACTAGGGAACAACTCGCCTAAACTCGCAAATGGAGTAGCCTCAAGTTGAAAAGTTTGCAGGCTATTGAATTTGCGAGTAACAGCACAAACTCGCACCTTTTAAAAAATGCGAGAAGGTGGGAGTTTGTACTGTTACTAAAACAGACACCCTATTATATTTGGCCCTATGTGTTTCTAGTCTATTCTTTATACTCCGAACATGCTCCTGTATCCTTATTTTCAATGGACATTTGGTTTTACCAATGTATTTAAGTTTACAAGGACATTCGAGGACATAAATGACCCATGTGGTCGTACAATTAATAAAATCTTTTATTCAATACCTTTTTGAATCATTAAAATTCCCAAAGGAGCGAGTGTCAGGATGGGTGTACTTACAGATGTTACAGTGGCCACATCTATGGAAACCCTTACAGAGGTTCTCCCAAGGAACCTTGTGTTTGAGAACAATCTGTCGTAACTGACTGGGGGCCAAGATATCCTTTAAATTCTTAGCCTTTTTAAAGACTACTCGCGGTTTGTCTGGTAAGATGGTATTAAGTACTGTATCCATCTGTAGAATACTCCAATGTTTAATCAACACCTTCCGTATTCTCTTTTCATCCATGTTAAAGGGAGTGATAAACAGCACCTCCTTACCCTTATCTCTAATTTTATTCTTATATTGTAACAGATCTGTACGATCAGTGTTCCTTGTTTTAATTATAGATTCCCTAATGAGCTCTTCTGGATAACCCCTATCCCTAAATCTATTCGTATATTTTTCCAGTTGTGCTTTACAATGTTCTTGAATGCTAAAATTCCTTTTTACTTACAAAATTGGGAATATGGTATATTAGTTTTCCATTTCAGAGCATGGCCACTCTTGTAATGCACATAAGAGTTAGTGTCAACTGGTTTGACAAAACTCTTTTTACTTCCGTTTATTGCCATGTAATTTGGGCATGGTTTACCGTGTATTGTGTGTAAGGGACATTAGAAACAGGCCACAGCAATGAAATTGGAGTCAATAGGAACAGGAGACTCCAACAAAATGGCCGCTGCAAAGGAAATGCAGTTATTAGGAGTATGAGACTCCAACAAAATGGCCACTGGGACTCTCGTGTGAGTTGTGCCGGGAGACACCTGACGAATGGAACTGGCGGCATTGTGACCACTTATTGCAGGTCTAGTTCGCACGTGTGAGCGGGTGCAATTCACGCACTAAGAGTCTTGTCACTTAATAATGATGCATCTGATAGCCACGAGTATTGTATGGTATTTAAGGTTCCAGCAAGTGAACCTAAAATACCAGTACATGGAATGCAAACCGCGATTTCGGGGTACACATGCCTACTAATTAGGTTAATAGACGGGGGTATTTATATGTGCATGAGCACACCACTGTGTTATTTCTCCTGATGAAGTCCAATGGTTAAGACACAAGGACAAAACACGTTGAGGTGATATGCTATATCCTCTACCATTTGGAGACAGTATTCTCCAGATAAGCTCTTATTGACTTTTTGTATGTATGGGCATTAGGTGTTGTTTTTATTTGTAATAAATCTGTGTGTGTAGGATTACACTATGTTCTTTCACTTTCTTTTATGCTTGCTCTGAGTCCTATTGGACGGTTGATCCTGGAACTGTGCTAAAAGAACAAGAATCCAGTGATTTGCTATCCAAGGTCTATGGAGATACTATATGTGAATTATCAAGTGGTGTAGTCCACCATTTAAGATACACCTCCAATGCACATAGGGTGTTAAGGTTATTGCACTAGGAGGCGCTATTTTTCGGCTTTTTTTCAGGATACTATTGGGAAGAGGAGCAGCCACCCTACACATAGGGGAAGTGCATTTAAAGTGGACTGATATATTGAATGGACTGATTTCTATGAACAGTTATTTAAAGTGATTGATTTGTGAATGGACTAGCGCCGCATACCAATATTTGGGTATATTTATTTTGTGTTCTTTTGGGTATTTAGGCTGCTTGGTCTATTCCCTTGATTCATATAATACATTTAATATGTTCTTCAGAACAGGAGATAGAAGGTATGCAAGAAGATATTCAATGACACTAACATAGAACAGATGATCAATAAGGATACTTTGGATGACAAATTCTGGGATATAGAAAGAATCTTGGCCAAAGAGATTAGAACCTGGTGGGACATTGCAGGGTTGGAACAATATCTTAAAGTAAACAAAATCCCAAGGGGACTTAGAATTATCAAACAACCCAGCTTTACCAGTAAAAATGAGCAATTCCACAAAGATTGGGATAGGGTCCTACATGAATGTTCCACCAGATTGATATAATTGATCATAGAGGAGAAAAAGAGAGATCTCATTATCATTGAAAATGAGTTAAAAGACAAAGAAGCAAGTATGGAGCAGCATAAGAGTAGTGAAGAATATAAAACTAATGTGTCACGGCCAGGGTATTTCAGCATGGCGCTAGGCGAGTGTTACCTGTGAGGTCATTGTGGCGCGGGCTGTCTGGTGGCGGAGCTCGTGTCTGGCGGGGGGCTTTGGCTGCACGCGTTGTTGTGCGGGCCTGTTGTCACTCTGCGCTGGTAAGGCCTGGCGGCGTCTCCATTCCGTTTGGCATGGGCGCTGCCATCTTGCCTTCTGGCCATGTGATGCGGCTGGCCAATCCTGGTGAGTCACATGTTCCCTCCAGCCAGTAACAGCACGGCATGGGGTATTTAGGAAGGGTCAGTGCCTTCCTTCTTTGCCAGTGCAACGTGTATCTCAGCCTAGCTGAGAGGGAGTTCTCTGTGCTTTCCTGTTCCTGTGAATCCGCTGTCTGCCAGTCTGCCTGTCAGCTCCTAGTTCCCACTGGACTACCCCGCTACCTCCATCACCCTTGCCCATACCTGAGTGCCTGAGCCTGCTGACATCCTGCACTTCAGTTCACTATCTGAAAACCTGGCTTGTTTATTTTCAGTTCACTATCTGCAAACCTGGCTTGTTTATTTTCAGTTTCACTACCTGCACACCTGGACTGCTCTAATTGTTTCTACCTGGACATTAACCCTTTTGCTCCCACCACAGAACTCTTGTGCACATTTATATTTTCCTGGACTTTTATTTACTGCCACATTATATGTCCACTCGAGCACTTATTAAAAATCCTAGTTTTATTTACAAATCTTCTTCTGTGATCGCTCCTGCTACCACCCCGGGTCCACAAATAACCCAGAACGTAACATAATGAAATTGTATTGGTCAAAAAATTGGAGAGGATTGAAACAGAGGTAATACATATTAAAGAGAAGAAATTTATACGGGATAAAATGGACTATCAGAAGGGTAGAGTGCTAAAATGGAATGGCAATGTAGATAGGGTTAAGTATAGTTGTAGAGACGACCCCAAACAAAATAGACAAAATGAATGGAAGAGGGTCCAATCGAAATTTAATTTTGTATATAAAAGAAAATGGGGATACCCAAATGGATAAGGTTTAAAAGCAGAAACAGAGTTCCGCATTAAGCAGGTTAGATTCTAATACCGATTCCGATTTTTTATCACCAATGGCCTCAGACCCCAGAGAAAAATACAAAAGGGCAATAGACTGCCAAGAGTTAGTGAAGAGATCTTCACCGTTAAAAAGAAGGACATGTAGACGACGGGGATGAAGGGGGGGACACTAAGCAAATACGAAAAATAGAGAAATCTCCAGAGCTAACGGCTAGTATGGATCTTAAATAAAAGGGTATATTTAATCTCTCTGATTATGTACTTACAGAAATTGAGATCTCTCTGTTAAACAAGGGTCTATCATTTGCCCCCCAGAAAAACCAAATAACTTTCAGCTATTTACTGACTTGAATACATTTATTAGGAAATTAAAATCGCCATTGATTACAGCAATACCCAGAGCATCCTGAGTATGCTCCGGGGACGTGTAAGGGCAGCGATGTGCCATCAAAAGGGTTCTAAGGATGCTCCTGGCGGCACTGCTGTATAGATTCTGGCTGCAGGGTGCCATTCTGTGCACTCTGCTAGCCAGATGAGGCTAGCAGAAAATTTTCTAAGGGCCAGACCAAATGATTCCCCGGGTCTTATATGGCCCCAGGGTCTGAGGTTCCCCATCCCTGTTATAGAATCTAAAAGCAGTCAAATATAAATGTTCTATGAATTAGTTAAGAAAGATCTTTGTAGAGAGTATAAAAATCCTCAAGAAACAATAACTGAAAGTAATCTAATTAATTTTGAGAAGAATGCTCTAAAGAAATTGAAAAACAATAACAAAATAGTTTTGAAACAAGCAGATAAAGGGGGGGGTCTGGTGATTATGAGTCGTAAGGATTATGAAATGAAGGATTGAGATTACTGAATGATCTGACTTCTTATAATAAACTAGATAAGTATCCCACGGCTGGCTATATAGAGGAGCTTAGAGTGATCCTATTAAATGCATTGAGACAGGAGATCATTAACAAGGATGAATATCAGTACTTGGTCAAAAATAATCCAGTAATCGCTATATTTTATTTCCTTCCCAAAATACAGTATATAAATCTAATCAATCCACCTGGAAGACCTATAGTAGCCGGGATTGACTCATTGACTACACATATTTCAGAATATGTGGACATCTTTTTAAAAAAGTATGTACAAGAGTTAAGGTCATACACTAGAGACACTAAAGCTATTTTACAAATACTAAAAGATTTTAAATGGGAAGAAGATTTCTTCTGGGTGACTATTGACGTTCAGTCTCTCTATACGTCAATAGATCATAGGAAGGGAATTGAATCTTGTAAGGAATTTCTTAGTGCTGATGCAGATTTGAGTGAACCCCATAAAGATTACATATGTCTTTTAATAGATTTTATTCTAAAGCATAATTATTTTATATATTTGGACAATTTTTATCTACAGACCTGTGGGACTGCGATGAGAACAGTTTTTACACCTAGTTTTGCAAATTTACATATGGGCAGTTGGGAAAATTTGTTTATTTATGGTGAAACCCCTTTCAGTGTGAATATTGTTCTTTATCAAAGGTATATTGGTGACAATTTGATTGTTTGGAAGGTGCCTCAATGTACTTTTGAAGATTATATGGGTTTTATTGGCAGTGATAATTATAATTATAATCTAGCCTTTACACATAAGATTGATAAATACCAAGTGGAATATTTAGATCTGGTACTGATGAATATAAACAATCAGATACAAACAAAGAGTTTTGTCAAACCAGTTGACAATAACTCTTATGTGTATTACAAGAGTGGCCATGCCCTGAAATGGAAACCTAATATACCATATTCCCAATTTTGTAGGGTAAAAAGGAATTGTAGCATTCAAGAACATTGTGAAGCACAATTGGAAGAATATACAAATTTATTTAGGGATAGAGGTTATCCAGAAGAGCTCATTAGGGAATCTATAATTAAAACAAGGAACACTGGTTGTACAGATCCATTACTATATAAGAATAAAATTAGAGATAAGGGTGAGGAGGTGCTGTTTATCACTCCCTTTAACATGGATGAAAAGAGAATACGGAAGGTGTTGATAAAACATTGGAGTATTCTACAGATGGATACAGTACTTGATACCATCTTACCAGACAAACCGTGAGTAGTCTTTAAAAAGGCTAAGAATGTAAAGAATATCTTGGACTCCAGTCAGTTGCGACAGATTGTTCCCAAAAACAAGGTTCCTTCGGACAACCTCTGTAAGGGTTTCCATAGATGTGGCCACTGTAACATCTGTAAGTACACCCATCCTGACACTCGTTCCTTTGGGAATTTTAATGATTCAAAAAGTTATTGAATAAAAGATTTTAGTAATTGTACGACCACATGGGTCATTTATGTCCTTGAATGTCCTTGTAAGCTTAAATACATTGGTAAAACCAAACGTCCATTAAAAATAAGGATACAGGAGCATGTTGGGAGTATAAAGAATAGATTAGAAACACATAGTGTCCCTAGACATTTTAAACTATTCCACAATTCAAATGTAGAAGGTCTTAGGTTTAAGGCCATTGAACATGTGACATTAGGTGAACGAGGAGGGGATCATGATAATAAGTTATCTAGATGTGAAATGTTTTGGATTTATGAGTTGAACACTCTTGTCCCTAATGGTCTTAATGATAATTATGAAATTGAGATCTTAGAGGTTCTTATAGGAATTTTAAAAGTATATTTATATGTATTTTTTAACATAAGTTTCTCTTATATGTTGTCCTTTTTTAATTTATATATATATATCAAGAAAAAAGAGAAAGGGCGCTATACTGTACAGAATAAAAATATATTAAAATACCCAAAGTGTATACAACACAAACTGAATGTACAAAAAATCATCAGTTAATGCAGCAATAAAGCTACTTCAATGATCAGTCCCAGATGTCGACACAAAGAGTAAATCTCCCTTTCTTTTCGCGGAGAATGAAATTATTGAGTCGGGTAGAGGGTGCGGAGGGTGCGCTCGCCCTATGGGTGTAATGCTGGAGTAATAGTGTGTTGTGGTCTTTTGTGTTCGATGTTGTTTGTGGAGTGATGGGGTGTAGGGAGGGAAGGGGGTCTAATGGACTGGAGGTGGTGGGTGAGGAAATGAAGACAGAGGCAGAAATGGGGGCCAAAGGGTTTATTGGAAAAAAACAGTACTAATCCTGTTTGGTCCCAGGCACCCAGGTGGGGTGAGCGATCCACTTGGGGGTGTGTGTGGGTGGAGACTGGGGAGGTGAGTGGACCCTTTTAGGGGGCTCCTTTCCGTGCAGTTCAATAGACCGGCACGTTACCCCTGCTGGACCTTTGGTCAACAGTCTTAGGATGTCTCGGGGGGAGGGGAGTGGTGGGTTGGCAGCGGGTCTGGCGGTTGTGGATGTACACCCTGGCGGCGTCCCGCGCAGGGGTATAAGTCTCGGAGTCACTTACCTACCGGTAGGATTTGTTGGTGAAAAAGGCTTGGGCTGCTGGTAGCTGGTGTTAGTTTCCTTTTGCAGATGCGGTGTTGGATGGCTGTTGCAGTGTCAGCGGTTGTAGGAAGCTCTGTGTGTGGTAGTGGCTTGCTGGTGCACTGTGGGGCTTGGTGCACCGCGTTGCTGGCGTTCTCTTCCCGCTGCCTGGTGGGTGCCTGCTGGTGTGGATCGCTTAGGGATTGCTGCTGGACGAACAGCTGTGAGTGGAGCTGGTGTTGGTTGCTCCCAGGGGGCGGTGCGTGGTCGCCTGGGTCTAGCAGGTGGAGTGTTGATCAAGAGGGGTGCGAAGGGCTTTGCTAGGTGTGATGCCCAGCGTGGCCCTGCGGGTGGTGGGTAGAGAGGGTTCTGGAAGCAGCAAGGCTCGACCGAGTTCTCCGCAGGAATGAAGAGCTCTGGTGTAAGCTGGCTGTGGTGTCAGAATGTAGGGGGTCTCCAACGCGTTTCGGCAGGGGCTCTGCCTTCTTCAAGGAGGTAAGAAGTGTGGCTATGCATGTGTGAGGTTTAAATGTGGAACTTCCGGGTTCTGTGTTTGTCAGGTGGTGGAGATGACCAATCAGGGCTAAGAGTGGGTGTGGCCCATGTATCTGATAGGTTGTGGGTGATTGTGCGAGGCTAAGCCTGTGGTTGGGTGATAACGTCACGTGGTTTGGGCAGCCAATGGTTTATTCATCCGAGCCACCCTCGTCCCCCTCACCTCATCGCCCAGCACATTAAGCACCCATTACACCCCACTGCCACACACATTTAAGACACACCCCGCCCCCCGCTTCTCTATGTTGCTATGGCTCCTGTCTGACACACATCACCGATCCGTAACATGAACACACACCTGCCCCCTACCCCCCCTCACGCTACATTTTATCCCAGCCCCCACACACATTCCTGCCTCTATAGTGACCATACCACCCCAAGACGGCACCCCTTCCCCCCCCTCTCCACAACAAGACCATTTACACACTACTGCACCAAACACATTCCACACACTAAGAACCTATTAGTCAACACACCAACCTTACTCCTCCTCGCCACACGTTGACACACACTTCCCCGTGTCAGTCGATTTAACCACTTGGCCACACCACATATATACTTACACAACCCTGGCATTCCACACATCATACAGGTTAGCGATACTAACCACTACTCCCACCCTCCCACTACACGCGGCCATCATCTAGACACCATTATACACATAACAGGAATGTCCACTACAGCACTGCCAGCTTGACACATGCCACACGCACCAGTCTTATTCCATCTCCCCCTGCCCGATCACCTAGCCACCATCCCCGGAGAGATGCCCATCCACAGCTCCCCGGACCCCTGCGGTCACCCGAGCCACCAACCATCACCCTCATAATCACCCCCCCACACACACACGTTTGGCCGCCTGCACCACGGGACTAAACTACCACGACAATGCTGTTTCACATCCCCACCTCCACAATTATTGCCTTACACACCCCGGTGCCCTTGACCCCCACCCTACTCGCCACATGCCCCTGCCCGCTCATTAAATCCTCCACACAGCACAAAACACTCCGCATACCTCCTCCGCCCAACGCACGCCAGAGCCAGCTGTCACCTTAACCCATGTAAACATACGGAAACCCTACACAGCACAAGATTGGCTGCCAGAACCACGTGACCACCTCCAACCAACCGCACCCGGTCTCGATCCCCATAGCAGCTGCATAATGCATTAAAGCACACCAGCCCCAGCATACACACCCACACCAGCAGAGCACACGATTGGCTGCCGACACCACATTCACAGCCGGTCACAATCCCCATAGCAGCCACATATGCACCCAGACACGAGCTCCAGCTAACACAACCACAGCTGCACAGTAAACCATTGGCTGCCCAAACCACGTGACGTTATCACCCAACCACAGGCTTAGCCTCGCACAATCACCCACGACCTATCAGATACATGGGCCACACCCACTCTTAGCCCTGATTGGTCATCTCCACCACCTGACAAACACAGAACCCGGAAGTTCCACATTTAAACCTTACACATGCATAGCCACACTTCTTACCTCCTTGAAGAAGGCAGAGCCCCTGCCGAAACGTGTTGGAGACCCCCTACATTCTGACACCACAGCCAGCTTACACCAGAGCTCTTCATTCCAGCGGAGAACTCGGTCGAGCCTTGCTGCTTCCAGAACCCTCTCTACCCACCACCCGCAGGGCCGCGCTGGGCATCACACCTAGCAAAGCCCTTCGCACCCCTCTTGATCACCACTCCACCTGCTAGACCCAGGCGACCACGCACCGCCCCCTGGGAGCAACCAACACCAGCTCCACTCACAGCTGTTCGTCCAGCAGCAATCCCTAAGCGATCCACACCAGCAGGCACCCACCAGGCAGTGGGAAGAGAATGCCAGCAACGCGGTGCACCAAGCCCCACAGTGCACCAGCAAGCCACTACCACACACAGAGCTTCCTCCAACCGCTGACACCGCAACAGCCATCCAACACCGCATCTGCAAAAGGAAACTAACACCAGCTACCAGCAGCCCAAGCCTTTTTCACCAACAAATCCTACCGGTAGGTAAGTGACTCCGAGACTTATACCCCTGCGTGGGATGCCGCCAGGGTGTACATCCACAACCGCCAGACCCGCTGCCAACCCACCACTCCCCTCCCCTCCCCCCGAGACATCCTAAGACTGTTGACCAAAGGTCCAGCAGGGGTAACGTGCCGGTCTATTGAACTGCACGGAAAGGAGCCCCCTAAAAGGGTCCACTCACCTCCCCAGTCTCCACCCACACACACCCCCAAGTGGATCGCTCACCCCACCTGGGTGCCTGGGACCAAACAGGATTAGTACTGTTTTTTTCCAATAAACCCTTTGGCCCCCATTTCTGCCTCTGTCTTCATTTCCTCACCCACCACCTCCAGTCCATTAGACCCCCTTCCCTCCCTACACCCCATCACTCCACAAACAACATCGAACACAAAAGACCACAACACACTATTACTCCAGCATTACACCCATAGGGCGAGTGCACCCTCCGCACCCTCTACCCCATTATATCGTTACACAGGACCCGGTACTCCTGCTTTTAGGAAGGTGTAGCACCCCGACACAAACAATACATCTCACATCCCATCTGCCCATACAGCAGAGCGCAGTTCTAACCCATCATTTGAAATTATTGAGTCCTTTGTTGGTCTTTCAATGATTTTGTAGATGTCATAGATCCCGTTTCCTTGTAATGTTGCTGAAAAATACCATTCCACCAAGAATACACCCAAAAAAGGCCCAACGGCCACTATCAGTAGTTGAATTAAACACTTCAATCGGAATAAACAGAACAATGTTTATTCAATAAAATCAGTGAATATGATAAGCTTACATCAAACACTAGTTAAAACAATGATGAAGACCCAACGCGTTTCGTCCCCACATGGGACTTCATCAGGGGTACATCTTATAAAACATAAATGGGTGCATGTAAGTGAAGGGTAACAGCATAAAAATCAGCCTAATACCTATCTTAATTAATTATGGTTTATATATTCAGCGCATGTAAAGACAATGATTAATACATACCATCAAATGACTGTAATATCAGTCCTATTAGTAGTCAGGAAAATGAGAACACTGCTCAAATGATCTAAGATCTGTTTGCAAAGAATGAGCTGGAGTAGACGCACTTTAAACTGTGGGTGGATATATACTCCCCAGGTAAGGATTGCTCAAAAGCAATAATCCTCTACAAAAATACATAATATAAACTGTAAATATTTAACCCTAGCATATAAATCCTATATCATGATAATATGAAAATATTGAATCCTGAACACCAATGTATAAATGGCCTGAAATATGGTCTCTATATACATGCATAAATTAAATAATGACTCATTTGACAGAAGTGTGTAAGCATCCAGAAAACTGGTTTCTCATCTAATTAACCTTAAGTGAATTCAGCATGGTAATCTTAGTAGAACATGTAAGTGTGAATAAATAATCAGATAAATATTCCTTCAACAGACTCTTCTATAATCAATTCTACATAATTAAATACAAAATGTGAATATTTTGGCAGCCCTACGTTACATTGTTATAGATCGCATCCCCCAGTCTATTAGAAGGGGTGATAGATCCCTCAAATTGTTAAGGTGTGAGTCTCGTTGGATATTTAGGATTGGGACATAATAGCCTAAGGCAGTGGTTCCCAAACTTTTTTGAATCACGGCGCTCTAGAGTATCAGCATTGTTTTCATGGCAACCCTAAGTTTAAGTTTGTTATTGAGAAATGCAGAAAAAAATGTAGTAAAGCAGTAAATTAAGTAAATTGTGTTACCTGTCATCCTTAGGCTCAGTTATGTGGTGGTGGACAGGTTTGCGTTTCTATTTGTCCACATATTTACATTACATTGACCATAAATCATTTGATTTGGTGCTGGACCACCAACCTGAGGCACCCTGCAAGTGTCCCAAGGCACCCCAAGGTGTCACGGCACACAGTTTAGGAACCACTGGCCTAAGGGGTTAAATGAATCCCTCAGCTTGCACTGTTTTATGTAACATCGATCTGTTTGGGTAGGTGATCTGTGAGCAAGTTGATCTGCAAGATATTATACTGTGTTAATATAATTATACTGACCTCAATATAATTAACATACAGCATAATCATTAGTATAATGCAAACATTAGTAGTCTGCATAAATAATACATAAACATGAACATCAGCATTGGCTTTCCTTTTTAAGCCAAATCATAAATGGGAAGTTTCAGGATGAGACAGCATAATAAAGAAGATTCAACTTACATTCCACTCCTGCAAAATACTGCTAACAAGTGTTTCAGTCTGCTGCAAATGTGGCTTAATGCTTAACTGTTCAGCCTTATAAACCCCTTTCTGGGAAGTGATGTCATAATTGGCCCTATTGACAATAAATCCTAAAACAGTGCATGAAATGCAGCAATCATGAAGTAATTTTTATCGCAATGCTTCTAAATGTATCTATTTAAAAAACTATATGTAGACAAACTATAAAATGTTTCAAAGGAAACCTTAATATGAGGGATAATTGTTAAATTAATAAACTGAAATCACCTGAAGAAGGTAATGATGAACAATCTACATCTGTGCACAATGTCAATCTTACTTCCACGTTCCAAAAAAAAATTGGAACCACTGTTCTTAATTAGGTAAATGAACTCCCTTATATAAATCCAAACTGGTACATATATCAAAAATGAATCCCTTATCTTAAATGACATACTAAAAACCCCTAACATAAAGTCATATAAAAATATAAACTAGTTCTCCTTATAGACCGAAACCTCTTTCCTTTCTTTCTCTTTTTTTTATCCCTTTTCAATTATACTAAATCACCTGGGCATGAAACACCTAAGAAAGATAAAAAATAGAAACTCCCCATCTAGGACTATGACTCTTACAAATAAACATCTAAGACTCATAAATATATACTCAAAATCTTCACCAAGAGAGTAAATGATATGAAACTATAAGAGCAGAGGGAACAGAGACCTAAGGAACTATAGGGTGGAAGCAATAATAACCACCATTAATTAGTCAAAAAGGACACTATATCTATATTCTCATTGAGGCCTTTAGGGTGAAGGGTATCCAATAAGTAGATCCAAAAGGATTCTCTCCTGGATAATGCCAATTCCCTATTACTCCCCATAGGATCTAATTTGATATGTTCCAAAGCTGTAAACGTAAAATCCCTAATATCAGACCCATGCATTTTTTGATAGTGTCTAGGCAGACTATGAGTACATACTTTATTTTTAATATTCCTTAAGTGTTCCTGGATGCCAATCTTAAGACACCTTTTGGTTTTTCCTACATAATTTTTTCCACAGCCGCATGTGATCTTATAAACAAAATCAGTGTCACAAGTTATTTTATCTTTTATTGCATATTTTTTACCCTTATCATCTGTCCAATGAAAAGGCAATCTATCCATAAATTTACAAAAGATACACTTTTTGCAAGGGAAACAACCTGTTGTAAATGCCAAAAGTCCCTGATTTACTTGGGTAGTTGGTCGATTTTTATTTATTTATATATATATATATATATATATATATATATATATATATAATGCAGCAAAGAAAGTGTCACTCTTCGGGCTTATCAATAAGGCAATACACTAAAAGTCTCAAGGTCAACGTTTCGAGTTTTAATCCAAACTCGTCATCAGGATATACATATAATAATAAAAAAGCCATTACCTTTATACACCCTCATCGCGTGTGCCGCCAAAGCAACTCCGCCTCCCTCTCACTCGCGAGGTCCTGGCAACTGCCGATGATGTCGCTGGAGACAGCGCGTTGCCCTGGTAACCAACGATACCAACAACATGAAGACCATGTGCAATAACAAAGGCACACGGCTTAATATCATTAAGTGAAAACTATTACAAATATACATAGTTTAAAACATCAGGTGTTTAAATATACAATACTGGGTCACATACTTGTTTACACCTACTGAATATATGTATATGCAGGGAGTGCCTGCATCCATTTGAACTGTATATATATATATATATATATATATATAAAAGTTTTTACCTTTTTGCATTCATCTTGGCATGCTGGTCATCTATCGATATGGACATTTCTATATATATATATATATATATATATATATATATATATATATATATATATATTTATGATGAATGCACCTTTTAACTAACTGTATGCTAAAGCACATTACTTCCGTTTATTGCCATGTAATTTGAGCATGGTTTACCGTGTATTGTGTTTAAGGGACATTAGGAAAAGGCCACAGTAATGAAATTGGAGTCAATAGGAACAGGAGACTCCAACAAAATAGCTGCCGCAATGGAATTGCAGTTATTAGGAGTATGAGACTCCAACAAAATGGCCACCGGGACTCTCGCGTGAGTTGTACCGGGACACACGTGACAGATGGAACTGGCTGCATTGTGACCACTTATTACAGGTCTAGTTCACATGTGTGAGCGGGTGCAATTCGCGCACTAAGAGTCTTGGCACTTAATAATGATGCGGCTGATAGCCGCGAGTATTGTATGGTATTTTGGGTTCCAGGAAGTGATGTCACTTCCGGTCCGCTTCCGGTACATGGAATGCAAACCGTGATTTTGCGGTACACGCGCCTACTAATTAGGTTTATAGACGGGAGTATTTATATTTGCATGAGCACACCACTGTTATTCCTCCTGATGAAGTCCAATGGTTAAGACACAAGAACGAAACGCGTTGAGGTGATATGCTATCAATTGGAGACGGTATTCTCCAGATAAGCTCTTATTGACTTTTTGTATGTATGGACATTTGGTATTGTTTTTATTTGTAATAAATCTGTGTGTGTAGGATTACACTATGTTCATTAACTTTCTTTTATGCTTGCTCTGAGTCCTATTGGATGGTTGATCCTGGTACTGTGCTAAAAAAGCCGATGATTTGCTATCCAGGTTTATGGAGTTACTATATGTGGTGTAGTCCACCATTTAAGATACACCTCCAATGCACAGAGGGTGTTAAGTCCTGGTGAAGGATTTTTTCTTATTAAGATTATTGCACTAGGAGGCGCTATTTTTCCACTTTTTTTCAGGATATATATATATATATATATATATATATACAGTATATATACATCCAAAAAGTCCTGCACTCACATCTCAAAGTATCGATGTCGGGGTGCTTGCCAAAGATCAATGATCTTAAATATAACATCCAAATTCCCAAAAAATAGACGGAAGCACTCACCAATTAGGTTTAAACACCCAGTTTTTTATTAGAACAATGAATATTTATAATCTGCCAAGACAGGCGTCATTTATAATCCGCCACAAATTGTGTCGACATTTCGGTTCAACATAAGAACCTTTCTCAAGGCGTGTAATACAATATGATGTACAAAGATATTACATCTGTAAAAAGGATAACAAGGATAATCAAGACAATGTCTAGCAGGCCCACTAAATTATAATGGAACATAAACATAGAAATAAACATAAAATAAATAATAACAAGGCAGTGCGCCATGTATTGTGTATATCTCTAATACTATATATGTGTCTAATGCTGTAATGTCCAAAGTATAAGCATAGCTATTTCGGCATCGTATACTATCTGTATAATATATCCTAAATCGGCTATCAAGACTATAATAATATAAAGACAATGCTGATAGCTATCAGAGTCCTCATAATGTAAAGCCAGGATAGGACTAATGTATGCAGATAAATATCACATATTATGATGAGACAAATCACAGAATGTGAGAGCAGATACCCGTGACCACAGGGTTCATATACTATGATGGAACAAATGACAGCATATCTGTGGCATATTAATACTGATGTACAATATAAATACAGATAAGGAAAATACAATGTAACAATCAGACATAACATAATGAAGCTACACTGAACTATAATGATACAAAATATACATACAGATAAGAGGATAAAATGTAACAATCAGACATATCATGATAAAGTTACAAGATAAGAATAGTTTATGCACACAGATTATACATGGCATAATAGCACATAGTGAAGTGAATACGGCCTAACACTTCACTATGCGCTATTATGCATATACATATACAAAAGCCTAGAATCTCCATAATACATTACTCAATCTATAACCTCTAATAGCCTGTATCATATAAAATTATTACAGATCGCTTAACATAGTATAATATCTTGCAGATCAACTTGCTCACAGATCACCTACCCAAATAGATGGATGTTACATAAAGCAGTGCAAGCTGAGGGATTCATTTAACTCCTTAGGCCAGTGGTTCCTAAACTGTGTGCCGTGACACCTTGGGGTGCCTTGGGACACTTGCAGGGTGCCTCAGGTTGGTGTTCCAGCACCAAATCAAATGATTTATGGTCAATGTAATGTAAATATGTGGACAAACAGAAGCGCAAACCTGTCTACCATCACATAACTGAGCCTAAGGATGACAGGTAGCACAATTGACTTAATTTACGACTTTACTACATTTTTTTCTGCATTTCTCAATAACAAACTTAAACTTAGGGTTGCCATGAAAACAATGCTGATACTCTAGGGCGCCGTGATTCAAAAAAGTTTGGGAACCACTGCCTTAGGCTATTATGTCCCAATCCTAAATATCCAACGAGACTCACACCTTAACAATTTGAGGGATCTATCACCCCTTCTAATAGACTGGGGGATGCGATCTATAACAATGTAACGTAGGGCTGCCAAACTGTGTCCAGCTTGCACAAAGTGCCGCGCCACCGTATGATCACTCTGACCGAAGTTCAACGCTCTCCTAATAGCAGAGCAGTGTAATGCCATATGTTCCCCGAGGGTTCTGTCAGTCTTCCCGACATAACACAAACCGCAGGGACACGTAATCATATAAATAATGAACTTAGGCCCTGATTCAGAGCCGGACGCTCTGACCAGAGTGCTCGCTCTGAATCAGGGCCCACCTCCATTAATATGGAGCGTCCTCCTGGACGCTCGTATAGCTGTGGGTCACCACCCACAGCATATACAAGCGTGCAGGATGATGGTCGCGATGGTCTTGACCATCGCGACCACCGAAACTGCGAGCAGAAGCCTGCGGTTGAGTTTCTCAACCGCAAGGCCAGGAGTGATTTTGGCTCTATCAGAGCCAAAATCACTCCCACTGACATCACTAGTGATGTCAGTGGGGCCGGCTTCAGACGGTAGGCGTTCCCTTGGGAACGCCTCCGTCTGTCAGGCACGCCCCCGGCACGCCCACCAAAGGGGGCGTGCTGTCAGTCAACATCGACAGCACGCCCCCTTTGATGAGACACTACGAGCGAAGGAAAGTCCTTCGCTCGTCGCGTCTCGCGCATGCGCATGACGGAGATCCCTCCGTCGTGCGCATGCGCAGTGCAGACCATCGATCCACTTGCGAGTGGACAGCCGCTCGCGAGTGGGTCTGAATGAGGGCCTTAGTTGTGTATGTCACCCTATGTCTAATGAAAAATTTATTTCCATTAAAAGGATGATGAAAGCTCTCGCCCACAGTGAGGTAGCGACACGTTAAACAATTCATACATCTAAAACAGCCCTTTCTCAGCTGCATAATATGTGTTGTCTCAACTCCTGACATGTTGGAAATGTCAGTACTCATGACCCAATCACGTATATTACATCCTCGTTTGTATAAATGGACAGAGCAACACGTGTTATCTAGTGAAGACGCCGACCGGTAAGCCCCGCCGCAGTTATACTTTGCATGGCTCACATTGCCACCGGGACATTGCATCTGACAGTGCAGGGACACGTATGTGTATACTCACATACGGAGAGCTACCTTCCTACATAAGGTTGCCCTTACCTCCCTAGCACACTACAATTAGCCAAAGGGACACATACCTGTCTTTTATCTAGACATAGGGTACCGTATATATATTTACGGGAAGGTAACCCTCTCAAAGGGCACACCTACCACCCGGACATTATTTGACCTATTTGGGAACATTCCTATTGGCTTACATTTTTGCTGCAAGTCAGTGTGGACAAACACTGAGCTGATACCAAAGCATAAGGGTACCGTATATATTTACGGAAAGGTAACCCCCTCAAAGGGCACACCTACCACCCAGACAAACCTTGATCCTTCTTAACAGGACTCAATCACAATTATATTTTTATTAGAATATATTTTATTATCACACTCCTATTACCGGAGAGGAGACATATAAGTATTCTAAAGTGGCTATTCATATCACTAGACACATTGGAACATGGTGTCTATATAAATAAAATACTGTTTTTTAACATTTATCACATCTGTCGTCATCTCTACATTCTCACATTTGTTACATCCTCTATATTATGATATCTAGATAAGGTGAGCGCATGGTACAATATCCCTTTTTATTTATACAATTCTGTTGGAGACAGGACATCTCCAGTAATAAGCTGCTCCCTAAACAATAAATATCTTGTTGAGCGCTGTTCACATTTTCCATTTCTGAACATCCCCGTTTGTAGCTAGGCATCACAGAAACATCTGATAAATTTAAATCACTGTCAGATTGCAAAATTGGCCACAATTTTTTTGTCATGACATTTATTCCACCACTGGCTACATTATACTGATTGATCCATGGCATACATTTTCTATCATTAGTTCTCCCACCCGATTTTAATAGGCATTCTCTAGATTTTCTAAGTGCCTGTTCTTTAGCTTTAAGTAAAGGGGTTAGCTCCGTTGAACAAATTTAATGATTATGGTATCAATATGTTCTTCTGCAGACCGTAAATCACTACATATTCGAACAGTCCGAATAACTTGGGAGTACGGTAAGCCATATTTTAGTGACCTAGAATGGCAGCTCCCAGAGTGTAACAATGTGTTCCTATCCGTGGGTTTATTATACAAAGTGGTAGCAAGCTTACCCACCGACAAAGACACCTGAACATCCAAAAAGTTAACTGTATTGGGATCAATACTTCAGTGGCGTCACTCCCCACGGTGTCACCCAGTTGGGCAGAGGGACGTTGCCAAAGGGGGGCGTGGCCTCATGGGAATGGGGTGTGGCCGCGCAGACGAACCCCCGTGGTCCAGTTATCACTGGGGGGCAGGGGCCGGAGTTCCGGAAGTGCGTGCAGGCTCCCTCACAGTGTCAGGAGCCGAGTGCTGCACTTAATTATACAGTGCAGCGCCCAGCTCCTGTCACTGAGGGGGAGTCTGCACCTTGGTGTCACCCCTCATGACGCCCCCCTTGTGACGCCACTGCAATAGTGAATGGACTGCTACTGCAATTATGTCTATCTATGAAATCCAAAAATTGTGTGTCGATCCCTGTCCAGATCAAAAACAAATCATCTATGTATCTGGTATAGCAAATAATTCTACCAGATACATCAGGATCAGAAAAAAATATTTCCCTTTCAGCTAAAAACATGAAGGCACTGGTGTACAAAGGGGCCACATTGGACCCCATCGCACACCCTGCCAGTTGTAAATAAAATTTAGAATCATAAAGGAAATAATTTCGGGTAAGTATCATCTCCAATAAATCACAGATGAAACTCCACGGTGGACCAACATACAAAGGATTACCCTCAATCAATTTACAAACTGCTGCCATACCTAAATTATTAGAAATGACAGCATAGAAATTCAAAACGTCAATACTGCAAAGGAAGCTACCAGGTGGAACTGCCTCAATCCTCAACAGTTTGTTAAGAAATTAAGTTGTATCAAGTACATATTCAGAATGACCCAAAATGCAAGGTTATAACTGTGTGTCTAAATATGAAGAAATTGGCTGAAATAAAGAACCCGGCGCCGTGATAATGGGGTGGCCAGAGGGGTCCTCCTTTCACAGATTTATGTATCTTTTGCAGTGTAATTAACAAGGGTACTACTGGTTTCTTTACTAGTAAAGCATCACATAAAGTATCAGAAATAACACCCTCTTCCACTGCCAAAGACAAGCTGTTATAAAGATCATTCTTAAATTTAATAGTGGTATCATCTCCCAACAGCCTATGCACACTATTCACAGATAATTGACGTTCTATCTCTCTTTTGTACATAGAGAGATCTTGCACCACTCTAGCCCTGCCTTTATAATGATGTCGGTATATGTTGACAGATCACATAATGCTTGATAGTCTAAATCAGATAAATTCCTATAGTGATTGTTTTGTAACACAAAAGGAAGTACATTTTTAGCAACATTACATTCCAAAATTTTAGAGAAAGTCTTAATCGTGGCATTATTGGAACTAGGGGCCTGATTCAGAGGCGCTCCACCTCCAGGCCGCTCACATAGCTGTGGGTGACCACCCTCAGCTTTTGCGAGCGGCCTGGCGATGGTCACGATTATGGCGACCTTCGGGCTTGCGACGAGGCCCTTGTGGTAGGGTCTCGGTTCCCGCAAGCCCGAGTGAACTTCTTGCTCTAATAGAGCAGGAAGTTCACTGCTGATATCACAAATTATGTCAGTAGGACCACCCACAAATGGCAGGCGTTCCTTCGGGAATGCCTCCGTTTGTCCAGCCACCCCCCCCCTCCCCACCTACAAAACGGGGCAAGCTGTCGATCAACATCGTCAGCCGCCCCATTTTGTAGCAAGCCCCGGAGCGAGTGCAGTTCTCACTCGCTCCGTGGCTCATGCACGCGCATTGGGCACGCCGCGCGTGCGCACTGACCGACCATCGACCCGCTTGTAAGTGATATGTGCTCGCGAGTGGGTCTGAATCAGGCCCTAGGTTCAAACAGAGGTTTACGTTGTAGTTTTCTTAGAGAGACTGGAATTTGTTCCTTCAGTTCTGCAAAAACTATTAGGGCTCTACTGCCCTTAAAATATTAGTGTAAACGAAGCTTCCTATTAAGGCTATACTTCTCCCACTGCAACCCGTCAAATTGTGACTTATAGAACAAACGATAAGCCACGATTAAGAACTGACTCCTCAACTTTGGTAAGTACACGAGAGAACAAGTTAAACACTATTTTTTCCTGGGCAACGGTGGTTGTCCAGTTCTTCCGTAACCGCGACCCCTGGCCACCTCGTGTGAGAGATCTCATTCCTAAAGGGGAATCGGTATGTAATACCGCCGGCCGCATGGCCGGCAGTTCGAATCCCGGCAGCGTCAGGCCGACAGAGGAAGAGATCCCGGCAGCGGCAGCCCGACAGCGCTGGAAATCCTGATCGTCCCCAGGTAAGTATTAACTAACCTACCCCCCTAACCCTAACCCTCCCTTAGGGGTGCCTAACAATAACCTCCCCCCCAAGTGCCTAACCCTAATCCCCCCTCTAAGTGCCTAAACCTAACCCCCCCCTTCCCCGCTGCCTAAACCTAAGTCCCCCGGGGGGGTGGCTAACCCTAACCTCCCCCGGGGTGCCTAAGCCTAACCCTTACCCTCCCGGGGGGTTCCTAACCCTAAGTCCCCCCCCGGGAGCCCTAAACCTAACCCTCCCCCCCCGCGGCTGTCCGCTCGCAGCGCTCGGCATCCCTTCGATCGGGATGCAGGGTGCCGGTCTCCCGGCGTAGGGGTAATGACAGGCATCTAGATTTTAGACGCCTGTCATTTAACCCTGGCTGGGATTGAGGAGTCGGGAAGCCGGCGGTCGGTATTGCAGCCGCCGGCATCCTAAAGGTATACCCCTGTTGCTGAATTACCACCTCTATAACTAGTGTCAGAGTCACTGGTGGTAATATGGTCCTGTGAGGTGTCAGACTCAGCACGGAATTTACAGTATACTTACGTTGCAGGCGCCCCCGGTCCTTCTGACCACCGCTGATCCAGTGATATACCCTATTCTGTTCATAGTCAGCAACAACCCTTGACATTTTGAGCTTTTAAATTGAATAAGGTCGCGCTTATAAATGTTGCTCTGTGAGTTCAATTTATCAACTCAATTAGTAGTATTATCGGACTGGAAGGTACAGTATTCAAATGTACAGTTTCGAAGGAAGTAATTTTGTCACGGGTTATCTTCAATTCACGCCCGTCCTCCTCTTTAACCAACAACATTAAGTCGTAGCTACACCTATTTAGGACTGCAATCCATATGTATATGTAGATATTGTTGTTAATTAATAGGAGGACTGTTTTAACTTCATTGGTGTATCTGTTACACATATGCTGTGAGTTACTATGGCATCGTGTTATGCTGACGTCATCAGTGGGCGCTCAGTTCCGGCTCCGAGATGCCATGGACACGCATGGTGTTGGTGGAGAATAAAAAGGTGAGCTGTTTGTATGATTTGTGACCTTGATAACGAAGTATTAAAACATTGAAACGTCTGTGATACTCCTGCGTCCAGTATTGTTTATTCAGCCGAGTGCTGCCATGTTGCCTGTGTATGTGTGTGTATATATATATATATATATATATATAATTATATATATGTATATATATATATACATTTTCTAGGAGTGGAAGAAAGGGCACGCAATTGTAAAGTGTATACAAATTTTAGAACATAAAAGCAATCAATTACGTACATTTAAGTTTAAAGTAAACAGCATGGAACAAGCCTGGTGCAGTCACCAATCTCCAAGGACCTATTGGGCAATGCTCACCAGTAACGCTATGTGCTCTGTTACCCGTCTGGGACTTTGGAACACGGCTGGCCAATACGTGCACTCCAAACCTTGTTTCCAGAACTCAAACAGCCTCACTGCATCATATCACACGCACCATCCAGACGCGTTTCATCACTGTGGACTTTGTCAGTGGGAATGTCTCAGTGCTACACTCGCTTCTATATAAATCCATATCAGTCACTTTCCAATTACAGTAGCTTTGCCTCTGCTTAATTAACAGTTATTACTTAAATACAGACACCAGTTTCAACAATAACTATTATATAAGATTACAAATATATCTTTAAAATACATATTTTAAAAAACAAACAAACACATTTCTTAGAACATGCTATAAAAAAGGGGAGACCATACAGACAGACCTTTAATTTTCATTGTCTTCTAATTAGTTAAACCATTGACCACCCATGCCCATATTACTGGTTACTGTTCATTTGGATTACTTTTACAGTCCATTACAAATAAAAGCACTATTCTCAATATTCACTGCTGCAATGTTTCCTTTTCTTTTAATAGTATTAATTTTAACACATGCAATTCTAGGCTATTTTTATGTCTTATCAATGTATTTTCATATTCTATTTTCTCCTTTTCTTACGGCATCAATATATAGAATAAAAAATGTAAAGGTAAATGATGGTTTGCATGCCGCATTTACGTTATACTTTTACACTATTACAAGAAGAGGAAACATTGCAGCAGTGATACTGAAAGAATATTGGGAGTCGTGCATTTGTTTGGAATGGATTGTAGTTATGTAGATGTTTCTTTGTTGCTGCTATTAGTATAACTTGAGCACAATGTATTTCTCGTCTCCACGATCTGTTTTGTGCATGTGTATCTGTTGCTTATTTGATTAATTTTTTAATCAAACTTTGTGATCACATCTTCTCATGCACCCCAGTGTTATTTCATTTATTTTAACTTGAGTCAGGTGCTTTCATACTGTAGGTGTTTTATGGGTGATATGCTTGGTGGCTGTCTCATCTTTAAAAACCTGTGTGCAGGTGAGTTTCAAATCTGAAAGGGTATCTGGATGGTAGATAGATAGTAACTAGATAGACAGTCAATAGACACCAGAAGGTAAAAAGTAAATACAGGGACAGTTCGACAGGGTCAAATGGTTGACATTTCCAAAGGTCGACAGTTAAATGGTCGACATGGTCAAAATGTCAACATGCAAATGGTCAACACAGAAAAGTTTGACACTTTGTTTATGATTTTTTTAATGATTTTTAGGATTAGGGTTAAGTTAAGTTTAGGGTTAGGCCCTTTGTGGAGGGTTAGGCACCAGGAGGTGGGTTAGGGTTGGCACTAGAGAGGGTTAGGCAACAGGGAGAGGTCTGGGGTTAGGCACCAGGGGGAGGGTTAGGGTTAGGCACTAGGGGCATGGTTTGTCTTTGACCATTCACGTTCTACCTTCTGATATCTATCTATTGATTTTCTATCTAGTTATTGCCTATCTATCAATCCACTCCCACCAGGAAGCATATCTTAAGTTTAATTCTAATGTGATAGCAGCAGTTGCCATGTTTATATATGAAAATATGAAATATTTAAAATATGAACTAAATCACCATACTTTGTTATGGTGAGTGCAGAGCTTCTGACATTTTTGTTTAAACAATGTGTTCATATACCACATACATCCCAGATCTAGGAGGTGCGAGTGCAGTGGATCAGCACTCAAGTCAGCTTCAATGACGGAAGAAAATTACATTTATTTTACAATAAATACATCTCCTGTATAAGCCCAACGATGTAAATCCTTTGTGGTTGAAATGGCCGTTGGGCCTATACAGGATGATTTCCTGTAAAATAAAAATAAATGAAAATTTTTTACTTCTTTGAAGTTGACTTGAGTGCTGATCCTTCCCACAGATATGCCCAGCTATATCTTTGCCCCTGGCGTGGCAAATTGCGACCGCGCCTCCATAGGAATGCATTGTTCGATTGCAGTGCGTGCCATAGCGTACCGTAGCATATGCAGGCGTGTGTAATCGCATGGCGCAATGCATGGTGCACACGTTTGTGGCATGATCAGCCACAACGTAACTGGGTGCATCTGTATCTAATATATCTGATGGGTGAGTTGTGTGTGTGTGTGTATATATATATATATATATATATATTAGGGGTGTGCACCGGCCACTTTTCGTGTTTTGTGTTTTGGTTTTGGATCTGGATCTTTCTTCGTGTTTTGGATCTGGATTGGTTTTGCCAAAACCACCCTTCCGTGTTTTGGGTTCTGGGTTTTGTGTTTTGGATCTGTATTTTTTTGAAAAAAAGCATAAAAACAGCTAAAATCACAGAATTTGTAGGTTTTTCTGCTGCTATGCTATTATTAACCTCAATAACCTTAATTTCCACTCATTTCCAGTCTATTCTGAATACCTCAAACCTCACAATAGTGTTTTTATGTCCAAAAGGTTGCACCGAGGTAGCTGGATGACTATGCTAAGCGACACGAGTGGGCGGCACAAACACGTGACCCATCTAGGCGTGAAACTGCAGTGGCAGACAGGATGGCATTGAAAAACTAGGCCCCAAACTGTACATAATGCAAAGAAAAAAAAGAGGTGCAAGATGGAATTGTCCTTGGGCCCTCCCACCCACCCTTATGTTGTATAAACAGGACATGCACACTTTAACAAACCAATCATTTCAGCGCCAGGGTCTGCCACACAACTGTGGCTGAAATGATTGGTTCGTTTGGGCCCCCACAAAACAAGCTGGCAATTTATCTGTCCCTGCACAAACTGGCTCTACGGAGGCAAGATGTCATCCTCATCCTCCTCATCCACCGATTCCTCACCCTCTTCAGTGTGTACATCCTCATCCTCACAGAGTATTAATTCGTCCCTGCTGGAACCACAGGTCCCTCTGTACGTTCTGGAGGCTGGTCTCCCTGGAAGAGTTGATAATTCATTTTATGAACATCATCTTCTCCACATTTTGTGGAAGCAACCTCCTACGCCTTTCGCTGACAAGGTTCCCGGCTGCACTAAACACTCTTTCGGAGTACACACTGGAGGGGGGGCAACTCAGGTAAAATAGAGCCAGTTTGTACAGGGACCTCCAAATTGCTTCTTTTTCCTGCCAGTACAGGTACGGACTGTCTGACATGCCTACTTGGATGCTGTCACCGATGTAATCCTTTAACAGACAGACGCACGCTTGTCGCTGCTGCTTTGAGGATTCAAGTGCGGCTACAGCCCACACAATTCACAAAGACAGAAAAAAAAAAGAATATTTTTATTGTTTGTGGAGCACACTTTGAGGGTTACACCACCCTTTAACAGACAGACGCACGCTTGTCGCGCTGCTTTGAGGATGCAAGTGCGGCTACAGCCCACACAATTCACAAAGACAGAAAAAAGAAGAATATTTTTATTGTTTGTGTAGCACACTTTGAGGGTGTCACCACCCTTTAACAGACAGACGCACGCTTGTCGCTGCTGCTTTAAGGATGCAGGTGCGGCTACAGCCCACACATTTCACAAAGACCGAAAAAAAAGAACAATATTTTAATTGTTTGTGTAGCACACTTTGAGGGTGTCACCACCCTTTAACAGACAGACGCACGCTTGTCGCTGCTGCTTTAAGGATGCAGGTGCGGCTACAGCCCACACAATTCACAAAGACAAAAAAGAAGAATATTTTTATTGTTTGTGTAGCACACTTTGAGGGTGTCACCACCCTTTAACAGACAAACGCAAGCTTGTCGCTGCTGCTTTGAGGATGCAAGTGCGGCTACATCGCACACAAGTCACAAACACATTAAAAAAATAGTTTTTTATTTTTTGGAGCACTTTGAGAGTTACACCACCCTTTAACAGACAGACGCACGCTTGTCGCTGCTGCTTTAAGGATGCAGGTGCGGCTACAGCCCACACATTTCACAAAGACCGAAAAAAAAAGAACAATATTTTAATTGTTTGTGTAGAACACTTTGAGGTGTCACCACCCTTTAACAGACAGACAGACGCACGCTTGTCGCTGCTGCTTTAAGGATGCAGGTGCGGCTACAGCCCACACAATTCACATAGACAGAAAAAAGAAGAAGAATATTTTTATTGTTTGTGTAGCACACTTTGAGGGTGTCACCACCCTTTAACAGACAGACGCACGCTTGTCGCTGCTGCTTTAAGGATGCAGGTGCGGCTACAGCCCACACAATTCACATAGACAGAAAAAAGAAGAAGAATATTTTTATTGTTTGTGTAGCACACTTTGAGGGTGTCACCACCCTTTAACAGACAGACGCACGCTTGTCGCTGCTGCTTTAAGGATGCAGGTGCGGCTACAGCCCACACAATTCACATAGACAGAAAAAAGAAGAAGAATATTTTTATTGTTTGTGTAGCACACTTTGAGGGTGTCACCACCCTTTAACAGACAGACGCACGCTTGTCGCTGCTGCTTTAAGGATGCAGGTGCGGCTACAGCCCACACATTTCACAAAGACCAAAAAAAAAAGAACAATATTTTAATTGTTTGTGTAGCACACTTTGAGGGTGTCACCACCCTTTAACAGACAGACGCACGCTTGTCGCTGCTGCTTTAAGGATGCAGGTGCGGCTACAGCCCACACATTTCACAAAGACCGAAAAAAAAAGAACAATATTTTAATTGTTTGTGTAGCACACTTTGAGGGTGTCACCACCTTTTAACAGACAGACGCACGCTTGTCGCTGCTGCTTTGAGGATGCAGGTGGAATCTAGATGGGATTTGGAACCGAGGACACACTACCTCCATCAATTGTCTAAATCCCACTGCACTAATGTCGGATACCGGACGCACGTCTAACACCAACATAGCAGTCAAGGCCTCAGTTATACGTTTTGCTTCAGGATGACTGCTGTCGTACTTCATCCTCATCGCTAGGGACTGTTGGAGGGTCAATTGTTTAGTAAAAGTAGTGATGTTCCTACTTCCTCTCTGGGATGATGAACAACTCCCAGCAGCAGCAACAGCACTAGGAGGAAGTGGTTCTTGATCTTTCCCTATTTTATTTTTATCGGAGAAAGTTTGGTCCTCCATTTATGTTATATTGATATATATACGTGCGGCTAAAGCGCACACAAACACAGAAAATATTTTTTTATTTTTGCTGGAGAGTAGTGCACTTTGTGGGTTACACCACCCTTTAAGAAATGAGCCAGCCAGCTCTTTACTTATGGGACACAGGCGCACGCTTGGCGCTGCTCCTTTGTTGATGCACGTGCAGCCACAGTGCACACAAGTCACAAACACAGAAAATATATATTTTTTTGGATTGGAGTGTACTTTGTGGGTTACAGAACCCTTTAACAGTCAAGCCTGCCGGCCCTTTACTTATGACACAGGCGCACGCTTGGCACTACTTTGTTGATGCACGTGCGGCTACTGCGCACACAATTCACAAACACAGAAAATAATTTTTTTTTTGGTTTGGACTGGAGTGTACTTTGGGGGTTACAGCACCCTTTAACGGTCAAGCCAGCCGGCCCTTTACTTATGACACAGGCGCACGCTTGGCACTACTTTGTTGATGCACGTGCGGCTACTGCGCACACAATTCACAAACATAGAAAATAATTTTTTTTTTGGTTTGGACTGGAGTGTACTTTCGGGGGTTACAGCACCCTTAACGGTCAAGCCAGCCGGCCCTTTACTTATGACACAGGCGCACGCTTGGCACTACTTTGTTGATGCACGTGCGGCTACTGCGCACACAATTCACAAACACAGAAAATAATTTTTTTTTTGGTTTGGACTGGAGTGTACTTTCGGGGGTTACAGCACCCTTAACGGTCAAGCCAGTTGGCCCTTTACTTATGACACAGGCGCACGCTTGGCACTACTTTGTTGATGCACGTGCGGCTACTGCGCACACAATTCACAAACACAGAAAATTATTTTTTTTTTGGTTTGGACAGGAGTGTACTTTGGGGGTTACAGCACCCTTTAACGGTCAAGCCAACCGGCCCTTTACTTATGACACAGGCGCACGCTTGGCACTACTTTGTTGATGCACATGCGGCTACTGCGCACACAATTCACAAACACAGAAAATAAATTTTTTTTTGGTTTGGACTGGAGTGTACTTTGGGGGTTACAGCACCCTTTAACGGTCAAGCCAGCCGGCCCTTTACTTATGACACAGGCGCACGCTTGGCACTACTTTGTTGATGCACGTGCGGCTACTGCGCACACAATTCACAAACACAGAAAATAATTTTTTTTTTGGTTTGGACTGGAGTGTACTTTCGGGGGTTACAGCACCCTTAACGGTCAAGCCAGTCGGCCCTTTACTTATGACACAGGCGCACGCTTGGCACTACTTTGTTGATGCACGTGCGGCTACTGCGCACACAATTCACAAACACAGAAAATTATTATTTTTTTGGTTTGGACTGGAGTGTACTTTGGGGGTTACAGCACCCTTTAACGGTCAAGCCAGCCGGCCCTTTACTTATGACACAGGCGCACGCTTGGCACTACTTTGTTGATGCACATGCGGCTACTGCGCACACAATTCACAAACACAGAAAATAATTTTTTTTTTGGTTTGGACTGGAGTGTACTTTCGGGGGTTACAGCACCCTTAACGGTCAAGCCAGCCGGCCCTTTACTTATGACACAGGCGCACGCTTGGCACTACTTTGTTGATGCACGTGCGGCTACTGCGCACACAATTCACAAACACAGAAAATAATTTTTTTTTTGGTTTGGACTGGAGTGTACTTTCGGGGGTTACAGCACCCTTAACGGTCAAGCCAGCCGGCCCTTTACTTATGACACAGGAGCACGCTTGGCACTACTTTGTTGATGCACGTGCGGCTACTGCGCACACAATTCACAAACACAGAAAATAATTTTTTTTTGGTTTGGACTGGAGTGTACTTTCGGGGGTTACAGCACCCTTTAACGGTCAAGCCAGCCGGCCCTTTACTTATGACACAGGCGCACGCTTGGCACTACTTTGTTGATGCACGTGCGGCTACTGCGCACACAATTCACAAACACAGAAAATATATTATTTTTTTAGCACTTGGGGGGAGCACCCCTGATGGACAGAGCACCCCCTGGACAACACTACAGCACTCCTTTAGGACTGGGACACTGCACAGGACTTTGGAGTGGACACAGCCCCTATGGAGAACTGACTGCACAACACAGTCCAGCCAGCCCCTATGGACTTTGAAGTAGTGGACACAGCCCCTATTAACAACAGCAGCACAGCACAACACAGCCAGCTCCTATGGACTTTGAAGTAGTGGACAACAGCAGCAATACACTACACTACACTACACAGCCCTAACTCCCACCCTCCCTCTTCACTGTCCACAGCCGAGTGAGAAAATGGCGCCGACGCGGGTACCTTATATAGGATCCAAAACCCGCGAGACTCGGAAGGCGGGATGATGACGTTTTGCCTCGATTTCAGATCCGAGTCAGGCGGGAAAAGTCGAGCCTGACTCGGATCGGACTCGGATCGGGGTGGCTCGGGGGGGTTCGGATTTCAGAAATCCGAACCCGCTCACCCCTAATATATATATATATATATATATACACATATAAAATCTGGGGCAGTTTAAAAGAGGTGGAAGCACATGTGCAGACTACTCCAGGTGGGCCCATGTGCAGGTCTCCGGTAACATGGCTTCCAGAGAGTGCTGACCAGGACTCCTGAGAGGTAAGTACTAATGGGATCAGAATATGCGATATGGGCTCCCCTGTGTGCACCGCACACTCTGCTTCCATTATAGATAGCTCAAATGTGAATTTGTATACAGCGGCAGTGCAAAAACTTGCAAATGTTGCAGCTGCCTGGATTTGAATTGAGACGCCCATCAGCGACTTTGCAAATACAAGTGACTGTGTACAAAGAGGCAGTATCGATTGCAGATCAATCAACAATCGGCCTTGTGAGTAACCCTGTGGTCGCACACAATAGCTGAGGGAACTGTTACCCCTGTACAGGGCTGCCATCAGAAATTGTGGGGCCCGGGACTGACAAAATAGGCAGGTGCCCCCCCCCCTCCTCAGTGTCGCTGATCGCTAATCGCTTTCATCAATTGTTTATAACTGTATCAAAGCTAAGTAGCTGCGGAACTGCTTCTACTTCTCCCCTGTGTGCAAAATACACAATGATCAGAGGAGTGAGAGCAAAGTGGGGGTGTACATAGCTTCATGGAGGAAAGTAAAAGATTAGATCCCTCTTGGAGAACCAGCGCAGGGAAGGTGGTAGATTGGCTTCACAATAAGAGTCCACAGAAATCAATCAATGGCCTGGCCCTGGTTTGGGAGAAAGAACACACATAGACACACATTAAACTTACCTATTTCGCTCCTTCTTCAATCTAGACTGCTATGGATGCTTGCTCTTTACACACACTGCCAGCCGCGGCTCCTCTCCCATTCAGCGGCATGTCACGCTGCGTCTACTTCATTGTTAATACAACAACTTCATTGAGGGCAGGGCAGTGGACACACCGGCTAATGCGGGAGAGCGGTGCGGCTGGGTGAGTCACTTATTTACTGTATTGTGCGGCCGCGAGGGGGCATGGCCGGGGGGATAGTCGTTGACACATAGCGTAGGTGGCCGCAATGTAATGGTAGGAGAGGCCGGGCCAGCGCTGCTGGGCCTGGCTGTAACTATATGCAACCATGGGCCAGGGGGTTACTAGCGGGCGGGAGGTGGTAGCAGGTGCCATGCGGGCCCCCCGAGTGCTCGGGCCCGGGACTCCAGTCCCAGCAGCCCCCCCCTCATGCATGCTCAGTGCGACTCATACGCATGCACAGTGTGACTCATACCCATGCACAGTGTGACTCATACACATGCACAGTGCGACTCATACACATGCACAGTGCGACTCATACACATACACAGTGCGACTCATACATATCACAGTGCGACTCATACCCATGCACAGTGCGACTCATACACATGCACAGTGCGACTCATACACATGCACAGTGCGACTCATACACATGCACAGTGCGACATACACAACCATAGTGCGACTCATACCCATGCCCTGTGCGTCTCATACACATGCTCTGTGCGTCTCATACGCATGCACAGTGCGACTCATACGCATGCACAGTGCGACTCATACGCATGCACAGTGCGACTCATACGCATGCACAGTGCGACTCATACCCATGCACAGTGCGACTCATACACATGCACAGTGCGACTCATACACATGCATAGTGCGACTCATACGCATGCTCTGTGCGTCTCATACCCATGCACAGTGCGTCTCATACGCATGCACAGTGCGACTCATACGCATGCACAGTGCGACTCATACGCATGCTCTGTGCATCTCATACGCATGCTCTGTGCGTCTCATACGCATGCACAGTGCGACTCATACGCATGCACAGTGCGACTCATACGCATGCACAGTGCGACTCATACTCATGCACAGTGCGACTCATACCCATGCACAGTGCGACTCATACACATGCACAGTGCGACTCATACACATGCATAGTGCGACTCATACGCATGCTCTGTGCGTCTCATACCCATGCACAGTGCGTCTCATACGCATGCACAGTGCGACTCATACGCATGCTCTGTGTGTCTCATACACATACACAGTGCGACTCATACACATACATAGTGCGACTCATACGCATGCTCTGTTCGTCTCAAACACATGCACAGTGCGACTCATACACATGCACAGTGCGACTCATACACATACACAGTGCGACTCATACATATGCACAGTGCGACTCATACACATGCACAGTGCGACTCATACACATGCACAGTGCGACTCATACACATGCACAGTGCCACATACACATACATAGTGCGACTCATACCCATGCACAGTTTGACTCATAGCCATGCACAGTGCGACTCTTACACATGCACAGTGCGACTCATACACATGCTCTGTGCGTCTCATACACATGCACAGTGCAACTCATACACATACATAGTACGACTCATACGCATGCTCTGTGCGTCTCATACCCATGCACAGTGTGACTCATACACATGCACAGTATGACTCACACCCATGCTCAGTGCGACTCATACACATGCACAGTGCGACACATACACATGCTCTGTGCGTCTCATACATATGCACAGTGCGACTCATACGCATGCTCTGTGCATCTCATACGCACGCACAGTGCGACTCATACGCATGCTCTGTGCATCTCATACGCATGCTCTGTGCGTCTCATACGCATGCACAGTGCGACTCATACGCATGCACAGTGCGACTCATACGCATGCAGAGTGCGACTCATACTCATGCACAGTGCGACTCATACCCATGCACAGTGCGACTCATACACATGCACAGTGCGACTCATACACATGCATAGTGCGACTCATACGCATGCTCTGTGCGTCTCATACCCATGCACAGTGCGTCTCATACGCATGCACAGTGCGACTCATACGAATGCTCTGTGTGTCTCATACACATACACAGTGCGACTCATACACATACATAGTGCGACTCATACGCATGCTCTGTTCGTCTCAAACACATGCACAGTGCGACTCATACACATGCACAGTGCGACTCATACACATACACAGTGCGACTCATACATATGCACAGTGCGACTCATACACATGCACAGTGCGACTCATACACATGCACAGTGCGACTCATACACATGCACAGTGCCACATACACATACATAGTGCGACTCATACCCATGCACAGTTTGACTCATAGCCATGCACAGTGCGACTCTTACACATGCACAGTGCGACTCATACACATGCTCTGTGCGTCTCATACACATGCACAGTGCAACTCATACACATACATAGTACGACTCATACGTATGCTCTGTGCGTCTCATACCCATGCACAGTGTGACTCATACACATGCACAGTATGACTCACACCCATGCTCAGTGCGACTCATACACATGCACAGTGCGACACATACACATGCTCTGTGCGTCTCATACATATGCACAGTGCGACTCATACGCATGCTCTGTGCATCTCATACGCACGCACAGTGCGACTCATACGCACGCACAGAGCGACTCATACGCACGCACAGTGCGACTCATACGCATGCACAGTGCGACTCATACGCATGCACAGTGCGACTCATACGCATACTCTGTGCGTCTCATACCCATGCACAGTGCGTCTCATACGCATGCACAGTGCGACTCATACGCATGCACAGTGCGACTCATACGCATACATAGTGCGACTCATACGCATACATAGTGCGACTCATATGCATGCTCTGTGTGTCTCATACCCATACACAGTGCGACTCATACACATACATAGTGCGACTCATACGCATGCTCTGTTCGTCTCAAACACATGCACAGTGCGACTCATACACATGCACAGTGCGACTCATACACATGCACAGTGCATCTCATACCCATGCACAGGGCGACTCATACCCATGCACAGTGCGACTCATACACATGCACAGTGCGACTCATACACATGCACAGTGCGACATACACATGCATAGTGCGACTCATACACATGCTCAGTATGACTCATACCCATGCACAGTGCGACTCATACACATGCACAGTGCGACTCATACGCATGCACAGTGCGACTCATACGCATGCACAGTGCGACTCATACCCATGCACAGTGCGACATACACAACCATAGTGCGACTCATACACATGCTCTGTGCGTCTCATACACATACACAGTGCGACTCATACACATGCATAGTGCATCTCATACGCATGCAAAGTGCGACTCATACGCATGCACAGTGCGACTCATACGCCTGCAGTGTGACTCATACACATGCCCTGTGCGTCTCATACACATGCTCTGTGCGTCTCATACGCATGCACAGTGCGACTCATACGCAAGCACAGTGCGACTCATATGCATGCACAGTGCGACTCATACCCATGCACAGTGCGACTCATACACATGCACAGTGCGACTCATACACATGCATAGTGCGACTCATATGCATGCTCTGTGCGTCTCATACCCCTTGCACAGTGCGTCTCATACGCATGCACAGTGCGACTCATAAGCATGCTCTGTGCATCTCATACGCATGCTCTGTGCGTCTCATACGCATGCACAGTGCGACTCATACGCATGCACAGTGCGACTCATACGCATGCACAGTGCGACTCATACTCATGCACAGTGCGACTCATACCCATGCACAGTGCGACTCATACACATGCACAGTGCGACTCATACACATGCATAGTGCGACTCATACGCATGGTCTGTGTGTCTCATACCCATGCACAGTGCGTCTCATACGCATGCACAGTGCGACTCATACGCATGCTCTGTGTGTCTCATACACATACACAGTGCGACTCATACACATACATAGTGCGACTCATACGCATGCTCTGTTCGTCTCAAACACATGCACAGTGCGACTCATACACATGCACAGTGCGACTCATACACATAAACAGTGCGACTCATACATATGCACAGTGCGACTCATACACATGCACAGTGCGACTCATACCCATGCACAGTGCGACTCATACACATGCACAGTGCGACTCATACACATGCACAGTGCCACATACACATACATAGTGCGACTCATACCCATGCACAGTTTGACTCATAGCCATGCACAGTGCGACTCTTACACATGCACAGTGCGACTCATACACATGCTCTGTGCGTCTCATACACATGCACAGTGCAACTCATACACATACATAGTACGACTCATACGCATGCTCTGTGCGTCTCATACCCATGCACAGTGTGACTCATACACATGCACAGTATGACTCACACCCATGCTCAGTGCGACTCATACACATGCACAGTGCGACTCATACACATGCTCTGTGCGTCTCATACATATGCACAGTGCGACTCATACGCATGCTCTGTGCATCTCATACGCACGCACAGTGCGACTCATACGCACGCACAGAGCGACTCATACGCACGCACAGTGCGACTCATACGCATGCACAGTGCGACTCATATGCATGCACAGTGCGACTCATACGCATACTCTGTGCGTCTCATACCCATGCACAGTGCGTCTCATACGCATGCACAGTGCGACTCATACGCATGCACAGTGCGACTCATACGCATACATAGTGCGACTCATACGCATACATAGTGCGACTCATATGCATGCTCTGTGTGTCTCATACCCATACACAGTGCGACTCATACACATACATAGTGCGACTCATACGCATGCTCTGTTCGTCTCAAACACATGCACAGTGCGACTCATACACATGCACAGTGCGACTCATACACATGCACAGTGCGTCTCATACCCATGCACAGGGCGACTCATACCCATGCACAGTGCAACTCATACACATACATAGTACGACTCATACGCATGCTCTGTGCGTCTCATACCCATGCACAGTGTGACTCATACACATGCACAGTATGACTCACACCCATGCTCAGTGCGACTCATACACATGCACAGTGCGACTCATACACATGCTCTGTGCGTCTCATACATATGCACAGTGCGACTCATACGCATGCTCTGTGCATCTCATACGCACGCACAGTGCGACTCATACGCACGCACAGAGCGACTCATACGCACGCACAGTGCGACTCATACGCATGCACAGTGCGACTCATACGCATGCACAGTGCGACTCATACGCATACTCTGTGCGTCTCATACCCATGCACAGTGCGTCTCATACGCATGCACAGTGCGACTCATACGCATGCACAGTGCGACTCATACGCATACATAGTGCGACTCATACGCATACATAGTGCGACTCATATGCATGCTCTGTGTGTCTCATACCCATACACAGTGCGACTCATACACATACATAGTGCGACTCATACGCATGCTCTGTTCGTCTCAAACACATGCACAGTGCGACTCATACACATGCACAGTGCGACTCATACACATGCACAGTGCGTCTCATACCCATGCACAGGGCGACTCATACCCATGCACAGTGCGACTCATACACATGCACAGTGCGACTCATACGCATGCACAGTGCGACTCATACGCATACTCTGTGCGTCTCATACCCATGCACAGTGCGTCTCATACGCATGCACAGTGCGACTCATACGCATGCACAGTGCGACTCATACGCATACATAGTGCGACTCATACGCATACATAGTGCGACTCATATGCATGCTCTGTGTGTCTCATACCCATACACAGTGCGACTCATACACATACATAGTGCGACTCATACGCATGCTCTGTTCGTCTCAAACACATGCACAGTGCGACTCATACACATGCACAGTGCGACTCATACACATGCACAGTGCGTCTCATACCCATGCACAGGGCGACTCATACCCATGCACAGTGCAACTCATACACATACATAGTACGACTCATACGCATGCTCTGTGCGTCTCATACCCATGCACAGTGTGACTCATACACATGCACAGTATGACTCACACCCATGCTCAGTGCGACTCATACACATGCACAGTGCGACTCATACACATGCTCTGTGCGTCTCATACATATGCACAGTGCGACTCATACGCATGCTCTGTGCATCTCATACGCACGCACAGTGCGACTCATACGCACGCACAGAGCGACTCATACGCACGCACAGTGCGACTCATACGCATGCACAGTGCGACTCATACGCATGCACAGTGCGACTCATACGCATACTCTGTGCGTCTCATACCTATGCACAGTGCGTCTCATACGCATGCACAGTGCGACTCATACGCATGCACAGTGCGACTCATACGCATACATAGTGCGACTCATACGCATACATAGTGTGACTCATACGCATGCTCTGTGTGTCTCATACCCATACACAGTGCGACTCATACACATACATAGTGCGACTCATACGCATGCTCTGTTCGTCTCAAACACATGCACAGTGCGACTCATACACATGCACAGTGCGACTCATACACATGCACAGTGCGTCTCATACCCATGCACAGGGCGACTCATACCCATGCACAGTGCGACTCATACACATGCACAGTGCGACTCATACACATGCACAGTGCGACATCCACATACATAGTGCGACTCATACACATGCTCAGTACGACTCATACCCATGCACAGTGCGACTCATACACATGCACAGTGCGACTCATACGCATGCACATTGCGACTCATACGCATGCAAAGTGCGACTCATACGCATGCAAAGTGCGACTCATACGCATGCAAAGTGTGACTCATACGCATGCACAGTGCGACTCATACGCATGCAGTGTGACTCATACCCATGCTCTGTGCGTCTCATACACATACATAGTAAGACTCATACGCATGCTCTGTGCATCTCATACCCATGCACAGTGTGACTCATACACATGCACAGTATGACTCACACCCATGCTCAGTGCGACTCATACACATGCACAGTGCGACTCATACACATGCTCTGTGCGTCTCATACACATGCACAGTGCGATTCATACACATGCTCAGTGTGACTAATACACATGGACAGTGCGACTCATACACATGCACAGTGTGACTCATACACATGCACAGTGCGACTCATACACTTGCATAGTGCTACTCATTCACATGCTCAGTGTGTCTCATACACATACACATTGCGACTCATACACATACATAGTGCGACACATACGCATGTTCTGTTCGTCTCAAACACATGCACAGTGCGACTCATACACATGCACAGTGCGACTCATACACAAACACAGTGCGACTCATACATATGCACAGTGCGACTCATACCCATGCACAGTGCGACTCATACCCATGCACAGTGCGACTCATACACATGCACAGTGCGACTCATACACATGCACAGTGCCACATACACATACATAGTGCGACTCATACCCATGCACAGTGTGACTCATACACATGCACAATGCGACTCATACACTTGCATAGTGCGACTCATTCACATGCTCAGTGCATCTCATACACATGCACAGTACGACTCATACCCATGCACAGTGCGACTCATACACATGCACAGTGCGACTCATACACATGCAGAGTGCGACTCATACGCATGCTCTGTGCGTCTCATACCCATGCACAGTGCGTCTCATACGCATGCACAGTGAGACTCATACGCATGCACAGTGCGACTCATACGCATACATAGTGCGACTCATACGCATACATAGTGCTACTCATACGCATGCTCTGTGTGTCTCATACACATACACAGTGCGACTCATACACATACATAGTGCGACACATACGTATGTTCTGTTCGTCTCAAACACATGCACAGTGCGACTCATACACATGCACAGTGCGACTCATACACAAACACAGTGCGACTCATACATATGCACAGTGCGACTCATACCCATGCACAGTGCGACTCATACCCATGCACAGTGCGACTCATACACATGCACAGTGCGACTCATACACATGCACAGTGCCACATACACATACATAGTGCGACTCATACCCATGCACAGTTTGACTCATAGCCATGCACAGTGCGACTCTTACACATGCACAGTGCGACTCATACACATGCTCTGTGCGTCTCATACACATGCACAGTGCAACTCATACACATACATAGTACCACTCATACGCATGCTCTGTGTGTCTCATACCCATGCACAGTGTGACTCATACACATGCACAGTATGACTCACACCCATGCTCAGTGCGACTCATACACATGCACAGTGCGACTCATACACATGCTCTGTGCGTCTCATACATATGCACAGTGCGACTCATACGCATGCTCTGTGCATCTCATACGCACGCACAGTGCGACTCATACGCACACACAGTGCGACTCATACGCACGCACAGTGCGACTCATACGCATGCACAGTGCGACTCATACCCATGCACAGTGCGACTCATACGCATGCTCTGTGCGTCTCATACCCATGCACAGTGCGTCTCCTACGCATGCACAGTGCGACTCATACGCATTCATAGTGCGACACATACGCATACATAGTGCGACTCATATGCATGCTCTGTGTGTCTCATACCCATACACAGTGCGACTCATACACATACATAGTGCGACTCATATGCATGCTCTGTTCGTCTCAAACGCATGCACAGTGCGACTCATACACATGCACAGTGCGACTCATACACATACACAGTGCGACTCATACACATGCACAGTGCGACTCATACACATACACAGTGCGACTCATACATATCACAGTGCGACTCAAACCCATGCACAGTGCGACTCATACACATGCACAGTGCGACTCATACACATGCACAGTGCGACATACACAACCATAGTGCGACTCATACACATGCTCTGTGCGTCTCATACACATACACAGTGCGACTCATACACATGCATAGTGCATCTCATACGCATGCACAGTGCGACTCATACGCATGCAGTGTGACTCATACCCATGCCCTGTGCGTCTCATACACATGCTCTGTGCGTCTCATACGCATGCACAGTGCGACTCATACGCATGCACAGTGCGACTCATACGCATGCACAGTGCGACTCATACTCATGCACAGTGCGACTCATACCCATGCACAGTGCGACTAATACACATGCACAGTGCGACTCATACACATGCATAGTGCGACTCATACGCATGCTCTGTGCGTCTCATACCCATGCACAGTGCGTCTCATACGCATGCACAGTGCGACTCATATGCATGCACAGTGCGACTCATACGCATGCTCTGTGCATCTCATACGCATGCTCTGTGCGTCTCATACGCATGCACAGTGCGACTCATACGCATGCACAGTGCGACTCATACACATGCACAGTGCGACTCATACACATGCACAGTGCGACATACACAACCATAATGCGACTCATACACATGCTCTGTGCGTCTCATACACATACACAGTGCGACTCATACACATGCATAGTGCATCTCATACGCATGCACAGTGCGACTCATACGCATGCAGTGTGACTCATACCCATGCCCTGTGCGTCTCATACACATGCTCTGTGCGTCTCATATGCATGCACAGTGCGACTCATACGCATGCACAGTGCGACTCATACGCATGCACAGTGCGACTCATACTCATGCACAGTGCGACTCATACCCATGCACAGTGCGACTCATACACATGCACAGTGCGACTCATACACATGCATAGTGCGACTCATACGCATGCTCTGTGCGTCTCATACCCATGCACAGTGCGTCTCATACGCATGCACAGTGCGACTCATAGGCATGCACAGTGCGACTCATACGCATGCTCTGTGCATCTCATACGCATGCTCTGTGCATCTCATACGCATGCACAGTGCGACTCATACGCATGCACAGTGCGACTCATACGCATGCAGAGTGCGACTCATACTCATGCACAGTGCGACTCATACCCATGCACAGTGCGACTCATACACATGCACAGTGCGACTCATACACATGCATAGTGCGACTCATACGCATGCTCTGTGCGTCTCATACCCATGCACAGTGCGTCTCATACGCATGCACAGTGCGACTCATACGCATGCTCTGTGTGTCTCATACACATACACAGTGCGACTCATACACATACATAGTGCGACTCATACGCATGCTCTGTTCGTCTCAAACACATGCACAGTGCGAATCATACACATGCACAGTGCGACTCATACACATGCACAGTGCGACTCATACATATGCACAGTGCGACTCATACACATGCAGAGTGCGACTCATACGCATGCTCTGTGCGTCTCATACCCATGCACAGTGCGTCTCATACGCATGCACAGTGAGACTCATACGCATGCACAGTGCGACTCATACGCATACATAGTGCGACTCATACGCATACATAGTGCGACTCATACGCATGCTCTGTGTGTCTCATACACATACACAGTGCGACTCATACGCATGCACAGTGAGACTCATATGCATGCACAGTGCGACTCATACGCATACATAGTGCGACTCATACACATGCACAGTGCGACATACACATACATAGTGCGACTCATACACATGCTCAGTACGACTCATACCCTTCCACAGTGCGACTCATACACATGCACAGTGCGACTCATACGCATGCACAGTGCGACTCATACGCATGCAAAGTGCGACTCATACGCATGCAAAGTGCGACTCATACCCATGCACAGTGCGACTCATACGCATGCAGTGTGACTCATACCCATGCTCTGTGCGTCTCATACACATACATAGTAAGACTCATACGCATGCTCTGTGCATCTCATACCCATGCACAGTGTGACTCATACACATGCACAGTATGACTCACACCCATGCTCAGTGCGACTCATACACATGCACAGTGCGACTCATACACATGCTCTGTGCGTCTCATACACATGCACAGTGCGACTCAAACACATGCACAGTGTGACTAATACACATGGACAGTGCGACTCATACACATGCACAGTGCGACTCATACGCATGCAAAGTGCGACTCATACGCATGCAAAGTGCGTCTCATACGCATGCACAGTGCGACTCATACGCATGCAGTGTGACTCATACCCATGCTCTGTGCGTCTCATACACATACATAGTAAGACTCATACGCATGCTCTGTGCATCTCATACCCATGCACAGTGTGACTCATACACATGCACAGTATGACTCACACCCATGCTCAGTGCGACTCATACACATGCACAGTGCGACTCATACACATGCTCTGTGCGTCTCATACACATGCACAGTGCGACTCATACACATGCTCAGTGTGACTAATACACATGGACAGTGCGACTCATACACATGCACAGTGTGACTCATACACATGCACAGTGCGACTCATACACTTGCATAGTGTGACTCATACACATGCTCAGTGCATCTCATACACATGCACAGTACGACTCATACCCATGCACAGTGCGACTCATACACATGCACAGTGCGACTCATACACATGCAGAGTGCGACTCATACGCATGCTCTGTGCGTCTCATACCCATGCACAGTGCGTCTCATACGCATGCACAGTGAGACTCATACGCATGCACAGTGCGACTCATACGCATACATAGTGCGACTCATACGCATACATAGTGCGACTCATACGCATGCTCTGTGTGTCTCATACACATACACAGTGCGACTCATACACATACATAGTGCGACACATACGCATGTTCTGTTCGTCTCAAACACATGCACAGTGCGACTCATACACATGCACAGTGTGACTCATACACATGCACAGTGCGACTCATACACATGCAGAGTGCGACTCATACGCATGCTCTGTGCGTCTCATACCCATGCACAGTGCGTCTCATACGCATGCACAGTGAGACTCATACGCATGCACAGTGCGACTCATACGCATACATAGTGCGACTCATACGCATACATAGTGCGACTCATACGCATGCTCTGTGTGTCTCATACACATACACAGTGCGACTCATACACATACATAGTGCGACACATACGCATGTTCTGTTCGTCTCAAACACATGCACAGTGCGACTCATACACATGCACAGTGCGACTCATACACATACACAGTGCGACTCATACATATGCACAGTGCGACTCATACCCATGCACAGTGCGACTCATACCCATGCACAGTGCGACTCATACACATGCACAGTGCGACTCATACACATGCACAGTGCCACATACACATACATAGTGCGACTCATACCCATGCACAGTTTGACTCATAGCCATGCACAGTGCGACTCTTACACATGCACAGTGCGACTCATACACATGCTCTGTGCGTCTCATACACATGCACAGTGCAACTCATACACATACATAGTACCACTCATACGCATGCTCTGTGCGTCTCATACCCATGCACAGTGTGACTCATACACATGCACAGTATGACTCACACCCATGCTCAGTGCGACTCATACACATGCACAGTGCGACTCATACACATGCTCTGTGCGTCTCATACATATGCACAGTGTAACTCATACGCATGCTCTGTGCATCTCATACGCACGCACAGTGCGACTCATACACATACATAGTGCGACTCATACACCTGCTCTGTTCGTCTCAAACGCATGCACAGTGCGACTCATACACATGCACAGTGCGACTCATACACATACACAGTGCGACTCATACACATGCACAGTGCGACTCATACACATACACAGTGCGACTCATACATATCACAGTGCGACTCATACCCATGCACAGTGCGACTCATACACATGCACAGTGCGACTCATACACATGCACAGTGCGACATACACAACCATAGTGCGACTCATACACATGCTCTGTGCGTCTCATACACATACACAGTGCGACTCATACACATGCATAGTGCATCTCATACGCATGCAAAGTGCGACTCATATGCATGCACAGTGTGACTCATACGCATGCAGTGTGACTCATACCCATGCCCTGTGCGTCTCATACACATGCTCTGTGCGTCTCATACGCATGCACAGTGCGACTCATACGCATGCACAGTGCGACTCATACGCATGCACAGTGCGACTCATACTCATGCACAGTGCGACTCATACCCATGCACAGTGCGACTCATACACATGCACAGTGCGACTCATACACATGCATAGTGCGACTCATACGCATGCTCTGTGCGTCTCATACCCATGCACAGTGCGTCTCATACGCATGCACAGTGCGACTCATACGCATGCACAGTGCTACTCATACGCATGCTCTGTGCATCTCATACGCATGCTCTGTGCGTCTCATACGCATGCACAGTGCGACTCATACGCATGCACAGTGCGACTCATACGCATGCAGAGTGCGACTCATACGCATGCACAGTGCGACTCATACCCATGCACAGTGCGTCTCATACGCATGCACAGTGCGACTCATACGCATGCACAGTGCTACTCATACGCATGCTCTGTGCATCTCATACGCATGTTCTGTTCGTCTCAAACACATGCACAGTGTGACTCATACACATGCACAGTGCGACTCATACACATACACAGTGCGACTCATACATATGCACAGTGCGACTCATACCCATGCACAGTGCGACTCATACCCATGCACAGTGCGACTCATACACATGCACAGTGCGACTCATACACATGCACAGTGCCACATACACATACATAGTGCGACTCATACCCATGCACAGTTTGACTCATAGCCATGCACAGTGCGACTCTTACACATGCACAGTGCGACTCATACACATGCTCTGTGCGTCTCATACACATGCACAGTGCAACTCATACACATACATAGTACCACTCATACGCATGCTCTGTGCGTCTCATACCCATGCACAGTGTGACTCATACACATGCACAGTATGACTCACACCCATGCTCAGTGCGACTCATACACATGCACAGTGCGACTCATACACATGCTCTGTGCGTCTCATACATATGCACAGTGCGACTCATACGCATGCTCTGTGCATCTCATACGCACGCACAGTGCGACTCATACACATACATAGTGCGACTCATACACCTGCTCTGTTCGTCTCAAACGCATGCACAGTGCGACTCATACACATGCACAGTGCGACTCATACACATACACAGTGCGACTCATACACATGCACAGTGCGACTCATACACATACACAGTGCGACTCATACATATCACAGTGCGACTCATACCCATGCACAGTGCGACTCATACACATGCACAGTGCGACTCATACACATGCACAGTGCGACATACACAACCATAGTGCGACTCATACACATGCTCTGTGCGTCTCATACACATACACAGTGCGACTCATACACATGCATAGTGCATCTCATACGCATGCAAAGTGCGACTCATATGCATGCACAGTGTGACTCATACGCATGCAGTGTGACTCATACCCATGCCCTGTGCGTCTCATACACATGCTCTGTGCGTCTCATACGCATGCACAGTGCGACTCATACGCATGCACAGTGCGACTCATACGCATGCACAGTGCGACTCATACTCATGCACAGTGCGACTCATACCCATGCACAGTGCGACTCATACACATGCACAGTGCGACTCATACACATGCATAGTGCGACTCATACGCATGCTCTGTGCGTCTCATACCCATGCACAGTGCGTCTCATACGCATGCACAGTGCGACTCATATGCATGCACAGTGCTACTCATACGCATGCTCTGTGCATCTCATACGCATGCTCTGTGCGTCTCATACGCATGCACAGTGCGACTCATACGCATGCACAGTGCGACTCATACGCATGCAGAGTGCGACTCATACGCATGCACAGTGCGACTCATACCCATGCACAGTGCGACTCATACACATGCACAGTGCGACTCATACACATGCATAGTGCGACTCATACGCATACATAGTACGACTCATACGCATGCTCTGTGCGTCTCATACCCATGCACAGTGCGACTCATACACATGCACAGTGCGTCTCATACACATGCATAGTGCGACTCATATGCATGCTCTGTGCGTCTCATACCCATGCACAGTGCGTCTCATACGCATGCACAGTGCGACTCATACGCATGCTCTGTGTGTCTCATACACATACACAGTGCGACTCATACACATGCATAGTGCGACTCATACGCATGCTCTGTGCGTCTCATACCCATGCACAGTGCGACTCATACGCATGCTCTGTGCGTCTCATACCCATGCACAGTGCGTCTCATACGCATGCACAGTGCGACTCATACACATGCTCTGTGTGTCTCATACACACACACACAGTGCGACTCATACACATACATAGTGCGACTCATACGCATGCTCTGTTCGTCTCAAACACATGCACAGTGCGACTCATACACATGCACAGTGTGACTCATACACATACACAGTGCGACTCATACATATGCACAGTGCGACTCATACCCATGCACAGTGCGACTCATACCCATGCACAGTGCGACTCATACACATGCACAGTGCGACTCATACACATGCAGAGTGCCACATACACATACATAGTGCGACTCATACCCATGCACAGTTTGACTCATAGCCATGCACAGTGCGACTCTTACACATGCACAGTGCGACTCATACACATGCTCTGTGCGTCTCATACACATGCACAGTGCAACTCATACACATACATAGTACGACTCATACGCATGCTCTGTGCGTCTCATACCCATGCACAGTGCGACTCATACACATTGCACAGTGCGTCTCATACACATGCATAGTGCGACTCATACGCATGCTCTGTGCGTCTCATACCCATGCACAGTGCGTCTCATACGCATGCACAGTGCGACTCATACGCATGCTCTGTGTGTCTCATACACATACACAGTGCGACTCATACACATACATAGTGCAACTCATACACATGCTCTGTTCGTCTCAAACACATGCACAGTGCGACTCATACACATGCACAGTGCGACTCATACACGTACACAGTGCGACTCATACATATGCACAGTGCGACTCATACACATGCACAGTGCGACTCATACCCATGCACAGTGCGACTCATACACATGCACAGTGCGACTCATACACATGCACAGTGCCACATACACATACATAGTGCGACTCATACCCATGCACAGTTTGACTCATAGCCATGCACAGTGCGACTCTTACACATGCACAGTGCGACTCATACACATGCTCTGTGCGTCTCATACACATGCACAGTGCAACTCATACACATACATAGTACGACTCATACGCATGCTCTGTGCGTCTCATACCCATGCACAGTGTGATTCATACACATGCACAGTATGACTCACACCCATGCTCAGAGCGACTCATAAACATGCACAGTGCGACTCATACACATGCTCTGTGCGTCTCATACATATGCACAGTGCGACTCATACACATGCTCTGTGCATCTCATACGCATGCACAGTGCGACTCATACGCATGCACAGTGCGACTCATACTCATGCACAGTGCGACTCATACTCATGCACAGTGCGACTCATACCCATGCACAGTGCGACTCATACACATGCACAGTGCGACTCATACACATGCATAGTGCGACACATACGCATGCTCTGTGCGTCTCATACCCATGCACAGTGCATCTCATACGCATGCACAGTGCGACTCATACGCATGCACAGTGCGACTCATACGCATGCTCTGTGCATCTCATACGCATGCTCTGTGCGTCTCATACGCATGCACAGTGCGACTCATATGCATGCACAGTGCGACTCATACGCATGCAGAGTGCGACTCATATGCATGCACAGTGCGACTCATACGCATGCACAGTGCGACTCATACACATGCATAGTGCGACTCATACGCATGCTCTGTGCGTCTCATACCCATGCACAGTGCGTCTCATACGCATGCACAGTGTGACTCATACACATGCTCTGTGTGTCTCATACACACACACAGTGCGACTCATACACATACATAGTGCGACTCATACGCATGCTCTGTTCGTCTCATACACATACACAGTGCGACTCATACATATGCACAGTGCGACTCATACCCATGCACAGTGCGACTCATACCCATGCACAGTGCGACTCATACACATGCACAGTGCGACTCATACACATGCAGAGTGCCACATACACATACATAGTGCAACTCATACCCATGCACAGTTTGACTCATAGCCATGCACAGTGCTACTCTTACACATGCACAGTGCGACTCATACACATGCTCTGTGCGTCTCATACACATGCACAGTGCAACTCATACACATACATAGTACGACTCATACGCATGCTCTGTGCGTCTCATACCCATGCACAGTGCGACTCATACACATGCACAGTGCGACTCATACACATGCATAGTGCGACTCATACGCATGCTCTGTGCGTCTAATACCCATGCACAGTGCGTCTCATACGCATGCACAGTGCGACTCATACGCATGCTCTGTGTGTCTCATACACATACACAGTGCGACTCATACACATACATAGTGCGACTCATACGCATGCTCTGTTCGTCTCAAACACATGCACAGTGCGACTCATACACATGCACAGTGCGACTCATACACATACACAGTGCGACTCATACCCATGCACAGTGCGACTCATACCCATGCACAGTGCGACTCATACCCATGCACAGTGCGACTCATACACATGCACAGTGCGACTCATACACATGCACAGTGCCACATACACATACATAGTACGACTCATACCCATGCACAGCTTGACTCATAGCCATGCACAGAGCGACTCTTACACATGCACAGTGCGACTCATACACATGCTCTGTGCGTCTCATACACATGCACAGTGCAACTCATACACATACATAGTACGACTCATACGCATGCTCTGTGCGTCTCATACCCATGCACAGTGTGACTCATACACATGCACAGTATGACTCACACCCATGCTCAGTGCGACTCATAAACATGCACAGTGCGACTCATACACATGCTCTGTGAGTCTCATACATATGCACAGTGCGACTCATACGCATGCTCTGTGCATCTCATACGCACGCACAGTGCGACTCATACACACGCACAGAGCGACTCATATGCACGCACAGTGAGACTCATACGCATGCACAGTGCGACTCATACGCATGCACAGTGCGACTCATACACATACATAGTGCGACTCATACGCATACATAGTGCGACTCATATGCATGCTCTGTGTGTCTCATACCCATACACAGTGCGACTCATACACATACATAGTGCGACTCATACGCATGCTCTGTTCGTCTCAAACACATGCACAGTGCGACTCATACACATGCACAGTGCGACTCATACACATGCACAGTGCGACTCATACACATGCACAGTGCGTCTCATACCCATGCACAGTGCGACTCATACCCATGCACAGTGCGACTCATACACATGCACAGTGCGACTCATACACATGCACAGTGCGACATACACATACATAGTGCGACTCATACACATGCTCAGTACGACTCATACCCATGCACAGTGTGACTCATACACATGCACAGTGCGACTCATACGCATGCACAGTGCGACTCATACGCATGCAAAGTGCGACTCATAGCCATGCAAAGTGCGACTCATACGCATGCACAGTGCGACTCATACGCATGCAGTGTGACTCATACCCTTGCTCTGTGCGTCTCATACACATACATAGTAAGACTCATACGCATGCTCTGTGCATCTCATACCCATGCACAGTGTGACTCATACACATGCACAGTATGACTCACACCCATGCTCAGTGCGACTCATACACATGCACAGTGCGACTCATACACATGCTCTGTGCGTCTCATACACATGCACAGTGCGACTCATACACATGCTCAGTGTGACTAATACACATGGACAGTGCGACTCATACACATGCACAGTGTGACTCATACACATGCACAGTGCGACTCATACACTTGCATAGTGCGACTCATACACATGCTCGGTGCATCTCATACACATGCACAGTACGACTCATACCCATGCACAGTGCGACTCATACACATGCACAGAGCGACTCATACACATGCAGAGTGCGACTCATACGCATGCTCTGTGCGTCTCATACCCATGCACAGTGCGTCTCATACGCATGCACAGTGCGACTCATACGCATACATAGTGCGACTCATACGCATACATAGTGCGACTCATACGCATGCTCTGTGTGTCTCATACACATACACAGTGCGACTCATACACATACATAGTGCGACACATACGCATGTTCTGTTCATCTCAAACACATGCACAGTGTGACTCATACACATGCACAGTGCGACTCATACACATACACAGTGCGACTCATACATATGCACAGTGCGACTCATACCCATGCACAGTGCGACTCATACCCATGCACAGTGCGACTCATACACATGCACAGTGCGACTCATACACATGCACAGTGCCACATACACATACATAGTGCGACTCATACCCATGCACAGTTTGACTCATAGCCATGCACAGTGCGACTCTTACACATACATAGTGCGACTCATACGCATACATAGTGCGACTCATATGCATGCTCTGTGTGTCTCATACCCATACACAGTGCGACTCATACACATACATAGTGCGACTCATACGCATGCTCTGTTCGTCTCAAACACATGCACAGTGCGACTCATACACATGCACAGTGCGACTCATACACATGCACAGTGCGACTCATACACATGCACAGTGCGTCTCATACCCATGCACAGTGCGACTCATACCCATGCACAGTGCGACTCATACACATGCACAGTGCGACTCATACACATGCACAGTGCGACATACACATACATAGTGCGACTCATACCCATGCTCAGTACGACTCATACCCATGCACAGTGTGACTCATACACATGCACAGTGCGACTCATACGCATGCACAGTGCGACTCATACGCATGCAAAGTGCGACTCATAGCCATGCAAAGTGCGACTCATACGCATGCACAGTGCGACTCATACGCATGCAGTGTGACTCATACCCTTGCTCTGTGCGTCTCATACACATACATAGTAAGACTCATACGCATGCTCTGTGCGTCTCATACCCATGCACAGTGTGACTCATACACATGCACAGTATGACTCACACCCATGCTCAGTGCGACTCATACACATGCACAGTGCGACTCATACACATGCTCTGTGCGTCTCATACACATGCACAGTGCGACTCATACACATGCTCAGTGTGACTAATACACATGGACAGTGCGACTCATACACATGCACAGTGTGACTCATACACATGCACAGTGCGACTCATACACTTGCATAGTGCGACTCATACACATGCTCAGTGCATCTCATACACATGCACAGTACGACTCATACCCATGCACAGTGCGACTCATACACATGCACAGAGCGACTCATACACATGCAGAGTGCGACTCATACGCATGCTCTGTGCGTCACATACCCATGCACAGTGCGTCTCATACGCATGCACAGTGCGACTCATACGCATACATAGTGCGACTCATACGCATACATAGTGCGACTCATACGCATACATAGTGCGACTCATACGCATGCTCTGTGTGTCTCATACACATACACAGTGCGACTCATACACATACATAGTGCGACACATACGCATGTTCTGTTCGTCTCAAACACATGCACAGTGCGACTCATACACATGCACAGTGCGACTCATACACATGCACAGTGCGACTCATACACATGCAGAGTGCGACTCATACACATGCTCTGTGCGTCTCATACCCATGCACAGTGCGTCTCATACGCATGCACAGTGAGACTCATACGCATGCACAGTGCGACTCATACGCATACATAGTGCGACTCATACGCATACATAGTGCGACTCATACGCATGCTCTGTGTGTCTCATACACATACACAGTGCGACTCATACACATACATAGTGCGACACATACGCATGTTCTGTTCGTCTCAAACACATGCACAGTGCGACTCATACACATGCACAGTGCGACTCATACACATGCACAGTGCGACTCATACACATGCAGAGTGCGACTCATACGCATGCTCTGTGCGTCTCATACCCATGCACAGTGCGTCTCATACGCATGCACAGTGAGACTCATACGCATGCACAGTGCGACTCATACGCATACATAGTGCGACTCATACGCATACATAGTGCGACTCATACGCATGCTCTGTGTGTCTCATACACATACACAGTGCGACTCATACACATACATAGTGCGACACATACGCATGTTCTGTTTGTCTCAAACACATGCACAGTGCGACTCATACACATGCACAGTGCGACTCATACACATACACAGTGCGACTCATACATATGCACAGTGCGACTCATACCCATGCACAGTGCGACTCATACCCATGCACAGTGCGACTCATACACATGCACAGTGCGACTCATACACATGCACAGTGCCACATACACATACATAGTGCGACTCATACCCATGCACAGTTTGACTCATAGCCATGCACAGTGCGACTCTTACACATGCACAGTGCGACTCATACACATGCTCTGTGCGTCTCATACACATGCACAGTGCAACTCATACACATACATAGTACCACTCATACGCATGCTCTGTGCGTCTCATACCCATGCACAGTGTGACTCATACACATGCACAGTATGACTCACACCCATGCTCAGTGCGACTCATACACATGCACAGTGCGACTCATACACATGCTCTGTGCGTCTCATACATATGCACAGTGTAACTCATACGCATGCTCTGTGCATCTCATACGCACGCACAGTGCGACTCATACACATACATAGTGCGACTCATACACCTGCTCTGTTCGTCTCAAACGCATGCACAGTGCGACTCATACACATGCACAGTGCGACTCATACACATACACAGTGCGACTCATACACATGCACAGTGCGACTCATACACATACACAGTGCGACTCATACATATCACAGTGCGACTCATACCCATGCACAGTGCGACTCATACACATGCACAGTGCGACTCATACACATGCACAGTGCGACATACACAACCATAGTGCGACTCATACACATGCTCTGTGCGTCTCATACACATACACAGTGCGACTCATACACATGCATAGTGCATCTCATACGCATGCAAAGTGCGACTCATATGCATGCACAGTGTGACTCATACGCATGCAGTGTGACTCATACCCATGCCCTGTGCGTCTCATACACATGCTCTGTGCGTCTCATACGCATGCACAGTGCGACTCATACGCATGCACAGTGCGACTCATACGCATGCACAGTGCGACTCATACTCATGCACAGTGCGACTCATACCCATGCACAGTGCGACTCATACACATGCACAGTGCGACTCATACACATGCATAGTGCGACTCATACGCATGCTCTGTGCGTCTCATACCCATGCACAGTGCGTCTCATACGCATGCACAGTGCGACTCATACGCATGCACAGTGCTACTCATACGCATGCTCTGTGCATCTCATACGCATGCTCTGTGCGTCTCATACGCATGCACAGTGCGACTCATACGCATGCACAGTGCGACTCATACGCATGCAGAGTGCGACTCATACGCATGCACAGTGCGACTCATACCCATGCACAGTGCGTCTCATACGCATGCACAGTGCGACTCATACGCATGCACAGTGCTACTCATACGCATGCTCTGTGCATCTCATACGCATGTTCTGTTCGTCTCAAACACATGCACAGTGTGACTCATACACATGCACAGTGCGACTCATACACATACACAGTGCGACTCATACATATGCACAGTGCGACTCATACCCATGCACAGTGCGACTCATACCCATGCACAGTGCGACTCATACACATGCACAGTGCGACTCATACACATGCACAGTGCCACATACACATACATAGTGCGACTCATACCCATGCACAGTTTGACTCATAGCCATGCACAGTGCGACTCTTACACATGCACAGTGCGACTCATACACATGCTCTGTGCGTCTCATACACATGCACAGTGCAACTCATACACATACATAGTACCACTCATACGCATGCTCTGTGCGTCTCATACCCATGCACAGTGTGACTCATACACATGCACAGTATGACTCACACCCATGCTCAGTGCGACTCATACACATGCACAGTGCGACTCATACACATGCTCTGTGCGTCTCATACATATGCACAGTGCGACTCATACGCATGCTCTGTGCATCTCATACGCACGCACAGTGCGACTCATACACATACATAGTGCGACTCATACACCTGCTCTGTTCGTCTCAAACGCATGCACAGTGCGACTCATACACATGCACAGTGCGACTCATACACATACACAGTGCGACTCATACACATGCACAGTGCGACTCATACACATACACAGTGCGACTCATACATATCACAGTGCGACTCATACCCATGCACAGTGCGACTCATACACATGCACAGTGCGACTCATACACATGCACAGTGCGACATACACAACCATAGTGCGACTCATACACATGCTCTGTGCGTCTCATACACATACACAGTGCGACTCATACACATGCATAGTGCATCTCATACGCATGCAAAGTGCGACTCATATGCATGCACAGTGTGACTCATACGCATGCAGTGTGACTCATACCCATGCCCTGTGCGTCTCATACACATGCTCTGTGCGTCTCATACGCATGCACAGTGCGACTCATACGCATGCACAGTGCGACTCATACGCATGCACAGTGCGACTCATACTCATGCACAGTGCGACTCATACCCATGCACAGTGCGACTCATACACATGCACAGTGCGACTCATACACATGCATAGTGCGACTCATACGCATGCTCTGTGCGTCTCATACCCATGCACAGTGCGTCTCATACGCATGCACAGTGCGACTCATATGCATGCACAGTGCTACTCATACGCATGCTCTGTGCATCTCATACGCATGCTCTGTGCGTCTCATACGCATGCACAGTGCGACTCATACGCATGCACAGTGCGACTCATACGCATGCAGAGTGCGACTCATACGCATGCAGAGTGCGACTCATACGCATGCACAGTGCGACTCATACCCATGCACAGTGCGACTCATACACATGCACAGTGCGACTCATACACATGCATAGTGCGACTCATACGCATACATAGTACGACTCATACGCATGCTCTGTGCGTCTCATACCCATGCACAGTGCGACTCATACACATGCACAGTGCGTCTCATACACATGCATAGTGCGACTCATATGCATGCTCTGTGCGTCTCATACCCATGCACAGTGCGTCTCATACGCATGCACAGTGCGACTCATACGCATGCTCTGTGTGTCTCATACACATACACAGTGCGACTCATACACATGCATAGTGCGACTCATACGCATGCTCTGTGCGTCTCATACCCATGCACAGTGCGACTCATACGCATGCTCTGTGCGTCTCATACCCATGCACAGTGCGTCTCATACGCATGCACAGTGCGACTCATACACATGCTCTGTGTGTCTCATACACACACACACAGTGCGACTCATACACATACATAGTGCGACTCATACGCATGCTCTGTTCGTCTCAAACACATGCACAGTGCGACTCATACACATGCACAGTGTGACTCATACACATACACAGTGCGACTCATACATATGCACAGTGCGACTCATACCCATGCACAGTGCGACTCATACCCATGCACAGTGCGACTCATACACATGCACAGTGCGACTCATACACATGCAGAGTGCCACATACACATACATAGTGCGACTCATACCCATGCACAGTTTGACTCATAGCCATGCACAGTGCGACTCTTACACATGCACAGTGCGACTCATACACATGCTCTGTGCGTCTCATACACATGCACAGTGCAACTCATACACATACATAGTACGACTCATACGCATGCTCTGTGCGTCTCATACCCATGCACAGTGCGACTCATACACATTGCACAGTGCGTCTCATACACATGCATAGTGCGACTCATACGCATGCTCTGTGCGTCTCATACCCATGCACAGTGCGTCTCATACGCATGCACAGTGCGACTCATACGCATGCTCTGTGTGTCTCATACACATACACAGTGCGACTCATACACATACATAGTGCAACTCATACACATGCTCTGTTCGTCTCAAACACATGCACAGTGCGACTCATACACATGCACAGTGCGACTCATACACGTACACAGTGCGACTCATACATATGCACAGTGCGACTCATACACATGCACAGTGCGACTCATACCCATGCACAGTGCGACTCATACACATGCACAGTGCGACTCATACACATGCACAGTGCCACATACACATACATAGTGCGACTCATACCCATGCACAGTTTGACTCATAGCCATGCACAGTGCGACTCTTACACATGCACAGTGCGACTCATACGCATGCTCTGTGCGTCTCATACCCATGCACAGTGTGATTCATACACATGCACAGTATGACTCACACCCATGCTCAGAGCGACTCATAAACATGCACAGTGCGACTCATACACATGCTCTGTGCGTCTCATACATATGCACAGTGCGACTCATACACATGCTCTGTGCATCTCATACGCATGCACAGTGCGACTCATACGCATGCACAGTGCGACTCATACTCATGCACAGTGCCACTCATACTCATGCACAGTGCGACTCATACCCATGCACAGTGCGACTCATACACATGCACAGTGCGACTCATACACATGCATAGTGCGACTCATACGCATGCTCTGTGCGTCTCATACCCATGCACAGTGCGTCTCATACGCATGCACAGTGCGACTCATACGCATGCACAGTGCGACTCATACGCATGCTCTGTGCATCTCATACACATGCTCTGTGCGTCTCATACGCATGCACAGTGCGACTCATATGCATGCACAGTGCGACTCATACGCATGCAGAGTGCGACTCATACGCATGCACAGTGCGACTCATACGCATGCACAGTGCGACTCATACACATGCATAGTGCGACTCATACGCATGCTCTGTGCGTCTCATACCCATGCACAGTGCGTCTCATACGCATGCACAGTGTGACTCATACACATGCTCTGTGTGTCTCATACACACACACAGTGCGACTCATACACATACATAGTGCGACTCATACGCATGCTCTGTTCGTCTCATACACATACACAGTGCGACTCATACATATGCACAGTGCGACTCATACCCATGCACAGTGCGACTCATACCCATGCACAGTGCGACTCATACACATGCACAGTGCGACTCATACACATGCAGAGTGCCACATACACATACATAGTGCAACTCATACCCATGCACAGTTTGACTCATAGCCATGCACAGTGCTACTCTTACACATGCACAGTGCGACTCATACACATGCTCTGTGCGTCTCATACACATGCACAGTGCAACTCATACACATACATAGTACGACTCATACGCATGCTCTGTGCGTCTCATACCCATGCACAGTGCGACTCATACACATGCACAGTGCGACTCATACACATGCATAGTGCGACTCATACGCATGCTCTGTGCGTCTAATACCCATGCACAGTGCGTCTCATACGCATGCACAGTGCGACTCATACGCATGCTCTGTGTGTCTCATACACATACACAGTGCGACTCATACACATACATAGTGCGACTCATACGCATGCTCTGTTCGTCTCAAACACATGCACAGTGCGACTCATACACATGCACAGTGCGACTCATACACATACACAGTGCGACTCATACACATGCACAGTGCGACTCATACCCATGCACAGTGCGACTCATACCCATGCACAGTGCGACTCATACACATGCACAGTGCGACTCATACACATGCACAGTGCCACATACACATACATAGTACGACTCATACCCATGCACAGCTTGACTCATAGCCATGCACAGAGCGACTCTTACACATGCACAGTGCGACTCATACACATGCTCTGTGCGTCTCATACACATGCACAGTGCAACTCATACACATACATAGTACGACTCATACGCATGCTCTGTGCGTCTCATACCCATGCACAGTGTGACTCATACACATGCACAGTATGACTCACACCCATGCTCAGTGCGACTCATAAACATGCACAGTGCGACTCATACACATGCTCTGTGAGTCTCATACATATGCACAGTGCGACTCATACGCATGCTCTGTGCATCTCATACGCACGCACAGTGCGACTCATACACACGCACAGAGCGACTCATATGCACGCACAGTGAGACTCATACGCATGCACAGTGCGACTCATACGCATGCACAGTGCGACTCATACGCATGCACAGTGCGACTCATACACATACATAGTGCGACTCATACGCATACATAGTGCGACTCATATGCATGCTCTGTGTGTCTCATACCCATACACAGTGCGACTCATACACATACATAGTGCGACTCATACGCATGCTCTGTTCGTCTCAAACACATGCACAGTGCGACTCATACACATGCACAGTGCGACTCATACACATGCACAGTGCGACTCATACACATGCACAGTGCGTCTCATACCCATGCACAGTGCGACTCATACCCATGCACAGTGCGACTCATACACATGCACAGTGCGACTCATACACATGCACAGTGCGACATACACATACATAGTGCGACTCATACACATGCTCAGTACGACTCATACCCATGCACAGTGTGACTCATACACATGCACATTGCGACTCATACGCATGCACAGTGCGACTCATACGCATGCAAAGTGCGACTCATAGCCATGCAAAGTGCGACTCATACGCATGCACAGTGCGACTCATACGCATGCAGTGTGACTCATACCCTTGCTCTGTGCGTCTCATACACATACATAGTAAGACTCATACGCATGCTCTGTGCATCTCATACCCATGCACAGTGTGACTCATACACATGCACAGTATGACTCACACCCATGCTCAGTGCGACTCATACACATGCACAGTGCGACTCATACACATGTTCTGTGCGTCTCATACACATGCACAGTGCGACTCATACACATGCTCAGTGTGACTAATACACATGGACAGTGCGACTCATACACATGCACAGTGTGACTCATACACATGCACAGTGCGACTCATACACTTGCATAGTGCGACTCATACACATGCTCGGTGCATCTCATACACATGCACAGTACGACTCATACCCATGCACAGTGCGACTCATACACATGCACAGAGCGACTCATACACATGCAGAGTGCGACTCATACGCATGCTCTGTGCGTCTCATACCCATGCACAGTGCGTCTCATACGCATGCACAGTGCGACTCATACGCATACATAGTGCGACTCATACGCATACATAGTGCGACTCATACGCATGCTCTGTGTGTCTCATACACATACACAGTGCGACTCATACACATACATAGTGCGACACATACGCATGTTCTGTTCATCTCAAACACATGCACAGTGCGACTCATACACATGCACAGTGCGACTCATACACATACACAGTGCGACTCATACATATGCACAGTGCGACTCATACCCATGCACAGTGCGACTCATACCCATGCACAGTGCGACTCATACACATGCACAGTGCGACTCATACACATGCACAGTGCCACATACACATACATAGTGCGACTCATACCCATGCACAGTTTGACTCATAGCCATGCACAGTGCGACTCTTACACATACATAGTGCGACTCATACGCATACATAGTGCGACTCATATGCATGCTCTGTGTGTCTCATACCCATACACAGTGCGACTCATACACATACATAGTGCGACTCATACGCATGCTCTGTTCGTCTCAAACACATGCACAGTGCGACTCATACACATGCACAGTGCGACTCATACACATGCACAGTGCGACTCATACACATGCACAGTGCGTCTCATACCCATGCACAGTGCGACTCATACCCATGCACAGTGCGACTCATACACATGCACAGTGCGACTCATACACATGCACAGTGCGACATACACATACATAGTGCGACTCATACCCATGCTCAGTACGACTCATACCCATGCACAGTGTGACTCATACACATGCACAGTGCGACTCATACGCATGCACAGTGCGACTCATACGCATGCAAAGTGCGACTCATAGCCATGCAAAGTGCGACTCATACGCATGCACAGTGCGACTCATACGCATGCAGTGTGACTCATACCCTTGCTCTGTGCGTCTCATACACATACATAGTAAGACTCATACGCATGCTCTGTGCGTCTCATACCCATGCACAGTGTGACTCATACACATGCACAGTATGACTCACACCCATGCTCAGTGCGACTCATACACATGCACAGTGCGACTCATACACATGCTCTGTGCGTCTCATACACATGCACAGTGCGACTCATACACATGCTCAGTGTGACTAATACACATGGACAGTGCGACTCATACACATGCACAGTGTGACTCATACACATGCACAGTGCGACTCATACACTTGCATAGTGCGACTCATACACATGCTCAGTGCATCTCATACACATGCACAGTACGACTCATACCCATGCACAGTGCGACTCATACACATGCACAGAGCGACTCATACACATGCAGAGTGCGACTCATACGCATGCTCTGTGCGTCTCATACCCATGCACAGTGCGTCTCATACGCATGCACAGTGCGACTCATACGCATACATAGTGCGACTCATACGCATACATAGTGCGACTCATACGCATGCTCTGTGTGTCTCATACACATACACAGTGCGACTCATACACATACATAGTGCGACACATACGCATGTTCTGTTCATCTCAAACACATGCACAGTGCGACTCATACACATGCACAGTGCGACTCATACACATACACAGTGCGACTCATACATATGCACAGTGCGACTCATACCCATGCACAGTGCGACTCATACCCATGCACAGTGCGACTCATACACATGCACAGTGCGACTCATACACATGCACAGTGCCACATACACATACATAGTGCGACTCATACCCATGCACAGTTTGACTCATAGCCATGCACAGTGCGACTCTTACACATACATAGTGCGACTCATACGCATACATAGTGCGACTCATATGCATGCTCTGTGTGTCTCATACCCATACACAGTGCGACTCATACACATACATAGTGCGACTCATACGCATGCTCTGTTCGTCTCAAACACATGCACAGTGCGACTCATACACATGCACAGTGCGACTCATACACATGCACAGTGCGACTCATACACATGCACAGTGCGTCTCATACCCATGCACAGTGCGACTCATACCCATGCACAGTGCGACTCATACACATGCACAGTGCGACTCATACACATGCACAGTGCGACATACACATACATAGTGCGACTCATACACATGCTCAGTACGACTCATACCCATGCACAGTGCGACTCATACACATGCACAGTGCGACTCATACGCATGCACAGTGCGACTCATACGCATGCAAAGTGCGACTCATAGCCATGCAAAGTGCGACTCATACGCATGCACAGTGCGACTCATACGCATGCAGTGTGACTCATACCCTTGCTCTGTGCGTCTCATACACATACATTGTAAGACTCATACGCATGCTCTGTGCGTCTCATACCCATGCACAGTGTGACTCATACACATGCACAGTATGACTCACACCCATGCTCAGTGCGACTCATACACATGCACAGTGCGACTCATACACATGCTCTGTGCGTCTCATACACATGCACAGTGCGACTCATACACATGCTCAGTGTGACTAATACACATGGACAGTGCGACTCATACACATGCACAGTGTGACTCATACACATGCACAGTGCGACTCATACACTTGCATAGTGCGACTCATACACATGCTCAGTGCATCTCATACACATGCACAGTACGACTCATACCCATGCACAGTGCGACTCATACACATGCACAGAGCGACTCATACACATGCAGAGTGCGACTCATACGCATGCTCTGTGCGTCTCATACCCATGCACAGTGCGTCTCATACGCATGCACAGTGAGACTCATACGCATGCACAGTGCGACTCATACACATACATAGTGCGACTCATACGCATACATAGTGCGACTCATACGCATGCTCTGTGTGTCTCATACACATACACAGTGCGACTCATACACATACATAGTGCGACACATACGCATGTTCTGTTCGTCTCAAACACATGCACAGTGCGACTCATACACATGCACAGTGCGACTCATACACATACACAGTGCGACTCATACATATGCACAGTGCGACTCATACCCATGCACAGTGCGACTCATACCCATGCACAGTGCGACTCATACACATGCACAGTGCGACTCATACACATGCACAGTGCCACATACACATTCATAGTGCGACTCATACCCATGCACAGTTTGACTCATAGCCATGCACAGTGCGACTCTTACACATGCACAGTGCGACTCATACACATGCTCTGTGCGTCTCATACACATGCACAGTGCAACTCATAGACATACATAGTACCACTCATACGCATGCTCTGTGCGTCTCATACCCATGCACAGTGTGACTCATACACATGCACAGTATGACTCACACCCATGCTCAGTGCGACTCATACACATGCACAGTGCGACTCATACACATGCTCTGTGCGTCTCATACATATGCACAGTGCGACTCATACGCATGCTCTGTGCATCTCATACGCACGCACAGTGCGACTCATACGCACGCACAGTGCGACTCATACGCACGCACAGTGCGACTCATACGCATGCACAGTGCGACTCATACCCATGCACAGTGCGACTCATACGCATGCTCTGTGCGTCTCATACCCATGCACAGTGCGTCTCATATGCATGCACAGTGCGACTCATACGCATACATAGTGCGACACATATGCATACATAGTGCGACTCATATGCATGCTCTGTGTGTCTCATACCCATACACAGTGCGACTCATACACATACATAGTGCGACTCATACACATGCTCTGTTCGTCTCAAACGCATGCACAGTGCGACTCATACACATGCACAGTGCGACTCATACACATACACAGTGCGACTCATTCACATGCACAGTGCGACTCATACCCATGCACAGTGCGACTCATACCCATGCACAGTGCGACTCATACACATGCACAGTGCGACTCATACACATGCACAGTGCGACATACACATGCAAAGTGCGACTCATACACATGCATAGTGCGACTCATACCCATGCACAGTGCGACTCATACACATGCACAGTGCGACTCATACACATGCACAGTGCGACTCATACACATGCACAGTGCGACTCATACACATGCACAGTGCGACTCATACACATGCTCTGTGCATCTCATACACATGCAAAGTGCGACTCATACACATGCAAAGTGCGACTCATACGCATGCAAAGTGCGACTCATACGCATGCACAGTGCGACTCATACGCATGCAGTGTGACTCATACCCATGCTCTGTGCGTCTCATACACATACATAGTACGACTCATACGCATGCTCTGTGCGTCTCATACCCATGCACAGTGTGACTCATACACATGCACAGTATGACTCACACCCATGCTCAGTGCGACTCATACACATGCACAGTGTGACTCATACACATGCTCAGTGCGACTCATACACATGCACAGTGCGACTCATACACATGCACAGTGCGACTCATACACATGCTCTGTGCGTCTCATACACATGCACAGTGCGACTCATACGCATGCACAGTGCGACTCATACGCATGCACAGTGCGACTCATACGCATGCTCAGTGCGACTCATATGCATGCACTGTGCGACTCATACGCATGCTCTGTGCGTCTCATACGCATGCACAGTGCGACTCATACGCATGCACAGTGCGACTCATACGCATGCACAGTGCTTCTCATACGCATGCACAGTGCGACTCATACGCATACACAGCGCGACTCATACGCATGCACAGCGCGACTCATACGCATGCTCAGTGCGACTCATACGCATGCACAGTGCGACTCATGCGCATGCTCAGTGCGACTCATATGCATGCACAGTGCGACTCATACCAATGCACAGTGCGACTCATACCCATGCTGAGTGCGACTCATGCCCATGCACAGTGCGACTCATACCCATGCTCAGTGCGACTCATACCCATGCACAGTGCGACTCATACCCATGCACATGCACAGTGCGACTCATACGCATGCACAGTGCGACTCATACGCATGCACAGTACGACTCATACCCATGCACAGTGCGACTCATACCCATGCACAGTGCGACTCATACACATGCACAGTGGGACTCATACACATGCTCTGTGCGACTCATACACATGCACGGTGCAACTCATGCACATGCTCGGTGCGACTCATACACATGCACAGTGCAACCCATACACATGCACAGTGCACAGTGCGACTCATACCCATGCATAGTGGAACTCATACACATACACAGTGTGACTCATACACATGGTCAGTGCGACTCATACACATGCTCTGTGTGTCTCATACCCATGCACAGTGCGACTCATACCCATGCACAGTGCGACTCATACCCATGCATAGTGCGACTCATACACATGCACAGTGTGACTCATACACATGCTCTGTGTGTCTCCTACCCATGCACAGTGCGACTCATACCCATGCACAGTGCGACTCATACCCATGCACAGTGCGACTCATACGCATGCACACTGCGACTCATACGCATGCTGTGTGCGACTCATACGCATGCACATTGCGACTCAAACGCAAGCTCAGTGCGACTCATGCCCATGCATAGTGCGACTCATACCCATGCTCAGTGCGACTCATACCCATGCACCATGCACAGTGCGACTCATACCCATGCACAGTGCGTCTCATATGCATGCACAGTGCGACTCATACGCATGCTCTGTGTGTCTCATACACATACACAGTGCGACTCATACACATACATAGTGCGACTCATACGCATGCTCTGTTCGTCTCAAACACATGCACAGTGCGACTCATACACATGCACAGTGCGACTCATACACATACACAGTGCGACTCATACATATGCACAGTGCGACTCATACACATGCACAGTGCGACTCATACCCATGCACAGTGCGACTCATTCACATGCACAGTGCGACTCATACACATGCACAGTGCGACATACACATACATAGTGCGACTCATACCCATGCACAGTGCGACTCATACACATGCACAGTGCGACTCATACACATACACAGTGCGACTCATACATATGCACAGTGCGACTCATACCCATGCACAGTGCGACTCATACCCATGCACAGTGCGACTCATACACATGCACAGTGCGACTCATACACATGCACAGTGCCACATACACATTCATAGTGCGACTCATACCCATGCACAGTTTGACTCATAGCCATGCACAGTGCGACTCTTACACATGCACAGTGCGACTCATACACATGCTCTGTGCGTCTCATACACATGCACAGTGCAACTCATAGACATACATAGTACCACTCATACGCATGCTCTGTGCGTCTCATACCCATGCACAGTGTGACTCATACACATGCACAGTATGACTCACACCCATGCTCAGTGCGACTCATACACATGCACAGTGCGACTCATACACATGCTCTGTGCGTCTCATACATATGCCCAGTGCGACTCATACGCATGCTCTGTGCATCTCATACGCACGCACAGTGCGACTCATACGCACGCACAGTGCGACTCATACGCACGCACAGTGCGACTCATACGCATGCACAGTGCGACTCATACCCATGCACAGTGCGACTCATACGCATGCTCTGTGCGTCTCATACCCATGCACAGTGCGTCTCATATGCATGCACAGTGCGACTCATACGCATACATAGTGCGACACATATGCATACATAGTGCGACTCATATGCATGCTCTGTGTGTCTCATACCCATACACAGTGCGACTCATACACATACATAGTGCGACTCATACACATGCTCTGTTCGTCTCAAACGCATGCACAGTGCGACTCATACACATGCACAGTGCGACTCATACACATACACAGTGCGACTCATTCACATGCACAGTGCGACTCATACCCATGCACAGTGCGACTCATACCCATGCACAGTGCGACTCATACACATGCACAGTGCGACTCATACACATGCACAGTGCGACATACACATGCAAAGTGCGACTCATACACATGCATAGTGCGACTCATACCCATGCACAGTGCGACTCATACACATGCACAGTGCGACTCATACACATGCACAGTGCGACTCATACACATGCACAGTGCGACTCATACACATGCACAGTGCGACTCATACACATGCTCTGTGCATCTCATACACATGCAAAGTGCGACTCATACACATGCAAAGTGCGACTCATACGCATGCAAAGTGCGACTCATACGCATGCACAGTGCGACTCATACGCATGCAGTGTGACTCATACCCATGCTCTGTGCGTCTCATACACATACATAGTACGACTCATACGCATGCTCTGTGCGTCTCATACCCATGCACAGTGTGACTCATACACATGCACAGTATGACTCACACCCATGCTCAGTGCGACTCATACACATGCACAGTGTGACTCATACACATGCTCAGTGCGACTCATACACATGCACAGTGCGACTCATACACATGCACAGTGCGACTCATACACATGCTCTGTGCGTCTCATACACATGCACAGTGCGACTCATACGCATGCACAGTGCGACTCATACGCATGCACAGTGCGACTCATACGCATGCTCAGTGCGACTCATATGCATGCACTGTGCGACTCATACGCATGCTCTGTGCGTCTCATACGCATGCACAGTGCGACTCATACGCATGCACAGTGCGACTCATACGCATGCACAGTGCTTCTCATACGCATGCACAGTGCGACTCATACGCATACACAGCGCGACTCATACGCATGCACAGCGCGACTCATACGCATGCTCAGTGCGACTCATACGCATGCACAGTGCGACTCATGCGCATGCTCAGTGCGACTCATATGCATGCACAGTGCGACTCATACCAATGCACAGTGCGACTCATACCCATGCTGAGTGCGACTCATGCCCATGCACAGTGCGACTCATACCCATGCTCAGTGCGACTCATACCCATGCACAGTGCGACTCATACCCATGCACATGCACAGTGCGACTCATACGCATGCACAGTGCGACTCATACGCATGCACAGTACGACTCATACCCATGCACAGTGCGACTCATACCCATGCACAGTGCGACTCATACACATGCACAGTGGGACTCATACACATGCTCTGTGCGACTCATACACATGCACGGTGCAACTCATGCACATGCTCGGTGCGACTCATACACATGCACAGTGCAACCCATACACATGCACAGTGCACAGTGCGACTCATACCCATGCATAGTGGAACTCATACACATACACAGTGTGACTCATACACATGGTCAGTGCGACTCATACACATGCTCTGTGTGTCTCATACCCATGCACAGTGCGACTCATACCCATGCACAGTGCGACTCATACCCATGCATAGTGCGACTCATACACATGCACAGTGTGACTCATACACATGCTCTGTGTGTCTCCTACCCATGCACAGTGCGACTCATACCCATGCACAGTGCGACTCATACCCATGCACAGTGCGACTCATACGCATGCACACTGCGACTCATACGCATGCTGTGTGCGACTCATACGCATGCACATTGCGACTCAAACGCAAGCTCAGTGCGACTCATGCCCATGCATAGTGCGACTCATACCCATGCTCAGTGCGACTCATACCCATGCACCATGCACAGTGCGACTCATACCCATGCACAGTGCGTCTCATATGCATGCACAGTGCGACTCATACGCATGCTCTGTGTGTCTCATACACATACACAGTGCGACTCATACACATACATAGTGCGACTCATACGCATGCTCTGTTCGTCTCAAACACATGCACAGTGCGACTCATACACATGCACAGTGCGACTCATACACATACACAGTGCGACTCATACATATGCACAGTGCGACTCATACACATGCACAGTGCGACTCATACCCATGCACAGTGCGACTCATTCACATGCACAGTGCGACTCATACACATGCACAGTGCGACATACACATACATAGTGCGACTCATACCCATGCACAGTGCGACTCATACACATGCACAGTGCGACTCATACGCATGCACAGTGCGACTCATACGCATGCAAAGTGCGACTCATACGCATGCAAAGTGCGACTCATACGCATGCACAGTGCGACTCATACGCATGCAGTGTGACTCATACCCTTGCTCTGTGCGTCTCATACACATACATAGTAAGACTCATACGCATGCTCTGTGCGTCTCATACCCATGCACAGTGTGACTCATACACATGCACAGTATGACTCACACCCATGCTCAGTGGGACTCATACACATGCACAGTGCGACTCATACACATGCTCTGTGCGTCTCATACACATGCAAAGTGCGACTCATACACATGCTCAGTGTGACTAATACACATGGACAGTGCGACTCATACACATGCACAGTGTGACTCATACACATGCACAGTGCGACTCATACACTTGCATAGTGCGACTCATACACATGCTCAGTGCATCTCATACACATGCACAGTACGACTCATACCCATGCACAGTGCGACTCATACACATGCACAGTGCGACTCATACACATGCAGAGTGCGACTCATACGCATGCTCTGTGCGTCTCATACCCATGCACAGTGCGTCTCAAACGCATGCACAGTGAGACTCATACGCATGCACAGTGCGACTCATACGCATACATAGTGCGACTCATACGCATACATAGTGCGACTCATACGCATGCTCTGTGTGTCTCATACACATACACAGTGCGACTCATACACATACATAGTGCGACACATACGCATGTTCTGTTCGTCTCAAACACATGCACAGTGCGACTCATACACATGCACAGTGCGACTCATACACATACACAGTGCGACTCCTACATATGCACAGTGCGACTCATACCCATGCACAGTGCGACTCATACCCATGCACAGTGCGACTCATACCCATGCACCATGCACAGTGCGACTCATACCCATGCACAGTGCGTCTCATACGCATGCACAGTGCGACTCATACGCATGCTCTGTGTGTCTCATACACATACACAGTGCGACTCATACACATACATAGTGCGACTCATACGCATGCTCTGTTCGTCTCAAACACATGCACAGTGCGACTCATACACATGCACAGTGCGACTCATACACATACACAGTGCGACTCATACATATGCACAGTGCGACTCATACACATGCACAGTGCGACTCATACCCATGCACAGTGCGACTCATTCACATGCACAGTGCGACTCATACACATGCACAGTGCGACATACACATACATAGTGCGACTCATACCCATGCACAGTGCGACTCATACACATGCACAGTGCGACTCATACGCATGCACAGTGCGACTCATACGCATGCAAAGTGCGACTCATACGCATGCAAAGTGCGACTCATACGCATGCACAGTGCGACTCATACGCATGCAGTGTGACTCATACCCTTGCTCTGTGCGTCTCATACACATACATAGTAAGACTCATACGCATGCTCTGTGCGTCTCATACCCATGCACAGTGTGACTCATACACATGCACAGTATGACTCACACCCATGCTCAGTGGGACTCATACACATGCACAGTGCGACTCATACACATGCTCTGTGCGTCTCATACACATGCACAGTGCGACTCATACACATGCTCAGTGTGACTAATACACATGGACAGTGCGACTCATACACATGCACAGTGTGACTCATACACATGCACAGTGCGACTCATACACTTGCATAGTGCGACTCATACACATGCTCAGTGCATCTCATACACATGCACAGTACGACTCATACCCATGCACAGTGCGACTCATACACATGCACAGTGCGACTCATACACATGCAGAGTGCGACTCATACGCATGCTCTGTGCGTCTCATACCCATGCACAGTGCGTCTCAAACGCATGCACAGTGAGACTCATACGCATGCACAGTGCGACTCATACGCATACATAGTGCGACTCATACGCATACATAGTGCGACTCATACGCATGCTCTGTGTGTCTCATACACATACACAGTGCGACTCATACACATACATAGTGCGACACATACGCATGTTCTGTTCGTCTCAAACACATGCACAGTGCGACTCATACACATGCACAGTGCGACTCATACACATACACAGTGCGACTCCTACATATGCACAGTGCGACTCATACCCATGCACAGTGCGACTCATACCCATGCACAGTGCGACTCATACACATGCACAGTGCGACTCATACACATGCACAGTGCCACATACACATACATAGTGCGACTCATACCCATGCACAGTTTGACTCATAGCCATGCACAGTGCGACTCTTACACATGCACAGTGCGACTCATACACATGCTCTGTGCGTCTCAAACACATGCACAGAGCAACTCATACACATACATAGTACCACTCATACGCATGCTCTGTGCGTCTTATACCCATGCACAGTGTGACTCATACACATGCACAGTATGACTCACACCCATGCTCAGTGCGACTCATACACATGCACAGTGCGACTCATACACATGCTCTGTGCGTCTCATACATATGCACAGTGCGACTCATACGCATGCTCTGTGCATCTCATACGCACGCACAGTGCGACTCATACCCACGCACAGTGCGACTCATACGCACGCACAGTGCGACTCATACGCATGCACAGTGCGACTCATACCCATGCACAGTGCGACTCATACGCATGCTCTGTGCGTCTCATACCCATGCACAGTGCGTCTCATACGCATGCACAGTGCGACTCATACGCATACATAGTGCGACACATACGCATACATAGTGCGACTCATATGCATGCTCTGTGTGTCTCATACCCATACACAGTGCGACTCATACACATACATAGTGCGACTCATACACATGCTCTGTTCGTCTCAAACGCATGCACAGTGCGACTCATACGCATGCACAGTGCGACTCATACACATACACAGTGCGACTCATACACATGCACAGTGCGACTCATACCCATGCACAGTGCGACTCATACCCATGCACAGTGCGACTCATACACATGCACAGTGCGACTCATACACATGCACAGTGCGACATACACATGCAAAGTGCGACTCATACACATGCATAGTGCGACTCATACCCATGCACAGTGCGACTCATACACATGCACAGTGCGACTCATACGCATGCACAGTGCGACTCATACGCATGCAAAGTGCGACTCATACGCATGCAAAGTGCGACTCATACGCATGCACAGTGCGACTCATACGCATGCAGTGTGACTCATACCCATGCTCTGTGCGTCTCATACACATACATAGTACGACTCATACGCATGCTCTGTGCGTCTCATACCCATGCACAGTATGACTCACACCCATGCTCAGTGAGACTCATACACATGCACAGTGTGACTCATACACATGCTCTGTGCTTCTCATACACATGCACAGTGCGACTCATACGCATGCACAGTGCGACTCATACGCATGCACAGTGCGACTCATACGCATGCACAGTGTGACTCATACGCATGCTCAGTGCGACTCATACGCATGCACTGTGCGACTCATACGCATGCTCTGTGCGTCTCATATGCATGCACAGTGCGACTCATACGCATGCACAGTGCGACTCATACGCATGCACAGTGCTTCTCATACGCATGCACAGTGCGACTCATACGCATACACAGTGCGACTCATACGCATGCACAGTGCGACTCATACGCATACTCAGTGCGACTCATACGCATGCACAGTGCGACTCATGCGCATGCTCAGTGCGACTCATACGCATGCACAGTGCGACTCATACCCATGCACAGTGCGACTCATACCCATGCTGAGTGCGACTCATGCCCATGCACAGTGCGACTCATACCCATGCTCATTGCGACTCATACCCATGCACAGTGCGACTCATACCCATGCACATGCACAGTGCGACTCATACGCATGCACAGTGCGACTCATACGCATGCACAGTACGACTCATACCCATGCACAGTGCGACTCATACCCATGCACAGTGCGACTCATACACATGCACAGTGGGACTCATACACATGCTCTGTGCGACTCATACACATGCACGGTGCAACTCATACACATGCTCGGTGCGACTCATACACATGCACAGTGCAACCCATACACATGCACAGTGCACAGTGCGACTCATACCCATGCATATTGGAACTCATACACATACACAGTGTGACTCATACACATGTTCAGTGCGACTCATACACATGCTCTGTGTGTCTCATACCCATGCACAGTGCGACTCATACCCATGCACAGTGCGACTCATACCCATGCATAGTGCGACTCATACACATGCACAGTGTGACTCATACACATGCTCTGTGTGTCTCCTACCCATGCACAGTGCGACTCATACCCATGCACAGTGCGACTCATACCCATGCACAGTGCGACTCATACGCATGCACACTGCAACTCATACGCATGCTGTGTGCGACTCATACGCATGCACATTGCGACTCATACGCAAGCTCAGTGCGACTCATGCCCATGCATAGTGCGACTCATACCCATGCTCAGTGCGACTCAAACCCATGCACCATGCACAGTGCGACTCATACCCATGCACAGTGCGTCTCATACGCATGCACAGTGCGACTCATACGCATGCTCTGTGTGTCTCATACACATACACAGTGCGACTCATACACATACATAGTGCGACTCATACGCATGCTCTGTTCGTCTCAAACACATGCACAGTGCGACTCATACACATGCACAGTGCGACTCATACACATACACAGTGCGACTCATACATATGCACAGTGCGACTCATACCCATGCACAGTGCGACTCATACCCATGCACAGTGCGACTCATACACATGCACAGTGCGACTCATACACATGCACAGTGCCACATACACATACATAGTGCGACTCATACCCATGCACAGTTTGACTCATAGCCATGCACAGTGCAACTCTTACACATGCACAGTGCGACTCATACACATGCTCTGTGCGTCTCATACACATGCACAGTGCAACTCATACACATACATAGTACAACTCATACGCATGCTCTGTGCGTCTCATACCCATGCACAGTGTGACTCATACACATGCACAGTATGACTCACACCCATGCTCAGTGCGACTCATAAACATGCACAGTGCGACTCATACACATGCTCTGTGCGTCTCATACATATGCACAGTGCGACTCATACGCATGCTCTGTGCATCTCATACGCACGCACAGTGCGACTCATACGAACGCACAGAGCGACTCATATGCACGCACAGTGCGACTCATACGCATGCACAGTGCGACTCATACGCATGCACAGTGCGACTCATACGCATACTCTGTGCGTCTCATACCCATGCACAGTGCGTCTCATACGCATGCACAGTGCGACTCATACGCATGCTCTGTTCGTCTCAAACACATGCACAGTGCGACTCATACACATGCACAGTGCGACTCATACACATGCACAGTGCGACTCATACACATGCACAGTGCGTCTCATACCCATGCACAGTGCGACTCATACCCATGCACAGTGCGACTCATACACATGCACAGTGCGACTCATACACATGCACAGTGCGACATACACATACATAGTGCGACTCATACACATGCTCAGTACAACTCATACCCATGCACAGTGCGACTCATACACATGCACAGTGCGACTCATACGCATGCACAGTGCGACTCATACACATGCAAAGTGCGACTCATACGCATGCAAAGTGCGACTCATACGCATGCACAGTGCGACTCATACGCATGCAGTGTGACTCATACCCTTGCTCTGTGCGTCTCATACACATACATAGTAAGACTCATACGCATGCTCTGTGCGTCTCATACCCATGCACAGTGTGACTCATACACATGCACAGTATGACTCACACCCATGCTCAGTGCGACTCATACACATGCACAGTGCGACTCATACACATGCTCTGTGCGTCTCATACACATGCACAGTGCGACTCATACACATGCACAGTGTGACTCATACACATGCACAGTGCGACTCATACACTTGCATAGTGCGACTCATACACATGCTCAATGCATCTCATACACATGCACAGTACGACTCATACCCATGCACAGTGCGACTCATACACATGCACAGTGCGACTCATACACATGCAGAGTGCGACTCATACGCATGCTCTGTGCGTCTCATACCCATGCACAGTGCGTCTCATACGCATGCACAGTGCGACTCATACGCATGCACAGTGCGACTCATACACATGCACAGTGCGTCTCATACCCATGCACAGTGCGACTCATACCCATGCACAGTGCGACTCATACACATGCACAGTGCGACTCATACACATGCACAGTGCGACTCATACACATACATAGTGTGACTCATACACATGCTCAGTACGACTCATACCCATGCACAGTGCGACTCATACACATGCACAGTGCGACTCATACGCATGCACAGTGCGACTCATACGCATGCACAGTGCGACTCATACGCATGCAAAGTGCGACTCATACGCATGCAAAGTGCGACTCATACGCATGCACAGTGCGACTCATACGCATGCAGTGTGACTCATACCCTTGCTCTGTGCGTCTCATACACATACATAGTAAGACTCATACGCATGCTCTGTGCGTCTCATACCCATGCACAGTGTGACTCATACACATGCACAGTATGACTCACACCCATGCTCAGTGCGACTCATACACATGCACAGTGCGACTCATACACATGCTATGTGCGTCTCATACACATGCACAGTGCGACTCATACACATGCTCAGTGTGACTAATACACATGGACAGTGCGACTCAAACACATGCACAGTGTGACTCATACACATGCACAGTGCGACTCATACACTTGCATAGTGCGACTCATACACATGCTCAGTGCATCTCATACACATGCACAGTACGACTCATACCCATGCACAGTGCGACTCATACACATGCACAGTGCGTCTCATACCCATGCACAGTGCGTCTCATACGCATGCACAGTGAGACTCATACGGATGCACAGTGCGACTCATACGCATACATAGTGCGACTCATACGCATACATAGTGCGACTCATACGCATGCTCTGTGTGTCTCATACACATACACAGTGCGACTCATACACATACATAGTGCGACACATACGCATGTTCTGTTCGTCTCAAACACATGCACAGTGCGACTCATACACATGCACAGTGCGACTCATACACATACACAGTGCGACTCATACATATGCACAGTGCGACTCATACCCATGCACAGTGCGACTCATACCCATGCACAGTGCGACTCATACACATGCACAGTGCGACTCATACACATGCACAGTGCCACATACCCATACATAGTGCGACTCATACCCATGCACAGTTTGACTCATAGCCATGCACAGTGCGACTCTTACACCTGCACAGTGCGACTCATACACATGCTCTGTGCGTCTCATACACATGCACAGTGCAACTCATACACATACATAGTACCACTCATACGCATGCTCTGTGCGTCTCATACCCATGCACAGTGTGACTCATACACATGCACAGTATGACTCACACCCATGCTCAGTGCGACTCTTACACATGCACAGTGCGACTCATACACATGCTCTGTGCGTCTCATACATATGCACAGTGCGACTCATACGCATGCTCTGTGCATCTCATACGCACGCACAGTGCGACTCATACGCACGCACAGTGCGACTCATACGCATGCACAGTGCGACTCATACGCATGCACAGTGCGACTCATACCCATGCACAGTGCGACTCATACGCATGCTCTGTGCGTCTCATACCCATGCACAGTGCGTCTCATACGCATGCACAGTGCGACTCATACGCCTACATAGTGCGACACATACGCATACATAGTGCGACTCATATGCATGCTCTGTGTGTCTCATACCCATACACCGTGCGACTCATACACATGCTCTGTTCGTCTCAAACGCATGCACAGTGCGACTCAAACACATGCACAGTGCGACTCATACACATACACAGTGCGACTCATACACATGCACAGTGCGACTCATACCCATGCACAGTGCGACTCATACCCATGCACAGTGCGACTCATACACATGCACAGTGTGACTCATACACATGCACAGTGCGACATACACATGCAAAGTGCGACTCATACACATGCATAGTGCGACTCATACCCATGCACAGTGCGACTCATACACATGCACACTGCGACTCATACGCATGCACAGTGCGACTCATACGCATGCAAAGTGCGACTCATACGCATGCAAAGTGCGACTCATACGCATGCACAGTGCGACTCATACGCATGCAGTGTGACTCATACCCATGCTCTGTGCGTCTCATACACATACATAGTACGACTCATACGCATGCTCTGTGCGTCTCACACCCATGCACAGTATGACTCACACCCATGCTCAGTGAGACTCATACACATGCACAGTGCGACTCATACACATGCTCAGTGCGACTCATACACATGCACAGTGCGACTCATACACATGCACAGTGCGACTCATACACATGCTCTGTGCGTCTCATACACATGCACAGTGCGACTCATACGCATGCACAGTGCGACTCATACGCATGCACAGTGCGACTCATACGCATGCACAGTGCGACTCATACGCATGCACAGTGCGACTCATACGCATGCACAGTGCGACTCACACGCATGCAAAGTGCGACTCACACGCATGCAAAGTGCGACTCATACGCATGCACAGTGCGACTCATACGCATGCAGTGTGACTCATACCCATGCTCTGTGCGTCTCATACACATACATAGTACGACTCATACGCATACTCTGTGCGTCTCATACCCATGCACAGTGTGACTCATACACATGCACAGTATGACTCACACCCATGCTCAGTGCGACTCATACACATGCACAGTGCGACTCATACACATGCTCTGTGCGTCTCATACATATGCACAGTGCGACTCATACGCACGCTCTGTGCATCTCATACGCACGCACAGTGCGACTCATACGCACGCACAGTGCGACTCATACGCATGCACAGTGCGACTCATACGCATGCACAGTGCGACTCATACCCATGCACAGTGCGACTCATACGCATGCTCTGTGCGTCTCATACCCATGCACAGTGCGTCTCATACGCATGCACAGTGCGACTCATTCGCATACATAGTGCGACACATACGCATACATAGTGCGACTCATATGCATGCTCTGTGTGTCTCATACCCATACACAGTGCGACTCATACACATACATAGTGCGACTCATACACATACACAGTGCGACTCATACCCATGCACAGTGCGACTCAAACCCATGCACAGTGCGACTCATACCCATGCACAATGCGACTCATACACATGCACATTGCGACTCATACACATGCACAGTGCAACATACACATGCAAAGTGCGACTCATACACATGCATAGTGCGACTCATACCCATGCACAGTGCGACTCATACACATGCACAGTGCGACTCATACGCATGCACAGTGCGACTCATACGCATGCAAAGTGCGACTCATACGCATGCAAAGTGCGACTCATACGCATGCACAGTGCGACTCATACGCATGCAGTGTGACTCATACCCATGCTCTGTGCGTCTCATACACATACATAGTATGACTCATACGCATGCTCTGTGCGTCTCATACCCATGCACAGTATGACTCACACCCATGCTCAGTGAGACTCATACACATGCACAGTGCGACTCATACACATGCTCAGTGCGACTCATACACATGCACAGTGCGACTCATACACATGCACAGTGCGACTCATACACATGCTCTGTGCGTCTCATACACATGCACAGTGCGACTCATACGCATGCACAGTGCGACTCATACGCATGCACAGTGCGACTCATACGCATGCACAGTGCGACTCATACGCATGCACAGTGCGACTCACACGCATGCACAGTGCGACTCACACGCATGCAAAGTGCGACTCACACGCATGCAAAGTGCGACTCATACGCATGCACAGTGCAACTCATACGCATGCAGTGTGACTCATACCCATGCTCTGTGCGTCTCATACACATACATAGTACGACTCATACGCATACTCTGTGCGTCTCATACCCATGCACAGTGTGACTCATACACATGCACAGTATGACTCACACCCATGCTCAGTGCGACTCATACACATGCACAGTGCGACTCATACACATGCTCTGTGCGTCTCATACATATGCACAGTGCGACTCATACGCACGCTCTGTGCATCTCATACGCACGCACAGTGCGACTCATACGCACGCACAGTGCGACTCATACGCATGCACAGTGCGACTCATACGCATGCACAGTGCGACTCATACCCATGCACAGTGCGACTCATACGCATGCTCTGTGCGTCTCATACCCATGCACAGTGCGTCTCATACGCATGCACAGTGCGACTCATACGCATACATAGTGCGACACATACGCATACATAGTGCGACTCATATGCATGCTCTGTGTGTCTCATACCCATACACAGTGCGACTCATACACATACATAGTGCGACTCATACACATACACAGTGCGACTCATACCCATGCACAGTGCGACTCATACCCATGCACAGTGCGACTCATACCCATGCACAGTGCGACTCATACACATGCACATTGCGACTCATACACATGCACAGTGCGACATACACATGCAAAGTGCGACTCATACCCATGCACAGTGCGACTCATACACATGCACAGTGCGACTCATACGCATGCACAGTGCGACTCATACGCATGCAAAGTGCGACTCATACGCATGCAAAGTGCGACTCATACGCATGCACAGTGCGACTCATGCGCATGCAGTGTGACTCATACCCATGCTCTGTGTGTCTCATACACATACATAGTACGACTCATACGCATGCTCTGTGCGTCTCATACCCATGCACAGTATGACTCACACCCATGCTCAGTGAGACTCATACACATGCACAGTGCGACTCATACACATGCTCAGTGCGACTCATACACATGCACAGTGCGACTCATACACATGCACAGTGCGACTCATACACATGCTCTGTGCGTCTCATACACATGCACAGTGCGACTCATACGCATGCACAGTGCGACTCATACGCATGCACAGTGCGACTCATACGCATGCACAGTGCGACTCATACGCATGCACAGTGCGACTCATACGCATGCACAGTGCGACTCATACGCATGCAGTGTGACTCATACCCATGCTCTGTGCGTCTCATACACATACATAGTATGACTCATACGCATGCTCTGTGCGTCTCATACCCATGCACAGTGTGACTCATACACATGCACAGTATGACTCACACCCATGCTCAGTGTGACTCATACACATGCACAGTGCGACTCATACACATGCTCAGTGCGACTCATACACATGCACAGTGCGACTCATACACATGCACAGTGCGACTCATACACATGCTCTGTGCGTCTCATACACATGCACAGTGCGACTCATACGCATGCACAGTGCGACTCATACCCATGCACAGTGTGACTCATACACATGCACAGTATGACTCACACCCATGCTCAGTGCGACTCATACACATGCACAGTGCGACTCATACACATGCTCAGTGCGACTCATACACATGCACAGTGCGACTCATACACATGCACAGTGCGACTCATACACATGCTCTGTGCGTCTCATACGCATGCACAGTGCGACTCATACGCATGCACAGTGCGACTCATACGCATGCACAGTGCGACTCATACGCATGCACAGTGCGACTCAAACGCATGCTCAGTGCTACTCATACGCATGCACTGTGCGACTCATACGCATGCTCTGTGCGTCTCATACGCATGCACAGTGCGACTCATACGCATGCACAGTGCATCTCATACGCATGCACAGTGCAACTCATACGCATGCACAGTGCGACTCATACGCATGCACAGTGCGACTCATACGCATACACAGTGCGACTCATGCGCATGCACAGTGCGACTCATACCCATGCTGAGTGCGACTCATGCCCATGCACAGTGCGACTCATACCCATGCTCAGTGCGACTCATACCCATGCACAGTGCGACTCATACCCATGCACATGCACAGTGCGACTCATACGCATGCACAGTGCGACTCATACGCATGCACAGTACGACTCATACCCATGCACAGTGCGACTCATACCCATGCACAGTGCGACTCATACACATGCACAGTGGGACTCATACACATGCTCTGTGCGACTCATACACATGCACGGTGCAACTCATACACATGCTCGGTGCGACTCATACACATGCACAGTGCAACCCATACACATGCACAGTGCACAGTGCGACTCATACGCATGCATAGTGGAACTCATACACATACACAGTGTGACTCATACACATGGTCAGTGCGACTCATACACATGCTCTGTGTGTCTCATACCCATGCACAGTGCGACTCATACCCATGCACAGTGCGACTCATACCCATGCATAGTGCGACTCATACACATGCACAGTGTGACTCATACACATGCTCTGTGTGTCTCCTACCCATGCACAGTGCGACTCATACCCATGCACAGTGCGACTCATACCCATGCACAGTGCGACTCATACGCATGCACACTGCGACTCATACGCATGCTGTGTGTGACTCATACGCATGCACATTGCGACTCATACGCAAGCTCAGTGCGACTCATGCCCATGCATAGTGCGACTCATACCCATGCTCAGTGCGACTCATACCCATGCACCATGCACAGTGCGACTCATATCCATGCACAGTGCGACTCATACCCATGCACATTGCGACTCATACGCATGCACAGTGCGACTCATACGCATGCACAGTACGACTCATACACATGCACGGTGCGACTCATACACATGCTCGGTGCGACTCATACACATGCACAGTGCAACCCATACACATGCACAGTGCGACTCATACACATGCACAGTGCGACTCATACACATGCTCGGTGCAACTCATACACATGCACAGTGCAACCCATACACATGCACAGAGCGACTCATACACATGCACAGTGCGACTCATACACATGCTCAGTGTGACTAATACACATGGACAGTGCGACTCATACACATGCTCTGTGCATCTCATACACATGCACAGTGCGACTCATACACATGCACAGTGCGACTCATACACTTGCATAGTGCGAATCATACACTTGCATAGTGCGACTCATACACATGCTCAGTGCATCTCATACACATGCACAGTACGACTCATACCCATGCACAGTACGACTCATACCCATGCACAGTGCGACTCATACACATGCACAGTGCGACTCATACACATGCATAGTGCGACTCATACGCATGCTCTGTGCGTCTCATACCCATGCACAGTGCGTCTCATACGCATGCACAGTGAGACTCATACGCATGCACAGTGCGACTCATACGCATACATAGTGCGACTCATACGCATACATAGTGCGACTCATACGCATGCTCTGTGTGTCTCATACACATACACAGTGCGACTCATACACATACATAGTGCGACACATACGCATGTTCTGTTCGTCTCAAACACATGCACAGTGCGACTCATACACATGCACAGTGCGACTCATACACATACACAGTGCGACTCATACATATGCACAGTGCGACTCATACACATGCACAGTGCGACTCATACCCATGCACAGTGCGACTCATACACATGCACAGTGTGACTCATACACATGCACATTGCCACTTACACATACATAGTGCGACTCATACCCATGCACAGTTTGACTCATAGCCATGCACAGTGCGACTCTTACACATGCACAGTGCGACTCATACACATGCTCTGTGCGTCTCATACACATGCACAGTGCAACTCATACACATACATAGTACCACTCACACGCATGCTCTGTGCGTCTCATACCCATGCATAGTGTGACTCATACACATGCACAATATGACTCACACCCATGCTCAGTGCGACTCATACACATGCACAGTGCGACTCATACACATGCTCTGTGCGTCTCATACATATGCACAGTGCGACTCATACGCATGCTCTGTGCATCTCATACGCACGCACAGTGCGACTCATACGCACGCACAGTGCGACTCATGCGCATGCACAGTGCGACTCATACGCATGCACAGTACGACTCATACGCATGCACGGTGCGACTCATACGCATGCTCGGTGCGACTCATACACATGCACAGTGCAACCCATACACATGCACAGTGCGACTCATACACATGCACAGTGCGACTCATACACATGCTCGGTGCGACTCATACACATGCACAGTGCGACTCATACACATGCACAGTCCGACTCATACACATGCTCAGTGTGACTAATACACATGGACAGTGCGACTCATACACATGCTCTGTGCGTCTCATACACATGCACAGTGCGACTCATACACATGCACAGTGCGACTCATACACTTGCATAGTGCGACTCATACACTTGCATAGTGCGACTCATACACATGCTCAGTGCATCTCATACACATGCACAGTACGACTCAAACCCATGCACAGTGCGACTCATACACATGCACAGTGCGACTCATACACATGCATAGTGCGACTCATACGCATGCTCTGTGCGTCTCATACCCATGCACAGTGCGTCTCATACGCATGCACAGTGAGACTCATACGTATGCACAGTGCGACTCATACGCATACATAGTGCGACTCATACGCATACATAGTGCGACTCATACGCATGCTCTGTGTGTCTCATACACATACACAGTGCGACTCATACACATACATAGTGCGACACATACGCATGTTCTGTTCGTCTCAAACACATGCACAGTGCGACTCATACACATGCACAGTGCGACTCATACACATACACAGTGCGACTCATACATATGCACAGTGCGACTCATACACATGCACAGTGCGACTCATACCCATGCACAGTGCGACTCATACACATGCACAGTGCGACTCATACACATGCACAGTGCCACATACAGATACATAGTGCGACTCATACCCATGCACAGTTTGACTCATAGCCATGCACAGTGCGACTCTTACACATGCACAGTGCGACTCATACACATGCTCTGTGTGGCTCATACACATGCACAGTGCAACTCATACACATACATAGTACCACTCATACGCATGCTCTGTGCGTCTCATACCCATGCACAGTGTGACTCATACACATGCACAGTATGACTCACACCCATGCTCAGTGCGACTCATACACATGCACAGTGCGACTCATACACATGCTCTGTGCGTCTCATACATATGCACAGTGCGACTCATACGCATGCTCTGTGCATCTCATACGCACGCACAGTGCGACTCATACGCACGCACAGTGCGACTCATGCGCATGCACAGTGCGACTCATACACATGCTCGGTGCGACTCATACACATGCACAGTGCAACCCATACACATGCACAGTGCGACTCATACACATGCACAGTGCGACTCATACACATGCTCGGTGCGACTCATACACATGCACAGTGCGACTCATACACATGCACAGTCCGACTCATACACATGCTCAGTGTGACTAATACACATGGACAGTGCGACTCATACACATGCTCTGTGCGTCTCATACACATGCACAGTGCGACTCATACACATGCACAGTGCGACTCATACACTTGCATAGTGCGACTCATACACTTGCATAGTGCGACTCATACACATGCTCAGTGCATCTCATACACATGCACAGTACGACTCAAACCCATGCACAGTGCGACTCATACACATGCACAGTGCGACTCATACACATGCATAGTGCGACTCATACGCATGCTCTGTGCGTCTCATACCCATGCACAGTGCGTCTCATACGCATGCACAGTGAGACTCATACGCATGCACAGTGCGACTCATACGCATACATAGTGCGACTCATACGCATACATAGTGCGACTCATACGCATGCTCTGTGTGTCTCATACACATACACAGTGCGACTCATACACATACATAGTGCGACACATACGCATGTTCTGTTCGTCTCAAACACATGCACAGTGCGACTCATACACATGCACAGTGCGACTCATACACATACACAGTGCGACTCATACATATGCACAGTGCGACTCATACACATGCACAGTGCGACTCATACCCATGCACAGTGCGACTCATACACATGCACAGTGCGACTCATACACATGCACAGTGCCACATACAGATACATAGTGCGACTCATACCCATGCACAGTTTGACTCATAGCCATGCACAGTGCGACTCTTACACATGCACAGTGCGACTCATACACATGCTCTGTGTGGCTCATACACATGCACAGTGCAACTCATACACATACATAGTACCACTCATACGCATGCTCTGTGCGTCTCATACCCATGCACAGTGTGACTCATACACATGCACAGTATGACTCACACCCATGCTCAGTGCGACTCATACACATGCACAGTGCGACTCATACACATGCTCTGTGCGTCTCATACATATGCACAGTGCGACTCATACGCATGCTCTGTGCATCTCATACGCACGCACAGTGCGACTCATACGCACGCACAGTGCGACTCATGCGCATGCACAGTGCGACTCATACGCATACATAGTGCGACACATACGCATATATAGTGCGACTCATATGCATGCTCTGTGTGTCTCATACCCATACACAGTGCGACTCATACACATACATAGTGCGACTCATACGCATGCTCTTTTAGTCTCAAACACATGCACAGTGCGACTCATACACATGCACAGTGCGACTCATACACATACACAGTGCGACTCATACCCATGCACAGTGCGACTCATACCCATGCACAGTGCGACTCATACCCATGCACAGTGCGACTCATACACATGCACAGTGCAACTCATACACATGCACAGTGCGACATACACCTGCATAGTGCGACTCATACACATGCTCAGTGCGACTCATACCCATGCACAGTGCGACTCATACGCATGCACAGTGCGACTCATACGCATGCAAAGTGCAACTCATACGCATGCAAAGTGCGACTCATACGCATGCACAGTGCGACTCATACGCATGCAGTGTGACTCATACCCATGCTCTGTGCGTCTCATACACATACATAGTACGACTCATACGCATGCTCTGTGCGTCTCATACCCATGCACAGTGTGACTCATACACATGCACAGTATGACTCACACCCATGCTCAGTGTGACTCATACACATGCACAGTGTGACTCATACACATGCTCAGTGCGACTCATACACATGCACAGTGCGACTCATAAACATGCACAGTGCGTCTCATACACATGCTCTGTGCGTCTCATACACATGCACAGTGCGACTCATACGCATGCACAGTGCGACTCATACGCATGCTCAGTGTGACTAATACACATGGACAGTGCGACTCATACACATGCTCTGTGCATCTCATACACATGCACAGTGTGACTCATACACATGCACAGTGCGACTCATACACTTGCATAGTGCGAATCATACACTTGCATAGTGTGACTCATACACATGCTCAGTGCATCTCATACACATGCACAGTACGACTCATACACATGCACAGTACGACTCATACCCATGCACAGTGCGACTCATACACATGCACAGTGCGACTCATACACATGCATAGTGCGACTCATACGCATGCTCTGTGCGTCTCATACCCATGCACAGTGCGTCTCATACGCATGCACAGTGAGACTCATACGCATGCACAGTGCGACTCATACGCATACATAGTGCGACTCATACGCATACATAGTGCGACTCATACGCATGCTCTGTGTGTCTCATACACATACACAGTGCGACTCATACACATACATAGTGCGACACATACGCATGTTCTGTTCGTCTCAAACACATGCACAGTGCGACTCATACACATGCACAGTGCGACTCATACACATACACAGTGCGACTCATACATATGCACAGTGCGACTCATACACATGCACAGTGCGACTCATACCCATGCACAGTGCGACTCATACACATGCACAGTGCGACTCATACACATGCACATTGCCACTTACACATACATAGTGCGACTCATACCCATGCACAGTTTGACTCATAGCCATGCACAGTGCGACTCTTACACATGCACAGTGCGACTCATACACATGCTCTGTGCGTCTCATACACATGCACAGTGCAACTCATACACATACATAGTACCACTCACACGCATGCTCTGTGCGTCTCATACCCATGCATAGTGTGACTCATACACATGCACAATATGACTCACACCCATGCTCAGTGCGACTCATACACATGCACAGTGCGACTCATACACATGCTCTGTGCGTCTCATACATATGCACAGTGCGACTCATACACATGCTCTGTGCATCTCATACGCACGCACAGTGCAACTCATACGCACGCACAGTGCGACTCATGCGCATGCACAGTGCGACTCATACGCATGCACAGTACGACTCATACGCATGCACGGTGCGACTCATACGCATGCTCGGTGCGACTCATACACATGCACAGTGCAACCCATACACATGCACGGTGCGACTCATACACATGCACAGTGCGACTCATACACATGCTCGGTGCGACTCATACACATGCACAGTGCGACTCATACACATGCACAGTCCGACTCATACACATGCTCAGTGTGACTAATACACATGGACAGTGCGACTCATACACATGCTCTGTGCGTCTCATACACATGCACAGTGCGACTCATACACATGCACAGTGCGACTCATACACTTGCATAGTGCGACTCATACACTTGCATAGTGCGACTCATACACATGCTCAGTGCATCTCATACACATGCACAGTACGACTCAAACCCATGCACAGTGCGACTCATACACATGCACAGTGCGACTCATACACATGCATAGTGCGACTCATACGCATGCTCTGTGCGTCTCATACCCATGCACAGTGCGTCTCATACGCATGCACAGTGAGACTCATACACATGCACAGTGCGACTCATACGCATACATAGTGCGACTCATACGCATACATAGTGCGACTCATACGCATGCTCTGTGTGTCTCATACACATACACAGTGCGACTCATACACATACATAGTGCGACACATACGCATGTTCTGTTCGTCTCAAACACATGCACAGTGCGACTCATACACATGCACAGTGCGACTCATACACATACACAGTGCGACTCATACATATGCACAGTGCGACTCATACACATGCACAGTGCGACTCATACCCATGCACAGTGCGACTCATACACATGCACAGTGCGACTCATACACATGCACAGTGCCACATACAGATACATAGTGCGACTCATACCCATGCACAGTTTGACTCATAGCCATGCACAGTGCGACTCTTACACATGCACAGTGCGACTCATACACATGCTCTGTGCGGCTCATACACATGCACAGTGCAACTCATACACATACATAGTACCACTCATACGCATGCTCTGTGCGTCTCATACCCATGCACAGTGTGACTCATACACATGCACAGTATGACTCACACCCATGCTCAGTGCGACTCATACACATGCACAGTGCGACTCATACACATGCTCTGTGCGTCTCATACATATGCACAGTGCGACTCATACGCATGCTCTGTGCATCTCATACGCACGCACAGTGCGACTCATACGCACGCACAGTGCGACTCATGCGCATGCACAGTGCGACTCATACGCATACATAGTGCGACACATACGCATATATAGTGCGACTCATATGCATGCTCTGTGTGTCTCATACCCATACACAGTGCGACTCATACACATACATAGTGCGACTCATACGCATGCTCTTTTCATCTCAAACACATGCACAGTGCGACTCATACACATGCACAGTGCGACTCATACACATACACAGTGCGACTCATACCCATGCACAGTGCGACTCATACCCATGCACAGTGCGACTCATACCCATGCACAGTGCGACTCATACACATGCACAGTGCAACTCATACACATGCACAGTGCGACATACACCTGCATAGTGCGACTCATACACATGCTCAGTGCGACTCATACCCATGCACAGTGCGACTCATACACATGCACGGTGCGACTCATACACATGCACAGTGCGACTCATACACATGCTCGGTGCGACTCATACACATGCACAGTGCGACTCATACACATGCACAGTCCGACTCATACACATGCTCAGTGTGACTAATACACATGGACAGTGCGACTCATACACATGCTCTGTGCGTCTCATACACATGCACAGTGCGACTCATACACATGCACAGTGCGACTCATACACTTGCATAGTGCGACTCATACACTTGCATAGTGCGACTCATACACATGCTCAGTGCATCTCATACACATGCACAGTACGACTCAAACCCATGCACAGTGCGACTCATACACATGCACAGTGCGACTCATACACATGCATAGTGCGACTCATACGCATGCTCTGTGCGTCTCATACCCATGCACAGTGCGTCTCATACGCATGCACAGTGAGACTCATACACATGCACAGTGCGACTCATACGCATACATAGTGCGACTCATACGCATACATAGTGCGACTCATACGCATGCTCTGTGTGTCTCATACACATACACAGTGCGACTCATACACATACATAGTGCGACACATACGCATGTTCTGTTCGTCTCAAACACATGCACAGTGCGACTCATACACATGCACAGTGCGACTCATACACATACACAGTGCGACTCATACATATGCACAGTGCGACTCATACACATGCACAGTGCGACTCATACCCATGCACAGTGCGACTCATACACATGCACAGTGCGACTCATACACATGCACAGTGCCACATACAGATACATAGTGCGACTCATACCCATGCACAGTTTGACTCATAGCCATGCACAGTGCGACTCTTACACATGCACAGTGCGACTCATACACATGCTCTGTGCGGCTCATACACATGCACAGTGCAACTCATACACATACATAGTACCACTCATACGCATGCTCTGTGCGTCTCATACCCATGCACAGTGTGACTCATACACATGCACAGTATGACTCACACCCATGCTCAGTGCGACTCATACACATGCACAGTGCGACTCATACACATGCTCTGTGCGTCTCATACATATGCACAGTGCGACTCATACGCATGCTCTGTGCATCTCATACGCACGCACAGTGCGACTCATACGCACGCACAGTGCGACTCATGCGCATGCACAGTGCGACTCATACGCATACATAGTGCGACACATACGCATATATAGTGCGACTCATATGCATGCTCTGTGTGTCTCATACCCATACACAGTGCGACTCATACACATACATAGTGCGACTCATACGCATGCTCTTTTCGTCTCAAACACATGCACAGTGCGACTCATACACATGCACAGTGCGACTCATACACATACACAGTGCGACTCATACCCATGCACAGTGCGACTCATACCCATGCACAGTGCGACTCATACCCATGCACAGTGCGACTCATACACATGCACAGTGCAACTCATACACATGCACAGTGCGACATACACCTGCATAGTGCGACTCATACACATGCTCAGTGCGACTCATACCCATGCACAGTGCGACTCATACGCATGCACAGTGCGACTCATACGCATGCAAAGTGCGACTCATACGCATGCAAAGTGCGACTCATACGCATGCACAGTGCGACTCATACGCATGCAGTGTGACTCATACCCATGCTCTGTGCGTCTCATACACATACATAGTACGACTCATACGCATGCTCTGTGCGTCTCATACCCATGCACAGTGTGACTCATACACATGCACAGTATGACTCACACCCATGCTCAGTGTGACTCATACACATGCACAGTGTGACTCATACACATGCTCAGTGCGACTCATACACATGCACAGTGCGACTCATAAACATGCACAGTGCGTCTCATACACATGCTCTGTGCGTCTCATACACATGCACAGTGCGACTCATACGCATGCACAGTGCGACTCATACGCATGCACAGTGTGACTCATACCCATGCACAGTGCGACTCATACCCATGCTGAGTGCGACTCATGCCCATGCACAGTGCGACTCATACCCATGCTCAGTGCGACTCATACCCATGCACAGTGCGACTCATACCCATGCACATGCACAGTGCGACTCATACGCATGCACAGTGCGACTCATACGCATGCACAGTACGACTCATACCCATGCACAGTGCGACTCATACCCATGCACAGTGCGACTCATACACATGCACAGTGGGACTCATACACATGCTCTATGCGACTCATACACATGCACGGTGCGACTCATACGCATGCACAGTACGACTCATACCCATGCACAGTGCGACTCATACCCATGCACAGTGCGACTCATACACATGCACAGTGGGACTCATACACATGCTCTATGCGACTCATACACATGCTTGGTGCGACTCATACACATGCACAGTGCAACCCATACACATGCACAGTGCGACTCATACACATGCACAGTGCGACTCGTACACATGCATAGTGCGACTCATACGCATGCTCTGTGTGTCTCATACCCATGCACAGTGCGACTCATACCCATGCACAGTGCGACTCATACCCATGCATAGTGGAACTCATACACATACACAGTGTGCCTCATACACACGGTGCGACTCATACACATGCACAGTGCGACTCATACACATGCACAGTGCGACTCATACGCATGCTCTGTGCGACTCATACCCATGCACAGTGCGACTCATACCCATGCACAGTGCGACTCATACACATGCTCAGTGTGACTCATACACATGGACAGTGCGACTCATACACATGCTCTGTGCGTCTCATACACATGCACAGTGCGACTCATACACATGCACAGTGCGACTCATACACTTGCATAGTGCGACTCATACACATGCTCAGTGCATCTCATACACATGCACAGTACGACTCATACCCATGCACAGTGCGACTCATACACATGCACAGTGCGACTCATACACATGCATAGATGCATAGTGCAACTCATACGCATGCTCTGTGCGTCTCATACCCATGCACAGTGCGTCTCATACGCATGCACAGTGAGACTCATACGCATGCACAGTGTGACTCATACGCATACATAGTGCGACTCATACCCATACATAGTGCGACTCATACGCATGCTCTGTGTGTCTCATACACATACACAGTGCGACTCATACACATACATAGTGCGACACATACGCATGTTCTGTTCGTCTCAAACACATGCACAGTGCGACTCATACACATGCACAGTGCGACTCATACACATGCACAGTGCGACTCATACACATGCACAGTGCGACTCATACCCATGCACAGTACGACTCATACACATGCAAAGTGCGACTCATACACATGCACAGTGCCACATACACATACATAGTGCGACTCATACCCATGCACAGTTTGACTCATAGCCATGCACAGTGCGACTCTTACACATGCACAGTGCGACTCATACACATGCTCTGTGCATCTCATACACATGCACAGTGCAACTCATACACATACATAGTACCACTCATATGCATGCTCTGTGCGTCTCATACCCATGCACAGTGTGACTCATACACATGCACAGTATGACTCACACCCATGCTCAGTGCGACTCATACACATGCACAGTGCGACTCATACACATGCTCTGTGCGTCTCATACATATGCACAGTGCGACTCATACGCTTGCTCTGTGCATCTCATACGCACGCACAGTGCGACTCATACGCACGCACAGTGCGACTCATACGCACGCACAGTGCGACTCATACGCATGCACAGTGCGACTCATACGCATGCTCTGTGCATCTCATACCCATGCACAGTGCGTCTCATACGCATGCACAGTGCAACTCATACGCATACATAGTGCGACACATACGCATACATAGTGCGACTCATATGCATGCTCTGTGTGTCTCATACCCATACACAGTGCGACTCATACACATACATAGTACGACTCATACGCATGCTCTGTTCGTCTCAAACACATGCACAGTGCGACTCATACACATGCACAGTGCGACTCATACACATGCACAGTGCGACTCATACCCATGCACAGTGCGACTCATACCCATGCACAGTGCGACTCATACCCATGCACAGTGCGACTCATACCCATGCACAGTGCGACTCATACCCATGCACAGTGCGACTCATACACATGCACAGTGCGACTCATACACATGCACAGTGCGACATACACATGCTCAGTGCGACTCATACACATGCACAGTGCGACTCATACGCATGCACAGTGCGACTCATACGCATGCAAAGTGCGACTCATACGCATGCAAAGTGCGACTCATGCGCATGCACAGTGCGACTCATACGCATGCAGTGTGACTCATACCCATGCTCTGTGCGACTCATACACATGCACAGTGCAACCCATACACATGCACAGTGCGACTCATACACATGCACAGTGCGACTCATACACATGCTCGGTGCGACTCATACACATGCACAGTGCGACTCATACACATGCACAGTCCGACTCATACACATGCTCAGTGTGACTAATACACATGGACAGTGCGACTCATACACATGCTCTGTGCGTCTCATACACATGCACAGTGCGACTCATACACATGCACAGTGCGACTCATACACTTGCATAGTGCGACTCATACACATGCTCAGTGCATCTCATACACATGCACAGTACGACTCAAACCCATGCACAGTGCGACTCATACACATGCACAGTGCGACTCATACACATGCATAGTGCGACTCATACGCATGCTCTGTGCGTCTCATACCCATGCACAGTGCGTCTCATACGCATGCACAGTGAGACTCATACGCATGCACAGTGCGACTCATACGCATACATAGTGCGACTCATACGCATACATAGTGCGACTCATACGCATGCTCTGTGTGTCTCATACACATACACAGTGCGACTCATACACATACATAGTGCGACACATACGCATGTTCTGTTCGTCTCAAACACATGCACAGTGCGACTCATACACATGCACAGTGCGACTCATACACATACACAGTGCGACTCATACATATGCACAGTGCGACTCATACACATGCACAGTGCGACTCATACCCATGCACAGTGCGACTCATACACATGCACAGTGCGACTCATACACATGCACAGTGCCACATACCCATACATAGTGCGACTCATACCCATGCACAGTTTGACTCATAGCCATGCACAGTGCGACTCTTACACATGCACAGTGCGACTCATACACATGCTCTGTGCGGCTCATACACATGCACAGTGCAACTCATACACATACATAGTACCACTCATACGCATGCTCTGTGCGTCTCATACCCATGCACAGTGTGACTCATACACATGCACAGTATGACTCACACCCATGCTCAGTGCGACTCATACACATGCACAGTGCGACTCATACACATGCTCTGTGCGTCTCATACATATGCACAGTGCGACTCATACGCATGCTCTGTGCATCTCATACGCACGCACAGTGCGACTCATACGCACGCACAGTGCGACTCATGCGCATGCACAGTGCGACTCATACGCATACATAGTGCGACACATACGCATATATAGTGCGACTCATATGCATGCTCTGTGTGTCTCATACCCATACACAGTGCGACTCATACACATACATAGTGCGACTCATACGCATGCTCTTTTCGTCTCAAACACATGCACAGTGCGACTCATACACATGCACAGTGCGACTCATACACATACACAGTGCGACTCATACCCATGCACAGTGCGACTCATACCCATGCACAGTGCGACTCATACCCATGCACAGTGCGACTCATACACATGCACAGTGCAACTCATACACATGCACAGTGCGACATACACCTGCATAGTGCGACTCATACACATGCTCAGTGCGACTCATACCCATGCACAGTGCGACTCATACGCATGCACAGTGCGACTCATACGCATGCAAAGTGCGACTCATACGCATGCAAAGTGCGACTCATACGCATGCACATTGCGACTCATACGCATGCAGTGTGACTCATACCCATGCTCTGTGCGTCTCATACACATACATAGTACGACTCATACGCATGCTCTGTGCGTCTCATACCCATGCACAGTGTGACTCATACACATGCACAGTATGACTCACACCCATGCTCAGTGTGACTCATACACATGCACAGTGTGACTCATACACATGCTCAGTGCGACTCATACACATGCACAGTGCGACTCATAAACATGCACAGTGCGTCTCATACACATGCTCTGTGCGTCTCATACACATGCACAGTGCGACTCATACGCATGCACAGTGCGACTCATACGCATGCTCAGTGTGACTAATACACATGGACAGTGCGACTCATACACATGCTCTGTGCATCTCATACACATGCACAGTGCGACTCATACACATGCACAGTGCGACTCATACACTTGCATAGTGCGAATCATACACTTGCATAGTGCGACTCATACACATGCTCAGTGCATCTCATACACATGCACAGTACGACTCATACACATGCACAGTACGACTCATACCCATGCACAGTGCGACTCATACACATGCACAGTGCGACTCATACACATGCATAGTGCGACTCATACGCATGCTCTGTGCGTCTCATACCCATGCACAGTGCGTCTCATACGCATGCACAGTGAGACTCATACGCATGCACAGTGCGACTCATACGCATACATAGTGCGACTCATACGCATACATAGTGCGACTCATACGCATGCTCTGTGTGTCTCATACACATACACAGTGCGACTCATACACATACATAGTGCGACACATACGCATGTTCTGTTCGTCTCAAACACATGCACAGTGCGACTCATACACATGCACAGTGCGACTCATACACATACACAGTGCGACTCATACATATGCACAGTGCGACTCATACACATGCACAGTGCGACTCATACCCATGCACAGTGCGACTCATACACATGCACAGTGCGACTCATACACATGCACATTGCCACTTACACATACATAGTGCGACTCATACCCATGCACAGTTTGACTCATAGCCATGCACAGTGCGACTCTTACACATGCACAGTGCGACTCATACACATGCTCTGTGCGTCTCATACACATGCACAGTGCAACTCATACACATACATAGTACCACTCACACGCATGCTCTGTGCGTCTCATACCCATGCATAGTGTGACTCATACACATGCACAATATGACTCACACCCATGCTCAGTGCGACTCATACACATGCACAGTGCGACTCATACACATGCTCTGTGCGTCTCATACATATGCACAGTGCGACTCATACGCATGCTCTGTGCATCTCATACGCACGCACAGTGCGACTCATACGCACGCACAGTGCGACTCATGCGCATGCACAGTGCGACTCATACGCATGCACAGTACGACTCATACGCATGCACGGTGCGACTCATACGCATGCTCGGTGCGACTCATACACATGCACAGTGCAACCCATACACATGCACAGTGCGACTCATACACATGCACAGTGCGACTCATACACATGCTCGGTGCGACTCATACACATGCACAGTGCGACTCATACACATGCACAGTCCGACTCATACACATGCTCAGTGTGACTAATACACATGGACAGTGCGACTCATACACATGCTCTGTGCGTCTCATACACATGCACAGTGCGACTCATACACATGCACAGTGCGACTCATACACTTGCATAGTGCGACTCATACACTTGCATAGTGCGACTCATACACATGCTCAGTGCATCTCATACACATGCACAGTACGACTCAAACCCATGCACAGTGCGACTCATGCACATGCACAGTGCGACTCATACACATGCATAGTGCGACTCATACGCATGCTCTGTGCGTCTCATACCCATGCACAGTGCGTCTCATACGCATGCACAGTGAGACTCATACGCATGCACAGTGCGACTCATACGCATACATAGTGCGACTCATACGCATACATAGTGCGACTCATACGCATGCTCTGTGTGTCTCATACACATACACAGTGCGACTCATACACATACATAGTGCGACACATACGCATGTTCTGTTCGTCTCAAACACATGCACAGTGCGACTCATACACATGCACAGTGCGACTCATACACATACACAGTGCGACTCATACATATGCACAGTGCGACTCATACACATGCACAGTGCGACTCATACCCATGCACAGTGCGACTCATACACATGTACAGTGCGACTCATACACATGCACAGTGCCACATACAGATACATAGTGCGACTCATACCCATGCACAGTTTGACTCATACACATGCTCTGTGCGTCTCATACACATGCACAGTGCAACTCATACACATACATAGTACCACTCACACGCATGCTCTGTGCGTCTCATACCCATGCATAGTGTGACTCATACACATGCACAATATGACTCACACCCATGCTCAGTGCGACTCATACACATGCACAGTGCGACTCATACACATGCTCTGTGCGTCTCATACATATGCACAGTGCGACTCATACGCATGCTCTGTGCATCTCATACGCACGCACAGTGCGACTCATACGCACGCACAGTGCGACTCATGCGCATGCACAGTGCGACTCATACGCATGCACAGTACGACTCATACGCATGCACGGTGCGACTCATACGCATGCTCGGTGCGACTCATACACATGCACAGTGCAACCCATACACATGCACAGTGCGACTCATACACATGCACAGTGCGACTCATACACATGCTCGGTGCGACTCATACACATGCACAGTGCGACTCATACACATGCACAGTCCGACTCATACACATGCTCAGTGTGACTAATACACATGGACAGTGCGACTCATACACATGCTCTGTGCGTCTCATACACATGCACAGTGCGACTCATACACATGCACAGTGCGACTCATACACTTGCATAGTGCGACTCATACACTTGCATAGTGCGACTCATACACATGCTCAGTGCATCTCATACACATGCACAGTACGACTCAAACCCATGCACAGTGCGACTCATGCACATGCACAGTGCGACTCATACACATGCATAGTGCGACTCATACGCATGCTCTGTGCGTCTCATACCCATGCACAGTGCGTCTCATACGCATGCACAGTGAGACTCATACGCATGCACAGTGCGACTCATACGCATACATAGTGCGACTCATACGCATACATAGTGCGACTCATACGCATGCTCTGTGTGTCTCATACACATACACAGTGCGACTCATACACATACATAGTGCGACACATACGCATGTTCTGTTCGTCTCAAACACATGCACAGTGCGACTCATACACATGCACAGTGCGACTCATACACATACACAGTGCGACTCATACATATGCACAGTGCGACTCATACACATGCACAGTGCGACTCATACCCATGCACAGTGCGACTCATACACATGCACAGTGCGACTCATACACATGCACAGTGCCACATACAGATACATAGTGCGACTCATACCCATGCACAGTTTGACTCATAGCCATGCACAGTGCGACTCTTACACATGCACAGTGCGACTCATACACATGCTCTGTGCGGCTCATACACATGCACAGTGCAACTCATACACATACATAGTACCACTCATACGCATGCTCTGTGCGTCTCATACCCATGCACAGTGTGACTCATACACATGCACAGTATGACTCACACCCATGCTCAGTGCGACTCATACACATGCACAGTGCGACTCATACACATGCTCTGTGCGTCTCATACATATGCACAGTGCTACTCATACGCATGCTCTGTGCATCTCATACGCACGCACAGTGCGACTCATACGCACGCACAGTGCGACTCATGCGCATGCACAGTGCGACTCATACGCATACATAGTGCGACACATACGCATATATAGTGCGACTCATATGCATGCTCTGTGTGTCTCATACCCATACACAGTGCGACTCATACACATACATAGTGCGACTCATACGCATGCTCTTTTCGTCTCAAACACATGCACAGTGCGACTCATACACATGCACAGTGCGACTCATACACATACACAGTGCGACTCATACCCATGCACAGTGCGACTCATACCCATGCACAGTGCGACTCATACCCATGCACAGTGCGACTCATACACATGCACAGTGCAACTCATACACATGCACAGTGCGACATACACCTGCATAGTGCGACTCATACACATGCTCAGTGCGACTCATACCCATGCACAGTGCGACTCATACGCATGCACAGTGCGACTCATACGCATGCAAAGTGCGACTCATACGCATGCAAAGTGCGACTCATACGCATGCACAGTGCGACTCATACGCATGCAGTGTGACTCATACCCATGCTCTGTGCGTCTCATACACATACATAGTACGACTCATACGCATGCTCTGTGCGTCTCATACCCATGCACAGTGTGACTCATACACATGCACAGTATGACTCACACCCATGCTCAGTGTGACTCATACACATGCACAGTGTGACTCATACACATGCTCAGTGCGACTCATACACATGCACAGTGCGACTCATAAACATGCACAGTGCGTCTCATACACATGCTCTGTGCGTCTCATACACATGCACAGTCCGACTCATACGCATGCACAGTGCGACTCATACGCATGCACAGTGTGACTCATACCCATGCACAGTGCGACTCATACCCATGCTGAGTGCGACTCATGCCCATGCACAGTGCGACTCATACCCATGCTCAGTGAGACTCATACCCATGCACAGTGCGACTCATACCCATGCACATGCACAGTGCGACTCATACGCATGCACAGTGCGACTCATACGCATGCACAGTACGACTCATACCCATGCACAGTGCGACTCATACCCATGCACAGTGCGACTCATACACATGCACAGTGGGACTCATACACATGCTCTATGCGACTCATACACATGCACGGTGCGACTCATACGCATGCACAGTACGACTCATACCCATGCACAGTGCGACTCATACCCATGCACAGTGCGACTCATACACATGCACAGTGGGACTCATACACATGCTCTATGCGACTCATACACATGCTTGGTGCGACTCATACACATGCACAGTGCAACCCATACACATGCACAGTGCGACTCATACACATGCACAGTGCGACTCGTACACATGCATAGTGCGACTCATACGCATGCTCTGTGTGTCTCATACCCATGCACAGTGCGACTCATACCCATGCACAGTGCGACTCATACCCATGCATAGTGGAACTCATACACATACACAGTGTGCCTCATACACACGGTGCGACTCATACACATGCACAGTGCGACTCATACACATGCACAGTGCGACTCATACGCATGCTCTGTGCGACTCATACCCATGCACAGTGCGACTCATACCCATGCACAGTGCGACTCATACACATGCTCAGTGTGACTAATACACATGGACAGTGCGACTCATACACATGCTCTGTGCGTCTCATACACATGCACAGTGCGACTCATACACATGCACAGTGCGACTCATACACTTGCATAGTGCGACTCATACACATGCTCAGTGCATCTCATACACATGCACAGTACGACTCATACCCATGCACAGTGCGACTCATACACATGCACAGTGCGACTCATACACATGCATAGATGCATAGTGCAACTCATACGCATGCTCTGTGCGTCTCATACCCATGCACAGTGCGTCTCATACGCATGCACAGTGAGACTCATACGCATGCACAGTGTGACTCATACGCATACATAGTGCGACTCATACCCATACATAGTGCGACTCATACGCATGCTCTGTGTGTCTCATACACATACACAGTGCGACTCATACACATACATAGTGCGACACATACGCATGTTCTGTTCGTCTCAAACACATGCACAGTGCGACTCATACACATGCACAGTGCGACTCATACACATGCACAGTGCGACTCATACACATGCAAAGTGCGACTCATACACATGCACAGTGCGACTCATACCCATGCACAGTACGACTCATACACATGCAAAGTGCGACTCATACACATGCACAGTGCCACATACACATACATAGTGCGACTCATACCCATGCACAGTTTGACTCATAGCCATGCACAGTGCGACTCTTACACATGCACAGTGCGACTCATACACATGCTCTGTGCATCTCATACACATGCACAGTGCAACTCATACACATACATAGTACCACTCATACGCATGCTCTGTGCGTCTCATACCCATGCACAGTGTGACTCATACACATGCACAGTATGACTCACACCCATGCTCAGTGCGACTCATACACATGCACAGTGCGACTCATACACATGCTCTGTGCGTCTCATACATATGCACAGTGCGACTCATACGCATGCTCTGTGCATCTCATACGCACGCACAGTGCGACTCATACGCACGCACAGTGCGACTCATACGCACGCACAGTGCGACTCATACGCATGCACAGTGCGACTCATACGCATGCTCTGTGCATCTCATACCCATGCACAGTGCGTCTCATACGCATGCACAGTGCAACTCATACGCATACATAGTGCGACACATACGCATACATAGTGCGACTCATATGCATGCTCTGTGTGTCTCATACCCATACACAGTGCGACTCATACACATACATAGTACGACTCATACGCATGCTCTGTTCGTCTCAAACACATACACAGTGCGACTCATACACATGCACAGTGCGACTCATACACATGCACAGTGCGACTCATACCCATGCACAGTGCGACTCATACCCATGCTCTGTACGTCTCATACACATGCATAGTACGACTCATACGCATGCTCTGTGCGTCTCATACCCATGCACAGTGTGACTCATACACATGCACAGTATGACTCACACCCATGCTCAGTGTGACTCATACACATGCACAGTGTGACTCATACACATGCTCTGTGCGTCTCATACATATGCACAGTGCGACTCATACACATGCTCAGTGTGACTCATACACATGGACAGTGCGAATCATACACATGCTCTGTGTGTCTCATACCCATGCATAGTGCGACTCATACCCATGCACAGTGCGACTCATACACATGCACAGTGCGACTCATACCCATGCACAGTGCGACTCATACACATGCACAGTGCGACTCATACACATGCACAGTGCGACTCATACACATGCACAGTGTGAGTCATACACATGCTCTGTGCATCTCATACACATGCACAGTGCGACTCATACACATGCACAGTGCGACTCATACACATGCACAGTGTGACTCATACACATGCTCTGTGCGTCTCATACACATGCTCTGTGCGTCTCATACACATGCACAGTGCAACTCATACACATGCACAGTGCGACTCCTACACATGCTCAGTGTGACTCATACCCATGCACTCATACACATGCACAGTGCGACTCATACACATACATAGTGCGACTCATACACATGCTCAGTGCGACTCATACCCATGCACAGAGCGACTCATACACATACATAGTGCGACTCATACACATGCTCAGTGCGACTCATACACATGCTCAGTGCGACTCATACCCATGCACAGTGCGGCTCATACACATGCTCTGTGCATCTCATACACATGCACAGTGCGACTCATACGCATACATAGTGCGACTCATACGCATGCTCTGTGTGTCTCATACACATACACAGTGCGACTCATACACATACATAGTGCGACTCATACGCATGCTCTGTGCATCTCATACGCATGCACAGTGCGACTCATACGCATGCACAGTGCGACTCATACGCATGCACAGTGCGACTCATACGCATGCACAGTGCGACTCATACGCATGCACAGTGCGTCTCATACGCATGCACAGTGCGACTCATACGCATGCACAGTGTGACTCATACGCATGCACAGTGCGACTCATACGCATGCACAGTGCGACTCATACGCATGCACAGTGCGACTCATACGCATGCTCAGTGCGACTCATACGCATGCACTGTGCGACTCATACGCATGCACAGTGCGACTCATACGCATGCACAGTGCGACTCATACGCATGCTCTGTGCGTCTCATACGCATGCACAGTGCGACTCATACGCATGCACAGTGCGACTCATACGCATGCACAGTGCATCTCATAGGCATGCACAGTGCGACTCATACGCATGCACAGTGCGACTCATACGCATGCTCAGTGCGACTCATACGCATGCACAGTGCGACTCATGCGCATGCTCAGTGCGACTCATACGCATGCACAGTGCGACTCATACCCATGCACAGTGCGACTCATGCCCATGCACAGTGCGACTCATACCCATGCTCAGTGCGACTCATACCCATGCATAGTGCGACTCATACACATACACAGTGTGACTCATACACATGGTGACTGCGACTCATAAACATGCTCTGTGTGTTTCATACCCATGCACAGTGCGACTCATACACATGCACAGTGCGACTCATACACATGCACAGTGCGACTTATACACTTGCATAGTGCGACTCATACACATGCTCTGTGCATCTGATACACATGCACAGTACGACTCATACCCATGCACAGTGCGACTCAAACACATGCACAGTGCGACTCATACACATGCACAGTGCGACTCATACACATGCATAGTGCGACTCATATGCATGCTCTGTGCGTCTCATACCCATGCACAGTGCGTCTCATACGCATGCACAGTGCGTCTCATACGCATGCACAGTGCGACTCAGACGCATACATAGTGCGACTCATACGCATACATAGTGCGACTCATACGCATGCTCTGTGTGTCTCATACACATACACAGTGCGACTCATACACATACATAGTGCGACTCATACCCATGCACAGTGCGACTCATACACATGCACAGTGCCACATACACATACATAGTGCGACTCATACCCATGCACAGTTTGACTCATAGCCATGCACAGTGCGACTCTTACACATGCACAGTGCGACTCATACACATGCTCTGTGCGTCTCATACACATGCACAGTGCAACTCATACACATACAAAGTACGACTCATACGCATGCTCTGTGCGTCTCATACCCATGCACAGTGTGACTCATACACATGCACAGTATGATTCACACCCATGCTCAGTGCGACTCATACACATGCACAGTGCGACTCATACACATGCTCTGTGCGTCTCATACATATGCACAGTGCGACTCATACGCACGCTCTGTGCATCTCATACGCACGCACAGTGCGACTCATACGCACGCACAGTGCGACTCATACGCACGCACAGTGCGACTCATACGCATGCTCTGTGCTACTCATACGCATGCACAGTGTGACTCATACGCATGCTCTGTGCGTCTCATACCCATGCACAGTGCGTCTCATACGCATGCACAGTGCGTCTCATACGCATGCACAGTGCGACTCATACGCATGCACAGTGCGACTCATACACATACATAGTGCGACTCATACGCATACATAGTGCGACTCATATGCATGCTCTGTGTGTTTCATACCCATACACAGTGCGACTCATACACATACATAGTGCGACTCATACGCATGCTCTGTTCGTCTCAAACACATGCACAGTGCGACTCATACACATGCACAGTGCGACTCATACACATGCACAGTGCGACTCATACACTTGCACAGTGCGATTCATACCCATGCACAGTGCGACTCATACCCATGCACAGTGCGACTCATACCCATGCACAGTGCGACTCATACACATGCACAGTGCGACATACACATGCACAGTGCGACCCATGCGCATGCTCAGTGCGACTCATACGCATGCACAGTGCGACTCATACGCATGCTCAGTGCGACTCATACGCATGCACAGTGCGACTCATGCGCATGCTCAGTGCGACTCATACGCATGCACAGTGCGACTCATACCCATGCACAGTGCGACTCATGCCCATGCACAGTGCGACTCATACCCATGCTCAGTGCGACTCATACCCATACACAGTGTGACTCATACACATGGTGAGTGCGACTCATAAACATGCTCTGTGTGTTTCATACCCATGCACAGTGCGACTCATACACATGCACAGTGCGACTCATACACATGCACAGTGCGACTTATACACTTGCATAGTGCGACTCATACACATGCTCTGTGCATCTGATACACATGCACAGTACGACTCATACCCATGCACAGTGCGACTCATACACATGCACAGTGCGACTCATACACATGCATAGTGCGACTCATACGCATGCTCTGTGCGTCTCATACCCATGCACAGTGCGTCTCATACGCATGCACAGTGCATCTCATACGCATGCACAGTGCGACTCAGACGCATACATAGTGCGACTCATACGCATACATAGTGCGACTCATACGCATGCTCTGTGTGTCTCATACACATACACAGTGCGACTCATACACATACATAGTGCGACTCATACCCATGCACAGTGCGACTCATACACATGCACAGTGCCACATACACATACATAGTGCGACTCATACCCATGCACAGTTTGACTCATAGCCATGCACAGTGCGACTCTTACACATGCACAGTGCGACTCATACACATGCTCTGTGCGTCTCATACACATGCACAGTGCAACTCATACACATACAAAGTACGACTCATACGCATGCTCTGTGCGTCTCATACCCATGCACAGTGTGACTCATACACATGCACAGTATGATTCACACCCATGCTCAGTGCGACTCATACACATGCACAGTGCGACTCATACACATGCTCTGTGCGTCTCATACATATGCACAGTGCGACTCATACGCACGCTCTGTGCATCTCATACGCACGCACAGTGCGACTCATACGCACGCACAGTGCGACTCATACGCACGCACAGTGCGACTCATACGCATGCTCTGTGCTACTCATACGCATGCACAGTGCGACTCATACGCATGCTCTGTGCGTCTCATACCCATGCACAGTGCGTCTCATATGCATGCACAGTGCGACTCATACGCATGCACAGTGCGACTCATACGCATGCAAAGTGCGACTCATACGCATGCAAAGTGCGACTCATGCGCATGCACAGTGCGACTCATACGCATGCAGTGTGACTCATACCCATGCTCTGTGCGTCTCATACACATGCATAGTACGACACATACGCATGCTCTGTGCGTCTCATACCCATGCACAGTGTGACTCATACACATGCACAGTATGACTCACACCCATGCTCAGTGTGACTCATACACATGCACAGTGCGACTCATACACATGCTCTGTGCGTCTCATACATATGCACAGTGCGACTCATACACATGCTCAGTGTGACTCATACACATGGACAGTGCGACTCATACACATGCTCTGTGTGTCTCATACACATGCACAGTGCGACTCATACCCATGCACAGTGCGACTCATACACATGCATAGATGCATAGTGCAACTCATACGCATGCTCTGTGCGTCTCATACCCATGCACAGTGCGTCTCATACGCATGCACAGTGAGACTCATACGCATGCACAGTGTGACTCATACGCATACATAGTGCGACTCATACCCATACATAGTGCGACTCATACGCATGCTCTGTGTGTCTCATACACATACACAGTGCGACTCATACACATACATAGTGCGACACATACGCATGTTCTGTTCGTCTCAAACACATGCACAGTGCGACTCATACACATGCACAGTGCGACTCATACACATGCACAGTGCGACTCATACACATGCACAGTGCGACTCATACACATGCACAGTGCGACTCATACCCATGCACAGTACGACTCATACACATGCAAAGTGCGACTCATACACATGCACAGTGCCACATACACATACATAGTGCGACTCATACCCATGCACAGTTTGACTCATAGCCATGCACAGTGCGACTCTTACACATGCACAGTGCGACTCATACACATGCTCTGTGCATCTCATACACATGCACAGTGCAACTCATACACATACATAGTACCACTCATACGCATGCTCTGTGCGTCTCATACCCATGCACAGTGTGACTCATACACATGCACAGTATGACTCACACCCATGCTCAGTGCGACTCATACACATGCACAGTGCGACTCATACACATGCTCTGTGCGTCTCATACATATGCACAGTGCGACTCATACGCATGCTCTGTGCATCTCATACGCACGCACAGTGCGACTCATACGCACGCACAGTGCGACTCATACGCACGCACAGTGCGACTCATACGCATGCACAGTGCGACTCATACGCATGCTCTGTGCATCTCATACCCATGCACAGTGCGTCTCATACGCATGCACAGTGCAACTCATACGCATACATAGTGCGACACATACGCATACATAGTGCGACTCATATGCATGCTCTGTGTGTCTCATACCCATACACAGTGCGACTCATACACATACATAGTACGACTCATACGCATGCTCTGTTCGTCTCAAACACATACACAGTGCGACTCATACACATGCACAGTGCGACTCATACACATGCACAGTGCGACTCATACCCATGCACAGTGCGACTCATACCCATGCTCTGTACGTCTCATACACATGCATAGTACGACTCATACGCATGCTCTGTGCGTCTCATACCCATGCACAGTGTGACTCATACACATGCACAGTATGACTCACACCCATGCTCAGTGTGACTCATACACATGCACAGTGTGACTCATACACATGCTCTGTGCGTCTCATACATATGCACAGTGCGACTCATACACATGCTCAGTGTGACTCATACACATGGACAGTGCGACTCATACACATGCTCTGTGTGTCTCATACCCATGCATAGTGCGACTCATACCCATGCACAGTGCGACTCATACACATGCACAGTGCGACTCATACCCATGCACAGTGCGACTCATACACATGCACAGTGCGACTCATACACATGCACAGTGCGACTCATACACATGCACAGTGTGAGTCATACACATGCTCTGTGCATCTCATACACATGCACAGTGCGACTCATACACATGCACAGTGCGACTCATACACATGCACAGTGTGACTCATACACATGCTCTGTGCGTCTCATACACATGCTCTGTGCGTCTCATACACATGCACAGTGCAACTCATACACATGCACAGTGCGACTCCTACACATGCTCAGTGTGACTCATACCCATGCACTCATACACATGCACAGTGCGACTCATACACATACATAGTGCGACTCATACACATGCTCAGTGCGACTCATACCCATGCACAGAGCGACTCATACACATACATAGTGCGACTCATACACATGCTCAGTGCGACTCATACACATGCTCAGTGCGACTCATACCCATGCACAGTGCGGCTCATACACATGCTCTGTGCATCTCATACACATGCACAGTGCGACTCATACGCATACATAGTGCGACTCATACGCATGCTCTGTGTGTCTCATACACATACACAGTGCGACTCATACACATACATAGTGCGACTCATACGCATGCTCTGTGCATCTCATACGCATGCACAGTGCGACTCATACGCATGCACAGTGCGACTCATACGCATGCACAGTGCGACTCATACGCATGCACAGTGCGACTCATACGCATGCACAGTGCGTCTCATACGCATGCACAGTGCGACTCATACGCATGCACAGTGTGACTCATACGCATGCACAGTGCGACTCATACGCATGCACAGTGCGACTCATACGCATGCACAGTGCGACTCATACGCATGCTCAGTGCGACTCATACGCATGCACTGTGCGACTCATACGCATGCACAGTGCGACTCATACGCATGCACAGTGCGACTCATACGCATGCTCTGTGCGTCTCATACGCATGCACAGTGCGACTCATACGCATGCACAGTGCGACTCATACGCATGCACAGTGCATCTCATAGGCATGCACAGTGCGACTCATACGCATGCACAGTGCGACTCATACGCATGCTCAGTGCGACTCATACGCATGCACAGTGCGACTCATGCGCATGCTCAGTGCGACTCATACGCATGCACAGTGCGACTCATACCCATGCACAGTGCGACTCATGCCCATGCACAGTGCGACTCATACCCATGCTCAGTGCGACTCATACCCATGCATAGTGCGACTCATACACATACACAGTGTGACTCATACACATGGTGACTGCGACTCATAAACATGCTCTGTGTGTTTCATACCCATGCACAGTGCGACTCATACACATGCACAGTGCGACTCATACACATGCACAGTGCGACTTATACACTTGCATAGTGCGACTCATACACATGCTCTGTGCATCTGATACACATGCACAGTACGACTCATACCCATGCACAGTGCGACTCAAACACATGCACAGTGCGACTCATACACATGCACAGTGCGACTCATACACATGCATAGTGCGACTCATATGCATGCTCTGTGCGTCTCATACCCATGCACAGTGCGTCTCATACGCATGCACAGTGCGTCTCATACGCATGCACAGTGCGACTCAGACGCATACATAGTGCGACTCATACGCATACATAGTGCGACTCATACGCATGCTCTGTGTGTCTCATACACATACACAGTGCGACTCATACACATACATAGTGCGACTCATACCCATGCACAGTGCGACTCATACACATGCACAGTGCCACATACACATACATAGTGCGACTCATACCCATGCACAGTTTGACTCATAGCCATGCACAGTGCGACTCTTACACATGCACAGTGCGACTCATACACATGCTCTGTGCGTCTCATACACATGCACAGTGCAACTCATACACATACAAAGTACGACTCATACGCATGCTCTGTGCGTCTCATACCCATGCACAGTGTGACTCATACACATGCACAGTATGATTCACACCCATGCTCAGTGCGACTCATACACATGCACAGTGCGACTCATACACATGCTCTGTGCGTCTCATACATATGCACAGTGCGACTCATACGCACGCTCTGTGCATCTCATACGCACGCACAGTGCGACTCATACGCACGCACAGTGCGACTCATACGCACGCACAGTGCGACTCATACGCATGCTCTGTGCTACTCATACGCATGCACAGTGTGACTCATACGCATGCTCTGTGCGTCTCATACCCATGCACAGTGCGTCTCATACGCATGCACAGTGCGTCTCATACGCATGCACAGTGCGACTCATACGCATGCACAGTGCGACTCATACACATACATAGTGCGACTCATACGCATACATAGTGCGACTCATATGCATGCTCTGTGTGTTTCATACCCATACACAGTGCGACTCATACACATACATAGTGCGACTCATACGCATGCTCTGTTCGTCTCAAACACATGCACAGTGCGACTCATACACATGCACAGTGCGACTCATACACATGCACAGTGCGACTCATACACTTGCACAGTGCGATTCATACCCATGCACAGTGCGACTCATACCCATGCACAGTGCGACTCATACCCATGCACAGTGCGACTCATACACATGCACAGTGCGACATACACATGCACAGTGCGACCCATGCGCATGCTCAGTGCGACTCATACGCATGCACAGTGCGACTCATACGCATGCTCAGTGCGACTCATACGCATGCACAGTGCGACTCATGCGCATGCTCAGTGCGACTCATACGCATGCACAGTGCGACTCATACCCATGCACAGTGCGACTCATGCCCATGCACAGTGCGACTCATACCCATGCTCAGTGCGACTCATACCCATACACAGTGTGACTCATACACATGGTGAGTGCGACTCATAAACATGCTCTGTGTGTTTCATACCCATGCACAGTGCGACTCATACACATGCACAGTGCGACTCATACACATGCACAGTGCGACTTATACACTTGCATAGTGCGACTCATACACATGCTCTGTGCATCTGATACACATGCACAGTACGACTCATACCCATGCACAGTGCGACTCATACACATGCACAGTGCGACTCATACACATGCATAGTGCGACTCATACGCATGCTCTGTGCGTCTCATACCCATGCACAGTGCGTCTCATACGCATGCACAGTGCATCTCATACGCATGCACAGTGCGACTCAGACGCATACATAGTGCGACTCATACGCATACATAGTGCGACTCATACGCATGCTCTGTGTGTCTCATACACATACACAGTGCGACTCATACACATACATAGTGCGACTCATACCCATGCACAGTGCGACTCATACACATGCACAGTGCCACATACACATACATAGTGCGACTCATACCCATGCACAGTTTGACTCATAGCCATGCACAGTGCGACTCATACACATGCACAGTGCGACTCATACACATGCTCTGTGCGTCTCATACACATGCACAGTGCAACTCATACACATACAAAGTACGACTCATACGCATGCTCTGTGCGTCTCATACCCATGCACAGTGTGACTCATACACATGCACAGTATGATTCACACCCATGCTCAGTGCGACTCATACACATGCACAGTGCGACTCATACACATGCTCTGTGCGTCTCATACATATGCACAGTGCGACTCATACGCACGCTCTGTGCATCTCATACGCACGCACAGTGCGACTCATACGCACGCACAGTGCGACTCATACGCACGCACAGTGCGACTCATACGCATGCTCTGTGCTACTCATACGCATGCACAGTGCGACTCATACGCATGCTCTGTGCGTCTCATACCCATGCACAGTGCGTCTCATACGCATGCACAGTGCGACTCATACGCATGCACAGTGCGACTCATACGCATGCAAAGTGCGACTCATACGCATGCAAAGTGCGACTCATGCGCATGCACATTGCGACTCATACGCATGCAGTGTGACTCATACCCATGCTCTGTGCGTCTCATACACATGCATAGTACGACACATACGCATGCTCTGTGCGTCTCATACCCATGCACAGTGTGACTCATACACATGCACAGTATGACTCACACCCATGCTCAGTGTGACTCATACACATGCACAGTGCGACTCATACACATGCTCTGTGCGTCTCATACATATGCACAGTGCGACTCATACACATGCTCAGTGTGACTCATACACATGGACAGTGCGACTCATACACATGCTCTGTGTGTCTCATACACATGCACAGTGCGACTCATACCCATGCACAGTGCGACTCATACCCATGCACAGTGCGACTCATACCCATGCACAGTGCGACTCATACACATGCACAGTGCGACTCATACACATGCACAGTGCGACTCATACACATGCACAGTGTGAGTCATACACATGCTCTGTGCATCTCATACACATGCACAGTGCGACTCATACACATGCACAGTGCGACTCATACACATGCACAGTGCGACTCATACACATGCACAGTGTGACTCATACACATGCTCTGTGCATCTCATACACATGCACAGTGCAACTCATACACATGCACAGTGCGACTCCTACACATGCTCAGTGTGACTCATACCCATGCACTCATACACATGCACAGTGCGACTCATACACATACATAGTGCGACTCATACACATGCTCAGTGCGACTCATACCCATGCACAGAGCGACTCATACACATACATAGTGCGACTCATACACATGCTCAGTGCGACTCATACACATGCTCAGTGCGACTCATACCCATGCACAGTGCGGCTCATACACATGCTCTGTGCGTCTCATACACATGCACAGTGCGACTCATACGCATACATAGTGCGACTCATACGCATGCTCTGTGTGTCTCATACACATACACAGTGCGACTCATACACATACATAGTGCGACTCATACGCATGCTCTGTGCATCTCATACGCATGCACAGTGCGACTCATACGCATGCACAGTGCGACTCATACGCATGCTCAGTGCGACTCATACGCATGCACAGTGCGACTCATACGCATGCACAGTGCGACTCATACGCATGCTCTGTGCGTCTCATACGCATGCACAGTGCGACTCATACGCATGCACAGTGCGACTCATAGGCATGCACAGTGCGACTCATACGCATGCACAGTGCGACTCATACGCATGCACAGTGCGACTCATACGCATGCTCAGTGCGACTCATACGCATGCACTGTGCGACTCATACGCATGCACAGTGCGACTCATACGCATGCACAGTGCGACTCATACGCATGCACAGTGCGTCTCATACGCATGCCCAGTGAGACTCATAGGCATGCACAGTGCGACTCATACGCATGCACAGTGCGACTCATACGCATGCTCAGTGCGACTCATACGCATGCACAGTGCGACTCATACGCATGCTCAGTGCGACTCATACGCATGCACAGTGCGACTCATACGCATGCACAGTGCGACTCATACCCATGCACAGTGCGACTCATACCCATGCACAGTGCGACTCATGCCCATGCACAGTGCGACTCATACCCATGCTCAGTGCGACTCATACCCATGCATAGTGCGACTCATACACATACACAGTGTGACTCATACACATGGTGAGTGCGACTCATAAACATGCTCTGTGTGTTTCATACCCATGCACAGTGCGACTCATACACATGCACAGTGCGACTCATACACATGCACAGTGCGACTTATACACTTGCATAGTGCGACTCATACACATGCTCTGTGCATCTGATACACATGCACAGTACGACTCATACCCATGCACAGTGCGACTCAAACACATGCACAGTGCGACTCATACACATGCACAGTGCGACTCATACACATGCATAGTGCGACTCATACGCATGCTCTGTGCGTCTCATACCCATGCACAGTGCGTCTCATACGCATGCACAGTGCGTCTCATACGCATGCACAGTGCGACTCATACCCATGCACAGTGCGGCTCATACACATGCACAGTGCGACTCATACTCATGCACAGTGCGACTCATACACATGCACAGTGTGACTCATACACATGCTCTGTGCGTCTCATACACATGCACAGTGCAACTCATACACATGCACAGTGCGACTCCTACACATGCTCAGTGTGACTCATACCCATGCACTCATACACATACACAGTGCGACTCATACACATACATAGTGCGACTCATACACATGCTCAGTGCGACTCATACCCATGCACAGAGCGACTCATACACATACATAGTGCGACTCATACACATGCTCAGTGCGACTCATACACATGCTCAGTGCGACTCATACCCATGCACAGTGCGGCTCATACACATGCTCTGTGCGTCTCATACACATGCACAGTGCGACTCATACGCATACATAGTGCGACTCATACGCATGCTCTGTGTGTCTCATACACATACACAGTGCGACTCATACACATACATAGTGCGACTCATACGCATGCTCTGTGCATCTCATACGCATGCACAGTGCGACTCATACGCATGCACAGTGCGACTCATACGCATGCTCAGTGCAACTCATACGCATGCACAGTGCGACTCATACGCATGCACAGTGCGACTCATACGCATGCTCTGTGCGTCTCATACGCATGCACAGTGCGACTCATACGCATGCACAGTGCGACTCATACGCATGCACAGTGCGACTCATACGCATGCACAGTGCGACTCATACGCATGCACAGTGCGACTCATACGCATGCTCAGTGCGACTCATACGCATGCACTGTGCGACTCATACGCATGCACAGTGCGACTCATACGCATGCACAGTGCGACTCATACGCATGCTCTGTGCGTCTCATACGCATGCACAGTGCGACTCATACGCATGCACAGTGCGACTCATACGCATGCACAGTGCATCTCATAGGCATGCACAGTGCGACTCATACGCATGCACAGTGCGACTCATACGCATGCTCAGTGCGACTCATACGCATGCACAGTGCGACTCATGCGCATGCTCAGTGCGACTCATACGCATGCACAGTGCGACTCATACCCATGCACAGTGCGACTCATGCCCATGCACAGTGCGACTCATACCCATGCTCAGTGCGACTCATACCCATGCATAGTGCGACTCATACACATACACAGTGTGACTCATACACATGGTGAGTGCGACTCATAAACATGCTCTGTGTGTTTCATACCCATGCACAGTGCGACTCATACACATGCACAGTGCGACTCATACACATGCACAGTGCGACTTATACACTTGCATAGTGCGACTCATACACATGCTCTGTGCATCTGATACACATGCACAGTACGACTCATACCCATGCACAGTGCGACTCAAACACATGCACAGTGCGACTCATACACATGCACAGTGCGACTCATACACATGCATAGTGCGACTCATACGCATGCTCTGTGCGTCTCATACCCATGCACAGTGCGTCTCATACGCATGCACAGTGCGTCTCATACGCATGCACAGTGCGACTCAGACGCATACATAGTGCGACTCATACGCATACATAGTGCGACTCATACGCATGCTCTGTGTGTCTCATACACATACACAGTGCGACTCATACACATACATAGTGCGACTCATACCCATGCACAGTGCGACTTATACACATGCACAGTGCCACATACACATACATAGTGCGACTCATACCCATGCACAGTTTGACTCATAGCCATGCACAGTGCGACTCTTACACATGCACAGTGCGACTCATACACATGCTCTGTGCGTCTCATACACATGCACAGTGCAACTCATACACATACAAAGTACGACTCATACGCATGCTCTGTGCGTCTCATACCCATGCACAGTGTGACTCATACACATGCACAGTATGATTCACACCCATGCTCAGTGCGACTCATACACATGCACAGTGCGACTCATACACATGCTCTGTGCGTCTCATACATATGCACAGTGCGACTCATACGCACGCTCTGTGCATCTCATACGCACACACAGTGCGACTCATACGCACGCACAGTGCGACTCATACGCACGCACAGTGCGACTCATACGCATGCTCTGTGCTACTCATACGCATGCACAGTGTGACTCATACGCATGCTCTGTGCGTCTCATACCCATGCACAGTGCGACTCATACGCATGCACAGTGCGACTCATACACATACATAGTGCGACTCATACGCATACATAGTGCGACTCATATGCATGCTCTGTGTGTTTCATACCCATACACAGTGCGACTCATACACATACATAGTGCGACTCATACGCATGCTCTGTTCGTCTCAAACACATGCACAGTGCGACTCATACACATGCACAGTGCGACTCATACACATGCACAGTGCGACTCATACACTTGCACAGTGCGACTCATACCCATGCACAGTGCGACTCATACCCATGCACAGTGCGACTCATACCCATGCACAGTGCGACTCATACACATGCACAGTGCGACATACACATGCACAGTGCGACTCATGCGCATGCTCAGTGCGACTCATACGCATGCACAGTGCGACTCATACGCATGCACAGTGCGACTCATACGCATGCTCAGTGCGACTCATACGCATGCACAGTGCGACTCATGCGCATGCTCAGTGCGACTCATACGCATGCACAGTGCGACTCATACCCATGCACAGTGCGACTCATGCCCATGCACAGTGCGACTCATACCCATGCTCAGTGCGACTCATACCCATACACAGTGTGACTCATACACATGGTGAGTGCGACTCATAAACATGCTCTGTGTGTTTCATACCCATGCACAGTGCGACTCATACACATGCACAGTGCGACTCATACACATGCACAGTGCGACTTATACACTTGCATAGTGCGACTCATACACATGCTCTGTGCATCTGATACACATGCACAGTACGACTCATACCCATGCACAGTGCGACTCATACACATGCACAGTGCGACTCATACACATGCATAGTGCGACTCATACGCATGCTCTGTGCGTCTCATACCCATGCACAGTGCGTCTCATACGCATGCACAGTGCGTCTCATACGCATGCACAGTGCGACTCAGACGCATACATAGTGCGACTCATACGCATACATAGTGCGACTCATACGCATGCTCTGTGTGTCTCATACACATACACAGTGCGACTCATACACATACATAGTGCGACTCATACCCATGCACAGTGCGACTCATACACATGCACAGTGCCACATACACATACATAGTGCGACTCATACCCATGCACAGTTTGACTCATAGCCATGCACAGTGCGACTCTTACACATGCACAGTGCGACTCATACACATGCTCTGTGCGTCTCATACACATGCACAGTGCAACTCATACACATACAAAGTACGACTCATACGCATGCTCTGTGCGTCTCATACCCATGCACAGTGTGACTCATACACATGCACAGTATGATTCACACCCATGCTCAGTGCGACTCATACACATGCACAGTGCGACTCATACACATGCTCTGTGCGTCTCATACATATGCACAGTGTGACTCATACGCACGCTCTGTGCATCTCATACGCACGCACAGTGCGACTCATACGCACGCACAGTGCGACTCATACGCACGCACAGTGCGACTCATACGCATGCTCTGTGCTACTCATACGCATGCACAGTGCGACTCATACGCATGCTCTGTGCGTCTCATACCCATGCACAGTGCGTCTCATATGCATGCACAGTGCGACTCATACGCATACATAGTGCGACTCATACGCATACATAGTGCGACTCATATGCATGCTCTGTGTGTTTCATACCCATACACAGTGCGACTCATACACATACATAGTGCGACTCATACGCATGCTCTGTTCATCTCAAACACATGCACAGTGCGACTCATACACATGCACAGTGAGACTCATACACATGCACAGTGCGACTCATACACTTGCACAGTGCGACTCATACCCATGCACAGTGCGACTCATACCCATGCACAGTGCGACTCATACCCATGCACAGTGCGACTCATACACATGCACAGTGCGACATACACATGCACAGTGCGACTCATGCGCATGCTCAGTGCGACTCATACGCATACATAGTGCGACTCATATGCATGCTCTGTGTGTCTCATACCCATACACAGTGCGACTCATACACATACATAGTGCGACTCATATGCATGCTCTGTTCGTCTCAAACACATGCACAGTGCGACTCATACCCAAGCACAGTGCGACTCATACCCATGCTAAGTGCGACTCATGCCCATGCACAGTGCGACTCATACCCATGCTCAGTGCGACTCATACCCATGCACCATGCACAGTGCGACTCATACCCATGCACAGTGCGACTCATACCCATGCACAGTGCGACTCATACACATGCTCAGTACGACTCATACACATGCTCAGTACGACTCGTACACATGCACAGTACGACTCGTACCCATGCACAGTGCGACTCGTACCCATGCACAGTGCGACTCGTACACATGCTCTGTGCGACTCATACACATGCACGGTGCGACTCATACACATGCTCGGTGCGACTCATACACATGCACAGTGCAACCCATACACATGCTCTGTGCGTCTCATACACATGCACAGTGCGACTCATACACATGCACAGTGCGACTCATACACTTGCATAGTGCGACTCATACACATGCTCTGTGCATCTCATACACATGCACAGTACGACTCATACCCATGCACAGTGCGACTCATACACATGCACAGTGCGACTCATACACATGCATAGTGCGACTCATACGCATGCTCTGTGCGTCTCATACCCATGCACAGTGCGTCTCATACGCATGCACAGTGTGACTCATACGCATGCACAGTGCGACTCATACGCATACATAGTGCGACTCATACGCATACATAGTGCGACTCATACGCATGCTCTGTGCGTCTCATACACATGCACAGTGCGACTCATACACATGCACAGTGCGACTCATACACTTGCATAGTGCGACTCATACACATGCTCTGTGCATCTCATACACATGCACAGTACGACTCATACCCATGCACAGTGCGACTCATACACATGCACAGTGCGACTCATACACATGCATAGTGCGACTCATACGCATGCTCTGTGCGTCTCATACCCATGCACAGTGCGTCTCATACGCATGCACAGTGCGACTCATACGCATGCACAGTGCGACTCATACGCATACATAGTGCGACTCATACGCATACATAGTGCGACTCATACGCATGCTCTGTGTGTCTCATACACATACACAGTGCGACTCATACACATACATAGTGCGACTCTTACGCATGCTCTGTTCGTCTCAAACACATGCACAGTGCGACTCATACACATGCACAGTGCGACTCATACACATACACAGTGCGACTCATACATATGCACAGTGCGACTCATACACATGCACAGTGCGACTCATACCCATGCACAGTGCGACTCATACGCATGCAAAGTGCGACTCATACACATGCACAGTGCCACATTCACATACATAGTGTGACTCATACCCATGCACAGTTTGACTCATAGCCATGCACAGTGCGACTCTTACACATGCACAGTGCAACTCATACACATGCTCTGTGCGTCTCATACACATGCACAGTGCAACTCATACACATACATAGTACGACTCATACGCATGCTCTGTGCGTCTCATACCCATGCACAGTGTGACTCATACACATGCACAGTATGACTCACACCCATGCTCAGTGCGACTCATACACATGCACAGTGCGACTCATACACATGCTCTGTGCGTCTCATACATATGCACAGTGCGACTCATACGCATGCTCTGTGCATCTCATACGCACGCACAGTGCGACTCATACGCACGCACAGTGTGACTCATACGCATGCACAGCGCGACTCATACGCATACATAGTGCGACTCATACGCATGCTCTGTTCGTCTCAAACACATGCACAGTGCGACTCATACACATGCACAGTGCGACTCATACACATACACAGTGTGACTCATACACATGCACAGTGCGACATACACATACATAGTGCGACTCATACACCTGCTCAGTGCGACTCATACCCATGCACAGTGCGACTCATACACATGCACAGTGCGACTCATACGCATGCACAGTGCGACTCATACGCATGCACAGTGTGACTCATACGCATGCAAAGTGCGACTCATACGCATGCACAGTGCGACTCATACGCATGCACAGTGCGACTCATACGCATGCAGTGTGACTCATACCCATGCTCTGTGCGTCTCATACACATACATAGTACTACTCATACGCATGCTCTGTGCGTCTCATACCCATGCACAGTGTGACTCATACACATGCACAGTATGACTCACACCCATGCTCAGTGTGACTCATACACATGCACAGTGCGACTCATACACATGCTCTGTGCGTCTCATACATATGCACAGTGCGACTCATACACATGCTCAGTGTGACTAATACACATGGACAGTGCGACTCATACACATGCTCTGTGCGTCTCATACGCATGCTCTGTGTGTCTCATACCCATGCACAGTGCAACTCATACCCATGCACAGTGCGACTCATACCCATGCACAGTGCGACTCATACCCATGCATAGTGCGACTCATACACATACACAGTGTGACTCATACACATGGTGAGTGCGACTCATAAACATGCTCTGTGTGTTTCATACCCATGCACAGTGCGACTCATACACATGCACAGTGCGACTCATACACATGCACAGTGCGACTTATACACTTGCATAGTGCGACTCATACACATGCTCTGTGCATCTCATACACATGCACAGTACGACTCATACCCATGCACAGTGCGACTCATACACATGCACAGTGCGACTCATACACATGCATAGTGCGACTCATACGCATGCTCTGTGCGTCTCATACCCATGCACAGTGCGTCTCATACGCATGCACAGTGCGTCTCATACGCATGCACAGTGCGACTCAGACGCATACATAGTGCGACTCATACGCATACATAGTGTGACTCATACGCATGCTCTGTGTGTCTCATACACATACACAGTGTGACTCATACACATACATAGTGCGACTCATACCCATGCACAGTGCGACTCATACACATGCACAGTGCCACATACACATACATAGTGCGACTCATACCCATGCACAGTTTGACTCAAAGCCATGCACAGTGCGACTCTTACACATGCACAGTGCGACTCATACACATGCTCTGTGCGTCTCATACACATGCACAGTGCAACTCATACACATACAAAGTACGACTCATACGCATGCTCTGTGCGTCTCATACCCATGCACAGTGTGACTCATACACATGCACAGTATGATTCACACCCATGCTCAGTGCGACTCATACACATGCACAGTGCGACTCATACACATGCTCTGTGCGTCTCATACATATGCACAGTGCGACTCATACGCACGCTCTGTGCGTCTCATACCCATGCACAGTGCGTCTCATACGCATGCACAGTGCGACTCATAAGCATGCACAGTGCGACTCATACGCATGCATAGTGCGACTCATACGCATACATAGTGCGACTCATATGCATGCTCTGTGTGTCTCATACCCATACACAGTGCGACTCATACACATACATAGTGCGAATCATATGCATGCTCTGTTCGTCTCAAACACATGCACAGTGCGACTCATACACATGCACAGTGCGACTCATACACATGCACAGTGCGACTCATACACTTGCAGAGTGCGACTCATACACATGCACAGTGCGACTCATACCATGCACAGTGCGACTCATACCCATGCACAGTGCGACTCATACACATGCACAGTGCGACATACACATGCACAGTGCGACTCATGCGCATGCTCAGTGCGACTCATACGCATACATAGTGCGACTCATATGCATGCTCTGTGTGTCTCATACCCATACACAGTGCGACTCATACACATACATAGTGCGACTCATACGCATGCTCTGTTCGTCTCAAACGCATGCACAGTGCGACTCATACACATGCACAGTGCGACTCATACACATGCACAGTGCGACTCATACCCATGCACAGTGCGACTCATACCCATGCACAGTGCGACTCATACCCATGCACAGTGCGACTCATACGCATGCTCAGTGCGACTCATAAGCATGCACAGTGCGACTCATGCGCATGCTCAGTGCGACTCATACGCATGCACAGTGCGACTCATACCCATGCACAGTGCGACTCATACCCATGCTAAGTGCGACTCATGCCCATGCACAGTGCGACTCATACCCATGCTCAGTGCGACTCATACCTATGCACCATGCACAGTGCGACTCATACCCATGCACAGTGCGACTCATACCCATGCACAGTGCGACTCATACACATGCTCAGTACGACTCATACACATGCTCAGTGCGACTCATACACATGCTCTGTACGACTTGTACACATGCACAGTACGACTCGTACCCATGCACAGTGCGACTCGTACCCATGCACAGTGCGACTCGTACACATGCTCTGTGCGACTCGTACACATGCACGGTGCGACTCATACACATGCTCGGTGCGACTCATACACATGCACAGTGCAACCCATACACATGCTCTGTGCGTCTCATACACATGCACAGTGCGACTCATACACATGCACAGTGCGACTCATACACTTGCATAGTGCGACTCATACACATGCTCTGTGCATCTCATACACATGCACAGTACGACTCATACCCATGCACAGTGCGACTCATACACATGCACAGTGCGACTCATACACATGCATAGTGCGACTCATACGCATGCTCTGTGCGTCTCATACCCATGCACAGTGCGTCTCATACACATGCACAGTGCGACTCATACGCATGCACAGTTCGACTCATACGCATACATAGTGCAACTCATACGCATACATAGTGCGACTCATACGCATGCTCTGTGTGTCTCATACGCATACACAGTGCGACTCATACACATACATAGTGCGACTCTTATGCATGCTCTGTTCGTCTCAAACACATGCACAGTGCGACTCATACACATGCACAGTGCGACTCATACACATACACAGTGCGACTCATACATATGCACAGTGCGACTCATACACATGCACAGTGCGACTCATACCCATGCACAGTGCGACTCATACACATGCACAGTGCGACTCATACACATGCACAGTGCCACATTCACATACATAGTGCGACTCATACCCATGCACAGTTTGACTCATAGCCATGCACAGTGCGACTCTTACACATGCACAGTGCGACTCATACACATGCTCTGTGCGTCTCATACACATGCACAGTGCAACTCATACACATACATAGTACGACTCATACGCATGCTCTGTGCGTCTCATACCCATGCACAGTGTGACTCATACACATGCACAGTATGACTCACACCCATGCTCAGTGCGACTCATACACATGCACAGTGCGACTCATACACATGCTCTGTGCGTCTCATACATATGCACAGTGCGACTCATACGCATGCTCTGTGCATCTCATACGCACGCACAGTGCGTCTCATACGCACGCAAAGTGTGACTCATACGCATGCACAGCGCGACTCATACGCATACATAGTGCGACTCATACGCATGCTCTGTTCGTCTCAAACACATGCACAGTGCGACTCATACACATGCACAGTGCGACTCATACACATACACAGTGTGACTCATACACATGCACAGTGCGACATACACATACATAGTGCGACTCATACACCTGCTCAGTGCGACTCATACACCTGCTCAGTGCGACTCATACCCATGCACAGTGCGACTCATACGCATGCACAGTGCGACTCATACGCATGCACAGTGCGACTCATACGCATACACAGTGCGACTCATACACATACATAGTGCGACTCTTATGCATGCTCTGTTCATCTCAAACACATGCACAGTGCGACTCATACACATGCACAGTGCGACTCATACACATACACAGTGCGACTCATACATATGCACAGTGCGACTCATACACATGCACAGTGCGACTCATACCCATGCACAGTGCGACTCATACACATGCACAGTGCGACTCATACACATGCACAGTGCCACATTCACATACATAGTGCGACTCATACCCATGCACAGTTTGACTCATAGCCATGCACAGTGCGACTCTTACACATGCACAGTGCGACTCATACACATGCTCTGTGCGTCTCATACACATGCACAGTGCAACTCATACACATACATAGTACGACTCATACGCATGCTCTGTGCGTCTCATACCCATGCACAGTGTGACTCATACACATGCACAGTATGACTCACACCCATGCTCAGTGCGACTCATACACATGCACAGTGCGACTCATACACATGCTCTGTGCGTCTCATACATATGCACAGTGCGACTCATACGCATGCTCTGTGCATCTCATACGCACGCACAGTGCGTCTCATACGCACGCAAAGTGTGACTCATACGCATGCACAGCGCGACTCATACGCATACATAGTGCGACTCATACGCATGCTCTGTTCGTCTCAAACACATGCACAGTGCGACTCATACACATGCACAGTGCGACTCATACACATACACAGTGTGACTCATACACATGCACAGTGCGACATACACATACATAGTGCGACTCATACACCTGCTCAGTGCGACTCATACACCTGCTCAGTGCGACTCATACCCATGCACAGTGCGACTCATACGCATGCACAGTGCGACTCATACGCATGCACAGTGCGACTCATACGCATGCAAAGTGCGACTCATACGCATGCACAGTGCGACTCATACGCATGCACAGTGCGACTCATACGCATGCTCTGTGCGACTCGTACACATGCACGGTGCGACTCATACACATGCTCGGTGCGACTCATACACATGCACAGTGCAACCCATACACATGCTCTGTGCGTCTCATACACATGCACAGTGCGACTCATACACATGCACAGTGCGACTCTTACGCATGCTCTGTTCGTCTCAAACACATGCACAGTGCGACTCATACACATGCACAGTGCGACTCATACACATACACAGTGCGACTCATACATATGCACAGTGCGACTCATACCCATGCACAGTGCGACTCATACCCCTGCACAGTGCGACTCATACACATGCACAGTGCGACTCATACACATGCACAGTGCCACATTCACATACATAGTGCGACTCATACCCATGCACAGTTTGACTCATAGCCATGCACAGTGCGACTCTTACACATGCACAGTGCGACTCATACACATGCTCTGTGCGTCTCATACACATGCACAGTGCAACTCATACACATACATAGTACGACTCATACGCATGCTCTGTGCGTCTCATACCCATGCACAGTGTGACTCATACACATGCACAGTATGACTCACACCCATGCTCAGTGCGACTCATACACATGCACAGTGCGACTCATACACATGCTCTGTGCGTCTCATACATATGCACAGTGCGACTCATACGTATGCTCTGTGCATCTCATATGCACGCACAGTGCGACTCATACGCACGCACAGTGTGACTCATACGCATGCACAGCGCGACTCATACGCATACATAGTGCGACTCATACGCATGCTCTGTTCGTCTCAAACACATGCACAGTGCGACTCATACACATGCACAGTGCGACTCATACACATACACAGTGTGACTCATACACATGCACAGTGCGACATACACATACATAGTGCGACTCATACACCTGCTCAGTGCGACTCATACCCATGCACAGTGCGACTCATACACATGCACAGTGCGACTCATACGCATGCACAGTGCGACTCATACGCATGCACAGTGCGACTCATACGCATGCAAAGTGCGACTCATACGCATGCACAGTGCGACTCATACGAATGCACAGTGCGACTCATACGCATGCAGTGTGACTCATACCCATGCTCTGTGCGTCTCATACACATAAATAGTACTACTCATACGCATGCTCTGTGCGTCTCATACCCATGCACAGTGTGACTCATACACATGCACAGTATGACTCACACCCATGCTCAGTGTGACTCATACACATGCACAGTGCGACTCATACACATGCTCTGTGCGTCTCATAGATATGCACAGTGCGACTCATACACATGCTCAGTGTGACTAATACACATGGACAGTACGACTCATACACATGCTCTGTGCGTCTCATACACATGCACAGTGCGACTCATACACATGCACAGTGCGACTCATACACTTGCATAGTGCGACTCATACACATGCTCTGTGCATCTCATACACATGCACAGTACGACTCATACCCATGCACAGTGCGACTCATACCCATGCACAGTGCGACTCATACCCATGCACACTGCGACTCATACACATGCACAGTGCGATTCATACACATGCACAGTGCGACTCATACACATGCACAGTGAGAGTCATACACATGCTCTGTGCGTCTCATACACATGCACAGTGCGACTCATACACATGCACAGTGCGACTCATACACATGCACAGTTCGACTCATACACATGCACAGTGTGACTCAAAAACATGCTCTGTGCGTCTCATACACATGCACAGTGCGACTCATACACATGCACAGTGCGACTCATACACATGCTCAGTGTGACTCATACCCATGCACTCATTCACATGCACAGTGCGACTCATACACATACATAGTGCGACTCATACACATGCTCAGTGCGACTCATACCCATGCACAGTGCGACTCATACGCATACATAGTGCGACTCATACACATGCTCAGTGCGACTCATACCCATGCACAGTGCGGCTCATACACATGCTCTGTGCGTCTCATACACATGCACAGTGCGACTCATACGCATACATAGTGCGACTTATACGCATGCTCTGTGTTTCTCATACACATACACAGTGCGACTCATACACATACATAGTGCGACTCGTACGCATGCTCTGTGCATCTCATACCCATGCACAGTGCGACTCATACACATGCACAGTGCGACTCATACACATCCACAGTGTGACTCATACACATGCTCAGTGCGACTCATACACATGCACAGTGCGACTCATACACATGCACAGTGCGACTCATACACATGCTCTGTGCGACTCGTACGCATGCACAGTGCGACTCGTACGCATGCACAGTGCGACTCATACGCATGCACAGTGCGACTCATACGCATGCTCAGTGCGGCTCATATGCATGCACTGTGCGACTCATACGCATGCACAGTGCGACTCATACGCATGCTCTGTGTGTCTCATACCCATACACAGTACGACTCATACACATGCAAAGTGCGACTCATACACATGCACAGTGCCACATACACATACACAGTGCGACTCATACGCATGCTCTGTGCATCTCATACGCACGCACAGTGCGACTCATACGCACGCACAGTGCGACTCATACGCACGCACAGTGTGACTCATACGCATGCACAGTGCGACTCATACGCATGCACAGTGCGACTCATACGCATGCTCTGTGCATCTCAAACACATGCACAGTGCGACTCATACACATGCACAGTGCGACTCATACACATACACAGTGCGACTCATACACATGCACAGTGCGACATACACATACATAGTGCGACTCATACACCTGCTCAGTGCGACTCATACCCATGCACAGTGCGACTCATACACATGCACAGTGCGACTCATACGCATGCACAGTGTGACTCATTCGCATGCAAAGTGCGACTCAAACGCATGCAAAGTGCGACTCATACGCATGCACAGTGCTACTCATATGCATGCAGTGTGACTCATACCCATGCTCTGTGCGTCTCATACACATACATAGTACGACTCATACGCATGCTCTGTGCGTCTCATACCCATGCACAGTGTGACTCATACACATGCACAGTATGACTCACACCCATGCTCAGTGTGACTCATACACATGCACAGTGCGACTCATACACATGCTCTGTGCGTCTCATACATATGCACAGTGCGACTCATACACATGCTCAGTGTGACTAATACACATGGACAGTGCGACTCATACACATGCTCTGTGCGTCTCATACACATGCACAGTGTGACTCATACACATGCACAGTGCGACTCATACACTTGCATAGTGCGACTCATACACATGCTCTGTGCATCTCATACACATGCACAGTACGACTTATACCCATGCACAGTGCGACTCATACCCATGCACAGTGCAACTCATACACATGCACAGTGCGACTCATACACATGCACAGTGCGACTCATACACATGCACAGTGTGAGTCATACACATGCTCTGTGCGTCTCTTACACATGTACAGTGCGACTCATACACATGCACAGTGCGACTCATACACATGCTCAGTGCGACTCATACACATGCACAGTGTGACTCATACACATGCTCTGTGCGTCTCATACACATGCACAGTGCGACTGATACACATGCACAGTGCGACTCATACACATGCTCAGTGTGACTCATACCCATGCACTCATACACATGTACAGTGCGTCTCATACACATACATAGTGCGACTCATACACATGCTCAGTGCGACTCATACCCATGCACAGTGCGACTCATACGCATACATAGTGCGACTCATACACATGCTCAGTGCGACTCATACCCATGCACAGTGCGGCTCATACACATGCTCTGTGCGTCTCATACACATGCACAGTGCGACTCATACGCATACATAGTGCGACTCATACGCATGCTCTGTGTGTCTCATACACATACACAGTGCGACTCATACACATACATAGTGCGACTCAAACGCATGCTCTGTGCATCTCATACCCATGCACAGTGCGACTCATACACATGCACAGTGCGACTCATACACATCCACAGTGCGACTCATGCACATGCTCAGTGCGACTCATACACATGCACAGTGCGACTCATACACATGCACAGTGCGACTCATACACATGCTCTGTGCGTCTCATACACATGCACAGTGCGACTCATACCCATGCTCAGTGCGACTCATACACATGCACAGTGCGACTCATTCACATGCACAGTGCGACTCATACATATGCACAGTGTGACTCATACGCATGCACAGTGCGAATCATACGCATGCACAGTGCGACTCATACGCATGCACAGTGCGACTCATACGCATGCACAGTGCGACTCATACGCATGCACAGTGCGACTCATACGCATGCACAGTGTGACTCATTCGCATGCAAAGTGCGACTCAAACGCATGCAAAGTGCGACTCATACGCATGCACAGTGCTACTCATATGCATGCAGTGTGACTCATACCCATGCTCTGTGCGTCTCATACACATACATAGTACGACTCATACGCATGCTCTGTGCGTCTCATACCCATGCACAGTGTGACTCATACACATGCACAGTATGACTCACACCCATGCTCAGTGTGACTCATACACATGCACAGTGCGACTCATACACATGCTCTGTGCGTCTCATACATATGCACAGTGCGACTCATACACATGCTCAGTGTGACTAATACACATGGACAGTGCGACTCATACACATGCTCTGTGCGTCTCATACACATGCACAGTGCGACTCATACACATGCACAGTGCGACTCATACACTTGCATAGTGCGACTCATACACATGCTCTGTGCATCTCATACACATGCACAGTACGACTCATACCCATGCACAGTGCGACTCATACCCATGCACAGTGCAACTCATACACATGCACAGTGTGAGTCATACACATGCTCTGTGCGTCTCTTACACATGTACAGTGCGACTCATACACATGCACAGTGCGACTCATACACATGCTCAGTGCGACTCATACACATGCACAGTGTGACTCATACACATGCTCTGTGCGTCTCATACACATGCACAGTGCGACTGATACACATGCACAGTGCGACTCATACACATGCTCAGTGTGACTCATACCCATGCACTCATACACATGTACAGTGCGTCTCATACACATACATAGTGCGACTCATACACATGCTCAGTGCGACTCATACCCATGCACAGTGCGACTCATACGCATACATAGTGCGACTCATACACATGCTCAGTGCAACTCATACCCATGCACAGTGCGGCTCATACACATGCTCTGTGCGTCTCATACACATGCACAGTGCGACTCATACGCATACATAGTGCGACTCATACGCATGCTCTGTGTGTCTCATACACATACACAGTGCGACTCATACACATACATAGTGCGACTCATACGCATGCTCTGTGCATCTCATACCCATGCACAGTGCGACTCATACACATGCACAGTGCGACTCATACACATCCACAGTGCGACTCATGCACATGCTCAGTGCGACTCATACACATGCACAGTGCGACTCATACACATGCACAGTGCGACTCATACACATGCTCTGTGCGTCTCATACACATGCACAGTGCGACTCATACCCATGCTCAGTGCGACTCATACACATGCACAGTGCGACTCATTCACATGCACAGTGCGACTCATACATATGCACAGTGTGACTCATACGCATGCACAGTGCGAATCATACGCATGCACAGTGCGACTCATACGCATGCACAGTGCGACTCATACGCATGCACAGTGCGACTCATACGCATGCACAGTGCGAATCATACGCATGCACAGTGCGAATCATACGCATGCACAGTGCGACTCAAACGCATGCAAAGTGCGACTCATACGCATGCACAGTGCTACTCATATGCATGCAGTGTGACTCATACCCATGCTCTGTGCGTCTCATACACATACATAGTACGACTCATACGCATGCTCTGTGCGTCTCATACCCATGCACAGTGTGACTCATACACATGCACAGTATGACTCACACCCATGCTCAGTGTGACTCATACACATGCACAGTGCGACTCATACACATGCTCTGTGCGTCTCATACATATGCACAGTGCGACTCATACACATGCTCAGTGTGACTAATACACATGGACAGTGCGACTCATACACATGCTCTGTGCGTCTCATACACATGCACAGTGCGACTCATACACATGCACAGTGCGACTCATACACTTGCATAGTGCGACTCATACACATGCTCTGTGCATCTCATACACATGCACAGTACGACTCATACCCATGCACAGTGCGACTCATACCCATGCACAGTGCAACTCATACACATGCACAGTGCGACTCATACGCATGCACAGTGCGACTCATACACATGCACAGTGTGAGTCATACACATGCTCTGTGCGTCTCTTACACATGTACAGTGCGACTCATACACATGCACAGTGCGACTCATACACATGCTCAGTGCGACTCATACACATGCACAGTGTGACTCATACACATGCTCTGTGCGTCTCATACACATGCACAGTGCGACTGATACACATGCACAGTGCGACTCATACACATGCTCAGTGTGACTCATACCCATGCACTCATACACATGTACAGTGCGTCTCATACACATACATAGTGCGACTCATACACATGCTCAGTGCGACTCATACCCATGCACAGTGCGACTCATACGCATACATAGTGCGACTCATACACATGCTCAGTGCGACTCATACCCATGCACAGTGCGGCTCATACACATGCTCTGTGCGTCTCATACACATGCACAGTGCGACTCATACGCATACATAGTGCGACTCATACGCATGCTCTGTGTGTCTCATACACATACACAGTGCGACTCATACACATACATAGTGCGACTCATACGCATGCTCTGTGCATCTCATACCCATGCACAGTGCGACTCATACACATGCACAGTGCGACTCATACACATCCACAGTGCGACTCATACACATGCTCAGTGCGACTCATGCACATGCACAGTGCGACTCATACACATGCACAGTGCGACTCATACACATGCTCTGTGCGTCTCATACACATGCACAGTGCGACTCATACCCATGCTCAGTGCGACTCATACACATGCACAGTGCGACTCATTCACATGCACAGTGCGACTCATACATATGCACAGTGTGACTCATACGCATGCACAGTGCGAATCATACGCATGCACAGTGCGACTCATACGCATGCACAGTGCGAATCATACGCATGCACAGTGCGACTCATACACATGCACAGTGCGACTCATACGCAAGCACAGTGCGACTCATACGCACACACAGATTACCGATAATCGCTCAAACTGCGGAAACACCGGCATTGCGTTCATCTCTGAATCAGGTCCTTGGGGGTCTATTCAAGTAGAAGTGAAAAACTCTATCAGTAAAATCAGTGCTTTTCACTGCTTCCTCCTATTCATAGAAGGGGCCACCATGGAGAAATCTGAGATTTCCCCAGCGGTGCCCCTGCTAAGTATACACTTCGCTTCCCCATACACTAGTATGGGGAGAGCGATTCATAGAAGCACAGAGAGCTCAGCTTTCTGTTTCGCATATAAAAATGTTTTCTCCATCTCAGGATGGTGTAATGAGTCTCCTGAGGGCAAGGAAGACCTCTGTGTCCCTGCCTTCTCCCTGCTTTCCCCACCCCCTTCACTGGCAGCAGCCAATCAGAGGATATGCCGGGTCACCTCCTTGTGACTGCCCGCTACTGCCCCAGTCCCCCCTCGCTCTGCACTACCCCTGCTGACCGTTACCCCAGTTCCCCCCCAGCTCCTTCCGCTGCAATGCTGACCCGGTATTTGCATATGCCAGGTCTTTTCTGTCCTTTACTGCCCGCTGCCCCAGTGCCCCCTTCCACTGTTCTGCTCCTATCCATTGCCACTGAAGTTACCCCTGTTCTGCTCCTATTCCCTGCCTCCGGTCTCCTCCTCTGTCCTGACTGCCCTCCCTACTTCTTCCCCCACCTCCCTCGCACAGCCCCACACGCAGAACTGAATTTAGAAGATGGCGGCCGGCGCATATGCAGAAGATGAGAGCCTTACCTAATGAAGAGGGCCACAGGAGAAGACAGCATCGCTGGAGCCATGGATATCGGTAAGCATCGCAGAACAGGTAGGTAATAAGTATACATGAATTGCTACTTAGACAAGCTATATATTGCATCAAAATGATAAGTAACAATTCAATTTCGCAAATATACATGAGCAGACACGTTGGACTCTTTTACTTCCCTGCTGGATTCTTCAATGACCAGGAGAGGGGTATTTTCCAGTTCCTTTTCCTGTACAAAGCTATGAATACATTTATTTATGGGACATTTGTGTTCCCAAGGAACTTGGCATTCTTTTTCACAGGTGTAAGACTCATCATATAGGCAGAACTTATTATAATTATATTTATATCCATTCTCCCACATTTGTGTTTAGATGAGTGCAATTGTATCTGACTTTTATTTGTAATGCTTGAAATATTTTTAATTCTAACAAATATATTAAGATATTATAAATATTTCCCATTTACTGAATTTACTGGGAAATATTCAGCATCTGGTCAATCCTTGTGTCAACAATCAGGACACAGGGCTCTATTCATGTATATCTGCGGTAAAGAATTGCTACTTATCACTGTAGATCTCATCAGTTTGATGCAATCTTCAGTTTTGATAAGTAGCACTTCATGTACACTTACCTGATGTGCGATGTGGTAAATGCAGGTTCAGCGATCCGGTGTTCTCTGTACACTCTTCTCCTCTGGCGACTTCTGCGTTGTGAATCTTCAGTGCGCCTGTTGTGGAGGGTGGTCATCTCGGTGGCAGCGTGAGGGGGGAGGGGCAGAGTGGAGGGGCGCTGGCAAGAGTGGAGGAGGTGACACGGCATATGCAGAGCGGGGGCAGCGGGCAATCAGTATGGGAGATGACCCGGCATATGCATATGCCGGGTCACTTTACTGTAGTTGTGGCGGCGGGCGGGTGTAGGGACGGGGCACTGTGGGGCAGCCAGCAGGAGGTAACCCAGCATATGCATATGCCCTGGGCTCCTCTGATTGGTTGCTGGCACAGAAGGGGGCGGAGATACTTGGGAGAAGGCATGGAGACAGCCGTTTTCATGGCTCTTCTCCCCTAACAAGAATCCATTTGTTATCCTGAGATAGCGAATGGATTAAGGGAAACGGAAAGCGGAGCTTTCCATGCTTCTATGAATTGCACTTACCATACAAAAGTATGTTGATGCGATTCATCCACGGAGCGGGGGTGCAGCAATGAACTTCTCCACGGTAACCCGCTCTGTGAATAGCACCAAGTAGAGAAAATCCCAGTTTACCACAAATCAGGGCTTTTCTCTGCTCCGTGAATAGACCCCATAGACTGGACTATGCCGACAAGGCTAGGATGCAAGCTACAGTATTTTAAAAGTGCCTTCTGTATAACTGTAGCATTTTACAGTTGTTCTGCAGTGCTAACACCATGAAAATACTGTAGCTTGCATTTTAATCTTGTAAGCATAGTGCCGCTGACATACTGTAGTCCTGGCGATCTCCTGATTGTCAATGTAATCCCGACTGTCATTGCAGTCATTGTCATCCTGTTTGCCAATGTAAGCCGGCTTCCCAACTGTCATATCCCGGCGAGGGTTAAAAGACCGGCGTCTAAATATAGACGCCTGTCATTTTACCGACGCCGGGAGACTGGCGCCCGGCGTCCCAATCGAAGGGATACCGGGGCGCCGCTGTGGACAGCCACGGGAGGAGGGTTAGGTTTAGGGCTCCCGGGGGGAACTTAGAGTTAGGCACCCCACTGGGAGGTTAGGGTTAGGCTAGGGGGAGGGAGGGTTAGGGTCAGGCACCCCCGGGGGGGACTTAGGGTTAGGCACACCTCCGGGGGACTTAGGTTTTGGCGGCGGGTTGGGGGGGGTTAGGTTTAGGCACTTAGAGGGAGGATTAGGGCTAGGCACTGGGGGGGAAGGTTAGGGTTAGGCACCCTAAAGGAGGGTAAGGGGGTTAAAATTAGGTTAGTATAAACTTACCTTCGACGATCGGGATTTCCTCCTCTGCCGGCCTCCTGCTGTCGGGATTCCAACCGCCGGGCACGGGTCCGGCGGTAAATCATACCGATTCCATTGTCAACATGATGATTGTCAAACTCATGTATGGATCCTGAACTTACTATATTTACAAACCAATCTCTTGCAAGCTGTGTATCCTGCCTTGTCTGCTTTCTTAAAAATACATTTATTTGTATATTTTTTATTTGCACTTACAGTATTTGAATTTAGAGGCATCATTCAACCTGCATATTTTGTCAGTACTTACATGGGACTGATTCCCAAACCCAACCCTTATGTGCTATTGTAAGTCTTGCAGCTGGTAAGTAGACACACAATGTTCAGAACACTAAATTTATATCACTTGTATATACACGTCAGAGCCAGGACAAGAGCAAAGCCAAGAATCCTATTTGCAGTCAAAAACTATTTTCTAATTTCTCCGAGCTGGAAAATATGATACAATAAAAGCTCTCAGTGGCCTTGTAAACACCCTGCAAAATACAGTATGGTGATGCGGTCTGTTTGATTTCATTATATGTCATATTGATGAAAAATAGGTTACACATAGAAATAGGGGCAGGTTCAGGGTAGAAAATTTAGTGAAGTTACCTTCAGACTGACCTCATTCAGCCAACCTCCCTATTAAATGGAATGCAATGTGTCGCAGTCTATGCTATGCTAAGGAACCCATGTTCTATCTAATTGCAGACTTCAAAGAGAACTGTGAGTCTTGGTTACAGTTTAGGACATGTGCAGATTCAGAAGGGAAGGGGCACTGGGGGACTGTCATTTATATACAACTGTGTGACCTGGCGGCTGTTGCACCATGTTTCCGATAATTTCTTTTATGTTGTCAGCACCATATTTTCAAAGAAATCTCATTTGGATTATACATTTGTAAATATGATAATATTAGAAACATAGAAACATAGAATTTGACGGCAGATAAGAACCACTTGGCCCATCTAGTCTGCCCCATTTTTAAACATATTGTTACCTCAACTCTTATTGATCCTTACTTCTTCTGAAGGATATCCTTATGTCTATCCCATGCATGTTTAAATTAGGGGTGAGCGGGTTCGGATTTCTGAAATCCGAACCCCCCCGAGCCCCCCCGATCCGAGTCCGATCCGAGTCAGGCTCGACTTTTCCCGCCTGACTCGGATTCTGAAATCGAGGCAAAACGTCATCTTCCCGCCTTCCGAGTCTCGCGGGTTTTGGATCCTATATAAGGTACCCACGTCGGCGCCATTTTCTCACTCGGCTGTGGACAGTGAAGAGGGAGGGTGGGAGTTAGGGCTGTGTAGTGTAGTGTAGTGTAGTGCTGCTGTTGTCCACTACTTCAAAGTCCATAGGGGCTGGCTGTGTTGTGCTGTGCTGCTGTTGTTAATAGGGGCTGTGTCCACTACTTCAAAGTCCATAGGGGCTGGCTGGACTGTGTTGTGCAGTCAGTTCTCCATAGGGGCTGTGTCCACTCCAAAGTCCTGTGCAGTGTCCCAGTCCTAAAGAGGTGCTGTAGTGTTGTCCAGGGGGTGCTCTGTCCATCAGGGGTGCTCCCCCCAAGTGCTAAAAAAATAATATATTTTCTGTGTTTGTGAATTGTGTGCGCAGTAGCCGCATGTGCATCAACAAAGTAGTGCCAAGCGTGCGCCTGTGTCATAAGTAAAGGGCCAGCTGGCTTGACCGTTAAAGGGTGCTGTAACCCCCAAAGTACACTCCAGTCCAAACCAAAAAAAAAATTATTTTCTGTGTTTGTGAATTGTGTGCGCAGTAGCCGCATGTGCATCAACAAAGTAGTGCCAAGCGTGCGCCTGTGTCATAAGTAAAGGGCCGGCTGGCTTGACCGTTAAAGGGTGCTGTAACCCCCGAAAGTACACTCCAGTCCAAACCAAAAAAAAAATTATTTTCTGTGTTTGTGAATTGTGTGCGCAGTAGCCGCACGTGCATCAACAAAGTAGTGCCAAGCGTGCGCCTGTGTCATAAGTAAAGGGCCGGCTGGCTTGACCGTTAAAGGGTGCTGTAACCCCCAAAGTACACTACAGTCCAAACCGAAAAAAAATTATTTTCTGTGTTTGTGAATTGTGTGCGCAGTAGCCGCACGTGCATCAACAAAGTAGTGCCAAGTGTGCGCCTGTGTCATAAGTAAAGGGCCGGCTGGCTTGACCGTTAAAGGGTGCTGTAACCCCCGAAAGTACACTCCAGTCCAAACCAAAAAAAAAATTATTTTCTGTGTTTGTGAATTGTGTGCGCAGTAGCCGCACGTGCATCAACAAAGTAGTGCCAAGCGTGCGCCTGTGTCATAAGTAAAGGGCCGGCTGGCTTGACCGTTAAAGGGTTCTGTAACCCCCAAAGTACACTCCAAACCAAAAAAATATATATTTTCTGTGTTTGTGAATTGTGTGCGCAGTAGCCGCACGTGCATCAACAAAGTAGTGCCAAGTGTGCGCCTGTGTCATAAGTAAAGGGCCGGCTGGCTTGACCGTTAAAGGGTGCTGTAACCCCCGAAAGTACACTCCAGTCCAAACCAAAAAAAAAATTATTTTCTGTGTTTGTGAATTGTGTGCGCAGTAGCCGCACGTGCATCAACAAAGTAGTGCCAAGCGTGCGCCTGTGTCATAAGTAAAGGGCCGGCTGGCTTGACCGTTAAAGGGTTCTGTAACCCCCAAAGTACACTCCAAACCAAAAAATTATATATTTTCTGTGTTTGTGACTTGTGTGCACTGTGGCTGCACGTGCATCAACAAAGGAGCAGCGCCAAGCGTGCGCCTGTGTCCCATAAGTAAAGAGCCGGCTGGCTCATTTCTTAAAGGGTGGTGTAACCCACAAAGTGCACTACTCTCCAGCAAAAATAAAAATATATTTTCTGTGTTTGTGTGCGCTTTAGCCGCACGTATATATATCAATATAACATAAATGGAGGACCAAACTTTCTCTGATAAAAATAAAATAGGGAAAGATCAAGAACCACTTCCTACTAGTGCTGTTGCTGCTGCTGGGAGTTGTTCATCATCCCAGAGAGGAAGTAGGAACATCACTACTTTTACTAAACAATTGACCCTCCAACAGTCCCTAGCGATGAGGATGAAGTACGACAGCAGTCATCCTGAAGCAAAACGTATAACTGAGGCCTTGACTGCTATGTTGGTGTTAGACGTGCGTCCGGTATCCGACATTAGTGCAGTGGGATTTAGACAATTGATGGAGGTAGTGTGTCCTCGGTTCCAAATCCCGTCTAGATTCCACCTGCATCCTCAAAGCAGCAGCGACAAGCGTGCGTCTGTCTGTTAAAGGGTGGTGACACCCTCAAAGTGTGCTACACAAACAATTAAAATATTGTTCTTTTTTTTTCTGTCTTTGTGAATTGTGTGGGCTGTAGCCGCACTTGCATCCTCAAAGCAGCAGCGACAAGCGTGCGTCTGTCTGTTAAAGGGTGTTGTAACTCTCAAAGTGCTCCAAAAAATCAAAAAAAAATTTTTAATGTGTTTGTGACTTGTGTGCGATGTAGCCACACTTGCATCCTCAAAGCAGCAGCGACAAGCGTGCGTCTGTCTGTTAAAGGGTGGTGACACCCTCAAAGTGTGCTACACAAACAATAAAAATATTCCTCTTCTTTTTTCTGTCTTTGTGAATTGTGTGGGCTGTAGCCGCACCTGCATCCTTAAAGCAGCAGCGACAAGCGTGCGTCTGTCTGTTAAAGGGTGGTGTAACTCACGAAGTGCTCCAAAAAATAAAAAACTATTTTTTTAATGTGTTTGTGACTTGTGTGCGATGTAGCCGCACTTGCATCCTCAAAGCAGCAGCGACAAGCGTGCGTCTGTCTGTTAAAGGGTGGTGACACCCTCAAAGTGTGCTACACAAACAATTAAAATATTGTTCTTTTTTTTTCTGTCTTTGTGAATTGTGTGGGCTGTAGCCGCACTTGCATCCTCAAAGCAGCAGCGACAAGCGTGCGTCTGTCTGTTAAAGGGTGTTGTAACTCTCAAAGTGCTCCAAAAAATCAAAAAAAATTTTTTAATGTGTTTGTGACTTGTGTGCGATGTAGCCACACTTGCATCCTCAAAGCAGCAGCGACAAGCGTGCGTCTGTCTGTTAAAGGGTGGTGACACCCTCAAAGTGTGCTACACAAACAATAAAAATATTCTTCTTCTTTTTTCTGTCTTTGTGAATTGTGTGGGCACCTGCATCCTTAAAGCAGCAGCGACAAGCGTGCGTCTGTCTGTTAAAGGGTGGTGTAACTCACGAAGTGCTCCAAAAAATAAAAAACTATTTTTTTAATGTGTTTGTGACTTGTGTGCGATGTAGCCGCACTTGCATCCTCAAAGCAGCAGCGACAAGCGTGCGTCTGTCTGTTAAAGGGTGGTGACACCCTCAAAGTGTGCTACACAAACAATTAAAATATTCTTCTTCTTTTTTCTGTCTTTGTGAATTGTGTGGGCTGTAGCCGCACCTGCATCCTTAAAGCAGAAGCGACAAGCGTGCGTCTGTCTGTTAAAGGGTGGTGTAACTCACGAAGTGCTCCAAAAAATAAAAAACTATTTTTTTAATGTGTTTGTGACTTGTGTGCGATGTAGCCGCACTTGCATCCTCAAAGCAGCAGCGACAAGCGTGCGTCTGTCTGTTAAAGGGTGGTGACACCCTCAAAGTGTGCTACACAAACAATAAAAATATTCTTCTTTTTTCTGTCTTTGTGAATTGTGTGGGCACCTGCATCCTTAAAGCAGCAGCGACAAGCGTGCGTCTGTCTGTTAAAGGGTGGTGTAACTCACGAAGTGCTCCAAAAAATAAAAAACTATTTTTTTAATGTGTTTGTGACTTGTGTGCGATGTAGCCGCACTTGCATCCTCAAAGCAGCAGCGACAAGCGTGCGTCTGTCTGTTAAAGGGTGGTGACACCCTCAAAGTGTGCTACACAAACAATAAAAATATTCTTCTTTTTTCTGTCTTTGTGAATTGTGTGGGCTGTAGCCGCACCTGCATCCTTAAAGCAGCTGCGACAAGCGTGCGTCTGTCTGTTAAAGGGTGGTGACACCCTCAAAGTGTGCTACACAAACAATTAAAATATTGTTCTTTTTTTTCGGTCTTTGTGAAATGTGTGGGCTGTAGCCGCACTTGCTTCCTCAAAGCAGCAGCGACAAGCGTGCGTCTGTCTGTTAGAGGGTGGTGTAACCCTCAAAGTGTGCTCCACAAACAATAAAAATATTCTTTTTTTTTTTCTGTCTTTGTGAATTGTGTGGGCTGTAGCCGCACTTGAATCCTCAAAGCAGCAGCGACAAGCGTGCGTCTGTCTGTTAAAGGATTACATCGGTGACAGCATCCAAGTAGGCATGTCAGACAGTCCGTACCTGTACTGGCAGGAAAAAGAAGCAATTTGGAGGTCCCTGTACAAACTGGCTCTATTTTACCTGAGTTGCCCCCCCTCCAGTGTGTACTCCGAAAGAGTGTTTAGTGCAGCCGGGAACCTTGTTAGCGAAAGGCGTAGGAGGTTGCTTCCACAAAATGTGGAGAAGATGATGTTCATAAAATGAATGATCAACTCTTCCAGGGAGACCAGCCTCCAGAACGTACAGAGGGACCTGTGGTTCCAGCAGGGACGAATTAATACTCTGTGAGGATGAGGATGTACATAACACTGAAGAGGGTGAGGAATCTGTGGATGAGGAGGATGAGGACGACTTCTTGCCTCCGTAGAGCCAGTTTGTGCAGGGACAGATTAATTGCCAGCTTGTTTTGTGGGGGCCCAAACGAACCAATCATTTCAGCCACAGTTGTGTGGCAGACCCTGGCGCTGAAATGATTGGTTTGTTAAAGTGTGCATGTCCTGTTTATACAACATAAGGGTGGGTGGGAGGGCCCAAGGACAATTCCATCTTGCACCTCTTTTTTTTCTTTGCATTATGTACAGTTTGTGGCCTAGTTTTTCAATGCCATCCTGTCTGCCACTGCAGTTTCACGCCTAGATGGGTCACGTGTTTGTGCCGCCCACTCGTGTCGCTTAGCATAGTCATCCAGCTTCCTCGGTGCAACCTTTTGGACATAAAAACACTATTGTGAGGTGTGAGGTATTCAGAATAGACTGGAAATGAGTGGAAATTAAGGTTATTGAGGTTAATAATAGCATAGGAGCAGAAAAACACACAAATTCTGTGATTTTAGCTGTTTTTATGCTTTTTTTCAAAAAAATACAGATCCAAAACACAAAACCCAGAACCCAAAACACGGAAGGGTGGTTTTGGCAAAACCAATCCAGATCCAAAACACGAAGAAAGATCCAGATCCAAAACCAAAACACAAAACACGAAAAGTGGCCGGTGCACACCCCTAGTTTAAATTGCTCTACTGTCTTAGCCTCTAGTACCTCTGATGGGAGACAATTCCACTTGTCCACTACCCTTTCTGTGTAGTAATTATTCCTCAAATTTCCCCTGAACCTACCACCCTCCAATTTCAGACCATGTCCTCCTGTTCTAATTCGTCTCTTTCTTTGAAGAATGTCTCCTTCCTTTACCTTGTTAAAACTATTTATATATTTGAACATTTCTATCATGTCCCCCCTTTCCCTTCTCTACTGCAAACTATACATATTAAGATCTTTTAGTATTTCCTGGTACGTTTTGTGGTGTAGCCCTTGTGCCATTTTAGTTGTCTTTCTTTGTACAGTCTCTAATGTATTAATATCCTTCTGGAGATATGGCCTCCAGAACTGAACACAGTAGGGGTGAGCGGGTTTGGATTTCTGAAATCCGAACCCCCCCGAGCCCCCCCGATCCGAGTCCGATCCGAGTCAGGCTCGACTTTTCCCGCCTGACTCGGATCTGAAATCGAGGCAAAACGTCATCATCCCGCCTTCCGAGTCTCGCGGGTTTTGGATCCTATATAAGGTACCCGCGTCGGCGCCATTTTCTCACTCGGCTGTGGACAGTGAAGAGGGAGGGTGGGAGTTAGGGCTGGCTGGGCTGTGTAGTGTAGTGTAGTGTAGTGCTGCTGTTGTCCACTACTTCAAAGTCCATAGGGGCTGGCTGTGTTGTGCTGTGCTGCTGTTGTTAATAGGGGCTGTGTCCACTACTTCAAAGTCCATAGGGGCTGGCTGGACTGTGTTGTGCAGTCAGTTCTCCATAGGGGCTGTGTCCACTCCAAAGTCCTGTGCAGTGTCCCAGTCCTAAAGGGGAGCTGTAGTGTTGTCCAGGGGGTGCTCTGTCCATCAGGGGTGCTCCCCCCAAGTGCTAAAAAAATTATATATTTTCTGTGTTTGTGAATTGTATGCGCAGTAGCCGCACATGCATCAACAAAGTAGTGCCAAGCGTGCGCCTGTGTCATAAGTAAAGGGCCGGCTGGCTTGACCGTTAAAGGGTGCTGTAACCCCCAAAGTACACTCCAGTCCAAACCAAAAAAAAAAAAAATTTCTGTGTTTGTGAATTGTGTGCGCAGTAGCCGCACGTGCATCAACAAAGTAGTGCCAAGCGTGCGCCTGTGTCATAAGTAAAGGGCCGGCTGGCTTGACCGTTAAAGGGTGCTGTAACCCCCAAAGTACACTCCAGTCCAAACCAAAAAAAAAAATATTTTCTGTGTTTGTGAATTGTGTGCGCAGTAGCCGCACGTGCATCAACAAAGTAGTGCCAAGCGTGCGCCTGTGTCATAAGTAAAGGGCCGGCTGGCTTGACCATTAAAGGGTGCTGTAACCCCCAAAGTACACTCCAGTCCAAACCAAAAAAATAATTATTTTCTGTGTTTGTGACTTGTGTGCACTGTGGCTGCACGTGCATCAACAAAAGAGCAGCGCCAAGCGTGCGCCTGTGTCCCATAAGTAAAGAGCCGGCTGGCTCATTTCTTAAAGGGTGGTGTAACCCACAAAGTGCACTACTCTCCAGCAAAAATAATAAATATTTTCTGTGTTTGTGTGAGCTTTAGCCACATGTATATATCAATATAACATAAATGGAGGACCAAACTTTCTCTGATAAAAATAAAATAGGGAAAGATCAAGAACCACTTCCTCCTAGTGCTGTTGCTGCTGCTGGGAGTTGTTCATCATCCCAGAGAGGAAGTAGGAACATCACTACTTTTACTAAACAATTGACCCTCCAACAGTCCCTAGCGATGAGGATGAAGTACGACAGCAGTCATCCTGAAGCAAAACGTATAACTGAGGCCTTGACTGCTATGTTGGTGTTAGATGTGCGTCCGGTATCCGCCATTAGTGCAGTGGGATTTAGACAATTGATGGAGGTAGTGTGTCCCCGGTTCCAAATCCCGTCTAGATTCCACCTGCATCCTCAAAGCAGCAGCGACAAGCGTGTGTCTGTCTGTTAAAGGGTGGTGACACCCTCAAAGTGTGCTACACAAACAATAAAAATATTCTTCTTCTTTTTTCTGTCTTTGTGAAATGTGTGGGCTGTAGCCACACCTGCATCCTTAAAGCAGCAGCGACAAGCGTGCGTCTGTCTGTTAAAGGGTGGTGACACCCTCAAAGTGTGCTACACAAACAATAAAAATATTGTTCTTTTTTTTTCTGTCTTTGTGAAATGTGTGGGCTGTAGCCGTACCTGCATCCTTAAAGCAGCAGCGACAAGCGTGCGTCTGTCTGTTAAAGGGTGGTGACACCCTCAAAGTGTGCTACACAAACAATAAAAATATTCTTCTTTTTTTTTCTGTCTTTGTGAATTGTGTGGGCTGTAGCCGCACTTGCATCCTCAAAGCAGCAGCGACAAGCGTGCGTCTGTCTGTTAAAGGGTGGTGTAACCCTCAAAGTGCGCTCCACAAACAATAAAAATATTCTTCTTTTTTTTTCTGTCTTTGTGAAATGTGTGGGCTGTAGCCGCATCTGCATCCTCAAAGCAGCAGCGACAAGCGTGCGTCTGTCTGTTAAAGGGTGGTGACACCCTCAAAGTGTGCTACACAAACAATAAAAATATTCTTCTCTTTTTTTCTGTCTTTGTGAATTGTGTGGGCTGTAGCCGCACTTGCATCCTCAAAGCAGCAGCGACAAGCGTGCGTCTGTCTGTTAAAGGGTGGTGACACCCTCAAAGTGTGCTACACAAACAATAAAAATATTCTTCTTCTTTTTTCTGTCTTTGTGAATTGTGTGGGCTGTAGCCGCACTTGCATCCTCAAAGCAGCAGCGACAAGCGTGCGTCTGTCTGTTAAAGGATTACATCGGTGACAGCATCCAAGTAGGCATGTCAGACAGTCCGTACCTGTACTGGCAGGGAAAAGAAGCAATTTGGAGGTCCCTGTACAAACTGGCTCTATTTTACCTGAGTTGCCCCCCCTCCAGTGTGTACTCCAAAAGAGTGTTTAGTGCAGCCGGGAACATTGTCAGCGAAAGGCGTAGGAGGTTGCTTCCACAAAATGTGGAGAAGATGATGTTCATAAAATGAATTATCAACTCTTCCAGGGAGACCAGCCTCCAGAACGTACAGAGGGACCTGTGGTTGTGGATTCCAGCGGGGACGAATTAATACTCTGTGAGGATGAGGATGTACACAACACTGAAGAGGGTGAGGAATCGGTGGATGAGGAGGATGAGGACGACATCTTGCCTCCGTAGAGCCAGTTTGTGCAGGGACAGATTAATTGCCAGCTTGTTTTGTGTGGACCCAAATGAACCAATCATTTCAGCCACAGTCGTGTGGCAGACCCTGGCGCTGAAATGTTTGGTTTGTTAAAGTGTGCATGTCCTGTTTATACAACATAAGGGTGGGTGGGAGGGACCAAGGACAATTCCATCTTGCACCTCTTTTGTTTCTTTGCATTATGTATGGTTTGGGGCCTAGTTTTTCAAACTGCCATCCTGTCTGCCACTGCAGTGTCACTCCTAGATGGACCACGTGTTTGTGCCGCCCACTCGTATCTCTTAGCATAGTCATCCAGCTTCCTCGGTGCAACCTTTTGGACATAAAATCACTATTGTGAGGTGTGAGGTGTTCAGAATAGACTGGAAATGAGTGGAAATTAAGGTTATTGAGGTTAATAATAGCATAGGAGCAGAAAAACCCACAAATTCTGTGATTTTAGCTGTTTTTATGCTTTTTTTCAAAAAAATACAGATCCAAAACACAAAACCCAGAACCCAAAACACGGAAGGGTGGTTTTGGCAAAACCAATCCAGATCCAAAACACGAAGAAAGATCCAGATCCAAAACCAAAACACAAAACACGAAAAGTGGCCGGTGCACACCCCTAGAACACAGTATTCAAGATGAGGATGTGCCAATGACTTATACAGTGGTATTATCACTTCTTTCTTTCTGCTACTGATTCCTTTCCCTATGCAACCAAGCATCTGGCTTTCCTTCCTCATTGCTTTGTTACAATGTTTGCTTTCCTTTAAGTCACCTGAAATAGTGACTCCTAGATCCCTTTCCTCTTCAGTAGTTTCCAGTATAGTGCCATTAATACTATAGTTATCCTTTGGATTTTTGAAACCCAAGTGCATGATTTTGCATTTTTGGGATACGTTTAGGAAGCCGGTGGCCACATTCCCGACCGCCGGCTTCCCGAATCCTCTATCCCACCTAGGGTTAAATGACAGGCGTCTAAAATGTAGACGCCTGTCATTTTCCCGACGCTTGGAAACAGGCGCCCGGCATCCCGATCGAAGGGATGCCGGGCGCCGCGAGCAGACAGACGCGGGGGGGAGGGTTAGGTTTAGGGCACCCGGGGAGAAAATTAGGGTTAGACACCCCCCCGGAGGGTTAGGCTAGGGGGAGGGAGGGTTAGGCACCCCCGGGGTGGACTTAGGGTTAGGCACCCCCCCGGGGGACTTAGGTTTAGGCAGCAAGGAAGGGGGGGTTAGGGTTAGGCACTTAGAGGGGGGTTAGGGTTAGGCACTTGGGGTGGATGTTAGGGTTAGGCACCCCTAAGGAGGGTTAGGGGGGATGGTTAGGTTAGTTTATACTTACCTTAGGGATGATCGGGATTTCCAGAGCTGTCTGGCTTCCGCTGCCGGGCTCTGCTGTTTTGTTGGGCTACCGCAGCCGGGAATCGAACTGCTGGTCATGCGGCAGCCGGGATCCCATACCAAATGCGTTGCTACATTCTTGAACATTCCTCTAGTCTACCTAGATCATCAATCATTTGTTTTACTTCTCCTGGTGTGTCTATCCTGTTGCATACCTTTGTGTCATCTGCAAAAAGGCATAGTTTCCCTTCAATATAATTTGCAATGTCACAAACAAAGATACTAAAACGCACTGGTCCAAGTACAGATCCCTGAGGTACTCCACTGGTAACATTTCCCTCTTGAGACTGCAGTCCGTTTACTACAACTCTCTGTTTCTTATCCTGCAGCCATGATCTTATCCATTCAACTATCTTTGTATCCAACCCAAGCTTTCCAGTTTATTTAACAGTCTGCGAAGTGGAACAGTGTCTTACTAAAGTCTAGATAAGCTATATCTATGCCCCCCCCTTTATCTATTTCCTTAGTCACCCAGTTAAAAAAGTCAACAAGATTTGTTTGACATGATCTCCCCCCAGTAAACCCATGCTGTTTGGGATCCTGCACATTGCTGGATTTGAGATAATCTACGTCTCTTTATTTTAAGAGTGGTTCCATCAATTTTCCCTACTACCGATGTAAGGCTCACAGGTCGATAGTTGCTTGCCTCTTCCTTGCTTCCACTATTGTGCAGTGGGACATTTGCTCTTTTCCCGTCCTCTGGAATTGCTCCAGTAGCTAGTGACTGGTTGAATAATTCTGTTAATGGTGTTACCAGCACCCCTTTAAGCTCTTTTAGTATCCTCGGATGTATCCCATCTGGCCCCATTGATTTATCCACTTTCAGTTTTGAGAGTTCTGTTAAGGGGAGTATCCACTAGATGATTTGGTTGAACGATTGAACGATAACAGTCATTTGATCGTCTGCAAATCGTTTGCAAAAGTGTCTAAAACGACCAGCGATCCGCGTGTACGCTGGTCGTTTAGACATCTATCATCTTTCCAACACGCTGGTCAAGCTGACGATATCGTCAGGTTCAGCATGTTTCCAGATGATTGATGACCCTGCACTGAACAACTGCTCGTTCAGTGCAGGCTCATCACACGACTGACAAACGACTGAATGATTACAATGTCGTAATCATGCAGTCGTTTTCAGATCTTGTAGTGGATACCCGCCTTTAGTATCTTCTCCTCTGTAAATTTGCTTGTTCCTACCTAATTTTTCTGATTACACCTGCAACTTAACTGTGGCCCCTTGCCCTCTCTCTCAGTAGTGAATACTGAACAAAAATAATTATTAAGATGATCAGCTATTACATTGTCTCCCTCAACAAGACTCCCTCTTTATCTGTCTTTAGACTTTTTATTGCACCTTTTGTTTTTCTCATTTCGCTTATATACTTAAAAAAAGTTTTGCCCCCTTTACCCACTGACTGTGCCATTTTCTCCTCAGCTTTTGCCTTTGCACATCTGATTACTTTCTTAGCCTCCTTCTGTTTTACAAGATACACCTCTTTGTCTTCATTACATTGCGTCTGCTTGTATTTCCTAAAGGCCATCTTTTTTGCTTTCACAATACTTGCTACCTCTTTCCAAACCACATTGACTTCCTTTTCCTTGTGGTTTTCCTAACCCCTTTGATACAAAGGTCTGTTGCCTTTAATATTGCACTTTTTAAATTTTTCCACCTTTCCGGCACTCCTTTCACGTTCCTCCACTCTGCCAAAGATTCGCTTACACATCTTCCCATCCCTGCAAAATCAGCCTTCCTAAAACCTAACACCTTTGTTTTTGTATGGGGTGAGTCAGTATCTGTCCTTATACTGAACCATACTGCTTGATGATCACTGGATCCCAGGTCTTCACCCACTTTTACATCAGATATTTTATCTCCATTTGTAAGTACTAAGTCTAATATTGAATCTTTCCGAGTGGGCTCCCTCACCAATTGCTCTAGTGGAACTTGCCACAGACACCTCCCAGTTTATAACAGGTAGATTAAAATCTCCCATGATTATTGTCCAGTTCCTCTTCCTGACCTGGTGGTCTATAGATCACCCCAACACGAAGAATCACTTTCTCCCCTGTTTCTATAGTCACCCAAAGGGACTCGTTTTTTTCTTCAATACTAAGAGGTATATTTACTAAGGTGCAGGTTTTTAGAAGTGGTTTTGTTGCCCATAGCAACCAATCAAATTCTAGCTATTACCTTCTAGAAGGTGCTAGATAAATGTTAAGTAGAATCTGATTGGTTGCTATGGGCAACAAAACCACTTCTAAAAAGCCGCACCTTAGTAAATATACCCCTAAGTGTTAACGCAGTATTTATGCTTTCCTTGACATACATTGTTACTCCTCCTATTATTCTTCCCATTCTGTCTTTCCTAAATAAAGTATATCCCGGTATAACTATGTTCCAGTCATGATTTTCATTCCTACCCGAAAGAGGTTACCTGGATATGGTGGGTAGGCCCATAACCTTGGCCATGATTATGCTAAAAACCTCTATTGATTGCAAAATTTAATTGCATTTATTTATATTATTAATAATTTGGAGTTGTGCACCTGAGATTTTGTCTGTTTCTGTGCCTGCAATTAGTCTCATCAGGTAGCACCTCCCATTATATATATAGTCAGGTTGTGCAGTCCAGAAATCTTTTGCATATACTCCATTTAATGTGCTTTATTGCACATCTGAGGGAAAGGAGACACCCTCATTCTGGACTAGCACCCTTCCTTATTGGTTTAAAAGCATGGAGTATGGAAATGTATATGCACACTGTATTAGGCACAATTCTAGGTAAGTCCTACAAGTTATATACTGTAGTGCAATTTTGGTTCATTTTTTGGGACGTGGGTCCCCCTGGATTGCGTTGGTTGGTCTGTCTCAGGGCACTGCATTATAACACATTTTCCTTTATAACACATTTTAACCCTTCACTGTGTGTCTAATATATATGTACTTCACTTTTTTATTTTCATTCTTTATATGCAGCTGCAGTTGCTCCTAACTATCTCTTTACACTGCACTTTTCTTACTATGGTGGTGCCCTGGGGCGGCTTAGCTGGGTCGGTTTTGGGGGTTCCTGCGCTCTGGATTTGAACCTTAGTATGTTAGGGACCTACCTGAAAGAGGTTACCTGGATATGGTGGGTAGGCCCATAACCTTGGCCATGATTATGCTAAAAACCTCTATTGATTGCAAAATTTTATTGCATTTATTTGTATTATTAATAATTTGGAGTTGTGCACCTGAGATTTGTCTGTTTCTGTGCCTGCAATTAGTCTCATCAGGTAGCACCTCCCATTATATATATAGTCAGGTTGTGCAGTCCAGAAATCTTTTCCATGATTTTCATTGCATCATGACTCAGTAATAGTCACAATATCCAGATCATCCTTTGTCATTATTGCAATTAGTTCAGGGATTTTATTTCCCAAGCTCCTAGCATTTGCACACATTGCTCTTATACTTTTATTTGTTTGCTTATTTCTCCTGTTCCTATGTATGTTCATCTCTCTGCCTATGTTTAATTGGTTTTGTTCTGAATTATCTTTTGCCAGCAGAAATAATACCTCTTTATTGGGGGGAGCAGATTTCTTTTTTCTTGTTTGGTTCACTGTCCCCCTTTTCTAGTTTAAATAGTTCTTGGTGAAACTTTCAAACTGTTCACTCAGTATTCTAGTTCCTTTTGAAGATGGGTGCAGGCCATCATATTTGTATAAGCTTCTATCTTGCCAGATGGCATGGCTATGGACTGTCAGTCCAAATCCCTCCTCATAACACCACTTCTGTAACCAATCATTGAAGTTTCTAATGCAATGATTTCTATTTCCCCCTCTGTGTACTGGCAATACTTCTGAAAAAGTTACAGTGGTTGCCACCTGCTTTAGAGCAGTCCTTAACTTCCTGAATTCATCTGTTCCTGCCATGACTTCAGCATTGGCCAGGTCATTTGTTCCTAGGTGGATAATGACATCCACCTCTTAATTTTTTCTTGCTGCCTTCACAATTCTTAGCTCTTTATCCCTTGGAGCTGTGGCTCCAGGTAAACACCTTACTTGTCTCTCTACTTCAGCAGTGTTTCCCAGATGTACTCCTCTAAGAAATGTGCTTCTTTATGTGTAGTTTTGTAAACCACCACTTAATATATTCCACCGTTTGTATACATCCCAGGTCACAAAAACAATCATTGAGATATGATAGTGATCACTGACTAGAAGAAAATGCAGCCTGATGTGGGGTTTGTAATTTGATAAATCGGGTGGTTTGAAAAAGGCAAAAAAAGACTCAAAGTTAAATTCTAAATTGAAAAAAAAATGCATTTTTGTATATCCCCTATATTTTATTTTTAAGCCACAGTATCCTCATAGTATGAATAATAGCTGTGTATGTTCTTCATGGTCCTGTTACATTTTATTGCGCAATTTAGCTGGTGAGTGGCATCTGACTCACTGCTACACAGACATAAACTGCTATTTTTTTGGAACGCCTGGAAACGTTCAGAATTGTTTTGTACGGATGAAAGCTGAATTACCAAACCCCATCCACCACACAGAGGTTTATGTTCCATAAATAACACTGGAATTGTGCACTTCTACTAGATAAGCAGCTTTATGGCCTTACATATAATTTGTCCCCCAAAAACATAAAACAGAAAAATAACAAAATGTTCAGAAAGGAAACATATATATTCTCATAGTAGTCTTACAAGATGGAAATGTCCTAGTATCTCTGATTTAGAGCTAGGCACACACACGGACAGCTAATGGGTATATCACAGAAATGTGTATTGCCTTATCTGCCGTCAGCTGCTGTTTGCAGAATATGATGGGACACAGCTTCCTTATCTAACGTAGTGCAGATCTATATTTGTCCTGAGACATAGGACAAGTTGTACATGTTGCAAAGGCAAACAAGGTCAAACCCACGTCAAAGCGTGCTTCCATAATATACTGTAGTACATATTTAGAGACAGATTATTTTGTCAACATCATGTCTTTATACATTACTAATTGGTTGATTTTATGTTTAAGTAATAGTGAATTTTATTTCTTATCGGTATATTGATTTTGTAGAATTACTGGGCCTGATGCAAAGTTCTACTAAGAAGTGATGTTGCCCATAGCAATCAATCAGATTCCAGGTATTATCTTCTAGGTGTTAGGTAAATGAGAAGTAGAATCTGATTGGTTGGTATGGGCAACATCACTTCTTAAATAGAACTCCTTATACTGATATGTAAAATGTTTCCACTTCTTCAGCTTAGCTACACATGTGGACATCCTGGCACTCCTCTGATGCTAATATGCTAATACCAGAGCCGTAACTAGACTTTTCTGCCCTGTGCCAGAAAGAGCATTGGTGCCCCCCTTATTTTTCAAAGGGACATAGGGCCTCATTCAGAGGCGGTCGTAGGATGCAAGCGGTCGCACAGAAACAGGGAGGCCGCTTGCATCCTGAACGGCCGCCTCCATGTCGGTCGTTAGGCTGTGGGTTAACACCCACAGCTCTAATGACCGCTAAGGGAGATGGTCGCGATGGTCAAGACCATCGCAACCATCGGGGCTAACGACGAGACCCTAGGGTAGGGTCTCGTCAACCTTAAGCTCCAGGGAGCTTCCTGCTCTGATCGAGCAGGAAGATCCCCACTGACATCACTGGTGATGTCAGTGGGGCCGCCCCAAACGGCAAGCTTACGGCGGGAACGCCTCCGTTTGGGTAGGCATGCCCCCTGCCCGCCCAGCAAACGGAGCGAGCTGTCAATCAACATCGACAGCTCGCTCCGTCTGCTTCGAGCCCGCTAACGACGGATCACCCGTCATTAGCGGGGCTTGCGCATACGCACAACGGAGCCGTCTCCGTCGTGCGCATGCCCTGTGGACCAACATCGAGTCGGTTCTGAGCGCTCAGCGCTCGCAACCGACTCTGAATAAGGTCCATAATGCACCCAAAAAAGGGCCATGGTTCATGGGGAAAGGCCAGGGAAGAGATAGGGGAGGCCATGAGATGCTGGGGATGAAATAAGAGGAAGCTACAAGCAAGAATGATAACAAACAGAAATATGACAGGCCCAAACACCGCCCCCTGACCTGTGGTGCCCTGTGCGATGGCACCGGCCGCACTACCCTAGCTACAGCCCTGGCTAATACTAAGGGGTCTAATATTTGTGGCATATCCCCCGAAAAATCAACAGGTTTCGGAGGACACCCACTAATATTTAGTGTTGTCCCTCCATTTCCGCCAGCACAAAAAGACTCAAACTTACAGCGGCTTACATCTGGCGATGACGTAAGCCGCTGTAGCCTATGGGCTACACATCACAAATATTCCAGAGGAACAACCCCAGAGGCTATGCCTCCCCTGACTGCACTTCTCTGGTTTAAACTTTAATCAAATCTAAGGTTGTAGCATTAGCCTACAAATCCTTGCACAGTTTAGCCTACTATTGGCCGTATTTAATTTGAGGCGTTAAGTCCGGATTCGCTGTAATTTACCGCCGATGACGTAATTATTGTCTGTTTTAGTTTTCAGCCGTATTTAATTTGAAAGACTTTCCACCTAGGCGTTAAGTCAATGCAGTGTAATAGGCGGTAAAGTATCGCCTATGAATGGCAGGCGTTAAAAAGTGCAGAATTGGGGTTTTGGGTTGCAACATTTCGGGAACCCCCGTGCAGCCTTCAGACAGTCTCCCAAAGGTAATCTGTGTCAAAAAAAAAATTAAGGGCACCCCAAAAATTTACTTTGAAAAAGGGGGCAAAAAAAAAAAAAGTTGGGGTACAAACTTAAAAAATAGCGAACTTTACTCTGGGGGGGGGTCCCCAAGTATGCCCCAAGTATTTTTTTGATTGCAGGTGTTTGCGGCAAGAGGGTTTTTCACGATTTTTTCAAGTCACTTTAGCAACTTTAAAATATGCTGAACCCCATTTTCAAGTACCCCAAATTTGATGCCCATAGTTATTTTGCCCCCAAAAAACTTCTAAATGCTCTTCTGCATCACCTTATGCAAAGTCGCATTTATGCACCTGCCGCCGCTATTAGAAACCCCGACTTCCTTCAGTATCAAATAATGGGGGTACCCATAGTGATCCCCCATGTTTACACATCTTTAGGGGGTCCCTAGAATATTTTCCGAAAATTCCCATTTTTTTAAAGCTGTAAAAAAAATTAGTAAAAAATTACAAAAAAAATTACATAAGGTCCCCCCCCCAAAAGCCAAACCAGCCCCAGGCTTGCTAGCCAGTGGTGGTTTCTAAAAATACGGGGAACAAAATGTGTAGGGTTCCACCGTATTTTAGAAACCAACACCAGGCTGCAGGGACAAGTGCTGGTTTTAAATATAGGGGCAAAAAAGACGTGGGGTACCCCCTATATTTAAGACCAGCACCAGACCCAACCGACTGGGGTGTAATGCCACATCCCGGAGACCCAATCACCGGGGCTCCAGGTCCAAAGCATTACACCCCAAGTCGGTCAGCGCAAGCCAGTGATCTCGGGGGAGTCAGGGACCCCCCAAAAAAGGGTCCCCCCTCTCCCAAGCACCACAGGCTTACTCTGAAGCCTGGGGCTCATCCCCATACCCCTGGAGTGATGGGTATGGTGGTAATAGGGGGGCCAAATAATGTGACTCACGTGGGAACTGTCAGTAGCCAGAGCCAATCAGCGGCCGCTCTACAGTCAGCGCGGCCGCTGATTGGCTCTCGGGACTGCCAGCTCCGTGGATGTGCCGTCAGCTGGCATTCGGGAGCTATGAGTATGTGTGGCAACACACATACTCATAGCTAGTCTGTGGATCGTGTAGTCATTTTTTTTTTTTGCCAAGTACGTGGATTACTGCGGAGACCAGCGCCAGGATATAGGTATCATTTTTTTTGGAAGGGCCATGTTTTTGGGATATTCTACGTGGAGAAGGGGACAGATTCATCTGGTATAGGTAAGTATGTGTGAATGGGTAGGTGTGTGTAATAAAGTTATACTGTCACAGTGTGTGTGTTTTGTCTTTTTTTAACTATTTATTTTACAGTGAAATTACAGGTGCCGCATGTCTGCTGGCACTTGTAGTTCCACAAGTGCAAAATGGCAGGCATGATGGCACTTGTAGTTCCACTGTAAAGTACAATTGTATTACATTATTTTGTCCCCCTATTACCCCCATACCCACCGCTCCAGGGGTATGGGGATGAGCCCCAGGCTTCAGCGTAAGCCTGTGGTGCTCGGGAGAGGGGGGACCCTTTTTTGGGGGGGTTCCCAACTCCCCTGAGATCACCGGCTTGCGCTGACCGACTTGGGGTGTAATGCTTTGGACCTGGAGCCCCGGTGGTTGGGTCTCCGGGCTGTGGCATTACACCCCAGTCGGTTGGGTCTGGTGCTGGTCTTAAATATAGGGGGTACCCCACGTCTTTTTTGCCCCCTATATTTAAAACCAGCACTAGTCCCTGCAGCCTGGTGTTGGTTTCTAAAATACGGTGGAACCCTACACATTTTGTACCCCATATTTTTAGAAACCACCACTGGCTGGCAAGCCTGGGGCTGGTTTGGCTTTTGGGGGGGGACCTTATGTCATTTTTTTTGTAAATTTTTACTATTTTTTTTTACAGCTTAAAAAAAACAGGAATTTTCAGGAAATATTCTAGGGACCCCCCTAAAGATGTGTAAACATGGGGGATCACTATGGGTACCCCCATTTTTAACTACTGATGGAAGTCGGGGTTTCTAATTGCCGAGGCAGGGAAAAAGACCTGGCAAAGCTATTTAAATATCCGACTTTCTTTGCAGGCAAAAACAGGGGTACCCATAGTGATCCCCCATGTCTATACAACTTTAGGGGTGTCACAGGCATATTTCCCAAAAATTCCCGTTTTTTTTCGTAAATGGGATCAAGGGTCATTTTTAAAAAACAGGGATAATTTTTTAATTAACTATAGCAAGTGAAATAAAGTTTAGATTTGGGATTTAGGGGTGCAGGCTTATAAAAATTAGCCTGTACTTTTGGGAATGCCCCCTTAAAACGAAATGTTGCAAAAAAAAAAAAATCGGGACATCCCAAAATAAAAAAAAATAAAAAATTGGGGGTGACAAAAAAAAATGTCAAACAAAAAACCAAACTAACAAAATTAATACTAGTGGGATCCCCAAGTATGTGGCAGGTGTTTTTTTATTGCGCAGAGTAGCGGCAGGTGTATTTTTGCAGAATTTTTAAAATTACCTTTAAGGACTTAAAAATATGTTAGTACCCATTTTCTTGTACCCCAAATTTTATGGGACCATTTTTAAAAACAAAAAAAAAAGCTAAATGCTCTTCTGCATCACTTCTTCAATGTCAGGAAAAACGAAAAACCAGCCGCGGCTATTTAAAAACCCCGACTTTCTTCTGTAGGCAAAAACGGGGGTACCCAGAGTGATCCCCGCGGTATGGACATCTTTAGGGGGGTCCTACAATTATTTCCCAAAAATTCCCGTTTGTTTTCGCCGATCCAAGTATCGCCGGGTTCCGTTTTCGCCTACTTTCAAATTGAATACGGGGATACGCGGGCACGCGCGCGATACTTTAACGCCTGGAAAACAGGCGAAGCCAGCGTCAAGTCCGGGCCGCGTTAAGTTAACGCGGCTCGGCTCAAATTGAATACAGGCCTATGTTGTATCAGGTTATCTCCAAATTATTTATAATAGATATGTTCCTTTGAGCACTTTCAAAATCATCTTCACACTGACCCACGATTTATGTTTATACTTGACTGAGACTTATAAACTTGGACTTCTAAAAATCATTGACAATATGAATAGTTTCTACCTACTACTCTTAAGGTGCCCATACACGATTTGCCCATTTTCGATAGATCGTAACGACCAATCATGTAAAAAGTGGCATTTTCCCAGACAATGACGATGCCGATGTGCACCCCTGGCGTCGTGTATTGGCATTGTTGATCAACAACCTGCAGAAAGATTTCAACCTATCGTGCACGATGTGACACACATCGTTTGCTGTTTTGCTTGATGAACGATTTGATGTACGATATGTTGACAAGTCACTGGCCACTCCAATCCGCCATCATTCCAGCAGATGCATCGTGGGGTTGTTTGCTGCAAACAATATATCGTTAACGATTTGCAATTGTTAACGATACATCTATATATCGTTTGCTCGTTTGTGCAATCGTTCCATTTGTTGGCACAAATTGTTAAGAATATCAAGGGAAGAATTTCAAGAGAAATCATTAACGAGATCAGTTCGTTTACAAATTGCACCACGTACAAGGGGAATCGGTATGAATTAATCAAATCTCGACAGCGGCTGGCCGACATGGCTGAAAATCCCGATCGTCCGCAGGTAAGTATCAACTAAGCTAACCTAACCCTTCTAACCCTAATCCACCTCTAAGTGCCTAAACCTAACCCCCCCCCTTTCCCGCCGCCTAAACCTAAGTCCCCCGGGGGGGTGCCTAACCCTAAGTCCCCCCCAGGAACCCTAAACCTAACCCTCCCTTCCCCCCCCCCCGCTGCTGTCCGCGGCAGCGCCCTGCATCACTTTGATCGGGATGTCGGGTGCCGGTCTCCCGGCATCGGTAAAATGACAGGCGTCTAGATTTAGACGCCTGTTATTTAACCCTCGCCGGGATAAAGCAGTCGGGAAGCCGGCTGTCGGGCTTACCGTATGGGGGGCTTTAGCTTGTAAGACGCCCGGAGGTAAGCTATAATTTGTTGCCCCCCACCCCATTCACAGTCGCTGACATTGTAATGTAGCAATTCGCATGCTGACAGGCTATAGATAGACGAAGGCAGCAGATGATGGTCTGACATGGAGCTCTCCACTAGTGTATGGTGGCTTCTCAGGTGCCGGGAAGGGGTGCCATGTATTGGGCGGTCGTGACAGTATACTCCAGGTACACAATGGAGGGGGTGGCCCTTCAGAGCTGGAGCCTGGCGGCAGGCGCCTCCATTGTCTCCCATAGTTCTGCCCCTGGTACCATCAGAACATTGTGCTGTGAGTCATCTAGCTCTGTCTAATCATCATTCATGAACATGCAAGTACAAAAGTGCAACGCAAATACAGTTTGTCAATGTCATGTTTTTGCTTAAATGCACTCACGTTTACAAGGAAAGCATGGATTCACACACCAGGATGGTGGCATCTGCTGGCGATATTACGCATGTGATGGAAGCAGTTGGAAGATTTGGCAGCGTTGCTTGCTGAGAGGGGACTGCTGTAGGTACATATGTGTTTGCTGCTTACGCACTCACTTACAAAATTTAGATTGTCTCCATTGTCATTCTTACTTTACACTCCTCCCACCTCCATTTTGCTGAGGTCATTACCCCACTATTCCTTCCCTCCTTCTGCTAACCTTTATAACATTTACCCCCTAATACTGGAAAATAGAGTTTGATATCTGGTTTATTGACAGCTACTTATCATTGCACAGCTTTTATTTTTCCTTACAGATTTGCAGAGGTGTAACATAATCATGGCACCCGGAGAAAGCACGTGCTATGGTGTCCCCCCACCCCCATGTCCAGCAAGTCAGGGCAAGCGTTGGACTTGGACATGAAGGGGCTAGTAGGGGAAATGCAATGGTAAGGGCCTATGGAGATTCATGGCCAGCAGCAAGAGGGTATGTGGTTACTGATTTGTCTTTGAGAGATTTAGGCATCTCCACTATAGTGGTAACCATTTATTTATTTTTTTTAATTATTATTTCTAAACATTAAAAATGCTTTATCCATGGAAAAAAGCTATTTTTTAAATGATTTTTAATTTATTAATTAGAATATGTACCACCATAATACAGTAGTTGTGGATTTCGCATTGGGAAGCATCTGCAATTGATAGTCAGTGAATCTTACTACCGTTAGGGTTTAGGCTGGCGTTAGAAGGATTATAGGGCAAATTAGTATTCAGATCAGAAGACTGCTAACCTGCAATTTCCAGGTTTATCCACTTTGCTTCTTATCTGTATACTGCAGACTCCAGCAACATCATCAGAAGAGTATGAGAAAGGTAAGGGGTGGAGAGTCACTAGGGGGTGATAAGAGAAGGTGCTGTCAAGAGGAAAATGTGTGCTGTGGGGAACACATTCCACGCAGGGGAAAGGTATGTGATTGGGGCTAATTATAGAAGAAGTTGGGGAATATATAGTATTTGGAGTAAAGGGAGACACTGAGAATGGAGAGAAAGAAAGCATACAGTAAGCTGACATCATCAGGAGACAGACATGAGGAGGGAGGTGATAGAAGAATGCACAGTGGGAATGGAGAGAAAGAAAACATAATTGCTATACTGAATATACTGAATATATATTGGCCAGCCTGAGAACTTAGGTAACGGACTCCAAGGGCCAAATGTAATAGGGTGAGAGTTTAGAAAATGTGAGAGTTTAGCAGTAAACTCTCACATTGGTTGAGTTTTATCTTCAAAATAGGAAAACATCGGAATGAGATTTTAAATCTTGAGAGTTTTTTAAGTCTAAAAAAACATGCAAGTTCGCTCTGTTACTTTGTTTTTGGACTTTATTACATTGGCAAATTTAAAAAGTGTCAGAAACTCTCACTTTTCTAAACTCTCACCCTATTACATTTGGCCCTATGTCTCAGACTTTTGCTGATAAGCAATGTTATTTAGCATATCACTGCATAGTATATTAGTTTGATGTTTTTAGTTTCTTTGTTAGTTAGCTCATTGAGCCTGTTATTAGCCTAGTGGTATGTGCTGTGTGTTTGTTTTACTCAATTTATTGCTAGCCATATTAGTGGGTTGGTGCTGGGCTTGTAAGCAATCAGTAATTTAACATGCCAGGTTTCCTACATATTGGTCATTAGTAGGCTGGAATAGCCTGGCTGGAAGTGCCCCATTCAAAAGTGCATTTTAAGATTAATACTGGCGTTACACCAGCGTTGAACCGAAGTGGAACAGAAGGGAAACAACCGATCTGCACTTCTAAAAACCTAGGCCCTGATTCAGACCCACTCGCAAGCGGCTGTCCGCTCGCAAGTGGGTCGATGGTCTGCACTGAGCATGCGCACGACGGAGGGAGCTCCGTCGTGCGCATGCGCCAGAAGCGACGAGCGAAGGAAAGTCCTTCGCTCGTTGTGTCTGATCAAAGGGGGCATGCTGTCGATGTTGATTGACAGCACGCCCCCTTTGGTGGGCGTGCCGGGGGCGTGCCTCCCTGACGGGGGCGTTCCCACGGGAACGCCTCCCGTCAGAAGCCGGCCCACTGACATCACTAGTGATGTCAGTGGGAGTGATTTTGGCTCTGATAGAGCCAAAATCACTCCGGGGCTTGCGGTTGAAGGCCCTCATTCAGAGCCGTACGCTCTGAGCAGAGCGCACGCTCTGAATGAGGGCCGCCCTCCATAAAAATGGAGCGTTCTCCTGGACGCTCGTATAGCTGTGGGTCACCACCCAACGGCCTATACGAGCGTACAGTTTGATGGCCGCGATGGTCGAGACCATCGCGACCATCGAAACTGCAAGCCGGAGCCTGCGGTTGAGGTTTTCAACCGCAAGGCCCGGAGTGATTTTGGCTCTATCAGAGCCAAAATCACTCCCACTGACATCACTAGTGATGTCAGTGGGCCGGCTTCTGACGGGAGGCGTTCCCTTGGGAACGCCCCCGTCAGGGAGGCACGCCCCCGGCACGCCCACCAAAGGGGGCGTGCTGTCAATCAACATCGACAGCACGCCCCCTTTGATCAGACACAACGAGCGAAGGAAAGTCCTTCGCTCGTCGCATCTGGCGCATGCGCACGACGGAGCTCCCTCCGTCGTGCGCATGCTCAGTGCAGACCATCGACCCACTTGCGAGCGGACAGCCGCTTGCGAGTGGGTCTGAATCAGGGCCGAAAACCTCAACCGCAGGCTCCGGCTCGCAGTTTCGATGGTCGCGATGGTCACGACCATCGCGGCCATCAAACTGCACGCTCGTATAGGCTGTGGGTGGTGACCCACAGCTATACGAGCGTCCAGGAGAACGCTCCATTTTTATGGAGGGCGGCCCTCATTCAGAGCGTGCGCTCTGCTCAGAGCGTACGGCTCTGAATGAGGGCCCTAATCTAGATTTGGAGAAAAACCATCAACAAAGGTGAATTTAAAATCTCACTGCTACAAATTCCTGCTGACTGCATAACCTGGACTTTCAACACTGAACTCTGGTTGCTACAAAAACTCTGGCCATCACTTGCTACTATTTGTGCTGCCTCTGTGCCTAACAGATAATCTTACTGAATACTGTTAATATCATCTTAACTCTCTAATAATGTATTTTTACATTAGCACTTTGGCCTAGTCTTACATGATCTAGCTACTGCTACTCTCTACTCTAAAATTCAATTTCTGCTCCCATCTTATCTCCACTTTTTCAAAACTCTATAATATATTTTTGTTGTGCTGACACTTTACCTCATCCTTACCATGACCATGTTGTCTTCAACTCCTCCATTCACTCAGTTTATAACTAATCTTTTGTTCTGCCCCCTGACTCCACCTCTATCCTTTCCCCCTGGTCTCCTCCACCTCCTCCTTTCTCCCCTTCTCTCTCTCCCCCTCTTCTCCCATTACTCCATTTTCTTTCTCTTATACCCCCCAAGGATCCTACTACCCCACTGGTAATCTTTCCTCCCTTACTTATCTCCCTGTCACTTCGCCCCACTTTCATTCACGTCTCCTTAACTTCCCTCCCTGCCCACTTCCTACAGGATCCCCTCCTAGCACAGGAGCACGCATGATCCCTACACTCTATTCATCTCAGTCTCGCAAAGTATTCTCATCTCCACGCTATAGCAATCCTTATAATCTCATCTCTCCTATCAACTCTGTCACTTTATCCTGTGCCCCCTGGAATGCCAGGTCAGTCTGTAACAAACTGGCCCCCACCCATGACCTTTTCATCTCCAACTCCCTGAATCTCCTTGCCATTACTGAAACCTGGATTTTACCCTCTGACGCCACTTCTCCTGCAGCTCTCTCTTATGGGGGCCTCACCTTCTCCCACACCCCCAGGCCTGGGGGTTGCCTGGTGGTGGTGTTGGGGTCCTTCTATCCCATGGTTACTCATACCAACATATACCATCAGAACCATCCCTTACATTCTCCACATTTGAAGTTCATGCTATACGCCTCTTCCAACCAGTACACCTCAGAGTAGCTGTCATCTACCGTCCCCCTGGCCCTCCCTCCAAGTTCCTTGACAACTTTTCTTCCTGGCTCACTCACTTTCTCTCCTCAGACCTTCCCTCTATTATCCTCGGTGACTTCAATATTCCTATTGATATCCCCACAGAATCTGCTGCCTCCAAACTACTCACCCTCACTTCCTCATTTGGACTCTCCCAATGGACCTCCTCACCCTCCCATACGAGTGGGCATTTGCTTGATCTGGTAATCACTCACCGTTGTGATATTTCTGCCTACTCCAATTCCCCATTCCTCCTCTCTGACCATCACCTCCTCTCTTTTAACCTATCCCTCTCTCCTTCCCCTCCACTACCTCCAAAAGCCACCATCACTAAGCGTAACATTGAAGCTATCGACACTGCTTTCTTTTCTTCCCTACTTGACTCACTTCTCTCCCCTATCCTCTCGTTCTCCTGCGCTGAACAAGCTGCTTCCCTATACAATGCCTCCCTTACTTCTGCTCTTGACTCTGTTGCTCCGGCGATCACTACTCACCCTCGCAAATTCACACCTCAACCCTGGCATTCCAAATGCACCAGATACCTGCAAAAATGTTCACGAACCGCCGAGCGACAGTGGAGAAGATCACACTCTCAGGCAGATTTTTTCCATTTCAAATTCATGCTCTCATCCTATAGTGCTGCCCTTTCCCTCTCTAAACAGTCATATTTCAAGAATCTCATCTCCGCCCTGTCCTCAAATCCCCAGCGTCTCTTTTCCACCTTCAACTCCCTCCACTGCCCACCCCCTCCTTGTCTCCCCTCCTTGCTCTCTGCCACTGACTTTGCTACCTATTTCACATCTAAAATTGATTCCATACATCAGGACATCATATCCAACCAGTCCCCCAGCTCTCCAATTCCTCCTTTCCCGGTTCACCTCTCCCCATCCATTTTACAGACTCTGATATCCTTCTCCCCTGTGACTGGAGAGGAAGTTAAGGCCCTTATCCAGTCCCCCCCCTTCCACCTCTCCCCTCAACCCTATCCCCTCCCACCTCCTCCACTACCTCTCTCCTTCTGCCTGCTCCCATCTTGCCCACCTCCTTAATCTCTCCCTCTCATCTGCCACTGTTCCTTCTGCATTCAAGCATGCCCGTGTCTCCCCCATTCTTAAAAAACCTAACCTTGATCCTAACATTCTCTCTAACTACCGACCAATCTCTCTCCTCCCTTTTGCCTCCAAACTCCTTGAGCGTATTGTTTACAACTGCCTCACCACATTTCTTTCCTCTCACTCCCTCCTTGACCTTTTCAGTCTGGCTTCTGTTCTCTCCACTCCACTGAAACTGCCCTCACAAAAGTCAGCAACGACCTCCTTGCTGCCAAATCCAAGGGCCACTACTCCCTGCTCATTTTCTTTGATCTCTCTGCTGCTTTTGACACTGTGGACCACCCTCTACTGCTGCATATCCTTCACTCCCTTGGTCTACGTGACACTGCTCTCTCCTGGCTGTCCTCCTACCTCTCTGACCATTCCTTCTCTGTTTCCTCTCATGGCGACTCCTCCCCCCCACAGCCTCTTAGAGTAGGTGTTCCCCAAGGTTCTGTTCTTGGACCTCTCCTATTCTCTCTCTATACGTCTTCTCTAGGTAATCTCATCAGCTCTTTTGACCTCCATTATCATCTCTATGCTGATGATACTCAGATCTACCTTTCCTCACCTGATCTTTCCCCCTCTCTACTGACTCGTATCTCTAACTGTCTCTCTGCTATCTCTTCCTGGATGTCCCAGCGATTTCTCAAACTTAATATGTCTAAGACTGAGCTGATAGTCTTCCCACTCTCCCACATAACATAATGTCCCACTATTTCTTTATTAATAGATGGCATTACTATCTCATCTAGTCCCAAAGTGCGTTGTCTTGGAGTCATCCTGGACTCTTCCCTCTCCTTCAAACCACACATTTAGAACCTCTCGCAGTCCTGTCGTTTCCGTCTCAAGAATATTTCCAAGATCAGACCCTTTCTCACCCAGGATGCTACCAAAACCCTTGTAAATTCACTGGTCATGTCCAGATTGGACTATGGTTACCTTCTCCTAGCTGGCCTCCCCAAATCCCATCTCTCTCCTCTCCAGTCTGTGCTCAATGCTGCTGCTCGGCTCATCTTCCTCTCCAAATGCCTCCCCTCTTTTGCAAGCCCTCCACTGGCTCCCATTCCCTTTCAGAGCCCAATTCAAGGCTCTCACACTCACTTACAAAGCCCATTCCTCTCCCATTTACATGTCTAATCTCATCTCCCTTCACTCTTCTGTCCGCCCTCTTCACTCACTTAATACACGCTGCCTTTCATGCCAATTGATTACTTCCTCCCACTCCCGCCTCCAAGACTTTGCCCGTGCTGCTCCTCACCTTTGGAACTCCATCCCTCTCCCTATCAGACTCTGCACCTCTCTACCATCTTTCAAACAAGCTTTTAAGACCCACCACTTCATTAAAGCCTTCCAGCTCTCTTCCTAACTTGCTGCTACATCTTCCTTTCTCCCCGCCCACCCCATTCTGTGTCACTCCTGTTTGTCTTCCCCTCCCTTAAAGAATGTAAGCTCTTTCGAGCAGGGCCCTCTACCCTCTTGTGCTTCTCCCTACTGTATTTTCATTTATCTCTTACTCCCCACTAGGGCAACTAACACTTGGCTGCTTATGCGGGCGTTAATGTCACTAATATAGCAATGTTTATCCATGTCCTGTATTGTATTGTATTGTATTGTAAGTCAATGGTTACTTTTTTGTCTATGTACTTTGTAAGGCGCTGCGGAACACTTGTGGCACCATATAAATAAATGATAATAATAATAATAATAATAATACAGTAAGCTGACATCATGAGAAGACAGAAATGAGTAGGGAGGTGGTAGAAGAATGCACAGTGGGAATGGAGAATAGGAATGGAGAGAAAGAAAGCATTCAGTAAGCTCACATCATGAGGAGACAGACATGAGGAGGGAGGTGATAGAAGAATGCATAGTGGGAATGGAGAGAAAGAAAGCATACAGTAAGCTGAAATCATGAGGAGACAGACATGAGGAGGGAGGTGATAGAAGAAGGCACAGTGTGAATGGAGAGAAAGAAAGCATACAGTAAGCTGACATCATGAGGAGACAGACATGAGGAGGGAGGTGATAGAAGAATGCACAGTGGGAATGGAGAGAAAGAAAGCATACAGTAAGCTCACATCATGAGAAGACAGACATGAGGAGGGAGGTGATAGAAGAATGCATAATGGGAATGGAGAGAAAGAAAGCATACAGTAAGCTGACATCATGAGGAGACAGACATGAGGAGGGAGGTGATAGAAGAATGCACAGTGGGAATGGAGAATAGGAATGGAGAGAAAGAAAGCATACAGTAAGCTGACATCATGAGGAGACAGACATGAGGAGGGAGGTGATAGAAGAATGCATAGTGGGAATGGAGAGAAAGAAAGCATACAGTAAGCTCACATCATGAGGAGAAAGACATGAGGAGGGAAGTGATAGAAGAACGCACAGTGGGAATGGAGAGAAAGAAAGCATACAGTAAGCAAACATCATGAGGAGACAGACATGAGGAGGGAGGTGATAGAGGAATGCACAGTGGCAATGGAGAGAAAGAAAGCATACAGTAAGCTCACATCATGAGAAGACAGACATGAGGAGGGAGGTGATAGAAGAATGCACAGTGGGAATGGAGAATAGGAATGGAGAGAAAGAAAGCATACAGTAAGCTGACATCATGAGGAGACAGACATGAGGAGGGAGGTGATAGAGGAATGCACAGTGGGAATGGAGAGAAAGAAAGCATACAGTAAGCTCACATCATGAGGAGAAAGACATGAGGAGGGAAGTGATAGAAGAACGCACAGTGGGAATGGAGAGAAATAAAGCATACAGTAAGCTGACATCATGAGGAGACAGACATGAGGAGGGAGGTGATAGAGGAATGCACAGTGGGAATGGAGAGAAAGAAAGCATACAGTAAGCTCATATCATGAGGAGACAGACATGAGGAGGGAGGTGATAGAAGAATGCACAGTGGGAATGGAGAGAAAGAAAGCATACAGTAAGCTCACATCATGAGGAGACAGACATGAGGAGGGAGGTGATAGAAGAATGCACAGTGGGAATGGAGAGAAAGAAAGCATACAGTAAGCTCACATCATGAGGAGAAAGACATGAGGAGGGAAGTGATAGAAGAACGCACAGTGGGAATGGAGAGAAAGAAAGCATACAGTAAGCTGACATCATGAGGAGACAGACATGAGGAGGGAGGTGATAGAGGAATGCACAGTGGGAATGGAGAGAAAGAAAGCATACAGTAAGCTCACATCATGAGAAGACAGACATGAGGAGGGAGGTGATAGAAGAATGCATAATGGGAATGGAGAATAGGAATGGAGAGAAAGAAAGCATACAGTAAGCTGCCATCATGAGGAGACAGACATGAGGAGGGAGGTGATAGAAGAATGCACAGTGGGAATGGAGAATAGGAATGGAGAGAAAGAAAGCATACAGTAAGCTGACATCATGAGGAGACAGACATGAGGAGGGAGGTGATAGAGGAATGCACAGTGGGAATGGAGAGAAAGGAAGCATACAGTAAGCTCACATCATGAGAAGACAGACATGAGGAGGGAGGTGATAGAAAAATGCATAATGGGAATGGAGAATAGGAATGGAGAGAAAGAAAGCATACAGTAAGCTGACATCATGAGGAGACAGACATGAGGAGGGAGGTGATAGAAGAATGCACAGTGGGAATGGAGAATAGGAATGGAGAGAAAGAAAGCATACAGTAAGCTGACATCGTGAGGAGACAGACATGAGGAGGGAGGCGATAGAGGATTGCACAGTGGGAATGGAGAGAAAGAAAGCATACAGTAAGCTCACATCATGAGAAGACAGACATGAGGAGGGAGGTGATAGAGGAATGCACAGTGGGAATGGAGAGAAAGAAAGCATACAGTAAGCTCACATCATGAGAAGACAGACATGAGGAGGGAGGTGATAGAAGAATGCACAGTGGGAATGGAGAGAAAGAAAGCATACAGTAAGCTGTCATCATGAGGAGACAGACATGAGGAGGGAGGTGGTAGAAGAATGCATAGTGGGAATGGAGAGAAAGAAAGCATACAGTAAGCTGACATCATGAGGAGACAGACATGAGGAGGGAGGTGATAGAAGAATGCACAGTGGGAGAGGGGGGCAAGGAATTATACTCTAATAAAAATTGTAGCAGATGAATGAAACGGGGGGATGAGCAGAGGTGCTCAAGAACTGATCATCATGGTAGAGCTGCAGCCATGGTGGTAGCATAGGCACACGAAGAGCTGCGCCCCCCCAGTTAGACAGTGGATGCTATGGCTTAAAGTGACTGCTCTCTGATTCCCCCTGTATGGCGCCCCATGTCACAGATGGCGCCCGGATTATTCGCTCCACTGGCTACGCCCACACTACGCTCCTGCATATTTGTTTTGTTACTAAATATAAGTGCAAATGTCTTGTATGTGAATTGTCTAATAAACAATGTTAATTAAAACAATACTTCCTTGTGAGACAATGTTATGTAAATGAGATGTGCTGGTAATTGTGAACTATTCTATATTTCCATTAGAGCACCTTCCAGGTGGACTTAATATGGGAAAACATAATTCAAACAAACAAAAGTGACATTAAATTAATGCATACCCAATGTGCCCCCAGTCTCATGCATACTTGCCAACCTTCCATGGCCGGGGTCTGGGAGGCTCCCGAATATCACCCCTGCACTGCTTACTATTACTGCCGCCACCCCCCTACAGCACTGACCTGGCTTCTCCCTCCTGAAGGGGGCAGCCAGAGAGTGAGCAAGCATGGTTTTATGATTAATATTATAAATGCAGCAGCCTTTGTCATTGCACCACATAGTGACACTGCTTTAACAATACATCATCAATACATGTGCTACAGTATATAGCAAAAACGGGATGGTATCCCGCTAAAACATACTAATACTTCCCCACTTATGAAACAAAATTATTTATTTTTATTTATTTATTAAGTTTCTTATATAGCGCAGCATATTCCGTTGCGCTTTACAATTCTAAACATTAATAGAACAAAACTGGGTAATAACAGACAGATATATAGGTAGGAAGGCCCTGCTCGCAAGCTTACAATCTATAGATATAATTTCTAACTCCAACGTCCTAAACAAGAAGAGACTAATCACGTCTATGATAAACGTGCTATAGTAACTTCATTTACCCTGCTCTTTAGTAATCCCATGATTAGAGTATTCAGAAGCTTCCATTTAGAAAACAAGATTCACGAGTGACCTATAAATTTTCAACTGAGAAAGATATTGAAGGACAATAATTACATGCCTAGTTTCTTGATCAAATAGAGATTACCAAATGCTGACTTCATGTGGGGTATATTTACTAAAGTGAGAGTTTTTAGGAGTGGAGATGTTGCCCATAGCATTTAAGTAGACTCTGATTGGTTCCTATGGGCAACATCTCCATTTCTGAAAACTCTCATTTTAGTAAATATACCCCAGTATGCACAGAATATATTTTAGTATTCAGGGGAATATTTATCAAAGACACTTTTCAGTAAATCTCCTCATACAGACTTTTTAAGGAGATACCCACAAGAATGAAAAGTATCCTAAGGATGTATGAAGGGGGAACAGCAGCAGATATCAGAGATATCTGGCAAGGTCCCTCTATTTTCCTGCCTGACTCAGATCTCAAGACGAAGCACAACATCATCCTCCAGATGTCGGATTCTCGCAGGTTTTAGTTTCTATAAAGGTCCTGGTGAGCGGTGCCATTTTTCACTCCGGGTGATGGTGAATTTAACAGATGTGTTGCTGTCACTGTCTGTGTCAGTGTGTTGTCCAACTTGTCCTGTTGGGGTCTGGGGCTGGGCTGCTGCTGTTTTGTCCATAAAGGGGCTGGGGCCACTGTATATAAAGGGGGGCTTCAGTGGGTACTGCAGCTGCTGTATCACTTGTCCTGTCAATCAAGGTGCTGCTGCTGTGTTATACATAAGGGCTGCCGCTGTGTTGATGTCCAGTCCATCAAGGGGCTAAGGCTGCAGTCATAAAGGGGTGCTGTATTGTCAATCAGGGTTTTTTTTGTGTGTCTGTGTGTGCGTTAGCTGTGCTATTATTGTCTAGTGACTCTGCCAGCCAAACCGCAGTTTATCGTCCATGTATTTGTGATTCTGCACTGCAGGTGGTCTGTCCATACTCGGCAGGGCTGCTTTGTTGTCCATAAAGAAGGGGTGCTGTCTATGTTGTTCATCAAGGGGCTGCTGCCTCATTAAGGGGATAATCTTCCCCAGTGTAAAAAAAATAAAGTGCTTTTTTTTGTGTGTGTGTGCGTTAGCAACTTAGCTGTGCTAATATTGTTTTGTGACACTGCTGGCCAGACCACAGTTTATCGTCCACGTATTTGTAACTCTGCAGGTGGTCTGTCCACACTCGGCAGGGGTTATTTGTTGTCCATACAGAAGGGGTGCTGTCTGTGTTGTTCATCAAGGGGCTGCTGCCTCATTCAGGGAAGCTCTTCTCCAGTGTAAAAAAAATAAAAGTGAAATAAAATTATCATTCCTCAAAAAATAAAAAAAAAATTTGTGTGTGTGTTAGCAACTTAGCTGTGCTGTTATTGTTCGGTGACACTGCCGGCCAGACCGTAGTTTATCATCCACGTATTGTGACACTATAAGTCGTAGCGCAGTGTTATTCTTATTCATAAAAAATATTGTGACACTGTAAGTGATAGCGCAGTGTTTTTCTCATAAAACAGTGTAATATTCAACTTTTCACTTCTTTCCTCAATTGTGAATATATTATTAGTCTACACGCCGACTACATGAGCCACAACAAAGTGCTAAATAACATGCGTTATAAATAAAACATAATGACTGTAATTGGTAGGGCAGTGTGTTATTATTTTCTTATTTATAAAAAATCTTGTGACACTGTAAATGGTAGCACAGTGTGTTATTTTTTTCTTATTCATAAAAAAAACTTGTGACACTGTAGGTCATTGATACCGCAGTGCAATACTTAAAATTGGTACAATTTGATGTGTGTGCTGTACCCCACTTCATTTGTGTTTGTTGATATGGATAATGATCATGTGAGAGGAGAGCAGGCACCACATACTAGTGCTGGAGCTGTTGCCAGTGCCACCAATCATGACGACACTAGTCCATCTACATCATCTACTAAAGCCAATGCACAAGGGCATACAGGGCTTACGTCAGGGCATCTAAAATCAAGAACCAATCTATTACAGTGGTAAAGAAAAAAACATCAAAGCGAAAGTTAGCTGCAGAAAGACATAAAATTGGCAAATATGCCTTTCACCACACAAAGTGGCAAGGAAATACTAAGGCCTTGGCCTTTATTTATGACTGGTGGTTCTGCCTCTTATGATGATGTAAGTACAAGTGAACATGCTGAAATAGAAATTGATGCTTCTGTGGAAGTGCACCAGGATGAGCAGGATATTCGTTTAGTTGACGCTAATAAGGATGTTGTTGATGGGGATGTTGTTTGTGTAAATTAGGCACTAGAAGAAGAAACAATTGTTGCCAATGATAAGGAAAACCCATTGACATGCCTGGGAACAAGACAAAAAAATCCACTACTTAGGTGTGGAATTGTTTGTACCCAAATCTGGACAACAATTGTCAAGCCATCTGTACTCTTTGTAAATCCAGAGTAAGTAGAGGTAGGAACCTTAACCAACTAGGAATCTCCTCCCTGTTACGTCATCTGCAGCGCATCCATCCAAAAAGATTTTTCAAAATTCAGAAACTTTGGCTAAAAAAGTACCAACAAGCAGTCCAGCTTCAGCTAGCTCCCTTCTCTCTGCTAGATCCAAGCACCTGCCATCTTCAACACCAAGACCTTCATCAACAATATCAATCATGAAGCGATTGGTTTGTTTGGGCCACCACAAAACAAGCTACCATTTGGCAGCTGACATTGCAGGCAATGATATCTACATGCACAAACTGGCTTTACAGAGGCAATATGTTGTCGAAATCATCATACAATTCCTCACCCTCATCAGTGTGTACATCATCTTCACACAATATTAATTTGTCCCCGCTGGAATCCACCATTACAGATGCCTCTGTAATATTTGGATGTAATTGGCATAGAATTTGTAGTTCATTTTGATGGACATCATCTTTCCCACACTTTGAGGAAGTAACCTCCTTTGCCGATTGCTGACAAGTTTCGTTTTTTCTCGGCAGATGCATGACCTGGAGAAACTGAAGGAGAAGCCATCGCTGCATCACATGCCACTTGACCTGAAAATTTGCATCTCTTCAGATCTGTGTCCATTGGAAAGAAAGACACAATGTATGACTTAAACCTTAAATCTTGCGTTTGCTCTGTTCAGCTTGTCCACATATCTGTGGTTAAATTGACAGTGGCTACAACGGCATTTTGTAGGCTACTAATTAAGTTATTTTTAATGTCCCTGCACAGGTTGGGAATTGCATTTCTAGGGAAGTGGAATCTAGATTGGATTTGGTTGTGGGGACACAGGACCTCAATTAACTGTCTAAAACTGTTAAGGGCTCAGAGCCACTAGTGGGGGAAAGCCCTGTACAGTTTTGAGGGCTGGAGTATCTTGGCAAGATGCAGCCATATAATTGTGATGCAGCTTTTGGGGCCTGTCACAGCCTCTGGGCTGATTGAGGCCTGAGGGCCGGTAAGATGTGGTGCGGCCTTTGGGCCGGTAGCAGCCTCTGGGCTGGTTGAAGCCTGTGGGCCTATGAGTGGTGATGCGGCCTTTGGGCCGGTTACAGCCTCTGGGCTGGTTGTTGCCTTGGTTGTTTGGTGTCTGGACCATATACCCCAAAGTATTGGCTGTGGACCCCATGGACCTCGAAGAAAAAGAGTTAACGAAGGTATGTTATACCATAACTCTTATTTTTTCTCTCATTATATACTTATGTTTTTCACATAAGTATGCACTTACACTTTCTAAAGTGTCACTTTTCTCATAGTATGCTTTTACATTATTTCATCACACACTTTTACTGATTTGGTTTCACCTGCACTGCTTTCTATGCATACATACACTTTTTGGCACTGGTACTGTACATGAGCAATTTAAAATGTGTTATTATATAATGTTTGTAATTTCTTTATTTATTTTTAGTATTATACCACTGATGCACATTATTATTATTATTATTATTATTATTATTTGTACTATTATTTTTATTTGTATTAGTCATTCTATGGAATTGATAATAATATGTTTGTTTTGTTTATTCCATGTAATCTACATATATACCATGTAATCTACAGTACATCAGCCTAAATGGTTATATACTGACAGGGTTGTATACTTGTTGGTTTCAACACAGAATATTAATTTAGATGAAGAACTAACCATACTTACTTTAGAGATCAATATCCATTGTGATACTAATAACATTATATCATTACATACTGCTGTGCATGTACCGCTGCAGCTTCGGTACTTATCGTCATGATTTATTATAGAGTTTTGACAATATGGTATTATTATTTTCCATGACTGTGATAGAGGTCAGGAGACTCATAATGGTTATTTGGTTCTCTATAGGGGTAGAGTACGGGATGCCGGTGCTCAGGATCCCGGCAGTCAGAATCCCGACGCCAGCATCCTGACAGGGATGGGATATTGACACCGGACAGTAAGTACCCTTAACCCTATACCTAACCCTTCCTCCCCACAGCCTAAACCTAACCTCCCACCCCCCGCAGCCTAACCCTAACCCTCCCCCTAACCCCAATACTTACAGTCGGGATGCTGGCATCGGGATTCTGACTGGTGTCGGAAATCTGGCGCCGGCATTCTGAGCGCCGGTATCCCGATCGCCAGGATATAAACTACACACCCTCTATACTGTAGATATTTAGGATATACAGTCAGGTCCATAAATATTGGGACATTGACATAATTTTCATATTTTGGCCCCTATTCACCATCACAATGGCTTTGAAATGAAACAAACAAGAAGTGATTTAACTGCAGACTTTCAGTTTTAATTTGAGGGTAATTACATCCAAATCAGGTGAACGGTGTAGGAATTACAACGGTTTCAATATGTGCCTCCCACTTTTTAAGGGGCCAAAAGTAATGGGACAAACTAAACAATCCTAAATCTAACTTTCACGTTTTAATACTTTGTTGCAAATCCTTTGCAGGCAATTACAGCCTGCGGTCTGGAATGCATAGACATCACCAGATGCTGGGTTTCATTCCTGATGATGCTCTGCCAGGCCTCTACTGCAAATGTCTTGAGTTCCTGCTTGTTCTTGGGGCATTTTCCCTTCAGTTTTGTCTACATTAAGTGAAATGCATGCTCAATCGGATTCATGTCAGGGGATTGACTTGGCCATTGCATAACATTCCACTTTTTAGCCTTAAAAAACTATTTGGTTGCTTTGCAGTATGCTTCGGGTCATTGTCCATCTGCACTGTGAAGCGCCGTCCAATGAGTTCTGAAGCATTTGACTGAATATGAGCATATAATATTGCCCAAAACACTTCAGAATTAATTCTGCTGCTTTTGTCAGCAGTCACATCAATAAATACAAGGGAACCAGTTCCATTGGCAGCCACACATGCCCACGCCATGACACTACCACCACCATGCTTCACTGATGAGGTGGTATGTTTTGGATCATGAGCAGTTCCTTTCCTTCTCCATACTCTTCTCTTCCCATCACTCTGGTACAAGTTGATCTTTGTCTCATCTGTCCATAGGATGTTGTTCCAGAACTGTAATGGCTTTTTTAGATGTTGTTTGGCAAACTCTAATCTGGTCTTCCTGTTTTTGTAGCTCACCAATGGTTTGCATCTTGTGGTGAACCCTCTATATTCATTCATGTCAAGTCTTCTCTTGATTGTTGACTTTGACACATATACACCTACCTCTTGGAGAGTGTTCTTGATCTGGCCAACTGTTGTGAAGGGGTTTTTCTTCACCAGGGAAATAATTCTTTTGTCATCCACCACAGTTGTTTTCTGAGCTCTCCGGTGCGTTCTTTTGGTGTTGCTGAGCTCTCCGGTGCGTTCTTTCTTTTTAGGAATGTTCCAAACAGTTGATTTGGCCACACCTAATGTTTTTGCTATCTCCCTGATGGGTTTGTTTTGATTTTTCAGCCTAATGATGGCTTGCTTCACTGATAGTGACAGCTCTTTGGATCTCATATTGAGAGTTGACAGCAACTGATTCCAAATGCAAATGTCACACCTAGAATCAACTCCAGACCTTTTACCTGCTTAATAGATAATGAAATAACAAGGGAATAGCCCACACCTGTCCATGAAATAGCTTTTGAGTTGATAGTCCCATTACTTTTGGCCCCTTAAAAAGTGGGAGGCACATATTGAAACTGTTGTAATTCCTACACCGTTCACCCGATTTGGATGTAATTACCCTCAAATTAAATCTGAAAGTCTGCAGTTAAAGCACATCTTGTTTGTTTCATTTCAAAACCATTGTGGTGGTGAATAGAGGCCAAAATCTGAAAATTCTGTCAATGTCCCAATATTTATGGACCTGGCTGTATGTATAAAAAAGGGGGTGCTGTATACTGTACAAGATAGAGAGCAACACTTATTCCAATCAGTAATACATTTTAGCTGACAACCTTTTACCTGCCTACATGTAGGATAATCTCTACTGTATAATATATTTGGGATAGGTTTATTTTATACTATACTACAGTATATACTCCTACATGTTACCTTAAGAAGGGCTTAGCCTTGCATCACTCATTGGATATCTTCTACAAATACAACACATATAGAATTTGGGATACTTACACAATTATCTACTTACTTTTTCTATATTTATTTTTATTTAATTTTATATTTTATATACTAGTCAGCAATATTTACAATATTATATGCTCACAATTAATTGACCAGGACCATAGGTTTATATCCGGGTTGTTGGTTATCAAATAAATAAATTTTGTCTTATGAAATAATATGTATCTCTTTGAGCCCATTCTGGTGTGTATCGGAAGTATACAATGACTTTGATGTATGCACTGATTGGTTCAGATACATGTCAATCAGGAGGAATAAGCTGATTGGTCAGACACTGCTATTTACTTCCTGCCTGAGCCATGGAGACACTCAGCTCTCTGGAACAAGTCCCTGGTGAAACACTCATTTCGAAGGACCCCTCACCACATAGCCCTGTGTCACACTATCTGCAAATACGGAAAGTAGTTGAAATCCCAGCTGTTGGGATGCCGTCGCTCAGAATGCCAGCGCTGAAATCCTGACACCAGTCACAATCCCGGTACCAGCATGTAGTGGGGTTAGGGGGAGGGTTAGGGATAAGCACCATGGGGAGGATTAGGGTTAGGCACTAGGGGGGAAGGTTAGACATTAGTAGGGGAGGGTTCAGGGCTGTCTTAACGGCAGTGCAAGCCCCTGGGCAAAGCAATGCACTGGGGAAACAATCCTCTGCCGGGGATGGGATGCTATCGCTGGAGGCTGTGCCGGGGGAGGGGGGGTGTTGGCAGAAAGACAGAAGTCATTTACAGGAAAAAAACACAAGTCACAGTATGTTCATGTACAGTACAACAAATTTCCTATGCAGTGCCCCCAGTAGTGCCCCTTATACAGTGCCCCCAGTAGTAGTTCCCCCTATGCAGTGACCCCAGTAGTAGTACCCCCTATGTATTGCCCCAAGTAGTAATCCCCCCATGCAGTGCCCCCCCAGTAGTAGTCCCACTATGCAGTGTCGCCAGTAGTAGTCCCCCTATGCATTGCCCCCAGTAGTAGTCCCCCCTATGCAGTGGCCCCAGTAGTAGTCCCCCCTGTGCAGTGGCCCCAGTAGTAGTCCCCCCTGTGCAGTGGCCCCAGTAGTAGTCCCCCCTATGCAATGGCCCCAGTAGTAGTCCCCCCATGCAGTGGCCCCGGTAGTAGTACCCCCTATGTATTGCCCCAAGTAGTAATCCCCCTATGCAGTATCGCCAGTAATAGTCCCCCCTATGCAGTGCCCCCAGTAGTAGTCCGCCTATGCATTGCCTCCAGTAGTAGTCCCCCTATGCATTGCCCCCAGTAGTAGTCCCCCCTATGCAGTGCCCCCAGTAGTAGTCCCGCCTATGCAGTGGCCCCAGAAGTAGTCCCCCCAATGCAGTGGCCCCAGTAGTAGTCCCCCCTATGCAGTGGCCCCAGTGTAATCCCCCTATGCAGTGGCCCAAGTAGTAGTCCCCCCTATACAGTGCTCCCAGTAGTAGTCTCCCCTATGCAATGGCCCCAGTAGTAGTTCCCCCTATGCAGTGGCCCCAGTAGTAGTCCTCCCTATGCAGTGGCCCAAGTATTAGTCTCCCCTATACAGTGCCCCCAGTAGTAGTCTCCCCTATGCAATGGCCCCAGTAGTAGTCCCCCCATGCAGTGGCCCCGGTAGTAGTACCCCCTATGTATTGCCCCAAGTAGTAATCCCCCTATGCAGTATCGCAAGTAATAGTCCCCCCTATGCAGTGCCCCCAGTAGTAGTCCGCCTATGCATTGCCTCCAGTAGTAGTCCCCCTATGCATTGCCCCCAGTAGTAGTCCCCCCTATGCAGTGCCCCCAGTAGTAGTCCCCCCTATGCAGTGCCCCCAGTAGTAGTCCCGCCTATGCAGTGGCCCCAGAAGTAGTCCCCCCTATGCAGTGGCCCCAGTAGTAGTCCCTCCTATGCAGTGGCCCCAGTGTAATCCCCCTATGCAGTGGCCCAAGTAGTAGTCCCCCCTATACAGAGCCCCCAGTAGTAGTCTCCCCTATGCAATGGCCCCAGTAGTAGTCCCCCCCATGCAGTGGCCCCGGTAATAAACCCCTATGCATTGTCCCCAGTAGTACTCCCCCCTATACAGTGCCCCCAGTAGTAGTCCACCCTATGCAGTTGCCCCAGTAGTAATCCCCCTATGCAGTGGCCCCAGTAGCAATCCCCCTATGCATTGCCCCAAGTAGTAATCCCCCCTTTACAATGCCCCCAGTATTAGTCCCCTCCATACAGTGCCCCCAGTACTGGCCACCATTCCCATACAGTGCCCCCAGTAGTGTCCCCGCCACCCTATATAGTGCCCCCAGTAGCACCCTCCCTATGCTCTGTGAGTCCCCGTGCCCCCTTACACACACACACAAAAAAATAAGCAACTTACCTGATCCCCGCTCCTGCCAACGACCGCCACTGTCCACTCCTCCGGATCCGCTCTCGCTCTGCACTATGGGATGGGAGAGACGTCATGACGTCTCTCCCATCACCCACTGTGGGTGGAGCCGGAAGGCGGAGCTCCCTCCATGGACGATGCAGCAACCAATGAGAGTCTGTCTGACTCTCATTGGCTGCTATAACAAACACACAGCCGCCAGCTGTAAACTGTGTAGGGCAGACCGCTTTCACTGTGGTCTGCCCTACACTTGGGGCCCAGGGGGACACTAACGGGGGTGAAGCGGCAGCCATGATCCCCTGCACCACAGCTGGCCCCAGTGCAATGAACCTTCCCTGAGCCGGTACCCGCCTCTACCTCCTCCCAATGCAGGACTATCAGTGGTGGCAGATATGCGATGGGGGGTAAGGGTGCTATTGGCCACGGGCCCTTGGAATCCTGGGGCCCTTGAGCAACTGCCCATTTAGCCTATAGGTAGAGACAGCCCTTGGAGGGTTAGGTTTAGGGTGCGGGGAGGGTTAGGTGTAGGATACTTACTAATTGGTGTCGGTATCCTAACCCTGTTGGAATGCCGGCATCTGTATTCTGACCCCTGGGATCCCGAAGGCCGGCATCCTGTATCCAACCCGCGTACAGGTAACTTTTCTCAATCTGCTAAACGGCACTCTCATCGGGTCCACCCTGCTGATGTCACCCTGCACAGCTTAGAGCATCAGCGTGGGATCCTGGGATTGGCTCTAACAGCAGAAGCTGTTCTATCGGGAAGCAATTGGGAAGCCGACTGCCTATATACCGGCAGTCGGCTTCCCGACTGTCTTATCCCGGCATGGGTGAAATGCCGGGCATCTAGATGTAGACGCCTGCATTTCCCCGACGCCGGGAGACCGGCGCCCGTCATCACGATCGTAGTGATGCCGGGCGCCGTGAGCGGACAGCCGCGGGGGGGGGGAGGGTTAGGTTGAGGGCATGCGGCCGGCAGTATTGTGTTACTGAGACTCTTTAAGAGACTTGTGGTTTTGCTCTTACTTGTATATACACACTGAGGGCCTGATTCAGATCCTGCACAGCGCTCACAAGCGGGTCAATGGTGGCCCAGAGCGCACGCACGGTGCGTGCCACATGCGTGCGCAAGCCTCGTAGCAAGTGAGAACTTCACTCGCTCCGGGGCTCGCAACAAAACAGGGCGGCTGTCGATGTTGATCGACAGCTCGCCCCGTTTTGTAGGCGGGTAGGGGGGGTGGCTGCACAAATGGAGGCGTTCCAGAAGGAACGCCTGCCATTTGTGGGCGGCCCTACTGACATCACTCATGATGTCAGTAGTGGACTTCCTGCTCTATTAGAGCAGGAAGTCTACTCGGCATTGCGAGTGCTGAGACCCCACCTTAGGGTCTCCTCGCAATGCCGATGGTCACGATAATTGCGACCATCTCCAGCCCGCTCGCACAAGCTGTGAGTGGGCACCCACAGCTTAGCGAGCGGGCAGAAGAAAAAAAAAATCCCTGGCCTGATTCAGAGCCTCTGAGCCTCTGAATCAGGCCCTATTTTTCAGCGATGGTAAACACCTGCGCAAATTTTAAATTAGTATCACTGTGAAGCAAATGAAAATTTACTGGTATTTACCAATACTTACCCCTCCCGCACAGTCCAGTGAAGTCCTCCTCCTCTGCGAGGTACTCCGCTGGGCTGCTGGCAGCGACAGGGCTCCTGTGTTATGCACATGCGTGACAGTCCTACAGAATGATGGCGAGAAAGATAGCGAGAGCGATGATTGACAAACAGCAGTAATCTTAGATTACCGCTGTTTGTTTAATCCATAAAGGGAAGCATAACCCTTTTAGCGAGCGGTTATGCTTCGATGATAAATGGGGGCCTCAGTTTTTATTAATGTTACATGTTTTCATATACTTTCGCCACAGCATCGCTAAGTTTTTTCACTGTGCTACAACACATATGGTGATGATTTTGTTGTCTTATCTGTTTTTGTCCTTTAAACACTAACTATTGATTAATAGTCAATCAAATTGATACTACCGAAATAGTGTTCTTTCTCCAAAACTATCAGTGTCTTGTGCTCCTCATTAGTTACAGTGCTTATAAATATTTTAATTTGTGGCAATAACAGTTATATTTTAACAAAATTCCTACTGGGGTGTCACGATTTTTTTTTTTTTAAGCCTGCACCCCTAAACCCCAATTCTGCACTTTTTTTCACCACCTATTATTGTGTGGAGAATAGTTATCCCCGTTTATTTTCGAAAGACTTTTCGCACCGGCGAAAAGTCTTTGAAATTGAATACGGAGATAATTAAAACAGGCGAAAATGACGTTTTCGGGGATAAATTATCGCCGATAACGGGTTTTCACCTCAAATTGAATACTGCCCTAAATTTAATTATTCAAAACCAGAAACAACTGTAAAAAGTTTATGCTTACCTTCCTTCATGCAACAATTATTTACTACATTACATACATATGCTAACTTATACTTATACATGTATCATATACGGCGTATGAATGATATATGATTGCGGAGTCTGGCTGTAGAGATAATACAATGTGCTTGTACACTACAGTGAGTCTCTTCTGTTCCATGTGATATTCAGCAGCCCTGAAATGAAAGCAGAATGAATCCTATTGTCCTTTCTGTTCCCTTCTCCTCGCCTATTCTCATGGGCCAAATCAAGTTTTAAATAACTGGGTCAAACATGAGATGTTATTGTGGTTTAGCCGATGCACGTTCTGTCCTGGAAAAATGAAAATAAAGCCATCAGTACATTTGTCTAATTTTGAAGTCATGGGTCTAAGTAATGAAGTATTAAATAATATGAGATATGGTAAGAACTTACCCTTGTTATCTCTATTTCTACGAAGTCCATAGGGTTCCACAGGATACCTTGGGTATAGGTGTGACGTCAGTCGCAGGGCACCAAAGAGTTAAGCTTTCAGCCTCCCAGGATGCACTAGGTCCCCCTACTATACCCCGCCCCCGGGCCAAGGCACCTCAGTTAGTTACCAAGCCATAGGCCGGAGGAGGAGAAGGAAGAGAGAGAACAAAGATCTGGACACATACAAGAATCACATTCTCACCAGAGGGAGACGGAAAACCGGTGACCAGAGCAAAGCCCATCTGCAGCACAGGTGCGACAGGGCGGGAGTCCTGTGGAACCCTATGGACTTCGTAGAAATAGAGATAACAAGAGTAAGTTCTTACCATATCTCATATTTTCTACTTCAGGGCCCATAGGGTATCCACAGGATACCTTGGGGATGTCCCAAAGCAGTATCCTTTAAGGGTGGGGACGCTCCTGTGCAGAAAGGAGAATCCGCCGCCCGAAGGAAGCATCCTGAGAGGCGAAGGTGTCAAACCTGTAATACCTCACGAAGGCATGGACAGAAGACCACGTAGCAGCCTTGCAGATCTGAACTGCCGAGGCACCACGTCGAGCTGCCCACGAAGGACCCACAGACCTAGTGGAATGAGCCTTCAGAGAAGGAGGGACCGGTAGGCCTTCATGAAGATAAGCTTCAGAAATAGCCATACGGATCCAGGCTGCCAAAGTTTGCTTTGAAGCAGGCCAACCCTTTTTACAGAAGCCATAGAGGACAACAAAGCGTCCGACTTCCTAAACAAAGAAGTGCGGTCAACATAAGTCCTTAAGGCCCGCACAACATCCAAAGAGGCCTCACCCACGGAAAGACCCGGTGAGTTAAAGGCCGGAACAACTATTTCCTCGTTAACATGAAACTGGGAAACAACTTTGGGAAGAAACTCGGGCCGAGTGCGGAGCACTGCCCTGTTCCCATGAAAAACCAAGAAAGGGGGTCTACAAGAAAGAGCCCCTAACTCAGAAACACGTCTGGCTGAAGCAACGGCCAGAAGGAAAACAGTCTTAGCTGTTAGCCATTTAATATCCACTGAGCCCAGTGGTTCAAACGGCGGTCCTTGGAGAGCCCTCAGGACCACAGCCAAATCCCAAGGCGCCACAGGTGGAACAAAGGGCGGCTGAATACGGAGAACACCTTGCATAAAGGTGCGCACATCCGGGATTGTAGCAATCCTACGGTGAAACCAGACAGATAGGGCCGAAACCTGTACCTTCAAAGAAGCAAGGCGAAGCCCATGATCTAGTCCCGCTTGCAGGAAGGCGAGAATCCGAGACAGACGAAACTCCCGCGGTGCATAACCTCTCGGTCGACACCACTGGAAGAACGTATGCCACACGCGATGGTATATCCTCGCGGAAGACGGTTTCCGAGCTCGTAACATGGTACGCACCACAGAGCTGGAAAACCCCCAGGACCTCAGCATGGCTGTCTCAACAGCCACGCCGCCAAAGACAGCCGAGTCAGGTCCGGGTGAAGACAAGGACCCTGAGACAGAAGGTCCGGTCGTAGCGGCAACCGCAGAGGACTGTCCACGGACAGACCCTGAAGGTCTGAGAACCAGTGCCGTCTGGGCCACGCGGGAGCTATCAACAGGAGCGTCCCTCCTTCCTGTTTGAATTTCCGGATTACCCGTGGAAGAAGGGAGACCGGAGGGAACAGGTATGCGAACCTGAACGTCCACCGGACGGACAGAGCATCCACCAGAGACGCCCCTTCGTCTCTTGTGCGAGACCCGTACACCGGCAACTTGTTGTTGTGCCGGGACGCCATGAGGTCGATTTCTGGAAGACCCCACCTGTCCACCAGTAGTTGAAAAACGTCCGGGTGCAGGGACCATTCCCCTGGATGAACGTCCTGGCGACTTAGAAAGTCCGCCTCCCAATTTAGCACTCCCGGGATGAAGACCGCTGATATGGCCGGAAGATTGCGCTCCGCCCAAACCAGGATCCGAGAGACCTCTACGAGAGCCGCCCGACTGCGAGTTCCTCCTTGCCTGTTTATGTAGGCCACGGTGGTAGCATTGTCCGACTGGACCTGCACCGGGTGACCCTGGAGAAACCGCTGTGCCTGCAGGAGAGCATTGAAGACCGCACGGAGTTCCAAGATATTTATTGGAAGCTCCGCTTCTGTCGGTGTCCACCTGCCCTGGAACAAGTGTGGACCCGAAACTGCTCCCCAGCCCCGAAGACTGGCGTCCGTTGTCAACAGGACCCAATTTGGAACCCAGAACGGACGTCCCTTGTTGAGGTGGGTCGTCTTTAACCACCACGCAAGGGACAGGCGAACCTCCGGGGTGAGCACAATCGTCTGGAACTTCAGAGACTGAGGCAGCCCGTTCCACTTGGACAGGATCAGGTGCTGCAGAGGTCTGGAGTGAAACTGGGCGTATTCCACCATGTCGAACACCGACACCATGGAGCCCAGTAACCTCATCGCCGAGTGTAAGGACACCCGGCGGCTGTGCAGACAACTGCGCACCCTTGACTGTAAAGCAGAGATCTTGTCCTCCGTCACGAAGATCCTTTGCTGTCCCGAGTCCAATAAGGCTCCAAGATGCAGAATCCTCCGAGACGGGATTAGAGTGGACTTCTGCCAGTTGATTAGCCAGCCGTGCCGTTGCAGCAGTGCAATGGTCAGGTCCAAGTGGTGTAACAGGAGCTCTGGAGATCCTGCCACCAATAACAGGTCGTCCAAGTACGGCAACATGCGGACTCCTTGCAGCCGCAGAGAAGCCGCCATGACCGCCATAGCGTCCTGTATGTCCAATGACACCATGTAGTCCCCAGGTTCCAGCGCCAGAATGATGGACCGTAGGGTCTCCATCCGAAACTTCGGGACCCGCAAAGACTTGTTGAGTGCTTTGAGGTTGAGAATCGGACGATATGACCGATTGGGTTTCTGTACCAAAAATAGATTTGAATAGAAACCCTGGCCCCTCTGGGAGAATGGAACAGGCACTATAACTCCAGCCTGGAGCATAGTATGCAATACCTTCCGCAGCTCCGTAGCCTTGTTCCGGTCTGATGGTAGACCCGTGGTGAAGAATCGAGCCGGGGGTCTGTGCCGGAAGGAGAGGGCGTACCCGTGAGAGACCACCTCCAGAACCCAATTGTCTGTCGTAGTGAACGACCAACACCGGGAGAACTGCAGCAGGCGGCCTCCCACCCTGGGATCCCCCAAGGGGAGACCCGGACCGTCAGGCCGCAGGCTTGTCATCTGGCTTGGGGGCCGGACGTCTGGTACTCCATGCCTGTTTCCGGGGCTTGACCGATTTCTTAGGGCCAGCCTGTCGAGGAAACGACTGTGGTTTGGGCCTGCCCTGGGCCCTAGATGACCGAAAGGACGATGGTCCAGAACCAGAAGGAGCAGCGGCCGACGGGAGACAAGCAGATTTGGCTGCCGCCAGCGTGGCCACAATCTTATCCAGATCCGGACCGAAGAGAACTTCTCCGGTAAACGGCAACGCTTCCAGACCTTTCTTGGATCTGCGTCCGCCTTCCAGGATCGCAACCACAAGGTGCGACGAGCAGCTACCGCTGCTGAAGAAATTCTAGACACCAGAGTACTAATGTCTAGAGCCGCCTCGTTGATGTAGGTGGCCGAATCACGGAGATTGCCAATCAACTCCGCCTGTTCGGCCGGACAGTCGGATTCAAAAGAAGCCTCTAATGAATCCGCCCAGCGCTCCATCGCTCTGGCAACCCAGCAAATGGCCATAGCCGGCCGTGCTGCCCCCCCTGCAAGGGAATAAGCGGACTTCAGGCAGATTTCTACCTTGCGGTCCGTAGCATCCTTAAGGGAGGACATGGATGGCATCGGCAATGTGGCACTACGGACAAGACGGGTCACGTGAGAATCCACCTGTGGAGGGGATTCACACTTAGCAAAATAATTATCCGCGAACGGATAAGCCACCGCCAGGCGTCTCTGCGGCTGGTATCTTTTGCCCGGTTGTTTTCACGCCTCCTCTAAATGGTCCACCAACTGACCCGAAAGAGGAAAGACTGTGGCATCGCCCTTCACATCTTTGAAAAAGGCATACTTAGATTTAGCCGCTGGGGGAACTTCGTCCTCAATCACCAAGGCTGTGCGGACCGCCCGAATAAGTCCAGGAATATATACTTTGGACTTAGCATCAGCGTCCTTAGTATGGAAAGGTTCCTGATCGTAAGGATCCAGAATCTCCCCATCATCAGACGTCCCTTCATCATCCTCATAAGGAGCGGACAGAGACGCCACCGGCCTTTTATGAGGCCGCATCACAGACTCCCCTTGCAACACATCCGACAAGTGCTGTACAGAACTCGTCAGGGAGTTAACCCACGCTGGCTCCTGAGAACCCGGGAGCGGGGAAATAGGGAGACTGTGGGGTACCACCAATTGTCGTGGGAACCCCTGCATGGGTGACGACACCACAGACTGCTGGGACAAACCCATCGGAGTAAACGCGGGCTGCGGAGCTAACTGGCCCACTAAAGCTGTTAACGCCTGAGCGAAACAAGCCCAGGGCGGCTCCTGTACCGGTGCTGTAACCGTAATAGGCCGCGCCATGGACAAACACTGCCGGCAAAGGCCCTCCGCGCTACCCTCCCCCTCCGCTAACGGTACTTTGCACGTGGTACACTGTAGCTGGAGGGGAAAATCACTTTCAGACATGATGGCACCACGTATGTGACCTCTCTCACCAATTAAGTATTAAATAGGCGAGAGACCACCCTGCAGCACCGCACCGCAAGGGCTTTAGCAGAAAGAACAGGGACAGTAATAAAGCTGACAGTTTAGAGAAGAAAAGTTACAGGCAGCACTAGCACAGTCACATACAATGCAGAGAAATAACAATTCCTGCACTAACAGCGCTGATCACTCAACTACACAGACACAGGGCCTGGTAGGACACAGCGCTGCATACACAGACCTGAGCCACAGCGGAGGAGAGGTATGCGGGGGGACCCAGACCACGATGCTTCCTTCCAGACTTCCAGCAGCGTTCACCATGCGTTGCAGAGAAGATGGCCGCCGAGGAGCAGAGAGAAGCTGGCCTGGGGGAGGAGCGCTGACACAGGACCAGTCAGCACAGTGCAGAGAGGGCTGTGTGCAGCGGGGGAGGCGCCGGCTGTGAGACAGGGAAGGCGCGCTCCCCTGGCATGCATTTAACCCCTGGGACGCCGCAGCGCTACCGCTCTGCTGCGGTCCGCTGTCCCAGGGGGTAGTGGAAGCGCAGGTTGGTCGCCTGGCTCCACGCTGCAGCCAGTCCCCAGGGAGCCCCCTGCCTGGGGACTTAGGACCATGTGATCAGCGGGGACCCACCGCGGGACCCCGCTGCTTACCTCTGTCCCCCTTGAATCCGGCCATGGTCCGGAGCATCTGGGGTCACCGCTAGCTGTGACCCCAGACGCCCACCAGCATCCCCGGATCAGTACCGGCGTTCTGGTACCGGCGGGGTGTAGGGAAGACAGCATGGACGTCAGGACTGACTGTCCATGCTGTTCATCCAGATGTGCAGCCACAGCTGCATGAAGAAAAAGCTTCAGGGGCTCTTCTAGCCCCCACTCCAACAGGTGCACCCGACTCCGGCCGGGCACCAAACTAAACTGAGGTGCCTTGGCCCGGGGGCGGGGTATAGGAGGGGGACCTAGTGCATCCTGGGAGGCTGAAAGCTTAACTCTTTGGTGCCCTGCGACTGACGTCACACCTATACCCAAGGTATCCTGTGGATACCCTATGGACCCTGAAGTAGAAAGAAAGATTTGTTAACAAGAAAAGTAACATAGTATTCTACAATTTTAAAACCATCTGATCAGTATGATTAAATGCTGATGACGTACAGAATGATGTACTACAATAAAGTATTTGTCTCCCGTGAACCGTTTCTCACTAAGGCAAATACAACCTTAATTTGCCTCTGCAATTGTCTGCCTAATAGGAAGCCCTATACTGTACATTTCAGTAACTCTACTAGAGCAAATACATATAGGGCCTGATTCAGCAAGGATCGCACCTACGAATGCAATAGCGATTGTGCACGCAGTCTCACAGCAATCATATACTAATACAATACATATGCCCACCTTACCATACACACATCCGTAATGTTTAGCAAGACGGCGAAACCATCGGTAACATCGAGTAAAATCACAGCCTCATGCACACTTGTACATGGTCAGACCTTACTTAGAAATTGCTAACCTTCCGGTACGCAGGCTCAGGCTGTATATGGCATCGCATTGGATAATTTATGTATGCCCCTGCAACGACATTCAAACACACTGGCACGGCTGCATTTTGCCGACCACCCCCCTGTCACCACCCCTAAACGGTACTTCCTGTCAATCACTCTGCAATGGGTCTGCGTAGCCACTGTGATTGCTGTCCCAATCGCAGCGGAGTATTTGCGCACATGTACTGCGATGCATGCATATTACGCAACAATCAGCGGATTCCGTGCGTAATCGCAGTTGCAATCCTTGCTGAATCAGGCCCAGAGATGAGGTCTGACAGTACTGTCCACAAAGACATACAGGGAGAAATGTAATAGGTGCGAGTTTGCAAATCTTTGGTGTTTCCGGTGAGTTTCATGTCGCCGTATGTAATAGAATGAGAACACAGGCAAACTCGCCAGAAACAGCCCAATATCAATCTCTGCACAATCAAACTGGACGTCCTCATTTTCACTATAGTAAATACACAACTGGCCAGATGTAATAAGTAGGGAGTTTTAAATTTGCCAGAATAACTCGCCAAACAATAGACTGTCTACAGGTCAGCGAGATTAATGTGATTTCAAACCTGGGGCCTAGTAACACATACTGTATGTGTGACCTATTGGAATATATTCTAAATCTATATAAAACCTCAATGAAACATTTTGCAGAAACCAGTTACATTAAGCTTTTAAAGCAATATGTTACCATGAAGACAATCTCTCTGTCTCTCTAACTTTCTAAAAAGAACTACAAATTGCCATGAAAATAAACTTACTTTGCAAACATGCAAACTCCTATCCATCCCTCTCCTCACTCCTCCACGAGTCTGCACTCTATCTAGGTAGAGTTGTAACAGTGAATGTTGGCATTGTGATTGTCTGGCTGCTTGTAGCTGATGAAGTTGTGTCATCTTGTACATTTTCCCTTTGTCACTGCTGCTCACTACCCTATCTATAAGAAGTTAGGCCTTAGTTTGCTCCCAAATGGCTTCTGTTAATTCCACCAACCCCCTATTAATATTTTGCACCATTCTGTTGCCGGTGAATTGGGCCACCTTATTCATTTCCTTAGTTGGGAATGGATGGACACAAATTGTCTGGATTGGCCCAGTATATAGTCCAAGTGAATCTGGAGGTTGTAGTTGGGAGGGCAAGTCCTGTACGGGCATAAGGGTGCCTGGTCTTGTCTCCTCTGCAGCCTCGGGAGGATCCACAACAGTGAGGATTATTTGCTCCTCCATGGCAGTTTTTGGAAAGGCAGTTTTTGGAAAGCGTGAGATGGACCTTATAAGACAAAAGCATTTACAGTACCTCAGAAAATGGTATTGAAACCTACTCTGACCTTTGTACTGTATGTCCTTGACATTTATAAAAATATGTTTGTGTATGAATATACAGTATAAGGATTAAACTATATTTGACAGGTCAAATTTACAAACTTTTTTTATGGTAAAATGTTTTTGCGTTATTTTTGTTTGGTGCAAAAAATTTTAAAACACACATAAAAAGTGATTGTCAATCACAGAACTTTGAAAATTACTGTTTGGTGGCCACATTACTCTATAAAATGCTCATGTAATGCAGGTTATTTTTACCAACAGTAGATCATAAAAACTCTGATTGGCCAAAACTACAATATTAGTATAGTATTTTCTATGGAGGATGCAATGCTGTCATATTTACCATGCAAAGCATTCCGGAACCTGGGGTCTGATTCAGACCCGCTCGGGAGCGCTGAGCGCTCGCAAGGGGGTCGATGTTGCCCAAGTGCGCATGCGCACGACGGAGGCAGCTCCGTCGTGCGCATGCGCGAGACCCGAATAACGCCGGCCAAGCCGTCGTTATGGGTCTCGCACCGAAGGGGCGTGCTGTCGATGGTGATTGACAGCACGCCCCCTTTGGTGGGCGTACCGGGGGCGTGGCTGCCCAGACGGAGGCGTTCCCATGGGAACTTTACTTTTAGGGGGGCGGTTTATGATTATATGCTAACTCCTCCCCTCTATTTATAACTCCTCCCACTTACAATTCTGCCCCTCCCATTTTCAAGAAATACTAAAAAAAGTAAACAAACTGAATATGAGTCAGTGATCGTTGAAAGGCAAAAAAATTGTGTGTCCCAGGGACCCCTCATTCGACTAAATTGGGGTCCTACCTGACCTTTTCTGGGTCCCATCGGAATGATAGTTTTAGTCAAATCTAATAACTTAAAAAAAAAAATGAATGCTGAACAGTTTTATAAAGCACAATTTAGCTTTATTGTAGCATAGTAAGTACGATATCAGTGCACAATCATAAAGACCCCCTACCCATTAATAATAAGCCACAAAAGGCAGAGCAGGCTCCCTCCCACCAGGCTCCAGCCAGGCCCATATCCACATGTGCACCAGACCCCCACTGCCTCCCTCCCCCAACAATAAGCACCACAGAGTAAGCTCCCTACCCCAAGCCCCACAAGTGCACCAGACCCCTGGGACCCCCCCATTATAATATGCCCAACAGTGGCTCTCCCCATCCCCACAGACATGTGCACCATACCCTCTCCCTCTGGGCCCCCCAATATTAATGAGCCACACAGTAAAGTTAAAGGCACTCCCTCCCACCAGGTTCCTCCAGCCCCACATTGTGTGCACTCACAGTGAAAAGTGACAGGCAGCAGGCCTGGCCACAGGTCACACACAAATCGCTCTCACTGACATTGACTGACCACCAAGGAACCATCAGCCGTCTGCTCCGCCTCCGCTGCTCCTAAGATGGTGCCCGCCTCGATGGATCCCAGCGTCCTCACTGGCAGACTGCGCATGTCAGAAAATCTGACATTGCGCATGCGCAAATGAAGACAGCACAGCCGCGTGGCGGAGGAAGAAACTTATCTCAGTGACAGTCTCTCTCTCAGCCTGCCCGCCGCCCGGCTAGCCCTGCCCCGCCTGCGTCGGACTGGTGACAGCCTGCCCACCGCCGCCCGCAACACGCCGCCCAGGTAAGCTCTGCCCTGCTGCCCGCCCAGCCCGGTTCCGCCGGAGTCGGACTTCACTGTCACTCACACGTGACATGGTCCGACTGCTGTGTGCAGCGGCCGCCTGCGCGCGCCACTGCAGCTCTTTAATGCACTGCCGACTGACTGCTCACAGGCAGCTGAGCGGTTCAGCCGGCACTTCCGGATATCGGGGCTATGTTTAGGGGGGGCGATCGTCTTAATCGCCCCCCCGTGGATCTGCCACTGGGCCCCACTGACATCACTTGTGATGTCAGTGGGAGTGCTTTTGGCTCTGATAGAGCCAAAAGCACTCCAGGGCTTGCGGCAGCCAGACCCTACCGTAGGGTCTCGTCGCAAGCCCGATGGTCGCGATGGTCTTGACCATTGCGACCATCATTTTGGCCGCACGCTATAGCTGTGGGTGGTCACCCACAGCTATGCGAGCGGCCAGGAGGCCGCTCCAAAGAGGAGAATGGACGGCCCTGATTCAGAACGAGCGCTCTGTCAGAGCGTCCGTCTCTGAATCAGGGCCTTGGTCCCCGATGCAGCCTATGGGCTTCATATCACATAACTATCCAGGAGAGGATAGCATAGAAAAGGGAGAGTTCCAGTGTTAAGGAGCAGCATGGGCAAAATCTTGGAGGCAGGAGTGGAGGGGGAAAATAGGTGGGATAGTAGGCAGAATTAATTTGTGGAGCAAAGTGAGCAGATGGAAGTGTGAAGGAAGAAAAGGTCACAGATTTAACTAGGAGAGGATTGGGTGAGGGCCTTGTAAATGAGTGTGAGACGTTTGACTTGGTTTCTAAAGGGGAAGGGGAGCCAATGCAGGGTTTCTAGGAAAGGGCAGCAGCATTGAGGACAGAGTGGAGTGGAGAGAGGTGGGAGGCAGGGAGGCCAGATAACAGGAGGTTACTGTAGTCCAGTCTAGAGATGACCAGTGAGTGGATGATGGTCTTATTTGCCTCAAGGGTGAGAAAGTGTCTGATCCTGAAGATATTTTTGAGATGTAAATGGCAAGACTGCAAGAGGTACTAAATGTGTGGTTTGAAGGACAGGGAGGAGTCAAGAATAACTTCAAGACAGCGTCCTTTTGGGCTAGAGGTGATGGTGTTGATAATGAAATTGAGGGAGGTGAGGTTATTCGGGAGGCTGGGAATAATATTAGCTCAGTCTTAGACATGTTTGTTTAAGAAAGTACTGGGAAATCCAGGGGGAAGAGATAGCAGAGAGACAGCTGGAGATACAAGGGAGTAGAGAGGGGGAGAGGTCAGGGGAGAAGAGGTAGATCTGAGTGTCATCAGCACTGAGATGATATTGGAGGGCACAAACCTAAAAAGGATGTATAAAGGGAGAATAGAATAGGTGAAAGAACAGGACCTTGGGGGGACACTACAGGTAGAGAAAGTGGGCAGAAGTGGAATCATGTGAGGAGACAGAGAAAGAGCGGTCATAGAGGTAGGAGGACCACCAGGAGAGAACAATATCAGGTGGACCGAGGGAGTGAAGGATTTACAGGAGGAGAGGGTGGTCCACAGTGTCAAAAGCAGCAGAGAGGTCAAGAAGAATGAGCAGAGAGTAGTGGCCTTTGGATTTGGTAGCAATGAGGTTACTTTAGTGAGGGGGGTTTCTGTGGAGTGGAGAGGATGAAAGTCAGAATAAAATGGGTCAAGCAGGTAGTGGGAGGAGAGAAAGGTGATAAGGCGACACTGAACTATTGATAACATGGGACACTGTTTTTCACCTACGTTAAAAAAAATTGTTTATAGCTAAAGAAGAGATAAAGATTTATTTAAAAATATATAATTGTGTTTGTTATTCGTCAGGCTGGGGCTAAGAAGGAGGGCTCTGTCCACCACATACATGCCTGGGAGGATTTCTGGTGGTATGAGCTGCCACATCTCCTCCTCCTAGTTTCTATAAATTTCTTTATTGTTCCCCACGATCAACAAATCATTAAACTTAGCACAAAAGAACAAAAATTGGTAAAGAAATTTATCATTTCACATTTTATGTGCATGATAAAGAAAATACAGTATCCTGAGGCTCATGACTGTTTTGATAGTTTGCAACCAATTAACCACACAAAAGAAACATGTGGGAAGTTTCAAGACAACAGCTCTAGTACTATGTTGTGAAACCGCTCGCTGATACTACGGCTTGGTATTGTTGATGCATAGACTCAACAAGATTGAGTGAATACCATGCTGAAATGGGACTTTGAATTCAATGATGACGGGAAATAATTGAAAGCAATTTGTGACATAAAATGCACACCCTAAAGCAATCCCAATTGGAACACTGCAACAAATTATGCCTTACCAACCATCTATACACACTACACCTGATCCACCAAACATGCCTATCTCTTCTGAGGTTACACACCATTTTAAGATGACATAACAATTTTTATCTGTAAAATATTTGTATTGTCTTACTAAAAAATGGGACTGTGGGGCGTGGTCTGACTGGCAAGCAGAGTGGAAGTGCCGTTATACAGCTCCTCAGAAAACCACAAAAAACGGCCTGTTACTGCCGAATTACCCTAACCCCAAGGATTGTACCTCTGTTCCGGACAGCTGGTGGTACAGCTGACCCCTTGTCTGGCCCTCCGGGAGTGTTTTAGAGTTTCGGGATCATCGCGGCCTGCACAGCCTCCAGCATCCCCGGCCTTGAGTTTTGCGCTCAGACCGGAACAGCCGCGGCCACCGCCGGACCCCACCATGACTTCCACACATCACCTGGGCCTCCATTACCTCACGGGGAACTCAGGGCCAACAGTCCCCTGCACTAAGGGTCACCCTAGACAGGTTGGTGACCGGAGCCGCGAGCCGCAAATTGTGGGAGGACGCCATTTTGGCTTCCCTTTCTTCCCGCAGCACCACGTCAGAAGTTGCCCTGCACTGGACTCAGAGGCACAGGTGGCTTCAATAGGCAAGTGTCCCCTCTCTAGTCACCACAACCAGGTGTCCATCACTATAGCACAGTGATTGTGCTACATTTCTCTCAATGATAGCACCTCTATTCACCCTATCCTGCTTATTTCCTGCCATCCTGCATTTTCATCTGACACAAGGGCAAGAATATTAGTGTACCACCAATAGCTAAACCAATATTGCCAGAGCTGTGTATATGAAATGATAGGCTACCATCCAAACATAGATTCCGCTACTGCTACAAAATGATGGCTCATTTCCACTAATTCCAATTTAACCCTCCGTAGCCCGCCTATGATATTGAGCTACAGTGCAGGATCCCATATCTAATACATAACTGTGTGTCCTCAGTTCTTACCATAATGGCGCCTAAACGCCCAAAGTCTTATCGACTGTCCCACCAGTATCTTTCTTTAAAGCTTCTCCTTCCTCACAAAACGACAAAGCAAGCCTATCTCATAATAAAAGCAGTAAACATCAGTCAGCTTTAAGTACCCCATCTGAAGGCCACCCACTGTCTACCTCTAGACAATTGGAAGTTGCAGATGACGCCCCACTTACAATGGGCTCCATGAAAATGCTCCTGGCTTCCTTTAAAGACAATATTACATGCGAATTTAAAGCGGCTCTGCAGTCCTGCCAACATTCGGTTGATGAGTTAGGGACACGCACTGATCATTTAGAGAACAAGTTGGAGGAAGTAGTAAAATCGCATAATGAACTGATCACTCTCCATGAAGAGCTACAGTCAGAGGTCACCTCTCTTAAGACTAAGACCGCGGATCTAGAAGATAGGTCTAGGCGAAATAACCTCAAGCTCCGTGGGATTCCGGAGGCAATCCCGAATTCAGAATTGACAGAACACGTTACGGGAATTTTTACGAAACTTCTACCGACTACACAGATCTCTGACTTTTTACAGGACCGTGTTCATAGACTGCCTAAAGCCTGTAATGCTCCTACAGATGCTCCTAGGGATATTCTGATGCGATTGCACTATTTTCATACTAAGGAGGCAATTCTTTGTGCAGCAAGGTCAGCAGACGCTGCCATTTTGAGAAAAATCCAAATTTTTGGTGACCTCTCTGCTGCAATGCTGGCATCAAGACGATCATTTCTTCCAGTTACCAGAACTCTACAAAAAGCATCCATCAATTTTAGATGGGGTTTCCCCACTAAACTGATAATCAATAGAAATGGCTCTACCACGGTCATATCAAATCCAGCAGCCGGTATCCAGCTCTTCGTGTCTTGGAATTTGGAAGACATCTCGCAGAAAATCCCAAGCATCCTTCATATAAACCAGAAATGGTCATATTTGTTCTCAGATTTCCCGTATCCTCTTTCACAACAATATACACACCTAGTGTTGTTAAATTTAAGTGTTTATACAGTCTTAAGATGTTCCCTATATGTGAACCTCTAAATTTGGTGTGATTAACATAGAGGTAGTAAATTATTGACTTACCCTTTAGATCTGCAATTTCTATTTGAGGTGCAGAACTGAACATCATGTTTTTGTAGTGTTTATTTCACAATCTAGTTTAATAGGTGTGTATTCATATTTATACATTTGGGATTGTTTTCCTGTGTTTTCTCTTTAAACGATATCTATAGGTCATTATATTTGTTCTCTGTTCTCTATAATGAGCACTCATGTATACAGTTATGTATTAAGACCCCGGGCGATGGGGCTTAAATGTCCTATTGGTCACCCACCCCAATGTACCACCTACAAAGGTAGTCCCTGATAGTTCCTTTTAGGAACTATTTACTCTTTATTATTGCTCCGTTTCTTTCTTTTTTACTTTATTTCACCAATTTAACAAATTTTCAGGTACTATATATATGCAGTAAACAGTTTTTATTTTCTGTACAATTCGGCTCAGAACAACTAATGCTAAGCAACGTTATTCTATTTCCAAATGGTTAAGATACTATCTATTAATGTTAAGGGACTCAACTCTCCCAATAAAAGAAGACTTGCGCTGAGACATTTTGCTAAATGTAAAGCCCATATCATCGCTATTCAAGAAACCCATTTCCAGCAATCAGCCCCTCCTCAATTCTCTAATTTGAAATATCCTATTTGCTATGCTCCCAATGGTCCATGTAAAAAAGAAGGGGTGGCGATATTATTTTTTAATACATGCGACTTTGTTTTGGAAAAACAAATAAATTATAAGGAAGGCCGATACCTTATACTTATAGGTAGGTTGGATAATGTTCCAGTGACAACTGCATCAATCTATGCTCCAAATACGAAACAAGTATCTTTTATCAGGAGATTTTGCACGGCTCTTCAATCGTGTAAAAAAAGGTGTTTTACTATTATTAAGGGATTTCAATATAGTCCCTGATCCACTATGGGATAAATCCTCATACAAATCCAAGGGTGGTTCCCATCCCTCTCCAGACCATTCTCGGAGCTTTAGACTAATTCTTAATGAATATGAGCTTTATGACGTCTGGAGGGCGGGACACCCCGGGGAGAGGGAATACTCCTTTTATTCCCAGGTGCACAAATCCTATTCTCGCATTGATTTAGCTATACCGGACAAATGGTCCTTACCCTATATTAAACAAACATTAATTCTACCAGTTGCATGGTCAGATCATGCGGCACTATCTATAGATTGGGATATCACCAGATTGAGAACCCCCCCGCGGCCCCTGGCGTTTGGGAGAATTCCTCCTAGTCAATGCGGAAGCTAAACAACTAATATCAAATGCCCTTTCCATGTATTTGGAAACCAACAAACCAGAAGATACCTCTTCATTTACATTCTGGTGTTCGCTAAAAGCAGTTATTAGGGGTTCAGCTATACAGGCAGCGGCTCGTTTACATAAGGCGGCTATCCTACACCAAGTAAATATCAAATGTCGATTAGCAGACTTAGATGCTAAACATAAACTTAATCTTTATAGAGAATTACTCAGTGTCAGGGCAAAATGGAACACAGTGGCACTTAAAAAAGTCCACCAGGCGATGTTCAAACTACGCCAAAAGTACTATACTCAAGGAGACAGGGCCGGTCGCTTACTAGCACGGAAGTTAAGAGGGAAAAGAGCGAAAGAGAGTATTAGAATGATTTCCAATATTAAAGGTATCAAAATTTCAGACCCCTATGATATAGCAGAATCTTTTGCGCAGTATTATTCATCCCTGTATAATTTTAAGGATGACCCTATGACACCCCAACCTACGTCAACCCAGATTGATGATTTTCTTAGTGCGGTCGATCTACCATCACTGGATGCTGACGCTTTGAGTACGCTGGCTAGTCCCTGGTCCGAGGAAGAAATCTTATCAGTAATTAAATTCCTTCCCTTAGATAAGGCACCTGGACCAGATGGATATATAAATACATTTTATAAATGTTTCCAAGACACTTTGGGCCTGATTCAGACCCACTCGCGAGCGGCTGTCCGCTCGCAAGTGGGTCGATGTTATGGACTGAGCATGCGCACGACGGAGGGAGCTCCGTCATGCGCATGCGACGAGCGAAGGAAAGTCCTTCGCTCGTTGTGTCCGATCAAAGGGGGCGTGCTGTCAATGTTGATTGACAGCACGCCCCCTTTGGTAGGCGTTCCGGGGGCGTGCCTCCCTGACGGGGGCGTTCCCACGGGAACGCCTCCCATCAAAAGCCGGCCCACTGACATCACTAGTGATGTCAGTGGGAGTGATTTTGGCTCTGATAGAGCCAAAATCACTCCGGAGCTTGCGGTTGAAAACCTCAACTGCAGGCTCCGGCTCGCAATTTCGATGGTCGCGATGGTCACGACCATCGCGGCCATCAGAATGCACGCTCGTATAGCCTGTGGGTGGTGACCCACAGCTATACGAGCGTCCAGGAGGACGCTCCATTTTCATGGAGCCCGGCCCTCATTCAGAGCGTGCGCTCTGCTCAGAGCGTACGGCTCTGAATGAGGGCCTTTGTCTCCTATCTTAGCACAAATGTTTAATGATGTCTCGTCAGGGGGCTCGTTCCCGGGTGAAATGCTGGAGGCAAGAATAGTAGCCTTTCCCAAACCAGGAAAGAACTTGACATCCATGGCTAACTATAGGCCAATAGCACTCCTTAATACGGATATAAAAATATTTGCCAAACTCCTAGCAAATAGACTTAATGTATTGCTATCAACTTTAATACATCAAGATCAGGTAGGATTTGTGATGGGGAGGCAGGGACCTGACAATACGAAGAAGGTGATTAATATTATCGAATCATTTTCCAGTTTTGATCAGCCCCTCCTCCTTCTATCATTAGATGCAGAAAAAGCGTTCGATAGATTGAATTGGAGATACTTAAGAGCTGTCTTGGTAAAATTTGGAATTAAGGCCAGTTTACTAACATCAATAGTTGCTTTATACTCTTCCCCCTCGGCCAGAGTCTTTGTCAATGGTATTTCATCCACCCCATTTTTGATCACAAATGGCTTGCGACAGGGGTGCCCCCTCTCCCCACTGGTGTTTGCCCTGGCAATGGAACCATTGGCAGAAGCCATTAGAAAGGACCATAACATCTCGAGCCCCATACTTTTTGGTAAAATGTACAAAATAAGCCTGTTTGCTGATGATATTCTGTTGACACTCACAAATCCGACTAATTCCTTAACAGCTCTACATAGTTTAATAGAAAAATTCTCTGAGATCTCTTACTATAAATTGAACTGTTCCAAAACAGAGGCACTCCCTATTAATTTCCCTCAACATTTATTGTCATCCCTTAAAGCGATTTATACATATGCGTGGCAGGATCATTCTATTAAATATTTGGGAATACATTTAACAGCTACTACCAATAGTCTAATTGCAGCTAATTACCTACCATTGATACGACAATTGTCGTTATTACTCAATGATTGGATGATGTGCAATATATCATGGATGGGCAGACTTTCTGCCTTAAAGATGGTTGTATTATCAAAGTTACTGTATTTTTTCCGAACATTGCCCATATTAGTACCACACTATGTTCTTATTAAGATCCAAAAACTTTTTACTTCCTATATTTGGAAGGATAAGAAACCTAGACAGGCAAGGAAATCATTGTCCCTACCAAAGATGGAAGGAGGTCTGAGATTCCCAGATTTACATTGGTACCAAATAGGTCTTTATTAGCACAATTGAACCCTTGGTTTTCAAAAGGGAAATTAATGCCATGGGTCCAGCTAGAATGGGATATGGTTTCTCCCTTCCCACTTACTGACTGTCTTTGGATACCATCTCAAGTTAAGATCCCGTGGGTTGAAAAATTCACAATGATATCCACAACCAGAAAAGCCTGGTTAGAAATGGTTAACGTGACATCAGAAATTAGTCTCCCCTCCACCAGTTTTACCCTGGAAGGATTGGCTGCCCTAATTCCTAATTTAAAATTTGAGACATGGAGATCTCAGAATATAGGCCCTCATTCAGAGCCGTACGCTCTGAGCAGAGCGCACGCTCTGCATGAGGGCCGGGCTCCATTTTCATGGAGCGTCCTCCTGGACGCTCGTATAGCTGTGGGTCACCACCCACAGGCTATACGAGCGTGCATTTTGATGGCCGTGATGGTCGTGACCATCGCGACCATCGAAATTGCGAGCCGGAGCCTGCGGTTGAGGTTTTCAACCGCAAGCTCCGGAGTGATTTTGGCTCTATCAGAGCCAAAATCACTCCCACTGACATCACTAGTGATGTTAGTGGGCCGGCTTCTGACGGGAGGCGTTCCCGTGGGAACGCCCCCGTCAGGGAGGCACGCCCACCAAAGGGGGCGTGCTGTCAATCAACATTGACAGCACGCCCCCTTTGATCGGACACAACGAGCGAAGGAAAGTCCTTCGCTCGTCGTGTCTGGCGCATGCGCACAACGGAGCTCCCTCCGTCGTGCGCATGCTCAGTGCAGACCATCGACCCACTTGCGAGCGGACAGCCGCTCGCGAGTGGGTCTGAATCAGGCCCATAGTTTCCCTTAAAGAAATTACATCATCCGGCTCTTTACACCCGTACACTCAAATTAACGCACAATTTAACACCTCTTTTAGAGAGTTTTATAAATATTTACAAATTAGACATTGGCTACAAAGTATAACTCCATCCCCACACATCGTCCATGATCTTCCTAAACTTATAGTTAATCAACTAAATAAAATTAATAGCAAAGGAGGTATCACATGGTGGTGCTCTCCATTAATTACCCCCACAGAATTTAACAAATCTGCAACAATACTTAAATGGGAAGCAGACCTCTCTTGTGTCTTCTCAGAAGAGGACTGCCGTCTAATATTTAAAACTAGTTATAAAGTATCAAAATGTATATCGCATATGGAACAATACTATCGGTTACTTCACTGTCAATACTTCATGCCTAAATTAATGCATATTATTTCACCATCCCACTTCAATTCATGCTGGCGGAATTGTGGACATGTAGGCTCTCTTTCCCACATATTTTGGTTGTACCCCTTTATCACTATATTATGGAAAAGGGTATTTATCCTAATATCTAAAATTTTAAAGATTACTATCTCTCCAAACCCCGTCATAGCTATTTTTCATATTTATAAAGAAGACCTGACTTCTAACGAACATTATATTATGGGACACATCCTTATAGCTACTAAAATAATGATAGCCCAATTCTGGCGATCTCCTATAAGTAGACCAATAGATTGTATAGTGAGAGTTGTCTTTTCTGGTCCCTCTTATCACCTTGACCATTCGGAAGACTTTAGCCGGTAGTTTGTATTTTTTCAGTTTAGCTGTATGTCATTAATGATAGCTAGATCGATGTATTATTGCTATATATTAGATGACAAGAACAGCTGTTTGTTATGGACTGTACAAATATTCCCATGTTATATTTGTTACCTTATATGCAAATAAGGTACCTATTTTTATTTTTATTTCTGTCCCCATGTACTTCGTTTCCCTTTTTTATTTCTGTATCCCAGGCCTTACCCCTATAATATTGAAACAATAAAAATCTAATGTTTAGAAAAAAAAAAATGGGGCTGCATTAACTTATGGAAATAACAGTTCATATTAATCCAGACACAACTTTCAATGTTTACTTTCTGATTAGATTTCGTACTCTCACCTTAGCAATAACACTCTCTTGCTTAACTCTTCACAATGGAGAATGACTCCCTGGCTTACACGTTTATGTGTAATTAGCAAATAAACCATGTCTGGGGGCATGGAGGATGTCCAAAGGGGTTTGGTCAAACCCTTTATAGTAACATACAAAAATACACAATTGGACCTGTACAGCGGCGGTTCCTACCATTATATTCCACAGGGTCTGGTGCCCACTGCTGGACTGGTCAATGTGCACATGTGAGGGATTACGATCCTACACATGCACACAAATCAACAAGCAGGCTTCTAGGGACTGCATCGGCTGCAGCCCCTATAAAGCTTGGGCTGACATTATAACAAGGGAGTGGCTTCCCATATGCGGTCTCTGCAGCTGCACTGAAGATACCCATCATTGGATAGTCATCGGTAGGAGCTGTGCAATAACTGGCAACCATTGTAATCCGGGCATTGAATGGAAAAACTATTTTTATTGAGCCAGGAACATCGATGGTGGCTAACTATCTGCTTCTGATGCCCATCCGCACTTTATTATTATTATTATTATTATCCTTTATTTATATGGCGCCACAAGTGTTCCGCAGCGCCTTACATAGTACATAGAACTAATAAGTGAACAAGAAACAAGTAACTTACAGTACATTACAGTGCAGGACAAGGACACAACTTAAATACATTGCTGAAATAGTGATTAAAGCACTCACAATAAGCTGCCGGGAGTTGGCGGTCCCGTGATAGGTGCCCTAATGGGGAGTAGAGAGTAGAAGAAAATGTAAAGAGAAGCACATGAGGGAAGAGGTCCCTGCTCATGAGAGCTTACATTCTAAGGGAATTTTATGCTTCATCACATATTATTGAACAGCAAAGCACTTTTTTTGAAAATGGGCAAATATTTTCCCTGGCAGATGGGTAAATTGGAGTTTAATGTTTGAATGATAAGCTAATCACATTGGTGGAGATAGGTCAGTCTTGTATGCCTTGTATGTCTTCCTTACATTGCACTGAGATAACAAGGCAGAAACTGTAATTTTTGTCTCATAACATCGGAGTTGTTTGTGTACAACTCCGATGGTGGCCGATCAGCAGATGCACAAGATCTGCACTGTGCATGTGCCGAACAGTGTCTGCAAGATCTCTCACAATGCCCCCTAAGCCGCAATATGATTGACATACAGTGGCCGTATGGACGTGGAGAAAGTGTGGCGACAGAGAATGGGGGCATGTTGGCCCTGTTTTCTGGGCGTTTCGAGGTCAGTGTCTGCGTCTTCCAATGTAACTTCATTGGCCCCGTCTGCGTAAAAACACTGGCCATCCTGAGAGTCAATATTCACGCAAGTGATCCAATGGCTGCAACATCTTCAGTAGACATCTCCCAAAAAAGGTATTTTATGGGTGCTTTACCGCTACAGGACCTTGACGCCGAGTTCTCATTGAGGTATTGATGAATTCAGAAAAATACAGAGATAGTCTTAAGTGCAGAGTTATTCCAGCTACAGTAAAGAACTTACAAAACAGTGATGGAATTTTTAGACATGACTTCACTGCTTGCCATCAGAGGAGTAGCGTGGAACCATGGCCCTTGGAGAAAGTGCATGTCATACCGCCCCCTTCCCTCCCTGTGGGGTATGGCCAGCCTGCTGGGGAACACTAAAGTGAAGAGAAAAAGAGCAAACAGTGGCAGTATGACACTTGGCATTGAGGTACCATTGGGGGAATGGAATGCTTCGGTGAGGCACTGTCTGACATTAAGGGGTAGCACCTTTGGCATGTGTGTGTATAAGATGACCTGATGTTATGTCAAAATTAAGTCCTTCATTCATCTATCTCTATGACAGAAAATAGATTTTGTTTATGTGTTATTTACTTGAGAGATGTACAAAATAAAGTTGCAGCACTTTCATTTTTGTGTATTCCATTTTAGCATCCTTATAGAGCCTTCTAAAAATGCAGCTTCTGCCATCCTAATACAGTAGTGAACAGTGGCGTAACTAGGGTCTTCGGAGCCCAGGGCAAGTTTGAAATTGGCGCGCCCCCCCCCCCCCCACTACACAGCCAAATATATCTTGCGCACCTTTGTCGTGCGCCAAAAATATGGGCGTGGTCACCTACCAGAAGGGGCGTGGCTACTGATAATGGGGCATGCCAACATGACACGCCACCCATTTTTTGTCACATTCCTTTGCATTCCATATGCTAGATAGATTTGAGGGCCTGATTCAGACCGGGTCGCAAGCGCTGAGCGTTCGCAACCGGGTCGATGGTGGCCCACAGCGCACGTGCACTGGCTGGCTCCGTCATGCGCATGCGCAAGACCCGGCTAGCGACGGGCAATCCGTCGCTCCGGGTCTCACACCAAAGGGGGCGAGCTGTCGATGTTGAGTGACAGCTCGCCCCGTTTGGTGGGCGGGCCGTGGGGGTGGCTGCCCAAACGGAGGCATTCCCGAGGGAACGCTTGACATTTGGGGGCGGCCCCACTGACATCACGAGTGATGTCAGTGGAGAGCTTCCGGCTCTGTTAGCTGTTAGAGGGACTTTTATAGCAGTTCCGTATTACATCTCCAGGTGTTCTCAGATGCTCTTTACCCACATTTTTTCTGTTATTGTGATTTGATACTTATCATTTATTGTATCCTGTGTGCACGTTCTAATTTGTTATAAGAGTTTTAATAAATATAATTTACACACCGTGGTCACCTGATCTTCACTAGCGCTCCATACACACCTTTTTTCACATTCCATATGCACTTTACCTTTCCGGTGGTTTCTCATAATGTGGAACGTCTGAAGAAATGTATCCTCCCTGGGACGATGGCGTCTTCAGTCGGTATTCACTATTCATGTAGATCACAACGTCCGGAAGATGTCTGTTTGTGTGGGAATGTTAAAAAAAGTCACCATCATAAAACAGCGGTTCAACCAGACTCGCTCCCCCTGTGTAACTTCCTTCCCACTGTGTCTCTCAGCCACACCGTCATCTCCCTGCATCATCTCTTAGCCACACCATCATCTCCCTCCCTGTGTCATCTCTTCTTAGCCACACCATCCCCTCCTCCTGCGTCTCTCAGCACACCATCACCAACCCCCCCTGCGTCAATTCTCAGCAAACCATCAACTCCCCACTGAGTCGTCTCTCAGCACACCATCACCGCCTCCCCCTGCATTTTCTCTCAGTCAGGCGATCAGCTCCCCCACTGCATTGTCTCTCATTCAGGTGATCAGCTGTCCCCCTGCATCGTCTCTCAGTCACACCATCATCTTCCCCTGCGTTGCCTCTCAGCACAGAAACAGATACACACACACACACTGACATATATATATATATATAGATATACACACTCACTGACATATATATATACACACACTGACATATACACACTGATACACAAACTGACATATATATATATATATACATATACACACACTGACATATACACACACTGACATGAACACATACATACTGACATATACACATACATACTGACACATGCACACACAAACACACACTGACATATACACATACACACACTGAGATATACATGCACACACATACTGACACACACATTGACATATACACATACACACTGACATATACATATGCACACACACTGACACATACACAGAACACTGACACATATATAGACATGCACACTGACATATACAGTACACTGACACATATACAGTACACTGACACATATAGACATGCACACTGACATATACAGTACACTGACACACTGACACATATACAGAACACTGACACATATACTGTACACTGACACAAATAGACATGCACACTGACATATACAGTACACTGACACATATACAGTACACTGACACACAGACACATTTACAGTACACTGACACACTGACACATATAGCCATGCACACTGACATATACAGTACACTGACAAATATCCAGTACACTGACACATATAGACATGCACACTGACATATACAGTACCCTGACACACTGACACATATACAGTACACTGACACATATAGACATGCACACCAGGCTTGCCTACCCTCCCGATATGGCCGGGAGCCTCCCGATTTTCGGGGGCCGCTCCCGGCCCCCCGGAAAGGAAGGCAAGCCTCCCGGAAGTGTCCGACCCTCCCCACCCCCTGAAAAAAACAGAAATACCCGCAGCGGGGGGCCCGGTGACGCGATTCGTGCAGAATCGCGTCATCGTGGCCCCGCCCCCTGCTTCACAATGCCGAAAATCACAGCATTGTGAAGAGGGGGTGGAGTCACAATGACGCAATCGTGCGGCTCCACCCCCAGTGTGACACAAAATGGCCGCTCTGCCCCCAATGGCCGCCCCCGCCCCCCGCTATTAGCCAACAATCAGCTCCCTCCCGGAAGGCTGGAGCTGATTGTTGGCAAGTATGATGCACACTGACATATACAGTACACTGACACATATAGACATGCACACTGACATGTACGGTACACTGACACATATACAGTACACTGATACATATAGACATGCACACTGACATATACATTACACTGACACATATAGACATGCACACTGACATATACAGTACACTGACACACTGACACATATACAGTACACTGACACATAGACATGCACACTGACACATATACAGTACACTGACCCATATAGACATGCACACTGACATATACAGTACACTGACACATATAGACATGCACACTGACATGTACCATACACTGACAGATATAGAAATGCACACTGACATATATAGTACACTGACACAAATAGACATGCACACTGACATATACAGTACACTGACACATATAAACATGCACACTGACATGTACAGTACACTGACACATATACAGTACACTGACACATATAGACATGCACACTGACATATACATTACACTGACACGTATAGACATGCACACTGACATATACAGTACACTGACACATTTAGACATGCACACTGACATATACAGTACACTGACACATATAGACACACACACTGACATATACAGTACACTGACACATACAGACATGCACACTGACATATACAGTACACTGACACATATAGACATGCACACTGACATATACAGTATACTGACACATATACACATGCACACTGACATATACAGTACACTGACACATATATACATACACACTGACAGCCTACACAGACATACATATATCTTTCACACAAATGCAGCCAGAAACCCCCTCCCCACACATAAAAAATGAACACACACCAACCTACACCCCCCCCACACATGAAAAATTAACACACACCCCCTGCGGTGAGCAGAGAGGGCTGGGGAAGAAAGAATCACTCCTCACCTGGTGCCAGGAGTCAAACGGCACCTCAAGTCTCAGGTAGGTCAGGGAACAGGAAGAGCTCAGTCAGCAACAAGACTGCCTGTGAGGGGCTGCGCGCTTCCGCTGCAGCTTCCCCTAGAGGCAGCCCAATTAGCATCAGGCTAGCAGGCACAGCACACTTGCCTGCTCGTTATTAGTCAGGATACAATGGTGGCGGGAGGGGGAAGGGCGGACGTGCAGGTATGATGCCCTGTCGGCGCCCCCTCAGCTGCTCAGCTCGGCTTGCCAGGGCGCCCAGGGCATGTGCCCCACTCACCCCCCCTAGTTATGCCACTGGTAGTGAATGCTTTAGTCCCAGCTGCTGGGTGCTATGCCATGCTCCTGTGAGTGGGTGCATCTCAGATGCTAGACCCACCCACAAACAGGTGCAGCCATGCCCAATATGCTGTGGTCCCACAGAATGTTGCTGTATCCGGGCCCAGAATTTCTCTTGGCAGCCCTGGAGGTGACAGGTAGAACCAGGAGGGAATTGGGCTTAGTGGTGGGGTAGCAAGGCCATGGTGGGAGGGAGGTGGCTGAGAGCTGAGGAACAGGAAAGGCGGGGGAAAGAAGCAGAGGGTTGGAAAGCAGACTGATGAGAGAAAAAAGAGGGACCAGCAAGTGGAGAAGACAAGAGGGGGAGGATGGGGGTGGATAATGTAGAGGATTATGTGGACACTGAATAAGGGGGGTGTTTGAAGAAAGGGTGTTCATGCTGTGGACGAGGTAATAAGATAAAAACTGGAGATGAGGCTGTGTGATGTAGAGACAGTGTGGATAAAAGTTGTTAAATGTCCAAAAATACAGGTAAAAGAACAGTGGTGCTGATGTATGAGCGCAGCTCCGAAAGTGAAATATATAGAGAAGTATGTGAGTAGTGGGAGGAGGAATTAGTTATTAAAATAATGATTAAAGTGGATTGATGTGATGCAATGGAAAAACGCAATAGAAACAAGATTTTCTGTAGTATGAAGGCAAAAATTACAATGTACAGAGCCGATCCAGTAAGAGGTGTTTTGAACAACAAAGATCAGCACGCAGAGCAGCAGATAGAGCTGCACGCAGCACGCAGATAGGGAAGTACTTGCAATGTCCAAGCAGCGAGTGCAGTAAGGAGTTTCCTGGATATGCATACAGCAGCAGATGGTGAATTCGGTAACTCACAAAAGTATGTTGCTTGATGTTGGTCAGAAAGTGTTCTGGTTTTGAGGATGTATTCCCTCAGGTTTCCTCCATCTTAACTCCGGCATAACTCCGTCTTAGTTATCAAATTGTAGTTACACTTACAATCTAAAACTGACTAATGCAGCCACAGGCTATGTAGCCTTACTGATCACTGAATCATTGTTATTAGTCACTAGAGGAGATTGTATTGTATATTCTGATCATTTAACTCCTCCACGCACCCTCCAGCAGCTGTGGGATGCACTGCAGTCAGCATGGCTCCTGATACCTGTGCCAACCTACCAGCACCTTACTGAGTCACTCCCAGCCCGTCTAGCTGCTGTCTGTGCTGCACATGGCGGTTACTGTGGTTATTAGCTGGTGGTCATAATAATGTGACTGGACTGTGTATAAAACCTAATACCTGTTTTATATATGCCTGGAAACTTTTGTGTAGCTAGCCAGCTTGCGGATGCCCAATGCAACTGACAGCCAGATAAACGGACAAATATACTGTACATGTGCTATCAAAATAGCAAATTATACAGTCCTGAGTGCTTGTTTGCAAACAGTAATGCTGTGAGGCACTTTTTCCTGGTATGATTTTACAGCAATGAGAAGGCAACAACAATGCTATTACTATTTAATTATACTGAGTCAGCATTTTCACCCCATGTTGCAGCATTTGTTTACTTACAGGAGGGTATCTTCCAGGAAGATAATTCTCCGATCCACAGACAGTCACCCAGTGTTGATAAGCATGATACTAATGTTATCCATATGTCATGGCCCTTTCAGTCACAAGGTCAAGTTTTTATCAGATACAGCATTCTGCAACAACACCTTAGATAGCATTTTCCATCACCATAAATCAGGTATACATTGAGAGACGTCTGAGTATTAATACCACGTTGCATACAAAGCTGCTTTGTAAATGTGTATATTATCGCAGAAAAGAAACCTAACACATGGCTGTAAAGTACGAGGGCTGATTAAAAAGTGACGAGACTGCCTGTTTTTCTGTCCCATAGGTAGACGTGGCAACGATATGCTAGTTATTGTGAAGCTCATACATGGATGTAAACGCTAGACCATTCTAAAGTCCTAGATAGTGCACACAAACAGCAGTTTGGGTGCCTAAAACCAGGACTTGTCACACATATCTGCTCCCCGTAAGTGGCTGTGAGCAGAAAAGTGTCCACCCGAGGCATTCGTGCCCGAACAGCGTAACACTTTAATTGTTCCGTCAGGCACGAATTAGTCACAGCCACGGGTGAAAACAATTTAATTACCCTTAGAGAGAGGCAATTTCGGTGGGCAATTATGGGAGGTAACAGGGAGATGGCTAGCCAGACGCTGAGGTGTTGCATCATTTGCTGCAGTTGTACTGACACCAGAGGCCATGTTCAGGTGTAGATTCTGTTCCTTTATAGGGCTAGTGCAATCTGTGACTGATTGTGTGACCGCTGTGCGAACAATGTTGTGTCTTTATACACGCAGCAGCAGATTAGCGCCGCAGCCGATAAGCGTCTCTCTACGAAGTTTATCGGCTGCGGCATTAGCATAAAGACGCAGTTATGCTGCAGCAAAAGATGCAGTCACGGCTTTAATAGCACGCACCTCTGAATCAGGCCCACTACCTCACTGCACCACTCCTTAAATCCCTACATTGGCTCCCCATAACCTCCAGAATACAATTCAGATTACTACCTCCATCTACAATGCACTCAACACCACCCCTTCCTACAACTCAAACCTTGTCTCTAAATACTCTCCTCATGTCTAAATTGAGGTACAGTATCTTTGCTGCACCTCACAGGTCCTTGCTAATCACCTCTCACTCCTGCCTACAAGAAATCTTCTGTGCTGCTACACATGGAGTATTCCTTAGCACGCCCGATTAGGCCTTGCACCAGTCTTCTAATCTTTAAACTATGTCTGGAAACTCATGGTTTTATTTAGGGGTGTGCACCAGCCACTTTTCGTGTTTTGGTTTTGGATCTGGATCTTTCTTCGTGTTTTGGATCTGGATTGGTTTTGCCAAAACCACCCTTCCGTGTTTTGGGTTCTGGGTTTTGTGATTTGGATCTGTATTTTTTTGGAAAAAAGCATAAAAACAGCTAAAATCACAGAATGTGTGGGTTTTTCTGCTCCTATGCCATTATTAACCTCAATAACCTTAATTTCCACTCATTTCCAGTCTATTCTGAACACCTCACACCTCACAATATTGTTTTTAGGTCAAAAGGTTGCACTGAGGTAGCTGGATGACTATGCTAAGCGACACGAGTGGGCGGCACAAACACGTGGCCCATCTAGGAGTGACACTGCAGTGGCAGACAGGATGGTAGTTTGAAAAACTAGGCCCCAAACAGTACATAATGCAAAGAAAAAAAGAGGTGCAAGATGGAATTGTCCTTGGGCCCTCCGACCCACCCTTATGTTGTATAAACAGAACATGCACACTTTAACAAACCAATCATTTCAGCGCCAGGGTCTGCCACACGACTGTGGCTGAAATGATTGGTTCGTTTGGGCCCCCACAAAACAAGCTGGGAATCAATCTGTCCCTGCACAAACTGGCTCTACGGAGGCAAGATGTCGTCCTCATCCACCGATTCCTTACCCTCTTCAGTGTTGTGTACATCTTCATCTTCACAGAGTATTAATTCGTCCCTGCTGGAATCCACCATCACAGGTCCCTCTGTACGTTCTGGAGGCTGATCTCCCTGGAAGAATTGATAATTCACTTTGATGATCATCATCTTCTCCACATTTTGTGGCAGCAACCTCCTACACCTTTCGCTGACAAGGTTCCTGGCTGCACTAAACACTGTTTCGGAGTACACACTGGAGGAGGGGCAACTTAGGTAAAATAGAGCCAGTTTGTACAGGGGCCTCAAAATTGCATCTTTTTCCTGCCAGTACAGGAACGGACTGTCTGACATGCCTACTTGGATGCTGTCACCGATGTAATCCTCCACCATTCTGTCAATGGTGACAGTATCATATGCAGTGACAGTAGACATGTCAGAAATTGTTGCCAGGTCCTCCAGTCCGGACCAGATGTCCAAACTTGGTCCTACCTGCCCTGCATCACCGCCAGCGGGTTGCTTAGGATACATAAGTTGTTTCCTGGCAGCCCCAGTTGCGGGAGAAAATGAAGAAGGAGCTGTTGACGTGTCACGTTCTGCTTCAGCTGACAGTGTATTCACCAGCAGGTCTTTGCACCTCTGCAGGCTTGCGTCGACCGGAAAGAGAGATACACATAGGCTTTAAACCTAGGATCGAGCACAGTGGCCAAAATGTAGTGGTCTGATTTCAACAGATTGACCACCCTCAAATCCTGGCAAAGCGAATGAAGGGCTTCATCCACAATTCCCACATGCCGAGCGAAATCGCTCCTCACTTTCTCTAGCTGCTTCTGCAAAAGCCTGATGAGGGGAATGACCTGACTCAAGCTGGCAGTGTCTGAACTTTCAAGTTCGAAGGGCTGGAGAACCTTGCACAACACGGAAATCATTCTCCACTGCGCTAGAGTCAGGTACATACCCCCTCCTTTGCTTATGTCATAGGTGGATGTATAGTCTTGAATGGCATTTTGCTGCTCCTCCATCCTCTGAAGCATATAGAGGGTTGAGTGCCACCGCATCACAACCTCTTGCTTCACGTGATGGTAGGACAGGTTCAAGTGTGTTTGCTCGCGCTCGAGTCTTCGGCACGCAGTCGCTGAATGGCGAAAGTGGCCAGAAATTTTTCAGGCCACCCAAAGTGTCTCCTGCACGTCCTTGTTGTGTTTCAGAAAATTCTGCACCACCAAATGTATTGTGTGAGCAAAACATGGGACTTGCTGGAATTTGCCCAGATGTAATGCCCGCACAATATTGGTGGAGTTGTCAGATATCACAAATCCCTAGGAGAGTCTAAGTGGGGTAAGCCACTGGCCGATGATTTCCCTCAGTTTCTCTAAGTGGTTGTCGGCGGTGTGCTTCTTACTGAAACCGGTGATACACAGCGTAGCCTGCCTTGGAACGAGCTGGCGTTTCTGAGCTGCTGCTACTGGTGATGCTGCTGTTGTTGCTGCGTAAGGCAATACATCTACCCAGTGGGCTGTCACAGTCATATAGTCCTTAGTCTGCCCTGTTCCACTTGTCCACATGTCCGTGGTTAAGTGGACATTGGGTACACCTGCATTTTTTAGGACACTGAGGACACTTTTTCTGATGTCTCTGTACATTCTCGGTATCGCCTGCCTAGTGAAGTGGAATCTAGATGGGATTTGGTACCAGGTACACACTACCTCCATTAATTGTCAAAATCCCACTGCACTAATGGCGGATACCGGACACACGTGTAACACCAACATAGCAGTCAAGGCCTCAGTTATCCGTTTTACTTCAGGATGACTGCTGAAGACTGTTGGAGGGTCAATTGTTTAGTAAAAGTAGTGGTGTTCCTACTTCCTCTCTGGGATGATGAACGACTCCCAGAAGCAACAGCAGCAGTGGCAGCAGTAGGCATAGCAAAGCAGGAACCTCCGGAGGAATCCCGGATAGGAGAGTCAGTCATGCCAGTGACATGGCCTGCAGGACTACTTCCGATCCTGACTAAGGAGGCAATTGACATCGAGGGAGTTGACGGTGTGATTTGCAGGCGCTTGGATACAACAGGGGAAAGGGATTTAGGTGTCCCTGGACTGCTTACGGTCTTAGCCAAAGTTTCTAAACTTGACAGTAACTTTTTATGAATGCGCTGCAGGTGACGTATAAGGGAGGATGTTCCTAGGTGGTTAACGTCCCTACCCCTAATTATTTCACCTTTACATATGGTACAAATGGCAAGACAGTTGTTGTCCGGATTTGGATAGACATATTGCCAGAGCAAAGAGGTGGAATGTTTGGTCTTATGCCCAGGCATGACCGTGATGGGCTTTTTCATCCCACGGACAACAACTGTCTCCTCCGGAGCATGATTTAAACAAACCACATCACCATCAGAATCCTTCTCGTCAACTTCCTCCTCAGCGCCAGCTACACCAATATCCTCATCCTGTTGTACTTCAACAGTGACATCTTAAATTTGAATATCAGCAAGTGGACTGTGGGTGCTCATTCCAGCACTTGCAGAGGGCGTGCAAATGGTGGAAAAAGTCACCTCTTCCCGTCCAGTGTTGGGAAGGTCAGGCATCGCAACCGCCGCCACACTCTCTTTGGGAATTTGTGATATCTTCTTAGAACGCACAGTTCTTTGCTGTGCTTTTGCCAGCTTAACTCGTTTGATTTTTGTAGTGGGAGGAGGGCTTCCATCATCATGTGAAGCTGAAGCACTAGTCATAAACATAGGGAAAGACCTTAGCCGTTCCTTGCCACTCCGTGTCGTAAATGGCATATTGGCAAGTTTACGTTTCTCCTCAGATGATTTAAATGCTTTTTTTAAGGTCATATTTCTGAACTTTGTCATTTGGGATTTTATATGCCCTCTACTATGACATTGGGCATCGGCCTTGGCAGACGACGTTGATGGCATTTTATAGTCTATGGCCCTCATTCAGAGCCACTCGCAAACAGCAGTATGCTCGTTGCGTTCCGATGTTGACTAACCACGCATGCGTCGGTGTTACACTGTGCATGTGCGTACGGCAGATTGCAAGCTTTTTATCTGTCGTTCCTAAAATAGCGTACAGGAAGTGACATGTCAAATGTGATTGACAGAACAGGGTGTTTTTGGGTGTTGACGGGGGTGGAGATGGAAAAACGCAGGCATGGCGAGGCGTTTTTGGGGCGTACATACATTAGCAGATGCGAGCGTAAAATGTGTTCGGACCGTCACATACGTCACTGGAACATCCTCTTTCCCTTCAAAATGCTCGCACAGTTTAGGGTCTGGATTACTCGACCACATTGGCGATGGCCTTCTCCTCCGTCCCGGGACTCCACGATGTTGCAGCGATTAATCGCGGGTGGGCACAAAAGCAATTAGTGTTGTATTGAAAACCGGCTTGGTATGTGTTTGGAAAGCAGTTTATTGGGATAGCACAAAACCGTACGCAGGTGGAAATCATACCTGCTAATGTCAGGATTACACAATCAATTGGCGTACATTTTTTGGGGTTTTTTTTGGCCTCAATTTGTTGTTTATGGCCTATTGTGACAATAATGTCATCATGTTTTAATTAGCTCCCCCTTTTTTTTTTAATGTGCAATTTGCATCGTTATGTGTTTTTTTAAACGTTCCTTCAAGAGGCCTTTTTTTTAGACAAATGAAATGGTTTTTGGTGTCCTTTTTTGCCTTTAGGGCCAGGATTAAATGTAACCCATTTGTCCAATAATGTCACAATACAATGTCTGATTTTTTTCATGAATTTATTGTTTAAACACAAACCAATTGGCATAATATTTTTTTTTAGTTTTTCTGCCAAAGATACTTTTTATCTAAACAAAAAAATAAATAACTGATAACATAAACGTACAAAAATAACTTAAAAACATTTCACAAGAAAGGAGAGGGAAGTTTTGACCAGAAAGGAATATGAGCCAAGCACAGAAGGAGTGTGGGAAAAGTCGCCATTGCTGTCACCGTTTTTTCGCCCGTTTGGATGGGGGAGGGTGGGCGCCAGACCGGGTCCGGGATGCCATCGGGCTGGCCTGTCCAGAGGCAGATGTTGAGGCCTCTGGACTAGGCACAGGGCTAGGCACATTTGGAGGATTGGCTGATGTTGTGCCAGAGGTGGAGGATCCTGATGTTCCGGCAGGAAGGGAGGTCGGCTCCACCATGTGCTGGCGAACGAGCTGCTCCAGGGCATCGGCGATGCGGATGTTGGCCCTGGTATTTTCCGCCAGGGCCTGACCAATGGTCACGTTGGCCGCAGCATTTTGCTCCAGGGCCTCAGCCACCCGTAGCAGACTGGCGTCCATCCTCTGCAGAATCTCCGTATGGAAATCCGATTTGAAATTGAGTTCTGTGAGGAGGCCCACTGCCTGCGAGGGGGCACGCCCTGGACTGGCTTCTGCAGGGTCCTCAGCCGGTTGTACTGGTTCCTCCCCTGCAGAGCCAGCAGAAATTCTGCGGCCAAGGCTTCCCTCTGGAGCAGACTCATCCGCCTGTGTCTCTGTTTGAAAAATGAGAAAAGAGTCACATTAGAATCTACATATTGGCACAATAGCATTTCAGAGTTGGTGACATCACAATACTTACCTGGGCCAACATGAGGAGCCGCAAAGTCTGGCATGTCCGTATCCATGTTGGACACGCCAAACACCTCCACAGGCTGCACACACCCCTGTGCCAGCTCTTCTAAATCGGTCAACTCCAATGACACAGGGGTGGGACCCCCACCTGTCCCCCTTGCATGCCTAGCCCTGTCCGCGAGTTTTTGCTTTAGGCGATATTTGAAGTCGCCCCATCTGTGGGGAAAAATGGAAGCCATTATCCTTTGGTTTAAAATGGGGTTTGTTTTTAGGGGGGGCAAGGGTTTACTTACCGCCGTTTGACATCCCGGGCTAGACGGACATAATCACCCACCGTATTGACAGCAACGGCTACCTCTTCCCACATTCTCCAGTTCTGGCTTAGACTCATATTCCTGTCTGCCTGTGGCAGGATGTCCACACACTTCTGGATCAAAACCTCCATCTCCTTTCTTGTGAAATGTGGCTGCCTTTTTTTTTTGGCCGCTTTGGCCGGAATACTGGGCCCAGCAGCCTCTTCCATGTCATCCTCCTCACCTATTTGTGTAAATTTACAGAATTCACAAAATCACAACTTGCCTCATCTTATGGTTCAAATTAATCGTTGATAGAAAATGCATGAAAGACTTACCGCCTGACTCTTGGGCATTTTTTCCCTGGTCTGTCGCCATGTCTGCGGTCCAAACAAGAAATACACCAGAATTTGAATGTGTTTTCGTGACGTATTTATACATGCGTCCTTATTTTGCGGCCGCATCATTGATTGTGCGGCCCTATGATCCCTCCTTAATTTGTGCTGGAAACGAAACACTATTTATGGCTTGGTGTGTCTCAAGTCGAGGTGGCGTTTTTGGATTGTTGGAGGTTATCTTGGCTGGAGTGTATTGATTGTGTAGAAAGGAGTTGGAGGTTGGAGAATCGTTTGTTGGTTAGATTTGCGTTTTTTTTTCCGTTATCTTTGTTGGTTTATATTTTTGGGACCTCGTTTGTTGATTTGGTAAGTTTTGTGAAGTCTAACTTTTGTTCAATTGTTGTTTCATTGTGTTTCGTATATTTTGTAATTTTTGGATACCTAATTTATTCTATTTTAGATTTTGGTTTTTTTCGACCCCAAAGACCTTTTGATTTTGCATCTTAGATATTTGCTCTTGGTAAGTCCATTTTTTATCTTGTATTAGCGAACTAATTAGCGCATTTTTAGTAGTTACTCTTGTGACTTGTATTAGCGAACTAATTAGCGCATTTTTAGTAGTTACTCTTGTGACTTGTATTAGCGAACTAATTAGCGCATTTTTAGTAGTTACTCTTGTGACTTGTATTAGCGAACTAATTAGCGCATTTTTAGTAGTTACTCTTGTGACTTGTATTAGCGAACTAATTAGCGCATTTTTAGTAGTTACTCTTGTGACTTGTATTAGCGAACTAATTAGCACATTTTAAACAGCTTAATAATCATTCTAACTTTTTGATGGTTTAGCTTTCGCTTTTTGAGCCAACATTTCGACCCGTTTTGATGTACTGTGTTAAATGTCGCTTTGCGGTTTTGCTAAATGGGTGTTTGGCATATTTGAACTTTGGTCTAGCACAAAATGTATCCACAAAAATGCACAGAGTGAAATGTGTCACGTAATTTTGTTGTTTATTTTCAGTTTGGACGTATCATGACAATACCCCGGCATGTAAGCAGCAATGGATGCTATCATCAAGCTAAGTTGTTTTAATATAGTTTTGGGGTGGGTCAAAAGCCTTACTTTAAAATTTTGGAATTTCAGGTTCATCTGGGGAGGATTGTTCTGGCCATGCTCCCGGAAGCCGACCAACCTCAATCTCATCCCAGGCGTAGGCATCGTAGGCATGCAAGGCCCCAGATATTTCGAACACGTGTCACCCTTTTTGGAATGCCCGATGATGAGGTTTTAAGACGCTACCGTCTACCTCCCAAAATCATCATAGACACTCTCTCATTAATAGAAAGTGATCTTGAGCGGCAAATTGACAGTCCAACAGCAATACCACCACTGACGCAATTTATGGCGGTGTTACATTTCTGTGCCTCAGGATCGTTTCAAACAACGGTTGGAATAGTGGCGGGCATCTCCCAATCCTCCTTTTCCCGGATCCTGAGGGCAGTGATGGAGGCACTTTTCAAGCACCTCCATCATTTTATTCAAATGCCTTTGGATATGGGTGCCCTTAGTGTGGCCAAGGCCAATTTTTACCAAATAGCTGGCTTCCCACACATCATAGGGGTTGTGGATGGTACTCACATACCACTTCAGCCTCCAGCACGGCTGGAGGCAATATTTAGAAACAGGAAACACTATCACTCCCTGAATGTAATGGTGGTATGTGATGCCTCCCTCCAGATCCTGTCCCTGAATGCTAAGTTACCAGGAAGTGCACATGACTCCTTCGTCATCCGGCAATCAGGGATATGGCAGAAATTAACCAACCTACAAGCTGGTGATGCGTGGCTTCTGGGTAAGTGGAGACCTTTAGTACATAACAATGTTAAGCTTGATACACAGTGTTCCTGATGTTGTCTCTTATTTTTCACAGGAGACAGTGGATACCCTTGCATGTCCTGGCTGCTCACTCCTTATTTGGCTCCCACACCAGGCCCACAAAGTGAGTATAATTCCGCACTTACAGCCACCAGGCAAGTGGTGGAGCGCTGTATCGGCCTTTTAAAAGGCCGATTCAGATGCCTCCACCGCTCTGGTGGCGAGCTCATGTATTTGCCGGATATGGTGTCGAAAATTGTGGTCCTGTGTGGGATATTTCACAACATCGCCATAAGGAGTGGTGTCCCAATGCAGCCAGAGGATGCCTTACCTGAGGATGGCCCCCCCGAGGTTGGTCGGAGGTCAGTATGTGGGGGGGCCATACGCGATGATGTGGTGGCCAGATTTTTTAGGTAAGTTTGACCCAAACTACAGTGTTTATACCTAATGTGTTTGTGTTTGTTTGCGAACATCTAATTTATTTTTATTTTTTCACCATCTTCTGTTTGTTCACATAATCTTTGCCACTCCAACGCTCACTACTTCCTGCTACCCTTACCAAACCTGGATCTGGTGATTTTGGCCATATATTCTGGAACCCATATCGCAACGCCATGTTTGTGGAATCATGTTGGCATGGTCCTTCGTCAACCAGTTCTTGATTGTTTTTTTAAATTAAATATTTTATTTGTATGTGTTGTATTTGAGATTATCAGTGTTTTTTGGTTTTGGGACTGACCACTTTGATTTCTCATTTAAGTTGTGAATAAATGTTTGGAGAGTGAAATGTTCTTCCTTTTTTTGGACATTAACAGCAAGTGGAACCAGGTTAACACACCTTACAATTGACTAAGGGGTAATCCAGTACTGACACCAGTTGATGTAAACTGAAATATGTTTGCAGGTTCCCAACCCACACCAAAAGGAAGCCTGTCCAAACCTTTGGATTTGGAAGATTGGCCTAAGCAGCTTGCACACCAACTAGGAACCTGTAAAATGTCGAAATATCTAATTGACACTACACCCAAAAAGGGAAATGACATTGTTACTGTTATGTGTTTCTTGTGGCTGTTTAACATACAAATACAAAATACAATCTAACTTTTAAAAAATGGAAATCCGTGCAGGAACAGTCTACTTATGTCAGGGAAAACTATTTGTGTTTTAGAAAAAAAGAATGAGCCAGAACGTATATTAGAACTACAAAATTTATTTACAAAACAAATCAAAAAAAAAAAAACTACTGGCGAAGGATGCCAGACAGCCGGTCAAGGGCCACAAGAAGGCCAATTACATGTTGCCGCATCTGGCCAACACAATCCTCCACCTCTTGACGACGCCTCTGTTCCTCTGTGGGTGAGAAAAGTGTGTGGATTGATAAAACAATAGGGAATCCACATTAAAAAAACAAAAACACAACGAAATCACTCCTAAACCGAAAAAAAAAAACCCAAAACAAAAAGGGGGTGCTGGCAAAAATACAAGGCCTATGTACAAATTCACACAGGTGTGATATGTGTATGTTGAAATCAGCAGGAAGAGGTAAAGGCAAACTGCTAAATCAACAAAAGTAAACCAAACAAGCACGAATAAAGGCACGACACATGATTACATACAAACAGTTTGTGGTTTAAAAAAATGAGAAAGAAAAACATACCGGGAGCCAAAACGGGAGCTCCGGAAGTCCCTCCATGTTCCTCCTCGGAGGAGCCTTCATTCCCCAAAGAACGGGGAGGGGTAATGATGGACTCCGGGGAGGGGGTAATTGGAAGAGGGGTGGGTGGAGGAGAGGGGGAAGTGGGACGGAGGGGAAGGAGGCCCGACAGTTCCGGGAGAGGGTCTGGGAAGGCTGGGGAGGAGTGGGGTATAGGGGAAATATTTGGGGTGGAGTGTTGGCTGGGGGTTGGGGATAGTGGCCGGGAACGCCGTCTGGCCGGACGGTGACGGCGTAGTCTTGGCTGTCCTCCTAAAATATGTCAAACAAATTGAGGTTAGTTTCTGGGCAAATCCGGGGCCCAAATTAAAAAAAAAAAACCAGCAACAAAAAACATGCAAAAAGGAGTAGAATGAAAAAAACAGAAATAGAGGGAAAACATGCACACGCAGATATGAGGACAAATAATTAATAGGACAGACAGGAAAACATGCACACGCAGATATGAGGACAAATAATTAATAGGACAGACAGGAAAACATGCACACGCAGATATGAGGACAAATAATTAATAGGACAGACAGGAAAACATGCACACGCAGATATGAGGACAAATAATTAATAGGACAGACAGGAAAACATGCACACGCAGATATGAGGACAAATAATTAATAGGACAGACAGGAAAACATGCACACGCAGATATGAGGACAAATAATTAATAGGACAGACAGGAAAACATGCACACGCAGTTTGCCCCACAAACACAAACATGAAAACCACAATACATAACACTTACTTTCAACGATCTGCATGCGAAAGCATGCCAGCAAGCGGGGCGTTCGCCATTGCAGGTCTGACCACCTGCGCTCAAGCTGCCCGATGTTGCGGCGTGAACCCATCGACCGCAGGCGGGACCGTGCCTCCGCATACGCGGAGCGCTTCTGCCGGTTGGTGATGGGTGGAGGCTGGCTGGTGATCCGCCTATCCATCACCTCCGTAAGCACCAGCAGCTCGCGCCTGGTGAATGCGGAGGCTCTCATGATGGCAATGGAGTTTTTCATACAAAACATTTTTGATAAAGTGTGGCCCAAATTTCTGATTGGCTAATGTATTTTGGAAATTAACAGGAGCAATTTTATTGGTTAGTGTATGAGTCATGTGTTCAACAGGGCCAGAAATCTCTGGAGAGTTATGATAGGCTTGATGCAGTGACATGCGTTTGCAAATTTAAATAAAGAAATGAACCCCGGAAAATATGCGGGGATCCACAGCAATAGAACAATTGTTTAATTGTGGTTCACATGTTTTTTGAACAATAAAAGCGAATGTTCCATCCGTACGTATTCTGCGGGTAAACACAAACACGGACAAGAGTAAAGTTTCTTGCATTGTGTTGAAAAAAAAAAAAAAATGAGCTAATTGATACATTGATTGGCATGATACGATTGAGGGAGGTAGGCAGAATAAAGGAGCAGGTAATCGACATCTGACAAGGCCACTTCCGGTTTCACTTGTGCGTGCGTTCCCTTCAAGCCATTTCGGGAATGTACGCTCGCTATTTCGCACGCTCGTTAGTTAGAGGAGGGGTCGCCTGAGTTTAGGGAGGAATTTTAGATGCGAACGAAAATACGAGCGAGCCATTGAATTTAAATAATTTTGTACGTACGCCTAACGTACGTGCGCCCGCTTGCGAGTGGGTCTGAATGAGGGCCTATGTCATGACTAGAGGCAGCAGCTTCAGCACTAGGAGGAAGTGGTTCTTGATCTTTCCCTATTTTACTTTCATCGGACAAAGTTTTGTCCTCCATTTATGTTATATTTAATATATAAGTGTAGCTAAGGCACACACAAACACAGAAAAAAAAAATTTTTTTTTTTTTTGGAGTGCACTTTGGGAGTTACACTACCCTTTAACAGACGAACCAGCCGGCCCTTGATTTATGACACAGGCGCACGCTTGGCGCTGCTACTTTGTTGATGCACGTGCGGCTACTGCGCACACAATTCACAAACACAGAAAAAAAATAATTGTTTTTTTTTGCACTTGGGGGGAGCACCCCTGATGGACAGATCACCCCCTGGACAACACTACAGCACCACTTTAGGACTACAGCTTTTATGGGACACTTCACAACACAGCCCAGCCAGCCCCTATAGACTTTGGAGTGGACACAGCCCCTATGGACAACTGACTGCACAACACAGCCCAGCCAGCCCCTATGGACTTTGGACAGGTGAGGCTCTACCTTTTACGCACCTACCTGACCAAAACACACCAAATGTCTAGCACTATATACTGCTGCACCTTTGTATAACCCCCACATAAACCCTCGGGTTCATAGATGTATCTATAAATCTGGCTCTGATACTAGCCAATGCCACCCCAGCCATTTACCGCACCGCACGTCACTGATTACAGGTTACTCTATCCCCCACTATAGTATGCCACACTACTACTGTGACACTAGTGCACATTCACAACTGTCCTGTCTACACTGAGCCACACTCACCTTGCTGTATTTTCCCCCCTACTAGATAGTAATCTCTCTCATGGGCAGGTCCTTACAACCATTTGTTTTCACATTTACATTTATTGTAACAACCCTGTATGTTACTGTCCTGTTTGTCTTTTTCCCCCTTTTCACCTTACAAAATAACAACAATACTAATATCCAAAGGGAGGGGTTATCTACACTACAGTACATCGTACAAAGGGCCTGATTAGTTAAGGATCACTATTGCAACAGCGTACGCAACCGTTGGCCGATTGTTGCGTACTGCGATCACACAGTCTAAGTAGAGCTATCGCAGATTGATTGACAGGCAGTGAGCATTTAGGGGGGTTGGTCGGCGAAACGCAGCCCTGCCTGTCCGTTTGAACGCTGTTGCATGGGCGTGCATAAATTAGCCATTGCGATTGCATATGCAGCTTGAGAGTAAGGTCAGGACTGCTGTAATTCTGTGTGAGGGGCCGATGGTGCTCGATGTTACCGATGTATACGCAGGACTGCAAGGTATTATGGATGTGAGATAGCAGTAGTGGGCGTCTCTATGCTGGCTGTGCGATGGCATTGCGATTGCATTCATTAGCATATTTTCATAGCAGACCTGCATGCGATTACGGAGCTGTGATCGCAAATATAACGGAGGTTAGGAATAGAGCCGACGGCACATAAACTTCTAGTCAGGGATAGAGGGGTTAATAAAGTTAAAAATGTTTGTTGACAGTAGTAGGCAGATGTGATAGGACGTTAGGTTAGGGGCGGGGTTAGTGAGAGGGTGTAGAGAATCTACTGTGGTAAATCTGCCTCTTTGAATTGATCTGCGACCAGGAAAGTACAGTTCTTCCTTAGCAGATCTGTCTGTTGTGAATAAAAGTTCTTTATTCATCCCTACTTTCTCTTTCCCTACTTTATATCTTTCCCTACTCTCTTCTCCATACTTTTCCTATACCTACACTCTCTTTTCTTATCTTCTAATTTTTTATTCTTTCCCTTGCTATATACACTGTTGGAGCAGCATGAGCCGTCCCCAACGTGCGCGCTCGGTACCCACCCGTCTGTCAGACGGTGTCGGGTCCGGCGCGCTTTATCCCCCCCTCTCTCATGGCCTGCCCTCCCGGCGTTCGGGAGGGTCAGACGTGCCCTCCTTGCAGTCAGGAAGCGGGGCGGGCGCACGGCCACGGCGGTGCCGCGAGACATCAGCTGCTCTGCCTCCGCCTGCCTCTGGTTCCCCTCTGGTCACTAGTACTAGCGAGGCCGGGGACCGGGGCAGGCGGGGATCGGGGGAGGCCGAGCGTGCTACAGCGCCCGCGAGAGTCGCGGGCGCGCGCTCTGGCCTTTCCCGCGGGCGGCAGCGGGCTGTAACGCTGCCTGTCTCTTCTCCCCCGGTGGCCGCTCAGATTGAGTCAGCCACTGTGCGGGCGGAGGGGCGGCGGAAAAGAGGACATAAGCGTGCAGGCCGGGTGCCTGTCATGGCACCGGCCTGCACGCACGATACTATAAGCACAGGCGGGGGGCGGAGACGAAGGGGGAGGAGCCAGCGCCTGCACAGTGACAGGCAGGTTGGTCCTCCTCCTATTCTGCTCCCCTCTGTGTATAATGGTGACTCAGACATGGGTTCCCCCATGTCTGTAGCGGCCAGTTCTTCCAGGCCTCCAGGTTTGGCAGCGGCACAGGCGGTCTCTACACCTGCAGGGTCTGCGTCGACAGGGAGTGTTCCCTCGTTTGACGCTGGTGCCATTGCCGGACTGCTAGTCTCTGTGGTGGGTGCATTGACGCCGCTTTTGACCCAGCAACCCGGTAACGCTGACAAGGGGGGTCCTTCTGCGTCAGCGGCGTCCGCCGTCCAGACGCAGCTTGGCCCTCTGGTACAGCAGTTAGGCAGGATTTGCGGTCTCTCCCTCGCTCCCATGCCAGCAACTCCTGTTTCTTTCTCTCCCTCTGCCATATCCCTTCCTCAGCCTAATCAGGCTGCGGGCACTGAAAATGCGCACGATGCTGCTTCAATTTCTTCTTTTACAGACGACAGTCTGGAGGAGTTAGCAGTGGTCGCAGCTCCGACCAGAAGTGCGGCGGCTGAAGTCACAGCTAGCGCAGGCACTGGAGTCACCAATGCCTTTGCCGGTGCTTCTGGTGAGTGTGACAGTACATCTGACTGCGGGTCTACTTCCATTTCCTCCTCCTCTTCAAGCGATAGTTCGCATAAGGCTAGGCGTAAAAGGTTAAGGAGGTCTAGTAGACGCCGCTCACATCACCATAGGCATTCTAGCGAACGGTCCTCCGGCAGTAGTACCAGTGTAGATCGCGGAGCGGGTCTGGAGGATGTTGTACACTGCGCTAATACCGCTGTCACTCGAGGTATGCGTACCAGGGTTAAGCAGCGGATCAAAAAAGGGCGCTACGTAGATATGTTCACCCTTACAGCTACGGCGAAAAAAGCGGCTGCGACCGCAAAGGCAAAAGGGGGTATTGGTCTGGAGGCCTTTAAGTCCTACACGAATTGGCTATCTGGGTTCTGCGTGTTCTCAACTTGCTATCTTAAAACCAGGCCTTCCGAGTACCTTAATGTTATAAGATATTTACACCTGATACATGGCCTATTCAAGGCCTCACGCAGTACGGCGTGGCACCAATACGACAAAGAGTTTCGTCGAAAGCAAGATCGGGTCAAGGTCATGGAATTGGGTTGTAAAGACGTTGAGGTGTGGATGGAGGTGACACAGCCTACACGCGTCCTTGCTGATCAGTTCCCTGGGCGGCCAGTTCAACCCTCGTCCCCCTCGGCATCAAGGACAGCCAGTGGAGGGCAAAACAAGCGTAAGTGTTACGCGTACAATAATGGGAATTGTACCCTCGGTAACAGGTGTCGCTTTCGACACCAGTGCCTCCGCTGCGGCGCGACACACCCCAGTAAGGACTGCTCCCGTAGTCCAGGAGGAGCTCAGGCCTCCACTGCGACACCCTCTGCCAAACGGTCAGGGGCCGGGACTTCGAAGTAAAGCGACAACTCCCATCCGTCTGGATGCCATGGCAAAATGGTTAGACTGGTATCCTGTGCGGGACGCCGCCGCCTTTTTAAGTAAGGGTTTTGCAGAGGGGTTTTCGCTTTCAATAATACGGCCTGTCGGTTCCGGGTCCCCTAGGGATTTAAGCTCGGCCTGCGATTTGGCTCACGTGCTTAAGGACAAGGTTATGAAGGAGGTCGGGCTGGGTCGCATGATTGGACCTTTCCCGCAGCCTCCGATACCTGATCTGGTCCTTTCCCCGGTGGGTGTCGTCCCCAAGAAGGCACCCGGGAGTTACCGTTTAATTCAGCACCTGTCACATCCGTCAGGCACGTCAGTTAACGACGCCATAGATGTTGAGGTCTGCCGCGTACAGTACCAGTCATTCGAATCTGCGTTAGCGTTAGTTCGCGCAGCGGGTCTGGGTTTTTTCATGGTGAAAGTGGACATTGAGTCCCCCTTCAGATTGTTGCCCCTGCATCCAGAATCATTTCGCTTCATGGGGTTTCGGTTGCCGGATGGCTATTACCTGGACAAATGTCTCCCGATGGGTTGTTCGATTTCCTGCGCGTTCTTCGAGCGTTTCAGTTCCTTTCTCCATTGGTGTGTCGCGGTGGGGTCTGGGGAGACGAGCATAGCCCATTACTTGGACGACTTCTTGTGCATGGGTCCAGCCGGTTCGCGTCGCTGCAATCGTCTCCTTTTTTCATTGCAAGCACTCTTCTCGGAATTTGGAGTACCTATTGCACACGATAAAACTGAGGGCCCAGCCACTAAGCTGGTTTTCTTGGGTATCGAAATTGATACCTTGGAGGGTCTTTGCCGGCTGCCGCCGGACAAGATTCGTCATTTGCAGGATACTATCCTCTTTTCGCTGGCAGGAGGAAAGGTAACACTTCGTCAAGGTCAGTCCCTGCTCAGGCTGTTTAACTTCGCGTGTCGAGTTATCCCGATGGGGAAGATTTTTTGTCGGAAGCTACAGAGGGCCTTGGTAGGGCTACGTCAACCGCACCATTTTCTGTGGCTGTCGTCTGAACTAAAGCTGGACCTGGCGGTTTGAGAGACATTTTTGGGTGATTTTAATGGAGTGCGTGTCTGGCCTGCGGATCCTCAGCCTAATGCTTGCCTGCAGCTCTTCACGGATGCTGCTGGATCATCAGGTTTCGGATCTTTTTTGGGAGGAGATTGGTGTTTTTCAGTTTGGCCGGCGGAATGGGTGCAGGCAGGATTGACCAAGAACTTGCTCCTACTGGAGCTGTTTCCTATAGTGGTGGCATTAGAGCTATGGTGTCAGCGGTTGCGCGACCGTTCCATAGTTTTTTGGTGCGATAACCTGGGGGTAGTACATGCGATCAATAACCAAAGATCGTCGTCGCTACCAGTGTTTCGGCTTCTTGCTTGGCTGGTTCTGCGCGCTTTGCAGTTTAACATATTGTTCACAGCTCGTCATGTGCCGGGTACTGATAATTCCATTGCAGAAGCGCTCTCCAGACAGGATTGGCGGAGGTTCCGCGAATTGGCCCCGTACGCGGCATTAAAAGGTGAGCCTTGTCCATTTCATTGTTGATCATCAAACCAGAATGGAAGATCTCGCACGTCGGTCCGTGGCCCCACGGACGTTGACGGCCTACCAAACATCTTGAGAGACATCACTAAGGGTTTTTTAATACAAAGGGCCCTTAGGGGTTGGTCTCGAGTCCGGCCTGCCATGGATGACCAGCGTCGTCCTATTGGTCCTGATTTGTTAGCGCGTCTAGGTGAAAGTTTGACGGGCATTTGTTCTTCGCGATTCGAGGTTCTGTTATTCCGCCTCGCTTTTGCGATGGCCTTTCATGGGGCTTTTCGCATCAGCGAGCTGGTGGCGTCTTCGCACCGCGCTCAACCCCCTCTGCTTCGTTGTCACATTTTGCTGCGTGATACTCTGTTGTGCCGCATTCGGCGTTCCAAGACCGATCAGATAGGTAGAGGTCACTGGGTGTCCCTGAAGTCCTGTCCTGATGACGGGATTTGTCCGGTTCACTTGGCCTCCCAATATACTCTTTGCAGCCCAATGCAGCCGGGGGCTAGGCTTATGCATGAGGATGGATCTCCTCTGACTAAATTCCAATTTAGATCGGTCTTTCATCGCTGCATACGGCACCTCGGGCTTTCCCCTTCGGATTACGGCACCCATTCTTTTAGAATAGGTGCCGCCACTTTTGCGGCCTCATCGGGTCTTTCTTCACAGGAGATCCAGGCTCTCGGAAGATGGAAGTAAAATGCCTACAGAAGTTATGTTCGTGTGGAGCCATAAATTGTTATACTTTATTCGTTTGGACTTGAGTGCCTTGGCCAACTCGCTGCCTTTCCGGTGGGGGTCCCGAGAGATTTTGCCCTGTTTTTTGCCCTGCTTTGGACATTGATCGATTAGCTTAAAATAATATTAATATGAATAAAGAAACATAAAAAAGATCCAGCAGGTTTTTTGTAGGTTTTCACCTCGGGTCAAGTCTTCCTCCCCCTCTCCCACCCTCCCACTCCTCCTTTGTGATTTACATGTTGCATATATACTTATCTATTATATTTCTGTATATTTGCAGGTTTCCAGGACGCTAGGCCCATTTGGTTGATTGGTCACTCTTTTATTTTTTGGGCCGGGCAGTCGCGCTTTGCTGAAGATGCCTCCGTGTTCCCACGTTGGGAGAGTGTTAGGTGGTTGAGGCAGAGGGGCATGCTGTGGGAAGCTTTGTTGCGCAACTTGCACAGGGCAGTAGCTGAATTTGGTCCCCCTTTAGTGTTAATTATCCATCTCGGGGGCAACGATTTGGGTCAGCAAACTTCCTTAGAGTTGCGCCATGCGATTGTTCGTGACTTGAGAGAGGTGGTTCAGTTCTTGCCTAACTGCCTTTTGGTGTGGTCCCCTATCATCGCCAGGCTTTCCTGGCGCTATTGCTATAATAGTGTGGCTTTGGACAGGTCCAGGAGGAAGGTTAACAAATGGGTGGCCAGGCACGTGCTGGAATTGGGAGGGCTAGTGGTGCACCGTCCTTTAATTCGGATTCAGAATGCCCACCTTTTCCGCAGGGATGGAGTTCATCTTACTGAGGAGGGTAATTTTTTGTTTCTAGAAGATATTTTTTGCAGTTTTTAAGGGTTTGGTTTGTTAGCATGGTGGCGGGCTGCTTCTCTCCTGAGAGCCGCTGTGGCGGGAAAGACCGGCAATATTGAAGTGTCCATCTTGCAGCAGTAATAGCGGTGCGCACCCCTTCAATGCACTGATAGGCTAATTTCACCCTATTGGGGTCAGCGGCACCTCTCGACCGAGCAGGGTGAATGGTGCATTGGCATGGGTGTTGGGGCCGCATCACTTGCTCTGAAAGGGATAGTTGGCCCTTGCAAGTTTTAAGATCACCCTACCCTTGTCTGGGATAGTTGGCCCTCACAAGTTGTGATCTACTTCCGGCTTAAGACAAGTGGACGCTGGTTATTTGCCGTTCTTTCTCCTGCCACCATGTCTACCTTGTAACCAAATAAAGCTGACCAATTAATTTAAATGGCATAACTTGGTCTCCTGTGTTTATTTTAGTTAAGTTTAGTTTAAGTTTATGGGTCACATCTATCATCTGACGATAGAAAGTTTATAGCAATCCTTAATGAATCAGACCCAAAGACAATTCACCAGCACACAGCTGTTAGCCTATAAAAAATATAATACAAATAATTTGTATGGCCTCCTATTTAGGAGTAATTAAATGCAGTTTTGGGTAAACTAAACACATTTGCAATTGAAATCCCCCAGACCCAGGGCTCACTGGAGTGGGAAGGGACAATCCCAGGAGGTGACTGATATAAAAAAAGGAGTTACTGTACCAGCAGTCAGAGAAAGTACTATACAGCCTCAGGTACTACAATTCTCAGCATGCCCAAGCTATAAGGAGGAAGGGTGTCACATCAGATCCCACCAAAACTAGGGCTTTTTGTTACAGATCAATACGTAGTGAAGGGAAAATGCTGGAGAGTGGCAGAGCACGAGGTAGGCATGGCAATAGCTAGGTTGGCAGCCATATCTTTATAGGGAATGGGATTGAATTCCTGACAGCATGAGCCGGACAGCAGGAAATCCCGACAGCGGCAGGTAAGTGATCTAACCCTCGCCTCTTCCCCCCTAACCCTCCCTTAGGGGTGCCTAACCCTAAACTCCTGGGGTGGTGCTTAACCTCTTCCTGGGGGTGCGTAACCCTAACCCCCCCTTATTGCTCCCTAAACCTACCCCTCCCTGGGGGTGCCTAACCCTCCCCCCTAGGGGTGCCTAACCCTAACCTCCCCCCCACAACATCCTAACGCTAACACCGCTAACTGCCCTAACCCCCCCCCCCAGCGGCTAACAGGACGGGCGCCCCGGACTTATCTCATACGGGCATGCTTCATCCTGGATTCCGGCGTCGGGATTATGATAGGCGTTGGTATTTCGCCACCTATCATAAATCCTTTGCCGGCATTCTGCAGTCGGGATTATGATCGGCAACACTGCGGCCGCCGGTCACATAACTACATACCCTTTATAGGACTCAGATACTGTACAGCTGTTGAACCTGCAAAGGAGGAACAAACACACAGCAACTTTCACTGCTGTAAATGTGGGAGTTCTGGAGTTGGGCAGAGAAGCAAGAGCCTGCATATGAGTGGTGGCCAAACACAGAGCCTGATTCAGAGCCGGACGCTATTTGCGCTCGCTCGATCAGGAAAAAGGGGTGGCTATTCAAATGAACCGTTCGCTCTTTGCAGTCTGTTCACGCCTCTAGGTCTGAACGAGCGAACAAAACATGCGGTCATTTTTGGAAAACTACGCCCCCTGGCCGCTCGCATCATACGTCATGTCCGCTATTTATTAGATTAATCGAGTACATCGAAAGGCGAATGAACTGCTCGCTATTCTTGTGGTTGGTTTTTCCTACCGCAATCTTGCGAGCAGTTCTGACTATAAAATAACCCAGTGACGTGGTCAATGACGCTGCTGTATTAATTATGCACACCCTTAAAACGCCCATTTTGACCTTTAAGCACGCCTGCGTTCGGATCTCCACTCCCCGTTTTCAAGCACCTTCCCCCGTTACCACCCACATATGCCTCCTCCTGTCACTCAAAATAGCAGGCATTCGCTATTTAGCGAACAAACGATTTTCGGCCGCACTGACTGGTTCGCGCATGTGTATTACGATCCGTATGCATGCGCAGTTGTGCAAACATCGCTCGGAACGAACGAGCGGCCGCTTATGAGCGGCTCTGAATCAGGCCCACTGTCCTCAAGGATCCCTAACAGTCCAAGTCTTTTAAGATGGGTACATGCCGAGCGATAAATCGACCATTCAATCAATCCTTAACAGTTCATGTTTTCCAGAATTTCTAGCTGGTGCACAGGTGTATTCATTACTAACCGGCACATTTTAAAATATCTACTTTGTGTCTAAAGCTGGATACACACTGTGCCGACGTGTGGATCTGCCGACACGGCAGCCAATCAGGTAAGCTAAACAGACATACCTATCGGCTGCTCTATGTGTGCTCCCTGTGTGTTAATTTGCATATGCAATGGATATAAGCAACTGGACAGTCAAAATCACAACCTCTAAAGGAGATTGCTGAGGGGTAATACCTCAGCAAAACACATAAAGTGATTCCAGCACAACTGTGACGCCAGACACCACAACCCTTAATACCTGTATTCCGGATCATTATAAGACCTCCATCAATTTATGCCAGTTAAGGAACAACCAGCAGACATCTATATTGCAAAGATCTCTTGCTAAAGGAGACCTGATGGACACTTTTTTCCATAAACTGGTAACACACCTTTAACCCTTACTGGAACACCTGGATTGACTCACCCAAAGCTCTTTCTCTCAAGGCTTATTTTCAGGAATTAGGGGCTGTGTATTCATCTTGGGGACATTTTAGAGGTTGTTACTATGGCTGTCTAGTTGCTTATACAGATTGCATATGCAAATTAAGGACCAATGTAATAGGTCACGCATTAAAGTAAAAATCCAACTCATACCTTCATGTATTTTTTGAAGGTGCGAGTTGGTGCTGGGACTCGCAAATGTAATAGCCTGCGAACTTTTCATCTCAAGGCTACTACACTATGCAAATCTGTGCGAGTATTTCCCATGTAAACTTACAAGTTTTAATGCGACTAGCATTAAAAGGTGTGAATTATACAGAAGCCATCACAGATCAGTGTGATCCGTGAAGACTTCTGTCTGTGTTTAAAAAAAAAAAAAAAAAAAGTGCACCCCCTTCCCCATAAGCATAACCAGCACCGTTCACTGTACAGCCTGTCCTGGTTCTAAAAATACAGGTGCCAAAATGCGTAGGGGACCCCTGTATGTTAAGAACCAGCACAGGGCTTTTCTGTGCCGTCCCTGGTTGTGGAAAAATGGGACAAAATGAGTAGGGGTCCGCTGTAATTTCCATAACCAGCACCGGATTCTTTCTAGCGGGTGGGTAAAGCACCGGATTCTTTCTAGCGGGTGGGTAATGCCACATCCAGGGAAAACCTTTCACCAGTTTCTCCGGCCAAAGCATTACCCCTGACCGCTATGTCAGCCCAGGTCGGGGATCCCTGGGGAGGTGGGACCCCCCTAATAAAGGAGTCCCCTCTCCAGGGCACCCCAAGCCTAGGCTGATAGCTCGGGGCTATCCCTGGCACCACTGGCCGCTGGGTGCCGGGTTGATACTGTAAATGTGTTGTGTAAAATAGAAGTGTTAATATTGTCTTTAGCTGTGGTACTACACATTCCAGCAAGCCTCCCTTGCATGCGGGGTATTACGGGCCCGCTGGTACCTCTAGTTCCACAGCCAAATAAATATTTAAATAAAGACAAGACACACCGTGAAAGTACAATATTATTTAAACACACATGCACACTCACACTAACTGTCAAACATGCTCACCTAGTATCTCTGATGACATCATACACCCTTGTCCAGTAGGATTCCATTGGTGTACCTGTAATAAAAAATCCAAACTCACCTCTCCTATTCGATGTTCATATCCTCTTTTCAACCCCATCCATGGGGTTAAAAAAAAAACGCAAAAATCCAAACCATGCGGGCAGGAGGAAAGGTATGCATTTACATATATACCTTTCCTCGATGCGAAGGACTGGGGCCCACATAAAAACATTTGGATGCGATATGTTTTTTGCGAGTCATAGTAAAGCCCGAAAAATGCGAGTTTTACTACAGTCGCACCCTATTACATTTACAAGTGAGTAAAAAATGCAAGTTTAGTGCACAACTCGCATTTTTCACAAATTCGCAATCTATTACATTTAGCCATGTTTTTGCGAGTTATAGTAAAGCCCGAAAAATGCGAGTTTTACTATAGTCGCACCCTATTACATTTACAAGTGAGTAAAAAATGCGAGTTTAGTGCAAAACTCGCATTGTTCACAAATTCGCAATCTATTACATTTAACCATAAGTGTTTTTATTGAGTGTTGATTTATGTATTTTGCATTATTAATATTAAATTTATGTATTCATTTTACTTACAAGTTGTATAATATGCAAGCTCAGGCTTGGAGGCTGACATCCTCCCTTCACACCTGCTTTAATCTCATAGGCAGTGCCATAATTGGATCATATAGTAGTTGTTTTTGAGATACCAGACCAGCAGTGGCGTAACTACAATCCCTGTAGCCCCCACAGTGGCATGGGGATGGCGCCGGCATCAAAGAAGTGAGGTGAGAGCCGCACTGCTGTGCCTGCGCTGCCACCAGAGTGACTGTCAGGTGGGCCACGGGCGTGTGGGAGTCTGTGAATCACCGGCAGTGATGCAGGGCTGGGCAGCGGCTGCTCCTGGCTGTGTGAGGTTGAAGACCTTCGGGTCTATATCCAGAACACCAAGGGCAGATTGAGTTACCGGGTTGGTCCCGCTGTCCCCACACTGGCCACCCTTCACTTACTCCCTCCGCAGGCCGCTGGGCCGGATGTCGCGTTCGGAGCTCAGCTCCGATCAGGCAACAGCTGACAGCTTCAGATCTGCTTACTGAAGCAAAAGAATGATGGCCAACGGGGGAGCTGCAGCAGCACCTCCTCCCATAAGCCTTTGCGGAGCCATCAGTCACCACTGACGGCTCCGCTTCCAGCTTGAGTCACTCACGCGTCCGCAGACTGTCTACACCTCCCCTGTCCCTTCCGACTGCCACAATGAGCAGCCTGCAGCAGGCAAGATTAAAAAGGAGCTGTAAGTAAACCTGTTACATACTTTTGCATAATATATATATATATATATATATATATAATAATATGCATATCTGCCTGCCTGTTTATAAGGAATAGCTTCAGACTGTGGCAAGAAAACGAATGTGATATATATATTGTGTGATTTATTTACTATACTGTATATATTTTTTATACAATATATCAAGCGGCTAATTGAACATTTGTAAAAAATTCCGAAATCCTCTCTCAAGGGTCCCTTGTTAGTTTTCCAGGTTGCTATACTGTAATGTGCCAGTATAGTTTGTTTATGTGCATGCCAGGCTTGACTTCAGCATGAATTCATGTTTGGCATGCACATAAAAAAAACCATACTGGCACATTACAGGAAAGTAACCTGACAGGGGTGCAAAGGTAGACTTCAGAAATTGAGGAACTTTCTTCTTCAATCTTTTTCTGGCAATAGACAGTTGATCTTATTGTTTAGCATCCCCTGTGATGTTCTATGTTGATGCATGGAATTTGGATACGCCCCTGCACTGGAATCGGTATGAATGACCGCCGGCTCGAAATCCCGACGCCGGCAGGCCGAACAGCACAGATCTCGATGGAGGTGAGTAAACTACCTAACCCTCCCCTCTCCCCCCCAACCCTCCTTTAGGGATGCCTAACCCTAACCTCCCCCCTAGTGCCTAACCCTAACCTCCCCCCAGGGGTGCCTAAAACTAACTCCCCCTCCCTGCACCCTAACCCTCCCTGGGGGGGTGCCTAACCCTAACCTCTCCCAGGGGTGCCTAATCCTAACCCCCCCCTTCCCCTAGCCTAACCCTCCCCGGGGGGTGCCTAACCCTAAGTCCCGCGGAGGTCCCTAAACCTAACCCCCCCATCCCCGGCTACGTGGATACTTACCCCCGGCATTGGATGATTGGTCCAGCGTCCTGTTGGGGTCCCGGCATCGGGATTAACATATGCGTCTGTATTTCGACGCCTATGTCAGATCCCTTGCCGGGATTACACTATCGGGATTGTGACCGGTGGCCGCATGACTGCACCCCCTTGCATTAGCCCTCTATAGCAGTGAGTAATGGTCTAGATGTTAAAATTTCAGTGCAACCCCATTCATTCCTATGGAGAGTGGGCCTGATTCAGAGATGGACAGTAATGGCAACGCAACTGCATACTCTCAAGGATCGCAGTTGCTAATATATGCTAATGCTTTCCAAGGCATACCCAAGCTTAGGGGTGCCCACTGCTGTCTTCTCATATCTGTACTATGACGTGCAACATCTATATACCATTGAGGTAGAACAGCCAGCCATGCTTCATATGCAGCAAACCTGACCAACGGACTCGGCAGCTCTCCTGACACGCCGTGAGCGCTCATGCTGCCAAAGAGATTGCAAAGCCTCATTTATGCATGCCCATGAAATGGTGTTTAAGCAGTCAGACACGCCTGCGTTTTTCTAACCCCCTCTTTATCACCCCCAAATGCTGACTACATGTCACTCACTTTGTGAGTGTGGGCGTGATTGCTATGCAACGGTCTGCATTAAATCGCCATTATGTTTGTCTCTGAATCAGACCCAATCTCCACGAGTGACCTCTCAGTTGCACAGAGGCTTCCAAATGGAGCAGTCCCATCTAGTCGTTGCTTTACCAAAATCATGGATGCAACATGGACCGAATACGTCCTTTTTTCCAAGATAGTGATAAAGAGCTGAACAAGGGATGTGGGGGCATGGTTATCCTATCATTTTATTTTTATTTTTTTACAGGTGGACTACAGCTGCTAGCGGGCCCTTTACGCCCAGGCATGCTAGCACTTGTGGTTCTCTAATCTCGATCATGTCCTGGCATCCTTTCTAGGACCAGCAGTCCACCTGGAAAGAAACAATATTTTTTATTAATAATTATTATGGGCCTGATACATTACGGATCGAAACTGCAACAGTGTACGCAGATCGGCCGATGATGCGTACTGCACATGCGTATAGACTGCAGTGCGCGTGCGTAAGTTAGCATTGCAATCACCCGCTATCACCTATGCAGATACAAAGCCATCGCAGATCAAGGGTGTTTGGGGATGGTGACAGGGGAGTGGCAGGAGAAACGCAGGCGTGTCTGGCCATTTGAACGCCATTGCATGGGCATGCATAAATTAGCCACTGCGACTGTATACGCAGCTTGCATACTTACTGTGTGCGATTAACAATTTCTGAGTAAGGTCAGGTCTGCTGTATTTGTGCGAGAGGGGCCGATGTTACTCGAGGTTCCCAATGTATACGCAGCACTGCAAGGTATTACGGATGTGAGATAGCGGTAGTGGGTGTCTCTATGCTGCCATTGCAGACATTAGCATATTTTTGCAGTGGGTCTGCGTGCGTAATTGCAGCTGCAATTGCAATAGCGATCCGTAGTGAATCAGGCCCTATATCTGTTCCCAAAGCACAAAGGCTGTTTGTCCTTCGGGAGGAAGGGCAGCCATTTCTTGGGGGACCCCACTACCCCTGGGATTCCAGCCTTGGGCTGTTTAGTGTAGGGCCTATTGCTATTATGGCAGAAGAACCCCCACGTCAAGTATGCCCCTGCTGTATTGTCACTAGCCCTGCTGGTTTAGCCTAATGCTGGTAGTGAAAAATAGGAAACCCCACAACATTTTTCTTACCCCTATATTTCACTACCAGACTGTACTTAAAAGCCCTGGGTTGTAAATTGCAGGAGCCTACACACAGTTTTATTTAAAATTCTTATAATTTTTATCTAATTTTATACTTGACAAGCCTGCACAGATCACAGGGATTTCTGCAGGTTTTCAAACCACAATGGTATTGTGGAAAATTTGTATTGAGATAGGGATTTAGAACCTGCTGGGGATCTATGCCAGGTTCTATTTAGGTCAAAATGACCTATAGTAAATGCTGTATTTTAGCTTTAAAACCTACCGTAAATCCGCAGTGGGTTCCAAATGATAGCAAACTCACTGCTTAGTAAATCTTGCCCCAGAGTTTCCAAGTGTTTGCTGATTTTTAACTTATCTGTCTGTCAGGTTTAGTTGCTAATTAGTTGGTAATTTTGCTGCTACACCTTTTATATTGTCACCTCTCGTATTCTTCTCTTCCACTCTGGTAATCACCACTCACTCCTACCTCCTAGACTTCTTCTGCACTCAGGGACGGACTGGGGCTCCAGGTCAAGTCTGGCAGAACCCTTGCATGCGTGCCATAGGCGTTCTCGGAAAAGGGGCATGGCCTCACCACAAAAGGGGCGTGATTTTGTCTCACGGGAGAGTGCCGCTACTCACGGGCGCCTGGCCTAACGGCACACCCCCCTGTCTTCTAGTATCCCAGCCGAGCAGACCGCCATGAGGCGGAGCTGCTCGGCAAGGGTTTAACACCGGACCGGCCCATCAAGCCATCAGACCTTCTGGCATTTGTCAGAAGTGCCAGATGGCCAGTCTGGCCCTGCTTGTGCTGCATCCCCCTATCCCACTTGAAAGATTAAAGGTGGTGTAGAGAGTCTTGTCAAGTGCTCTCACAAAACCCACCTGTTCACTGTAGCCTATTCTACCCAAAATTAGATCTGCACACTCTATCTGCCACGTCCACTCCTGCCTTTTAGTCCCTATTGTCTACACTTTGCTCTTCCCTCTAAAGTGTAATCTCTCACGAGCAGGGCCTTCTTCTTTACCATCCAACGTATACCTACTCCTGCTTTGTTAATCTCATATACACTTGTTTCATTTTTGTTTCATTTATTTTTGAATGATTTGTTCTGGTGACTATATGACGCTGAGTAGTTTGAGGCTCCTTACCATTAAACAATAATTACAGATGATTTACCAGGTCTTTGATTCATACTCTTAGGTTCTCCAAATTTCCAGACTTGACCAATGCCTGATGCATGTGTGAATAAACTGCCTATCACTGCACTGCTCCACACCCAGAGCTGTTTGCCCTTGTGATAGTCTGTTTCAGACTTGTGTTGTCCACATTGCTGAACCACTCCATTCTCATCTTATGCCTACTAGGGATGGGCGGGTTCGGATTTCTGAAATCCGAACCCCCCCGAGCCCCCCCGATCCGAGGCCGATCCCAGTGAGGCTCGACTTTTCCCGCCTGACTCGGATCTGAAATCGAGGCAAAACGTCATCATCCCGCCTTCCGGGTCTCGCAGGTTTTGGATCCTATACAAGGTACCCGCGTCGGCGCCATTTTCTCACTCGGCTGTGGACAGTGAAGAGGGAGGGTGGGAGTTAGGGCTGGCTGGGCTGTGTAGTGTAGTGTAGTGCAGTGTAGTGTTGTGCTGTGCTGCGCTGTGCTGCTGTTGTCCATAAGGGCTGTGTCCACTCCTCCAAAGTCCATAGGGGCTGGCTGTGTTGTGCAGTGCTGCTGTTGTCCATAGGGACTGTGTCCACTCCTCCAAAGTCCATAGGGGCTGGCTGTGTTGTGCTGTGCTGCTGTTGTCCATAGGGGCTGTGTCCACTCCTCCAAAGTCCATAGGGGCTGGCTGTGTTGTGCTGTGCTGCTGTTGTCCATAAGGGCTGTGTCCACTCCTTCAAAGTCCATAGGGGCTGGCTGTGTTGTGCTGTGCTGCTGTTGTCCATAGGGGCTGTTTCCACTCCTCCAAAGTCCATAGGGGCTGGCTGGACTGTGTTGTGCAGTCAGTTGTCCATAGGGGCTGTGTCCACTCCAAAGTCCTGTGCAGAGTCCTAGTCCTAAAGGGGTGCTGTAGTGTTGTCCAGGGGGTGCTCTGTCCATCAGGGGTGCTCCTCCCAAGTGCAAAAAAAAATAAAATATTTTCTGTGTTTGTGAATTGTGTGCGCAGTAGCCGCACGTGCATCAACAAAGTAGTGCCAAGCGTGCGCCTGTGTCATAAGTAAAGGGCCGGCTGGCTTGACCATTAAAGGGTGCTGTAACCCCCAAAGTACACTCCAAACAAAATAAAAAAATATTTTCTGTGTTTGTGAATTGTGTGCGCAGTAGCCGCACGTGCATCAACAAAGTAGTGCCAAGCGTGCGCCTGTGTCATAAGTAAAGGGCCGGCTGGCTTGTCCGTTAAAGGGTGCTGTAACCCTAAAGTACACTCCAAACAAAATAAAAAAATATTTTATGTGTTAGTGAATTGTGTGCGCAGTAGCCGCACGTGCATCAACAAAGTAGTGCCAAGCGTGCGCCTGTGTCATAAGTAAAGGGCCGGCTGGCTTGTCCGTTAAAGGGTGCTGTAACCCCCAAAGTACACTCCAAACAAAATAAAAAAAATATTTTCTGTGTTTGTGAATTGTGTGCACAGTAGCCGCACGTGCATCAACAAAGTAGTGCCAAGCGTGTGCCTGTATCCCATAAATAAAGGGCCGTATGGATTGACCTCTAAAGGGTGCTGTAACCCCCAAAGGGCACTCCAAACAAAATAAAAAAATATATTTTTTGTGTTTGTGAATTGTGTGCGCAGTAGCCGCACGTGCATCAACAAAGTAGTGCCGAGCGTGCGCCTGTGTCCCATAAATAAAGGGCTGGCTGGATTGACCGCTAAAGGGTGCTGTAACCCCCAAAGGGCACTCCAAACAAAATAAAAAAAAAATTTCTGTGTTTGTGAATTGTGTGCACTGTGGCTGCATGTGCATCAACAAAAGAGCAGCGCCAAGCGTGCGCCTGTGTCCCATAAGTAAAGGGCCGGCTGGCTCATTTCTTAAAGGGTGGTGTAACCCACAAAGTGCACTACTCTCCTGCAAAAATAAAAAAATATTTTCTGCGTTTGTGTGCGCCTTAGCCGCACGTATATATCAATATAACATAAATGGAGGACCAAACTTTCTCCGATAAAAATAAAATAGGGAAAGATCAAGAACCACTTCCTCCTAGTGCTGTTGCTGTTGCTGGGAGTTGTTCATCATCCCAGAGAGGAAGTAGGAACACCACTACTTTTACTAAACAATTGACCTTTCAACAGTCCCTAGCGAGGAGGATGAAGTACGACAGCAGTCATCCTGAAGCAAAACGTATAACTGAGGCCTTGACTGCTATGTTGGTGCTAGATGTGCGTCCGGTATCCGCCATTAGTGCAGTGGGATTTAGACAATTGATGGAGGTAGTGTGTCCCCGGTTCCAAATCCCATCTAGATTCCACCTGCATCCTCAAAGCAGCAGCGACAAGCGTGCGTCTGTCTGTTAAAGGGTGGTGTAACCCTCAAAGTGCGCTCCACAAACAATAAAAAAATTCTTCTTTTTTTTTCTGTCTTTGTGAATTGTGTGGGCTGTAGCCGCACCTGCATCCTCAAAGCAGCAACGACAAGCGTGCGTCTGTCTGTTAAAGGGTGGTGTAACCCTCAAAGTGCACTCCACAAACAATAAAAAAATTCTTTTTTTTTCTGTCTTTGTGAATTGTGTGGGCTGTAGCCGCACCTGCATCCTCAAAGCAGCAGCGACAAGCATGCGTCTGTCTGTTAAAGAGTGGTGTAACCCTCAAAGTGCGCTCCACAAACAATAAAAAATTATTTTCTTTCTGTCTTTGTGAATTGTGTGCACTGTAGATGCACGTGCATCAACAAAGGAGCAGCGCCAAGCGTGCGCCTGTGTCCCATAAGTCTGTTAAAGGGTGGTGTAACCCCCAAAGTGCTCCAAAAAATAAAAAACTTTTTTTTTTCTGTGTTTGTGACTTGTGTGCGATGTAGCCGCACATGCATCAACACAGTAGCAGCGCCAAGCGTGCGCCTGTGTCATAAGTCAAGGGCCGGTTTGGACATCTGGTCCGGACTGAAGGACGTGCCAACAATTTCTGACAAGTCTACTGTCACTGCATATGATACTGTCCTCAAAGCAGCAGCAACAAGCGTGCGTCTGTCTGTTAAAGGTTGGTGTTACCCCCAAAGTGCACTCCAACAAAATAAAATAATCTTTTCTTCTGTGTTTGTGTGTGAAATGTATGCGCAGTAGCCGCACCTGCATCCTCAAAGCAGCAGCGACAAGCGTACATCTGTCTGTTAAAGGGTGGTGTTACCCCCAAAGTGCGCTCCAACAAAATAAAATAATCTTCTTTTTTTCTGTGTTTGTGTGTGAAATGTATGCGCAGTAGCCGCACCTGCATCCTCAAAGCAGCAGTGACAAGCGTACGTCTGTCTGTTAAAGGGTGGTGTAACCCTCAAAGTGCGCTCCACAAAAAATAAAAAATTCTTTTTTTTTCTGTCTTTGTGAATTGTGTGGGCTGTAGCCGCACCTGCATCCTCAAAGCAGCAGCGACAAGCATGCGTCTGTCTGTTAAAGGATTACATCGGTGACAGCATCCAAGTAGGCATGTCAGACAGTCCGTACCTGTACTGGCAGGAAAAAGAGGCAATTTGGAGGTCCCTGTAGAAACTGGCTCTATTTTACCTGAGTTGCCCCCCCCCCAGTGTGTACTCCGAAAGAGTGTTTAGTGCAGTCGGGAACCTTGTCAGCGAAAGGCGTAGGAGGTTGCTTCCACAAAATGTGGAGAAGATGATGTTCATAAAATGAATTATCAACTCTTCCAGGGAGACCAGCCTCCAGAACGTACAGAGGGACCTGGTTGTGGATTCCAGCGGGGAAGAATTAATACTCTGTGAGGATGAGGATGTACACAACACTGAAGAGGGTGAGGCATCGGTGGATGAGGAGGATGAGGACGACATCTTGCCTCCGTAGAGCCAGTTTGTGCAGGGACAGATTAATTGCCAGCTTGTTTTGTGGGGGCCCAAACGAACCAATCATTTCAGCCACAGTTGTGTGGCAGACCCTGGCGCTGAAATGATTGCTTTGTTAAAGTGTGCATGTCCTGTTTATACAACATAAGGGTGGGTGGGAGCGCCCAAATACAATTCCATCTTGCACCTCTTTTTTTTCTTTGCATTATGTACAGTTTGGGGCCTAGTTTTTCAAACTGCCATCCTGTCTGCCACTGCAGTGCCACTCCTAGATGGACCACGTGTTTGTGCCGCCCACTCGTATCTCTTAGCATAGTCGTCCAGCTACCTCGGTGCAACCTTTTGGACATAAAAACACTATTGTGAGGTGTTCAGAATAGACTGGAAATGAGTGGAAATTAAGGTTATTGAGGTTAATAATAGCATAAGAGCAGAAAAACACACAAATTCTGTGATTTTAGCTGTTTTTATGCTTTTTTAAAAAAAAATACAGATACAAAACCCAGAACCCAAAACACGGAAGGGTGGTTTTGGCAAAACCAATCCAGATCCAAAACACGAAGAAAGATCCAAAACCAAAACACAAAACACGAAAAGTGGCCGATGCACACCCACACATACGCTTGCTTACTACTGAAGGGACTACCCTGCCTCTTATTTGTGCATTTCTCTATACCCCTAGGAATGATGTATTAATGGTATGTTTTAACTCTACAGTAACCCCAAGCTTGAGCATACTGTTTGCCATAAAATTAACCTAATTATTCTAACTTTAATGCTGGGACAAAAACTGCTATACTGAAACTGTCATTTTCATTGATTTCTGCATTTCGTGAGGTATTTAGTGCAACATACATATTTTTTTCAGACCTGCTACAGTCCATTCATAGAGGTCCTCCAGCATAATTCAAGGCCTTTTTAGACTAACAAGTATCATTATATTGGTGTTTGTATATGTTATACAAATAGTTTATATACAGTATATGGGGTTGTACATTGTGTAGCATGTTTACGTTGGAATAGTTAAACCATTGTACGATAGTAAGAAAATTAGCAATTGTGTTATATGTCATTATTTGTTGGGAACTAATGTATGTGAAGCTTGGTTAATTATCTAAGTCAGTCTCCATTGCAAATAACGGGGACTGCGGTCATTAGCGTTACTTAGGCTAATGCAAGAAATATCTCTGATATATACTATGTTAGGGTCTTCTTAGATAGCACTTATACTTAAATAGTGATTTTCAGGAAAAAAAAAGAGAGATGCCCTTTATGCCAGGGACACACTAGATGATATGTCGAACATATTGGGCACATCGTCTAGTGTGCGCCTGCTATGTCGCCAACGGTGCGCGCTGCGTCAATGACATTGCAAGTCGGACCTGCATGCGCAACATCGTTAGCGAGGGCCATGCTACAGAATGCAGCATGGACCCTGCCATCGCTTCGTCGCTGTCGGCATCAGCAAGTGTATACGCACTTGCCGATGCCAGTACCCCAGCCGGGTTTCATCGCTTACGAGGTTGGTACACACAAGTGTACCGGCCTTTAAGGGTATATTTATGAAACTTCTCTGCGGGTTTGACCTCAACATTTTAAGCGGCACTAATATTAATGGCAAAAAACCCTGAGACATGCCGGCTTGCAAAAGTCACCACTTTGCATATATACCCCTTTAGTGTGTATCAGACTTCTTGCAACTTTCTATCCTCTGTAACCAAGGACTCTGCATATTTTGATAGTGCTCCAGTCTATTTTTGGATACATTCATCTGTTTCTTTTAGTGTAGTTATAATTAGCCTAGCAAACATCTTATCAAACCCAACATTAATAAATTGTTCAAATTCTGCACAGCTCTATGTTATAGTGGATTTTGAAGGATTTGAAAGCTCTAATGTTTCCAGCTGTAGAGTTAGTTTATATACAAATATATGCCCAATTTATTACTTCATTAGTCTAATAATTGGTGCTTTGTTCATGATTACATCGGTGCACTGACTTGCCACCGTCATCCACTATTTACTGGCAACTTTGCTGTTATGATGTCTCCTATTACATGCTAATTATCATTCTGTGGTTTTTACACATCTATAACATTACATGTTTTCCTTGGTTTAATGTTATATCATCATGTGCTACAAAACACAGTCAGGAATCACCTTTAAAGAAAATCTCTACAGCAGTGTAATAGAAAAACATATCATGCTCATCCCTGTTTTATAGAACTCAAATGTTTTGTCTGTCACGAATCAGTATAATAGTGTTACATAATTAACCGTAAACCCATAGAGACAGCGACAATACAGAGGTTGCAGCCTCATAACATCCTTTGGTTAATAACAGACACATTTATAACTTTCTAAATGAACATAGCGCCACTTTCTGGTCACTTTGTGTAACTGCATTCTTTATCGTATTCATACACAAATAAAAATGAAAGCAAACAAGAAAGTAAAGAATCATGTTATTCACCCTAAGGTGTGCCAGTTACACAACCATGTGCTAGTGTTGTACTTGAGAGAAGACTGTCAGTGTGTTAATTAGCAGCTGTAAGCACTGATTAAGGGGTCTATTGAACATATAATGCATATTATCCCCATAAAGTATAATTTTGTATTGCTTCAAAGTTCAAACTGCAGTTCTTACAAATTATATTTCATTGTTAGTTATGAAAAACCTCTTGCCGGCTCTGATAAGAGCCTGTTGCAATGTGATGTCTTTACTACAGCATACAGCATGATAGCATCTGCACATGTGCACAATACAAATAGTGAGAGGAGGGAGGACAGGAGCATGGAGCTTGTTGGTAAGGTATCATGAGACGCAATGTTCTCCTCCATAGGCTAGAAATGCTGCTAATGTGATCTGTAGATGGCGTTAGCTATCATGGTCAAGCTGCATACAGCAAGGATAAATGGGCCAAGACCGGTACCAGATTAATGTCCACATGGGCCTGGAGCTGAAATTTATAAAGGGCCTATTGTGTACAGCGGCAGGGGGAATGGCAAGCGGTGCAGCGGTGTGACTAGTGATGTGGGGGCGTAACCAGTGTGGGTGTGGTCTACACAGTGGGTGAGGTCTGTGCAGTGGGTGTTGCTATCTCCATGGAAGCCATAGCTAGCTCCTACCTTAAACCACTTTATAGTGGAGCTATAAGAAGAAAAAGTCTGGTATCTATTCACAGTGCAGGGAGCCCAGCATCTCCGTGAGTGCTAGGCACGCCCTCTAGAATGATGGAAAGGAGGTGTGCCATGATGCCACGTCCCTCCCCCCTCCGATAAGCCACTTCGGCACACCCAAATGTGCCCTTGTCCTTGATCGGCCTCCTGCCTGATCAAGAAGCTAGAATGAACACTAAAGAGCATTACAGTGACTACCATATATTACAGGGAGCATTGCAGTGACAGCCAGATAATACAGGGAGCCTTGCAGTGACAGCCAGATAATACAGTGAGCATTGCAGTGACAGCCAGATATTACAGGGAGCATTGCAGTGACAGCCAGATAATACAGGGAGCATTGCAGTGACAGCCAGATAATACAGGGAGCCTTGCAGTGACAGCCAGATAATACAGGGAGCATTGCAGTGACAGCCAGATAATACAGTGAGCATTGCAGTGACAGCCAGATATTACAGAGAGCATTGCAGTGACAGCCAGATAATACAGGGAGCTTTGCAGTGACAGCCAGATAATACAGGGAGCATTGCAGTGACAGCCAGATATTACAGGGAGCCTTGCAGTGACAGCCAGATAATACAGGGAGCATTGCAGTGACATCCAGATAATACAGGGAGCCTTACAGTGGCCGCCATAGAAAACAGAGGGGGTGATTCAGCCTCCGATGCTATTGCTATCACAGCTGCTAACATTGTAGCAGCTGCGATAGCACTATCATGGTCAGGGGCGGAACTAGTGGCGGTGCAGCCGGTGCCTCGCACCGAGGCTCACTGTGGTGCAGGGGCCCATGACCGCCTGCATCCGACAGCGCCGCTGCCCACCGACCTGGTCCCCATTACCTAAATGTTTGGAGCTGGAGCGGGCCCGCTTCGGCCGCTCCGGCTCCAAAATGAGAGATACCCACCGCGGCCCCGCCCCTTGATCCAGCAGCCCAGCCCGTTGTTATGACACAGCGTGCATGACGTCATGACATCACATGTGCCGTGTCATAATAAGGGGCTGGGCTGCTGGAGTAAGAAGATCAAGAGGAGCAGAAGAGGAAGAAATAAGGTAAGTGGCGGTGGTATGGAGGGGGGGAGGGGGAAAGAGGCTGACACACGCTGGCACTGGGGGGGGACAGGCTGGCGCTGGGGGGGGATGAAGAGGCTGACACACACGCTGGCGCTGAGGGGGGATGAAGAGGCTGACACATGCTGGCGCTGGGGGGGGACAGGCTGACTCCCACACTGGGGCTGGGGGGTTAAAAGGCTGACACACACTGGGGCTGGGGGGGGAAGGCTGACGCATACACTGGGGCAGGGGGGGGACAGGCTGACACACACACTGGGGCTGGGGGGTTAAAAGGCTGACACACACACTGGGGCTGGGGGGGGAAGGCTGACGCATACACTGGGGCTGGGGGGGACAGGCTGACACACACTGGGGCTGGGGGGTTAAAAGGCTGACACATACACTGGGGCTGGGGGGGGAAGGTTGACACATATGCTGGCGCTGGGGGGGATGAAGAGTCTGACACACACGCTGGCGCTGGGGGGGACAGGCTGACACACTGGGGCTGGGGGGGGTGAAGAGGCTGACACATGCTGGTGCTGGGGGGGGCAGGCTGACACACACACTGGGGATGGGGGGTTAAAAGGCTGACACATACGCTGGGGCTGGGGGGGAGGCTAACACACATGCTGGGGCTGGGAGGGAAAGAGGCTCACACACACACTGGGGCTGGGGAAGAGGCTGACACACACACTGAGGCTGGGGGGGAAAGAGTCTCACACACACACTGGGGCTGGGGGGGAAAAAGACTGACACATGCTGGGGCTGGGGGGGAAAGGCTGACACGCTGGGGCTGGGGGGGGGAGAGGCTGACACACGCTGGGGCTGGGGGGGAAAAAGGCTGACACACTGGGGCTGGGGGAGGGGAGAGGCTGACACACACTGGGGCTGGGGGGGAAAAGGCTGAGACACGCTGGGGCTGGGGGAAAGATGCTGACACGCTGGGGGGAAAGAGACTGACACATGCTGAGGCTGGGGGGGAAAGAGGCTGACACATGCTGGGGCTGGGGGGGAAAGAGGCTGACACATGCTGGGGCTGGGGTGGAAAGAGGCTGACACATGCTGGGGCTGGGGGGAAAAGAGGCTGACACATGCTGGGGGGGAAAGAGGCTGACACACGCTGGGGGGGAAAGAGGCTGACACACGCTGGGGGTAAAGAGGCTGGGGCTGGGGGGAAAGAGGCTGACACATGCTGGAGGGGAAGGAGGCTGACACACGCTGGGGTGGAAAGAGGCGGACACACACACTGGGGATGGGGGGGAAGAGGCTGGGGGGGAAAGAGGCTGACACACGCTGGAGGGGAAGGAGGCTGACACACGCTGGGGTGGAAAGAGGCTGACACACACACTGGGGCTGGGGGGGAAAGAGGCTGACACATGCTGGGGCGGGGGGGGAAAGAGGCTGACACGCTGGGGCTGGGGGGAAAGAGGCTGACACACACGCTGGGGCTGAAAGAGGCTGACACGCTGGGGCTGGGGGGAAAGAGGCTGACATACGCTGGGGGGAAAGAGGCTGACACACACTGGGGCTGGGGGGGAAAGAGGCTGACACATGCTGGGGCTGGGGGGGAAAGAGGCTGACACACATGCTGGGGCTGGGGGGGAAAGAGGCTGACACACACGCTGGGGGAGAAAGAGGCTGACAAGCTGGGGCTGGGGGGGAAAGAGGCTGACACACACGCTGGGGCTGAAAGAGGCTGACACGCTGGGGCTGAGGGGAAAGAGGCTGACATACGCTGGGGGGAAAGAGGCTGACACACACTGGGGCTGGGGGGGAAAGAGGCTGACACATGCTGGGGCTGGGGGGGAAAGAGGCTGACACACATGCTGGGGCTGGGGGGGAAAGAGGCTGACACACACGCTGGGGGAGAAAGAGGCTGACAAGCTGGGGCTGGGGGGGAAAGAGGCTGATGTACACGCTGGGGGGGAAAGAGGCTGACACATACACTGGGGCTGGGGGGGAAAGAGGCTGACACATACACTGGGGCTGGGGGGGAAAGAGGCTGACACACACGCTGGGGCTGGGGGGGAAGAGGCTGACACACACGCTGGGGGAAAGAGGCTGACACACGCTGGGGCTGGGGGAAAGAGGCTGACACACACACTGGGGGTGAAAGAGGCTGACACATGCTGGGGCTGGGGGTGAAAGAGGCAGACACACACGCTGGGGGTGAAAGAGGCTGACACACACGCTGGGGCTGGGGGGGAAAGAGGCTGACACACACGCTGGGGGTGAAAGAGACTGACACGCGCTGGGGCTGGGGGGGAAAGAGGCTGACACACGCTGGGGCTGGGGAGGAAAGAGGCTGATACACGCTGGGGCTGGGGGGGAAAGAGGCTGACACACACTGGGGCTGGGGGGGAAAGAGGCTGACACACACTGGGGCTGGGGGCAAAGAGGCTGACACACGCTGGGGCTAGGGGGAATGAGGCTGACACACACTGGGGCTGGGGGGAAAGAGGCTGACACTCTGGGGCTGGGGGGAAAGAGGCTGATACATGCTGGGGCTGGGGGGGAAAGAGGCTGGCACACACACGCTGGGGGGGAAAGAGGCTGACATGCTGGGGTTGGGACACATGCTGGCGGGAAGAACGAGGCAGAGACATGCTGGGGATGGAGGGAGAATGAGGCTGACACGCTGGGGCTTGGGGGGGAGAACGAAGCTGACACACTCGGGCTGGACAGACTGAATTTACTGACTGGGGGGGCAGTGAGGGGTGGTGAGAAAACAAGGCTGGGCAGCAGGACAGACACTGTATTTAATTACTGGGGAGGGGTAGTGAAAAAATGTTGGGGTGCCAGGAATGGGTGGGGTGGGGGTGGGATATACTTGCACCTGGGCCCACCACTCTCTAGTTCCGCCACTGATTATGGTACTGCAGCAGGAGGCATCATGCCCCCTGCATGCATTACTGTTCAGAGCTGCATCCATGGACACAGCATTGTAACATCTGCGTGATCCTCAGCCAGCTGAGTGAACAAGGGGTCACTCTAGCAGACCGCCGCAGATACACAAAAGAGGCCAGGAAATCTCTGTCAGTCGATGGAGATCCTGCCCTCTTCCCTCTCCCTGACGGCGGCAATGATGCACTTGAAAACACACAATTGAGCGTACATGTCATTCCAATTTGCCTCAAGACGACATATCATCCAACATATTGCCTAATGTGTACCCAGCCATACACTCACAAGGTACTTTAGGCGGCAATAAGTATTTTAAGAAAAAAAAACATATATGACATGGATAAAAGGCACAGTACATATATTTACATTGCATTCAATAATCACAGATTGAACAGGGAGCCTGTCTTTCACACCCACTCCCTGGATGCTATCCCAGTGTAGGTCCCGCTTGCACTGGACAAACCAGAAAGGACTGTTCTGCTCACCTACTCTCGAGGGCTCCCATTCCTTGCTCGCTCTCTCCTGCATAGGGGTTCTGTGTTATGGGTTCATTGATAAATTCTCACATGCTGGCATGTCTGCTCTGCTTCCTCGTGCTGCATTTCTCTCTTACCATGCACTGGCTCCCCCTCCCTCCCAATTCACCAGCCGGACCCCAGCAGAGCTGCCATCAGCAGGCTGCGCTCGCTTTACTCTGGAAGATGCTGTCACAATTATGTCACTGCCGGGGCCCATCCGCTCAAATCAGTGACAGCCAAGACAAGCCTATTACTTGTCGCCTCCTTGCTGCACACTGCCAGAGTGGTGGTGGATCTTAGAACGGCCCGGGGGCGGAGCTTTGGGCAGCCCCAGTGCTATGGACAGCCGGGGTAGAGTGTGAAACTATGAATAAGTGCTGCTTTAGCATACTTGCCGACATTCCTGGAGGGGACCTGCTGCTCTCCTCTTCAGGGGGCGAAGCCAAATGATAGACGGCATTAGGCTCGCCCCCTTTACAGAAAAACCCCGCGATTCGTGGGTCCGTAAGGAGGGGGCAGGGCTAAATGGTGCAATTTGCTCCACTTAGCCCCACCCCTTCCCTACGGACACAAAAATTCCAGGTAAAATCTCCCCATCCTGCCCACTTCACTAGGAAGTGGGCGCGATGTGGGAGATATGCCTACTCTTCCGGGGGTGCGTGGGGTTACCCAAAAAATCGGGAGCCTCTCGCGATTCCCGGCAGAGTAGTCATGTATGGCTTTAGGCAGCCGAGGGGTTAATGTACTGGGCTTCAGGAGACTGTTGGTAAAAATGAAAAAAAAATCCTGTCAACACGGTCTCCCCTGCAGTTAATCCTGTGGGCCTATTTTCATGGGAGACCGGAAGCTACAGCTCCACCCACCCCATTGTTAATCTGGCCCTGGCCAAGACTGCAGTCCCCATTGAGAATAATTTCTGATAACTCATGTGTTAGGCTTTTGTGAAATACATTATAATTGTAATAATAATATTACTGTTGGCTACAAACAAAATATTCACTGAAACATTTGGTGCTTGCTGTCAGTTTGTCTTAAATGGTGTATGTCTGCTACCTTCAGTATCCCCCTTCCATTCCTTCCCCATCTTTATTTAAATCACAATAATATGCAGTTTAATAATAATCGGGACTTAATTATTTTCATTCTTCTCCATTTTTACAATATTCAAGTAATGTGTAGAAACTGTACACGAAAGACACTAAGGGGCCCATTTATCAAAATGTATTTGATGAAAAATCCCCCAAAACACCCTTTTTCGGGGGTTTACCTCAAACACTAAGTATCCCCCGGATGTATTAAGGAAGGACCACAGCAGGTGCTGTGATCCCTCCACTACCGCTGGTAGACGCTTCTCCCATAGGTTTCTATGGGGGATGCAATGCTGCCAAATGTACCAATATCCGGAATGTGATGCATTCCAGATATTGGCCCCCGCAGCTAACGCCATCTGAATATGGCGTTAGCCGCTGTAGCCTATGGGCTACACCGCGCACTATTAGCCAGCGGAGAGACCTTCCCCGGTTATGGCGGATGTACATGTGCAGTCCTTTTGGAGCCTGTGTCCCTGCATGTCCCGGATGATACATCCGGCTGAAGAGATCGCTGTTTGCAATGTGATCAGGGGCTTTACTGGCATGCCCTGATCGCATTGCAAAAGCGATCAATGATAAATGGGCCCCTAAGAGCTAGATTTACTAAGCGACAGCTTTGCAAGCCGCCAATTTTCAGCAATTATTACTCTGAAATTTTAAACAGCAACAATATTAAATGCAAAACACACCTGGTTTTGCAATTAATATTATTGCTGTTTTAAATTTTAGTAAATCTAGCCCTAAAATTGTTTCTGGATGATCTCAGTTGAATGTATATTTGATTTTCAGGAGACATCTTTTCATGTTATATGGAACTTTAAAGACTGAACTTTTGGCTTATCAACAAGAAATAACTTTTTTGTTATCCAGACATCCCATTTTTTATTTTATTGATAACTCATGTGTTAAGCTTTACTTGCTAACTGCATATTAAGAATGTCATAAAACACATTACTCAGCCCGCAACAGCTCTTTCCACCTCTTTAACGTGCTTCATGGTGACTTTGCTGACCGGTACATCCCCAGATTTATTCCTGCGGACATGTGATTGCTGTCCTCAAAGAGGCTGGCTGCTTGAATTGGGCTTTCCTATTTAGGCACTGCGCTGGCTGCAAGTGGCTGTTAGAGTATAAAGGTGGGTACACACTGCACAGATATATCGGCAGATCGACCCAGCTTTAGCTTACTCACTACCTATATCCAGCATCTTGTGATCTCTACTGTGTGTGCTCCTGTGTATGACCCGGCTTGTATCTGACTTCTCTCTGCAATCTCCCTCTGGCTTATCCATGATCTCTCTGTGCTCTGACACAGGCTTTGTCTGTGATTCCTCTTAGCGTTATCCCTATGGCTTATCTGTGACCTCCCAGCGTACTGTCCTTGGCTTTGTTTGTAACCCTACTTTGCATAATCCCTGTGGCTTATACAAGACATCAAGTTTGAGTTAGTATTTACTTAGTATTAACGTCCACTTATCTATCACTCCAGTAGCCAGTACTAGGGACCACATCCTCCGTACCAGGTCCAAACCTCTTTGTGGAGGTCTTGGTGCATCTATAATGGGTGCAGGGTGTGAGTTGCACTCAGGCCCCTGGGTCCAAGGGGGCCCACACCATACATGATGCACCCCTGCAGTAGCAGCGCAAATCACCAGGAAAGCGGCTGCTGTGTATGCCCAGTAGAGGTGTCTACGGGATCATGACGTGGGTACCATGTTACTTGAGATCTGTGCTTGCCCAGTAGAGGTGTCTATGGGATCATGACGTGGGTGCCATGTTACTTGAGATCTGTGTATGCCCAGTAGAGGTGTCTATGGGATCATGACGTGGGTACCATGTTACTTGAGATCTGTGTATGCCCAGTAGTCTCTGGCACACAGGGAGGAGGGGACCGACACGGAGTAGTATACACAGGGCCTCCTTCTGTTTTAAACTGCCCCTGTCCTAGAGCACACCCCTGCACCATTAATACTGGTTGTGCATATACAGACTGATAGCTCTGAAACCATCATTTCCCGTAGCACTGTGACAAGGCACATGAGTGCATCTACATTTTACTTACTGTTTTTAGAAAAACTAGATTTCATTTTGTCGAATGGGCTTAATTAAATGAATTTATAAGCAGTGGAGAAGGCGAGTTTAGGCTGCATAACCAATTTAACAGGTACAGTAGACACACAAATTTTCATTGGTATAAAAGGAATAGTATCCGAAAGGTCTTAAACATATGTCCAGTGCATGTCATGGCACACTACAGTATGTGTAATGAAACAAAAACCATTAAACACACAAACATAACATGAGCGGTCCCATTACTCTCAATAGTGTTTAAATATAGCTGTACAAAGCAGGATTTTGAAAAGTAAAAGTATAAATTAATAAAGAGGCAGGCAACAACAATAGTAAATGAGCCTGGATGTAGTAATTCTTTTTTTTATTTTAACTTAAGCTGCAAATAATGATGTAGCATATGCAACACCTTCTGCTAATGTTCTGAGTGAACATTTATTGGCTTCACTGTAGATTTTATTCCACATCTATTATATAATCTCCCTAATGTGTCTGTCTAGCAGTTGTGCAGTGAGAGATGAAGGGAGTCTGCCCCCTCACAGCTCTCACTGGCTACCTGAAGAAGGTGCCAAACTGGGGATGTAGCTGCAAATTGTGGCCCCCATGCCCCGAGCAGACAGCGCAGCAGGGTCCATGGAAGTGGATGTGCAGGGTAATAGTAATAGAAGTCTCACCTCCTGGATGTCATTATGGGCCCCATTTTCAAACGAAATATAACCCCTTTAGCGCTCGATAAAGGGGTTATACCATCTTCCTGTATTTAGTAAACAGCGGTAATCTTAGATTACCGTTGTTTGTACAGCATCGCTCTCGCCATCTAAAAGATGGCGAGAGCGATGCGGGCCACATTGCCGGCAATGGAGACCCGGCGGTGCCTTTCCGGCTTCAACGTAGCCTGCCAAGCACTGCTGGGTCTCCCTGTCATGCACATGCGCAGACGGTTTGTCGCGCATGTGCATGACACTGGAGCCGGTCGCTGGCAGCGTTAGGCTGCCAGCAACCCAGCAGAGGACCTCGCTGAGGACTTCGACTTCGCGGGACCTCACCGGAGGGGTAAGTATTACTAAATAGCGGTGGAATTTTCGTTTGTATCACAGTGATACTAAACGAAAATTGTCACTGGTATTTCCCTTCGTTTGTAAATGGGGCCCTATATGAGCTGAGCTCCGGTATATTCCTAACCTGCTCTAGTGGTCCACCCTCCCAGCCACTGTACAATGGGGCCAATGGTCTGTAGCTAGCATTGAACACACATTCTTCACACTCAGGGCCTGATTCAGTAAGGATTGCTATTCTGCTTATACGCACGCAACGCAGTTGCTAATATCAGTGGTGATATGTAAATGTTTGCATTTGCATTGCGATCGCAGCCTAACATAAGAACGCCCACTTCCCCTTACTCACATCCGTACACTTTGTCAACATAGCAAAACAATTGGTAACATTGAGTAACATCGGACCATACGCACAGTTAAGGCAGGTCAGACCTCACTCAGGAATTGCTTATTTCAGCGCACACTATGAGTTCTTAGGCTGCGTATGGTATCGCAGTAGCTAATTTATGCACGCCAATGCAACGTTGTTGAAACGCACTGGCACGCCTGCGTTCGCTTGACTGCCCCCCGTCACCACCCACGCACTTCCTGTCAATCACACTGCGATGGGTCTGCGTCACCACTGCGATCACAGTTCCATTCACAGCGTGTTGATACCACATGAGCACTGGGATGAGTACGCATGTGCAGTGCAAAATAATCGGCCGATTGCGTGCGTATAAGCAACTGCGATCCTTGTTGAATCAGGCCCTCTGTCTCTGTGCTCCTCCAGCAGTGCGATGTCTGTGCTGAACTAACCGCAGCACCAAATACGTTGAACAGGTGCAATGCGTGTTTACTGTCACTAAGAGTAAAATCAAGTTGGTGTTCACTTTGTAGTGGGAAGCAGTGGGCTGATGTTGCTGGGTTGTGGGGTTTCACACACTGACACATGCACAGCTCTGCAGTACAGAGGACATGTATATATACAGTATACAGGGGCCACAGAGCACAGTACATACAGTACAGGGGGAATCGGTATGATCGTGGATAGGTAAGTATTCTCTAACCTAACCTTAACCCTCCTTAGGGGTGACTAACCCTAACCTTCCCCCCAAGTGCCTAACCCCCCCCTTCCCCGCTGCCTAAACCTAAAGGCCCCCATACATCAGAGATTGATTGCAGCAATCGTGCAAATTGCAATCGATTGTGTGTAAATATCTTTCCCTTTTTTAATCGATTGTGGCATCTCTGCAATCTGCAATCGATTGAAAAAGGGAAAGATTTTTATACACAATCGATTGCAAATTGCACGATTGCTGCAATCAATCTCTGATGTATGGGGGCCTTTAGTCCTCTGGGTGGGTGCCTAACCCTAAGTCCCCCCCGGGGGTGCATGCCCTTTTCACATTATTTTAGTTTCACTGAAATGTATTAAAGGACAGTTGGAGTAGTTTTTGTGAAAAACTACTCCAAGCCCTTTAATTAGCATTTCTTTAGCAAGCAGATCGCATTTCCCATACTTGTAATGGGAAATGCTATCTGCTTGAAATTTACTAAGGGGCAGTTCTAAAAAAAAATACCAGGTAGGTAATTATTCTTGTGCTAATTCCTAAATTCGCAACGCATTTGAAATGCAGATTGTAGCAAGTAGGGGCCAGAGAGAAAGATGAGAGAAATGGAGTAGGGTAGAGAAAGAGAGGGATAAACAGAGAGATGAGAGAAATGGAGTAGGGTAAAGAAAGAGAGGGATAAACAGAGAGATGAGAGAAATGGAGTAGGGTAGAGAAAGAGAGGGATAAACAGAGAGATGAGAGAAATGGAGTAGGGTAGAGAAAGAGAGGGATAAACAGAGAGATGAGAGAAATGGAGTAGGGTAGAGAAAGAGAGGGATAAACAGAGAGATGAGAGAAATGGAGTAGGGTAGAGAAAGAGAGGGATAAACAGAGAGATGAGAGAAATGGAGTAGGGTAGAGAAAGAGAGGGATAAACAGAGAGATGAGGGGGGATATCAAGAATCGCATTTTGAATGTGATTCATCTCGCCACTTACCGCATGCATAGCAGTTATTATTAACACTGTATGCATGTAGTTTTGCGACTAAAACAACAAAGAACAGATCTCTCGAATAAGAGCTGCTCTTTGCGGTGTGGGTTTGCGACCCAGAAGTCCTTCAGCACCTGTGCAGCCATCGACATGTGCGAGTCCTGGGGACACTGAAAGGGATCCTATTGTGAATTAGTCGTAGCTTCTATTAGGCAACGGCATCTATAGATGGCATTTCGCCATGCTTGCCTGCTTTGGAAAAGCATTTCAGGGAGATTGAGAAAGTAACACCTATTTCACGGCGGTGAATTGGACGTGTACTGCTACATCTGAGAGGCATGCCATAAAAGTGAAAATACACTTAAACTTTTCAGAAAATGCATGTAGCCATAGGGATCATAGGGCCTTATAACCAAAGCAGGGAAATGATGCTAATGATCCCATTTGAATGTATATATCTATTTTTAATATGACAGCTTCATAATGGGAGTAAAGTGCAATGAGGGAGATTGCTGGACTCTTCAGGGAGTCAGGGAGATTGCTGCTATTTCAGGGAGTCAGGGAGATTGCTGCTATTTCAGGGAGTCTCCCTCACAATTAGGGAGAGTTGGCAAGTATGCATTTCTAGGAAGGTGCAAGCTCTGGAAAGTTTTACTTTCTAAGGCTTGATACATTTGGAAAATGTGGTCAAACCTCCTCATGTATGGATATGAGTATATGCTAGTGAATGAGGTGCCAGAAAGCGATGAGAGAATAAAGAAAGTATATTTTATTAATAAGTTGAGTTGAGAGATTAATAGTTTGATTTGACAGAAATCCGATGTTGAATAATATAACTTGCTTTGATAAGAGTCTGATGATGAAGAACAATAACTTGATTTAATGAGGATTCAATGTTGAAGGATAATAAGTTGATAAGTTTAAGATTCGATGTTTGAAGAATAATATTTAAGTTGATGTTTGAAGAATAGTATTTGATTTGCTGAGGATCCGATGTTTGAAGAATAACAATTGATTTGCTGAGGATCCGATATTTGAAGAATATTAATTGATTTGCTGAGGATCCAATGTTGAAGAATATTAATGTTGATTGGTAAGAACCGATGATGATACTTTAGTGAAGTTGATCGGTAAGGACCCATGGTGATATGAGAGATAATTGTCAATGGCAATTCCAGACAGCAGCAGATGGTATCGGAGTCTGGTTTCAGATGAGGGAAAGAGAATAAGACGGACAGCACCGTTCAGATAAGGCATATCCGGGAGCTCAGTACTTGAGCTGTAACTTCAGCGATAAGCAACGTTTTACTGGCAACAGAGGCCAGTCAGGAAATTGAATTTATAGGGCAGGATCCCTGATGATTGGATACTGCGGTCAGCAGGTCAGAAGGTAGTGTTCTGAATGGAAGCAAGGAAATGGAGTCCAAGATGACTGCGCCCATATCACAGTTCAGGAGGGAACTCCGGTGTGCGGCCTGCGTGTCCACATGCTGCTGAAGCCTGTTAGGAGTAGGAGGCCGCAGAGAACCATCGGCATGCCCAAACATCAGCCAGGCGCAGAGTGCAGCCTGGACAGACCTCCGTGCCATCCTGGATAGGCACCGGTGAGGTAAGAAAGCCGTTTTAGTAGTGTGGATCGTGACAAAATCATTAATGTGGCTACTATATTACTGTATATCAGCTCTCTGCCATCTATACACGCTATGTAATTGAAATTTGGATAGTGGCAAATAAGAATATTTCCATTTGAATTTTAAAGGGGAAGAAAAAGGATGCTTTGTAACTTTTATTTTGTATTTGTGTCTATATTAAATTCTATTTTATATAGTAAATCAGGCTTTTGCATTTATTAAACACACTGTTCAAACATTATTCTATCTTAAGTATGTGATAAGTCTTTACAGTATTACAATGTGTACAAATTGGGTAGTGTGACTTTATTATGTACTATTAACATTGTCATGACATTAAATTTAGCATAGACTGATAATGAAATCTTTTTTTATCAGCAACTAATAGCAGAGCATTTTCTGTCATACATTCTTGCTGAGCAAACATGTAGTCATGTAATAACTAAAGATATAGGCAGCCTCTACCTCAGTTCTGCTTGGCTGGTTTCGGATTTTGCTAAAACGCTTAATTTAAACAAGGTAACACAGAATCCTGCTTTAGGGCTCTATTTATTAACATTATTTTTACTAAAATAAAGTGAAAAAGGGTGTTTTCACACCCTTTTCACATTATTTTAATTTCACCTGTAGTTACTAAAGGGCAATTGGAGTAGAATTAGTAAAATTCTACTCCAACCCCTAGTATCACTTATTTTTAGTAAAGCAGATCGCATTTCCCATAATTGTAATGGGAAATGTGATCCGACCAGAGTTACTAAAAATAAATTGTAAAAAAATACCAGGGGAAGCCCTGTGATAATAACGCCACCTGGAGGTGGCGTTATCCAGGGTCTCCCCCGGTTACCGGGCTCCCACTCTGCTCTAACGGGGAGAGCAGAGGCGGGAGCCGGTACCAGTAATCAGCTATGTGGTCTAAACAGACCGCAAGCTGATTGCTGTAAAAAAAAGAAAAAAACAATTGAAACATTTTTTTTTACTTACCTCAATCCAGGGACCGGTAATCGGGCCTCCGGTGATGGCTCCTCTCCGGTCAGCTGGTCTCCCATAGTACACTGCGGCCCGGTCATCAGGTGATCGGGTCGCAGTGCAGTATGGGAGATCACCTGATCGGGAAGCCCGGAGAAGATCACCGGAGGCCAGGAGGATGCAGGTAAGTGTAATGAAGAGAGGGGGGGGTCGCGGGGGTCCGCGATCGCGGGGGATTGGGCTTAGCGTCGGTGGGGGTAGCAGCGATGGTGGGTCGGCGCATGCGCGGGCTCTTAGTCGCGGCATTTTTTCCGAAAATACCACAACTAGAGTGCGGATGGGATCTGCAGGGACAGAGCTTTATCACAAGCTCTGTCCCTGCAAGGGATTTATAGTAAATCCCTGTGATATTGCCTGAATTCGCAATGCGAATTCACTCGGTAATATCACACTACAATCCGCATTCAATATGCGGATTGTAGTAAATAGAGCACTAAGTCTCAAAGATAGTTTTGTCCCTATGACCAGAGATGTCTTTTTGTTTAAACAAGATGTGTGTGCTACATGTGTTAGCTAGATAAATATAGATTCTAGCCTTTATATACTGTGTCTAATACTTACCCAACAGGAAGGAAAAGGAGTATCACCAGATTCTGAGAGGCAAAACAAGACTGTAACCAATAGTACGTCCCACCTCATGTGAATCTCACTCATACGTCAGAATTTCAATATTGTGGTTCTTGTATTGACCACATCTTCCTGTTTCAGCCCTGAGAACAGTGTACTTCCTTCTACAGCAATAGCAGAATTAGCCTGGGTTGAATGAGCAATGATTTATTTGCAAAAAATACACAGGTAAATATTTTGCAACCCCTAATATGATCCATAGCTATACAATAACACTGGAGAAACATGACAACAAGTACAGATGAACACACCAAGTTGTTCTGGTCACAATACCCATATTTTAAAAACTACAAGACCATCTACAAGTTTATGTACTAAAAACAGAACTAAATAAGGTGCCCACTGCACAAAATTATAAATTGTGGATTATTATGATGTTGAGAGAGATTTAAAAGTCAATCAAAAGTCAAACAATACGATTACATAAAGAGTGTGTGTATGTATGTATGTATGTATGTATGTATGTATGTATGTATGCAGGTATACCTTAAGTGTCAATATCTGTCTCTTAAACAGATTCCAAATACACCCTCTGTATTCAGGTGGCAGCTGTTAGTTCTCCTAGGAGACTGTCGTTGTGTAGTCTCAAAAGGGTTGAAGATTGCTAAATAGTGAGAAACAAGCGCTCTATAGTGTCAGGGATCGCAAAATATGCGCTATAGCACGTTTTTACATGCTACAGGCATTTGTGGACCTGGTTTTTAAAACAGAGCGGGTCCCACAGGACGTGCTCCGCTGTGTGAGCTGCATCAGCCGAACGGTGCCCGGCAGCATGTCCCCAGCCAATGGCGGGCCAGCAGTATGTCCCCAGCCAATGGCGGCCGGCAGCGTGTCCCCAGCCAATGGCAGCCTGGCAGCATGTCCCCAGGCAATGGCAGCCCGGCAGCAACGTGTCCCCAGCCAATCGCGGCCCAGATACCTCCTCTTTTTCTCCTTGCCCGCCAGCGCGCTCTCTCTGAGTCTGTCACAGTCTACACTGCATCGGGCATCTCTTACTTGGATGCAGCAGTGTTGTCGGTGGTGGTGGTGGGCTCCTCTAGCAGTCTGCGCTCCTTCAGCCATCTGAGCTCCCTGCATGCAGGAGGCAGGGAGGTGGACACTACACAGGAGCTGCAACAGTGACCCGGCCGGGGATCCCAGCAAAAGCAAGGAGGTAACCACTACCCCAAGTGCTGTCTACCCTTAAATCCTTCCTTACCATCAGTGCTGCCCCAGCAGCTATCTTGATCACCTCCCTACCCCCAGGACTGCCCCCCATTATTGCCTGCCCCTAACCCCCTCCTTGCCACCCAGTAGTGTGCCAACTGCTATCTACCTCTCTGCCTCCCATACTACCCCAACTACTATCTACACTTGCCCTTCTCTACCCCCAGTGGTGCCCCAGCTGTTATCCTGAACCCAGCACTTCCCCTAAACCCCTCCTTGCCCCCCCAGTACTGCCCTAGCTGCTATCTACCCTTGCCCCCTTCCTACACACAGCACTGCCTGTCCCTAACCTCCTCCTTGCCTGCAGTACTGCCCAAGCTGCTATCTATCCTTGCCCCCTCCCTACCTCAATTTTGCCTGTCCCTAATCCCTCCTTGCCCCCCAGTAGTGCGCCAGCTATCTACAGTACCCTTTCCACCAGTTCTGCCTGTTCCTAACTGCCACCGTTTCCCCCAGTATAGCGCCAGCTGCTATCTGGCATTGCCCCCTCCCTACACCGAGCACTGCCTGCCCCTATCCCTTTCCTTGACCCCAGCACTGTTGCAATAGCTGTCTGCACTTACCCCTCCCTACCCCCAGCTCTGCCTGCCCTTACTCCCCTCTAGCTCCAGCTCTACCCTGACTTCTCCCTTCCTTTACCCCCAGCTCTACCTCAACTGCTGCTTGTCCTTATCCCCCACTACCCCAACTGCTACCTGCCCCCAGCACTGTCCCAACCACTTCCTGCCCTCAGCCCCCCCATTTTATGTGATGGGACCCAAAAACAATGGAGAAGGACCCACATTTTTTAGAGTGAGGGGTTCCCAAACCCACAAATATTTTTGATCACTGAGTGTATTCAATTATTTAATATGATTCAAGCTCTATATACTCTATATTCTGCATACCGCAATATGATCATATGTAAGCTCATTACGGATCCTTCAGGAAGGTTCCTCCCACACCGCAATGGACAATATACCAAGATATACCTGATGTCTTTACAATGGTATAACACTATCCACTCATCACTCCCAATACTAGGATGCAGTATATAGTGCAGTATGGCACTATAAACTATGCTTCAGTGAACTCCATCACAAACACAGTTTATATACCCACATGAACTTTGAATGATGGAATGTTGAGGAAGCATTGTGGGATTGATCAGGATCAAGGGAGGTACATCTCGGTAAACCCTAGTATTGGGAGTGATAACCCTGATAACCGTGTGAAAGACCACCCTATTGTTATGAGCGATTATACTACATAATTATGGTACACAGAATATTTACACTCTCCATTGAACATATTGAAGTTAATGCACTAGAAGGTGGCTTTTATCTCACCCCTTTTCCTAGCAAATATTAATTGGAGAGTGTTATACCGTTGTAAGGACATCAGGTACATCTTGGTATATTGTCCATTGCGGTCTGGGAAGGACCTTCCTGAAACATCTGTGATGAGCTTACATATGACCATATTGCAGTACGCAGGATATATATAGAGCTCGAATCATATTAAATAATTTAATACACTATAGAGCGCTTGTTTCTCACTCATTTAGCAATATATATATATATATATATATATATATATATATATATAGAAATATCCATACCAATAGACAACCAGCACACCAAAATAAATGCAAAAAGGTGTAAGTCTTTATATATCACCACAACATATCTTAATACAAAAAACAGCGTCAGTTCACAATAAATAGCAAGAGTGCAAAAAAGGCATAAAAATGATACTCATCAGATAAGTGACCCATCACTGTGGCATGGTGTGTAGCCCGGCCCGACAGCTGTTTCGGCACCCTCAGGTACCTTCTTCTTGGGGCATAACCACACATTTACCAGCCTATGTTCTTATACCCTCAGTGAAGCACACCTGAATCCTCTAATGATGATGTCCCATAGCACTCACCTGTGTAGCTTACATCCACTGGAACACATTAGAATCCTCTAATGATGATGTCCCATAGCACTCGCCTGTGTAGCTTACATCCACTGGATGTTAGAGCGACGCGTCCAATGGGGAACCGGAAGTGACGCGTGCGCTCCAACTGGAGCTTGCATTCTACAGCTTGGAAATCATTTTCCGGTTTTGCCGTTAATGCTTAATATTATGCTACACAATCAATTAATAACTATCAAAGAAAGGCTATCAAATAGTATATTATAAATACTTCAGTGCCAGGTGACAGCATCAAATAATACAGGTTGTGTCTCACAGAGGGCAAGAATCATACAAAAAATACAAATGCTAAATAGACACAAACAAACACAGAAACAGGAGATGTTATTAGTTGTAACACTTTATAAAAAACAACTAAGATTAAGTTCTTCATTAAGCCCCAACGGTGACGTGGAGCGTAAATCATAAATCCAGCGACACTCATTCTGAAGCAGTTTTTTACCATGATCTCCACCCCTAACGGAAGGAGATATGTGATCGATTGGCATCACTTTAAAGTCCAAGAGACTATGGCCCTCATTCAGAGCCGCTTGCTAGCGGCAGTACGCTCGTTCCGAGCGATGTTCGCACATCTGCGCATGCGTACGGTTTTTAGTACACATGCGCGAACCAGTCAGTGCGGCCGAAAATCGTTTGTACGCTATATAGCGAGTGCCTGCTATTTTGAGTGACAGAATGAGGCGTATGTGGGTGGTAACAGGGGAAGGTGCTTGAAAACGGGGGAGTGAATTTCGAACGCAGGCGTGCTTAAAGGTCAAAACGGGCGTTTTAAGGGAGTGCATAATTAATACAGCAGCGTCATTGACCACGTCACTTGGTTTTTTTTCACTCAGAACTGCTCGCAAAATAGCGGTTGAAAAAACCAACCACAAGAATAGCGAGCAGTTCATACGCTGTACGATGTACTCGATTAATATAATAAATAGCGGACATGACGTATGGTGCGAGCGGCCAGGGGGCGTTTTTATCAAATAAACGAGCGTATGTTTTGCTCGCTCGTTCAGACTTAGAGGTGTGAACAGACTGCAATTTGCGAACGGATCATTTGAATAGCCACCCCTTGTTTTTGAACGAACGACCGCAAATAGCGAACGGCTCTGAATCAGGCCCTATGACCCATGTCCACAAAATGCCTAGCAACGGGAGGAGTGTTGCCATCTACCCCAATAAATGCTTTACGTATAGATGAACGGTGTAACGCAATCCGTTCTTTGAGCATGCGAACAGTCTTGCCCACATAAAGACAGTTACATGGGCATTTTATTATGTATACAACAAATTTGCTCTCACAATTTAGTCGATGGTGAATTTTAAACACTCTCTTAGATAACGGATCTTCAAATTGATCCCCAATGATCAAGATTCTGCAATTAATGCATCCTGAGCAGCGGAACACACCGTTCTTTAAGGATAACAAGGATTTTGATCTTTTTGTTCCAACATTCGTTTTTGTAACCATATCTTTGATATTACTGCTACGTCTGTAGCTGATCAATGGTAAATCTTTGCAGCTCTTTTTTAATGCTGGGTCTGTTTGCACAATATGCCAATGGCGAAAAATTGCACTCTTAATTATCTGTGAACTGACAGAAAAAGTGGTGTTAAAAACCAATCGTTCCGGTTTCGCTACACATGCAATGTTCTTATCCAACAGCGTGGTTCTGTCACGTTGCAGGCATTTTTCCATTGCTTGTTTAATCTCCTTTCAGTCATAGCCTCTCTCAATAAACTTGTCTAACATCTGTTGAAGAGCCATCGGTAATTCTTTAGTATCAGAAGTTATACGTGTTACACGTAATAATTGTGAAAAAGGTAGACCCTTTTTAAGGGGTCTAGGGTGGAAGCTGTCTGCTGCCAAAAGCGTATTTTTGTCTGTTATCTTTGTATATACAGATGTCTTGATTTTGGCACCAGTGAAGTAAATCGTTACATCTAGATAATTAATCGCTGTCACATTAAAGCTGCAAGTAAATCTAATAGTGCTTTCAATGGAATTGAGGTAATTAGTAAATTCAAGTAAATGATGTTCCCCACCAGACCACACAATGAATACATCATCGATATAGCGAACATAAAACAAAATGTATTTAGCTAACGGATGTAACATAATATGCCTCTTTTCGTACTCATGCATGAATAAATTAGCATACGCTGGGGCCATATTTGAACCCATCGCGGTTCCCCGGCATTGCAAGTAAAAGGTGTAATCAAATAAAAAAATTTTTTTATGTAATATGATATTTATCAATAACATGACGAAAATCGACTGGTGGTCCATCATAGTGTTGGCTGGTGGTGGTGATATCCCTAATTGCCTGCATTCCCTCCTCATGGGGAATGTTCGTATACAAGTTAACAATATCCATAGTAACTAGCAAAACATCGGTAGAGGCTGGAGTGAAAGCTTTCAATAAGTTAAAAAAATGAGAAGTGTCACGGATATAAAAATCAGAAGTTTGGACAATAGGCTGGAGCAAAAAAACTAAATACTGGGAAATGAGTTGACACAAAGATCCCTGAGAGGAAATGATCGGTCTACCTGGCGGACAAATGAGAGATTTGTGTATTTTAGGCAAAATATACAATAAAGGAATAATATGATATTCCTGTTGAAGAAATTTAGTTACATTTTCATCTAGCCAAAGGTTAGTATATCCCATATTGATTATATTATCTATCTCTCGCTTGTACCACCAGGTAGGATCACTAGTTAGCTTTAGGTAACAGGATTCATCAGACAATTGTCTATTTACTTCATTAATGTAGTCAGAAAGGTTTAATATAACAATGCCCCCACCTTTATCGGCTGGGCGTATTATTATGTCCTTATTCTCTTTTAATGATCTGACTGCATTAATCTGATTTGCATTTGTATTTTTTGTATGATTCTTGCCCTCTGTGAGACACAAGATGTATTATATGATGCTGTCACCTGGCACTGAAGTATTTATAATATACTATTTGATAGCCTTTCTTTGATAGTTATTAATTTGATTGTGTAGCATAATATTAAGCATTAACAGCAAAACCAGAAAATGATTTCTGGGCTGTGGAACGCAAGCTCCAGTTGGAGCGCACGCATCACTTCCGGTTCCAAGTTGGACGCGTCGCTCTAACTTTCGGGGGTTCCAGGGATGTAAGCTACACAGGTGAGTGCTATGGGACATCATCATTAGAGGATTCAGGTGTGCTTCACTGAGGGTATAAGAACATAGGCTGGTAAATGTGTGGTTATGCCCCAGGAAGAAGGTACCTGAGGGTGCCAAAACAGCTGTCGGGCCGGGCTACACACCATGCCACAGTGATGGGTCACTTATCTGATGAGTATCATTTTTATGCCTTTTTTGCACTCTTGCTATTTATTGTGAACTGACGCTGTTTTTTGTATTAAGATATGTTGTGGTGATATATAAAGACTTACACCTTTTTGCATGTATTTTGGTGTGCTGGTCGTCTATTGGTATGGACATTTCTATTTATCTATTTACTTGGACCAGGCACCCATGAAGAAAATAACTTGTTTGAGTGTGCAAGACTTGTGAACTTTTCTCTCTCTCTCTCTATATATATATAGTCCACGTAAAGCAAACCGCGGCACTCGTTATAGGTAAAAGAATAGAAAAAAGCTGTATTACATCATATATATATATATATATATATATATATATATAAATACAGATGTCCCATTAAGGATTCTTTTATATGATCTAAAATTTTAGAAAACGGTTCTAACTCTTCCACTCAAGTTCAAAAAACCAAAGAAAATCCCGATCATTAGGCTGTCGTGTACCTTGTACTTCCCTGAGCATCCCTTACCCCCCTAAAGTGCCCCTGGTGTCAGAGATTCCCTGCTGTGCCCATCCGATTGCTATGTGTTGTGATGACTACTATATAACCCTGTGTGTGTGCGCTGGTGCAGTGCGAGGAAGCAAAGGAGGAATGATGATGAGGAGTGAGGAGGAGTGGGGGATCTACAATGGTATAATGTGTCTAAAGAGCTCTTCTGTGGCGTAATGTGTATAAACGGTTCTACTGTAGTGTAACATGTATAAGGGGTACTGCTGTAGCATCATGTGTATAAGCAGCTCTACTGTAGTGTAACATGTATAAGGGGTACTGCTGTGGCATCATGTGTATAAGCAGCTCTACTGTAGTGTAACATGTGTAAGGGGTACTGCTGTGTGGCATCATGTGTATAAGCAGCTCTACTGTAGTGTAACATGTATAAGGGGTACTGCTGTGGCATCATGTGTATAAGCAGCTCTACTGTAGTGTAACATGTGTAAGGGGTACTGCTGTGTGGCATCATGTGTATAAGCAGCTCTACTGTAGTGTAACATGTATAAGGGGTACTGCTGTGGCATCATGTGTATAAGCAGCTCTAGTGTAGTGTAACATGTGTAAGGGGTACTGCTGGGTGGCATAATTTGTATAAGTGGCTCTTCTGTGGCATCATGTGTATAAGCAACTCTAGTGTAGTGTAACATGTGTAAGGGGTACTACTGAGTGGAGTAATGTGTATAAGGGGATCTTCTGTGGTGTCATGTGTATAAGCAGCTCTAGTGTAGTGTAACATGTGTAAGGGGTACTACTGTATGGTGTAATGTGACTAACGGACACTACTACTGTGAGGCGTAATGTGTAATGTGCCATGTATTTGTGCCGCTGCTCTGTCACTTAGTTTAACCAGCCAGCTCTCTGCAGCCTTTGGCCAATATTGGTGAAAAGTTGAAAACAATATTGTGAGCTGTGAGGTGGTCAAAATTGACTGGACGACAGCAAAAATGGCCCGGTTTACATCTCTAGTTGTGTGGCTCACCTATCCCACTCAGTGTTCACAACCATACCAGTGGGTTCCAACATCCTTCTCACTCCCTGCATCCATCTCATTCAATAACCACATTCAGCTCCCACAAACATTCCACTTAATAGTTAGAGATGAGCGAATTTCCACCCGAATTTCCATTTCCGAGGTGAGATCCGAGTCCGGCTCGGGTTTTCCTGCCTGACTCGGATTTCAAAGCGAGGCAAAATGGCATCATCCCACTGTGTCGGATTCTCGTGGGTTTTGGATTGTAAAAAAATCCCTCCCCACTGTAATCGGCGCCATTTGCTTGCTGAGTCCTGAGCTGTCAGGACTGTGCTTCATCCACATCCACGAAGGGTTGCTGTGTCCATCCAGGGCAGGGACTGCTGTGTCCATCCAGGGGTTTCTGTGTCCATCCAGGGGCAAGGGCTGCTGTGTCCATCCAGGGGTTTCTGTGTCCATCCAAGTTCAGGGGCTACTGTGTCCATCCAGGGCAAGGGCTGCTGTGTCCATCCAGGGCAGGGGCTTCTGTGTCCATCCAGAGGCTGCAGGGGTGTATTCGTAAAAAATATTTTTCACACTGTAAGTGGAAACGTAGTGTATTCATAAAAAATATTGTCACACTGTAAGTGGAAAACGCAGTGTATTTGTAAAAAAATATTGTGACACTGTTAGTGGAAAACGCAGTGTATTCGTAAAAAATATTGTCACACTAAGTGGGAAACGCAGTGTATTCGTAAAAAATATTTTCACACTGTAAGTAGAAAACGCAGTGTATTCGTAAAAAATATTGTGACACTGTTAGTGGAAAACGCAGTGTATTCGTAAAAAATATTGTGACACTGTTAGTGGGAAACACAGTGTATTCGTAAAAAATATTGTCACACTGTAAGTGGAAAACGCAGTGTATTTGTAAAAAATATTGTGACACTGTTGAAAATGCAGTGTATTTGTAAAAAATGTTCTGACACTAAGAGGAAACGCAGTGTATTCGTAAAAAATGTTGTCACTCTGTAAGTGGTAGCGCAGTGTGTTATTCTTTTCTTATTCAGAAAAAAATCTTGTGACACTAAGTGGAAACTTCACAATTTAATAACACAAAGTTAGCAATAAAAAAATGCAACTTTTCACTTCTTTCCTCAATCATGAATAAATGATTAGTCTATACGCCGACTACAAGACCATAACAAAGTGCTAAATAACCTGCAGAATATATTAAACATAATGTCATCACAAACGCCTCAGCTGAGATTCACATAAACATATTTTCAAAAGTTGAAATTGAGGATATAGTTTAAAAAATAGAATAAAGCAGCTAAAACTGTGTTCTCTGATTATAGTGTCCCTACTCTCAACCCATGTCCCCTCTACCTCAATTTCAACGAGTCAGAGGGGCAACTCCATGCAACCGTATTACAGAGTGCAGCTGCTCCTCCTGTAGCCCAGGTCAGAAGATGTGTAGGGGGTGTGATGATATGGACTAAAATGGAGCTCACATCCACTAAAGTGGATAATGAATCCCCAATCTAACAGGGAGCGCAGCTTTAATTTATACACAACACAGGATGGAGTGACGATATAGGCCTGGGTGCTGGTAGAATCTGTGGTAATGTATACATAATCTTCTTCACACAATATTAATTTGTCCCCGCTGGAATCCACCATTACAGGTGCCTCTGTAATTTTTGCACGTAATTGACGGTAAAGGTTTATCTCATAGAATTTGTAGTTCATTTTGATGGACATCATCTTTTCCACATTTTGGGGAAGTAGTCTTATAGGCCGATCACTGACAAGGGTCCCAGCTGTGCTGAAAACTCTTTCTAAGTACACACTGGAGGGTGGGCAGCTCAAGTAAAGCAACGCCAGTTTGTGCAAGGGCCTCCAAATGACCTTTTTTCCTGCCCATAGTCAAACGGACTGTCTGATATGCCTATTTGGATGCTATCAATAAAATGTTTTAAAAAGTCCTTAACCATTCTTTGAATGGTGACCATATCAGATGGAGTCACGGTAGAGGTCTCATTAATTGTAGGCAATTCTGACCTGACCAGATGTCAAAACTTGGTTGTGTTGAATCAACTGCATCACCAGTGGGTGTTTTGAAAGTTTAGTTATTTCTCAACAGATGCACTTGCTGGAGAAACTGAAGGAGAAGCCATCACGTGCCACTTGAGCTGACAATTTGCTTATCAACAGCTCTTTACATCTCTTCAGATCTGTGTCCATTGGGAAGAAGAAACAATGTCTTCATCCATCTTCATCCCTTCTGGGATGAAAATCCACTCCCAGCAGCAGGCATGGCACTCAAGGATTCTCAAGAAAGACACAACGTAAGACTTAAACCTTAAATCTGAAATCTTGCATTTGTTCTGTTCCACTTGTCCATCTGTGCTGGTTAAGTGAACAGTGGGTACAACGGCAGTTTGAAGGCCACTAACTAACTAAGTTTTTTTTAATGCCTCTGTACAGCAGGGATGGGGAACCTCAGGCCCGGGGGCCATATAAGGCCCCCGGAACCATTTGGTCTGGCGCTCTGAGCTTTTTTCTTCTAGCCTCATCTGGCTAGCAGGGTTCCTAGAATGGAACACTGCAGCCAGAATCTATGCAGCAGTGCTGCCTGGAGCACTTCAGGACGCTTCAGACGGTCACTCAGCTGCCCTTACAGCTCCCCCCGGAATATCCTCAGGATGACCCGAGCATTGTTGTAATCACTTGAGATTGTGGCCTAGCCCCCGTGTGACATCACACAGAGGGGGCATGGCCTGCACCAGGCCTGCAAATAATGTTATATATATCAAAATGGCCCTTGGGAAAATAAAAGGTTCCCCACCCCTGCTGTACAGGTTGGGAAAAAGTTTCAAGTGGAATCTTTACAAAGGATTATTAACAGTCAATTGTTTTGGGAAAGCACTCTTCCTGGTCCCCTTCTGGGATGAAAATCCACTCCTAGCAGCAGAAGAGCAGAAACAGGCACAGGATTCTCAAGATAGACACAACGTAAGACCTTAAATCTGAAATCTTGCATTTGCTTTGTTCCGCTTGTCCATCTCTGCTGGTTATGTGGACAGTGGGTACAATGGCAGTTTGGAGGCCATTAACTATGTTTTTTTTAATGTCCCTGTACAGGTTGGGAAATGCTTTTCAAGTGGAATCTTTGCAAAGGATTATTTAACAGTCAATTGTTTTTGAAAGCACTACTAAAAGTCTTCCTGGTCCCCTTCTGGGATGAAAATCCACTCCCAGCAGCAGCAGCAGGCATGGCGCTCTAGGATTCTTCTGGGGCAAGAACTGACGTGAATGAGTCAAATATTTTTTTTGTAAATGCCTTCCCTCCTCCCTCATAAATTTATTACCAATTAAATTTACTACCAATTAACCCTACCTATCCTTGCCTTCAAATTACATACCTACTCCAACTCACTCAGGAGTTTTTATCTTGAATAATAAAAACATTTGTTTCCTGATGTGCCATGTTGGAAGTTGAACTGCCACGTGTTTGTGACGCCCACTGCTGCTGCTTAGTTAGTCAGCCAGCTAGCTTGGTGCAAATGTTGTGCCTAAACTGGATGAAAACAATATTGTGAGCTGTGAGGTGGTCAAAATTGACTGGAAACAAGTGGAAATAAATGTTATTGAGGTTAATAATACTGTAGGCACAAAAATAGGCTCAAATGATGTGATTTTGGCTGTTTATATTATTTTTTAAGACAAAATACAGATCCAAAATCAAAACCAAAGCAAAGGCGGTTTTTGCAAAACCAATCCAGATCCAAAACAAGAGGCGATACAGATCCAAAACCAAAACACAGGAGTCGGCGCACATCTCTATTAATAGTCATCACCATCACACTCCATGTAATGGTCAGTCCAGGTATTCCCATAGTGAGTGCTGTGGCACACTGGCTTTCCACGGAGCACTTGCAGGGTGCCACAGGTTGGTGGTTCAGGGCCAAATCCAATTATTTCTGGTAAATGTTACAGGCAAAACCAGTGCTGGTGGCTGCCAATCTAAACATGTGGACAAGCAGAAGTGAAACCCTGTCCTCTACGACATAACTGAACCTAAAGATGACAGGTAAGCACAATTTAATTAATTTCAATATATTTTTCTGAACTTCTCAATAAGAAACTTCTGGCCTATGGGTGCATTGACTCTATGTACAGACTGAGCAACCCAGACACTATCATACTAGTGTGTTCAAACTAGGGGTGTGCACCGGCCACTTTTCGTGTTTTGTGTTTTGGTTTTGGATCTGGATCTTTCTTCGTGTTTTGGATCTGGATTGGTTTTGCCAAAACCACCCTTCCGTGTTTTGGGTTCTGGGTTTTGTGTTTTGGATCTGTATTTTTTTTAAAAAAAGCATAAAAACAGCTAAAATCACAGAATTTGTTGGTTTCTCTGCTCCTATGCTATTATTAACCTCAATAACCTTAATTTCCACTCATTTCCAGTCTATTCTGAACACCTCACACCTCACAATAGTGTTTTCATATCCAAAAGGTTGCACCGAGGTAGCTGGATGACTATGCTAAGCGACACGAGTGGGCGGCACAAACACGTGACCCATCTAGGAGTGACACTGCAGTGGCAGACAGGATGGCAGTTAGAAAAACTAGGCCCCAAACTGTACATAATGCAAAGAAAAAAAAGAAGTGCAAGATGGAATTGTCCTTGGGCCCTCCCACCCACCCTTATGTTGTATAAACAGGACATGCACACTTTAACAAATCAATCATTTCAGCGCCAGGGTCTGCCACACAACTGTGGCTGAAATGATTGGTTCGTTTGGGCCCCCACAAAACAAGCTAGCAATTAATGTGTCCCTGCACAAACTGGATCTACGGAGGCAAGATGTCATCCTCATCCTCCTCATCCACCGATTCCTCACCCTCTTCAGTGTGTACATCCTCATCCTCACAGAGTATTAATTCATCCCTGCTGGAACCACAGGTCCCTCTGTACGTTCTGGAGGCTGGTCTCCCTGGAAGAGTTGATAATTCATTTTATGAACATCATATTCTCCACATTTTGTGGAAGCAACCTCCTACGCCTTTCGCTGACAAGGTTCCCGGCTGCACTAAACACTCTTTCGGAGTACACACTGGAGGGGGGGCAACTCAGGTAAAATAGAGCCAGTTTGTACAGGGACCTCCAAATTGCTTCTTTTTCCTGCCAGTACAGGTACGGACTGTCTGACATGCCTACTTGGATGCTGTCACCGATGTAATCCTTTAACAGACAGATGCACGCTTGTCGCTGCTGCTTTGAGGATTCAAGTGCGGCTACAGCCCACACAATTCACAAAGACAGAAAAAAAAGAAGAATATTTTTATTGTTTGTGGAGCACACTTTGAGGGTTACACCACCCTTTAACAGACAGACGCACGCTTGTCGCTGCTGCTTTGAGGATGCAAGTGCGGCTACAGCCCACACAATTCACAAAGACAGAAAAAAGAAGAAGAATATTTTAATTGTTTGTGTAGAACACTTTGAGGTGTCACCACCCTTTAACAGACAGACGCACGCTTGTCGCTGCTGCTTTAAGGATGCAGGTGCGGCTACAGCCCACACATTTCACAAAGACCGAAAAAAAAAGAACAATATTTTAATTGTTTGTGTAGAACACTTTGAGGTGTCACCACCCTTTAACAGACAGACGCACGCTTGTCGCTGCTGCTTTAAGGATGCAGGTGCGGCTACAGCCCACACAATTCACATAGACAGAAAAAAAAAGAACAATATTTTAATTGTTTCTGTAGCACACTTTGAGGGTGTCACCACCCTTTAACAGACAGACGCACGCTTGTCGCTGCTGCTTTGAGGATGCAAGTGTGGCTACATCGCACACAAGTCACAAACACATTAAAAAAATAGTTTTTTATTTTTTGGAACACTTTGAGAGTTACACCACCCTTTAACAGACAGACGCACGCTTGTCGCTGCTGCTTTAAGGATGCAGGTGCGGCTACAGCCCACACATTTCACAAAGACTGAAAAAAAAAGAACAATATTTTAATTGTTTGTGTAGAACACTTTGAGGGTGTCACCACCCTTTAACAGACAGACGCACGCTTGTCGCTGCTGCTTTAAAGATGCAGGTGCGGCTACAGCCCACACAATTCACATAGACAGAAAAAAGAAGAAGAATATTTTTATTGTTTGTGTAGCACACTTTGAGGGTGTCACCACCCTTTAACAGACAGACGCACGCTTGTCGCTGCTGCTTTAAGGATGCAGGTGCGGCTACATCGCACACAAGTCACAAACACATTAAAAAAATAGTTTTTTATTTTTTGGAGCACTTTGAGAGTTACACCACCCTTTAACAGACAGACGCACGCTTGTCGCTGCTGCTTTAAGGATGCAGGTGCGGCTACAGCCCACACATTTCACAAAGACAAAAAAAAAAAGAACAATATTTTAATTGTTTGTGTAGCACACTTTGAGGGTGTCACCACCCTTTAACAGACAGACGCACGCTTGTCGCTGCTGCTTTGAGGATGCAAGTGTGGCTACATCGCACACAAGTCACAAACACATTAAAAAAATAGTTTTTTATTTTTTGGAGCACTTTGAGAGTTACACCACCCTTTAACAGACAGACGCACGCTTGTCGCTGCTGCTTTAAGGATGCAGGTGCGGCTACAGCCCACACATTTCACAAAGACCAAAAAAAAAGAACAATATTTTAATTGTTTGTGTAGCACACTTTGAGGGTGTCACCACCCTTTAACAGACAGACGCACGCTTGTCGCTGCTGCTTTAAGGATGCAGGTGCGGCTACAGCCCACACATTTCACAAAGACCGAAAAAAAAGAACAATATTTTAATTGTTTGTGTAGAACACTTTGAGGGTGTCACCACCCTTTAACAGACAGACGCACGCTTGTCGCTGCTGCTTTAAGGATGCAGGTGCGGCTACAGCCCACACAATTCACAAAGACAGAAAAAAGAACAATATTTTAATTGTTTGTGTAGCACACTTTGAGGGTGTCACCACCCTTTAACAGACAGACGCACACTTGTCGCTGCTGCTTTAAGGATGCAGGTGCGGCTACAGCCCACACAATTCACAAAGACAGAAAAAAAAAGAACAATATTTTAATTGTTTGTGTAGCACACTTTGAGGGTGTCACCACCCTTTAACAGACAGACGCACGCTTGTCGCTGCTGCTTTGAGGATGCAGGTGGAATCTAGACGGGATTTGGAACCGAGGACACACTACCTCCATCAATTGTCTAAATCCCACTGCACTAATGTCGGATACCGGACGCACGTCTAACACCAACATAGCAGTCAAGGCCTCAGTTATACGTTTTGCTTCAGGATGACTGCTGTCGTACTTCATCCTCATCGCTAGGGACTGTTGGAGGGTCAATTGTTTAGTAAAAGTAGTGATGTTCCTACTTCCTCTCTGGGATGATGAACAACTCCCAGCAGCAGCAACAGCACTAGGAGGAAGAGGTTCTTGATCTTTCCCTATTTTATTTTTATCGGAGAAAGTTTGGTCCTCCATTTATGTTATATTGATATATATACGTGCGGCTAAAGCGCACACAAACACAGAAAATATTATTTTATTTTTGCTGGAGAGTAGTGCACTTTGTGGGTTACACCACCCTTTAAGAAATGAGCCAGCCGGCTCTTTACTTATGGGACACAGGCGCACGCTTGGCGCTGCTCCTTTGTTGATGCACGTGCGGCTACTGTGCACACAATTCACAAACACAGAAAATAATTTTTTTTTTGGTTTGGACTGGAGTGTACTTTCGGGGGTTACAGCACCCTTAACGGTCAAGCCAGCCGGCCCTTTACTTATGACACAGGCGCACGCTTGGCACTACTTTGTTGATGCACGTACGGCTACTGCGCACACAATTCACAAACACAGAAAATAATTTTTTTTTTGGTTTGGACTGGAGTGTACTTTCGGGGGTTACAGCACCCTTAACGGTCAAGCCAGCCGGCCCTTTACTTATGACACAGGCGCACGCTTGGCACTACTTTGTTGATGCACGTGCGGCTACTGCACACACAATTCACAAACACAGAAAATATATTATTTTTTTAGCACTTGGGGGGAGCACCCCTGATGGACAGAGCACCCCCTGGACAACACTACAGCACCTCTTTAGGACTGGGACACTGCACAGGACTTTGGAGTGGACACAGCCCCTATGGAGAACTGACTGCACAACACAGTCCAGCCAGCCCCTATGGACTTTGAAGTAGTGGACACAGCCCCTATTAACAACAGCAGCACAGCACAACACAGCCAGCCCCTATGGACTTTGAAGTAGTGGACAACAGCAGCACTACACTACACTACACTACACAGCCCTAACTCCCACCCTCCCTCTTCACTGTCCACAGCCGAGTGAGAAAATGGCGCCGACGTGGGTACCTTATATAGGATCCAAAACCCGCGAGACTCGGAAGGCGGGATGATGACGTTTTGCCTCGATTTCAGATCCGAGTCAGGCGGGAAAAGTCGAGCCTGATTCGGATCGGACTCGGATCGGGGGGGCTCGGGGGGGTTCGGATTTCAGAAATCCGAACCCGCTCACCCCTAACCTAGACAAACAGAAGCGTGAAGAGTGAGTGATTCAAGAAAGTTTGGGAACCACTGCATTAAGGGTTATTCCTTTCTATCATGTGTATTAACTTATTGGGAATGGAGGGAACAAGGATCATCACGCCTAGACCAAAAACCTTATGAGTTTCCCTGAGTTGACCCTTGGTGAACACCCTTTCTTGGAAGTAGAAGAGACTTGGGTGGTGGCCCCACCAATTTGCAAGCCCTACTGCCACAGAGAACTGTATCACTACTTTGTGATTTATAATAACCAGGTGAGCAGAAGTCATCTAGATGGAACACTCTCTACTTGCCTGGGTGTCATTAAATGTCTCCTCATCATGTCTCTGTTAAGGGCTCAGAGTCACTAGTAGGGAAAAGTCCTGCACAGCCTTGAGGACTAGAATATCTTGGCAAGATGCGGCCGTATAATTGTGATGTGGCCTCTGGGACCTGTTGCAGCCTCTGGGCTGGTTGAGGCCCGAGGGTCTATGAGTTGAGATGCGGCCTTTAGGGCGGTAGCAGCCTCCGGGCTGGTTGGGGACTGAGGGCCTGAAAGTAGTGATGCGGCCTTTGGGCTGATAGGAGCCTCTGGGCTGGTTGAGGCCTGTGGGCCTATGAGTTGTGATGCGGCCTCTGGGTCGGTAGCAGCCTCTGGGCTGGTTGTTGCCTTGAGGGCAGAACGACTTGGCAGGAGGATGCTGAGTAGCTACCAGTGCCGCCGGGATGACACAACTGACGGTGCGCTGGATTGCGCACTGAGGATGCTGAGTCGCTACCAGCGTTGCCGGGATGACGCTGGTGATGGTGCACTGGAATGAGCACTTGGACCGCTGAGTCGCTACCAGTGTCGCCGGGATGCACTGGTGACGGTGCGCTGGAGTGCGCACTTGGACCGCTGAGTAGTGGCCAATGTCGCTGGGTTGACACTAGCGCTGGACACAGACTGGCGCTACAGGTGGATAAAGCACACTGTGCCGCCTAGATGGCACGAGTAGGTGGAATGCAGACTGCGCCGCCTGGATGGGACAAACGGCGGTAGATAAACACAGTAGACTGGCTCTGGAACTCGACTGGAAAACAGGAGACTGGAACAAACGGAAGTATGAGAAACTCAGTCACCGACAAGGGCTGGCTGGAATATAACAGGAACAGGGCCCAACCAGAGCAAGTTTCCCTAATGACAAATTATTGAGCACCTGGGCTGTATTCAGACAGGAGAATCAATTAGTGTGCACCTGATAGTGCACACAGACAGGCAGTAATTAGTGCAGAGGCTCAGCAGCAACCTAGACTGGAACTGCAACAATATGCTGCTAACCACTGATCCTAACAGGAGGACGGAGGAGACTTCAGCGAACGCTTGTTTGGCGTTCACCCCGCACAGCATTGGCAGCACGGCGGCTTGTGACAGTCTCATCTACACATACCTTCCCAACTGCTGATCTATGGGACAATGGGGTTCCAATCATGACAGCGGAACAGAGCCCTCAAATCATGTCCCATTAAAATTGGGATGATTGAGATGCATGTAATCCCCATACGAGAAGCAAACATGCAAATTATATTTTCATGATAGGTCACAGGTTCTCAAACTCGGACCTAAGACCCCAAATAGTGCATGTCTTCCAGGTCTCTTCACAGAATCACAAGTGAAATAATTAGCTCCACCTGTGGATCTTTTAAAATGTGTCAGTGAGTAATGAATACACCTGTGCACCTGCTGGGTGACATGGAAAACGTGAACTGTGTGGGGTCCTGAGGACCAGTGGTGTAGTGCAACCAGAGCAGGTAGGCCAGGACTCGTGCCCTGGGCACCATCAGGACGGTGGTGTGTGGGGGGGGGAGGGGGGGCTGGTCCAGTAAAGTCAGTGTAGTGCGGAATGCAGTGAGTGAGTTCCGCACTACACAGTAATACACACACCGCCACCGGCACTGGGTAGTACACTCGTACTACATGGCGGCAGTGCATGTGTTTCAGCAGCAGCCAATGAGAGTCAGACAGACTATGCCTGCTGCACCCACTGCCGGAGCCGGGCTGGAGCTCACTCATGAGCTCCACCTTCTGGCTCCTGCAGTGGGTGATGGGAGAGACGTCTTTCCAATAGTACTGAGCGGGACGACGGAGGAGCAGACAGCAGCGGAGGCGGCAGGAGCATGGTTTCAGGAAAGTGTTTTGTGTATGTATGTCTGTGTGTGTGTGTGTTATATATGTTAGGGGCATTACTGGCCAGAAGCACTGTATAAGGGGCACTGTATCACTACTTGGGGCACTGAATAGGGGGACTGCATAGGAGGGATCACTACAGGGAGCACTGTATAAGGGGCACAACTGGGGGCCTGCATAAGAGGGACCACTGCTGGGGACACTGCATACTGGGGTTACTGTATAAGGGGCACTACTGGGGGCCTCATAAGGGGGACCACTACTGGGGGCACTGTATAAGGGGCACAACTGGGGGCCTGCATAAGAGGGACCACTACTGGGGGCACTGCATACTGGGATTACTGTATAAGGGGCACTACTGGGGGCCTCATAAGGGGGACCACTACTGGGGGTACTGTATAAGGGGCACTACTGGGAGCCTACATAAGAGGGACCGCTACTGGGGGCACTGTATAAGGGGCACTACTGGAGGCATTGTATAAAGGAATATCTTTGTGATTTTCTGTCCTCCCTGAGGTTGCCTTAGTACACCTGCGTTACAGTTTGACAGGTCACTACTTTAGCCCTTCTGCTCCACGGGAGGTTTCTGTCCTCCCTGAGCTCGCCTTAGGACACCTGCGTTACGGTTTGAGAGGTCACTACTGGGGGCACTGTATAAGGGGGGGCACTGTATAATGGGCACTACTGGGGGCCTGCATAAGAGTAACCACTACTGGGGGCACTGCATACTGGGGGTCAGGGGCTGGCTGGCAACTTTCAGCCTGGGAGGCAGACACAAGCAAGTGGCCCAGTTTTTCTACTAGCAAATGCAATGTAAAATTTGGCGTGACATGGTTTCCGTAATGTGCGTGTGGTTTAGATAGCAAATGAAGCATATGAGGGTAAAATTGTTATGACAAAGAGCTATAAGTAAATACCATCTATTGTGTGCGTCTCCTGGGGGCTGGGTTGAGCAGCTGTGCCCGGCCCTTTGTTCCGCCTTCCTCTAAAACTCTGGCCCTCATTCAGAGGCGGTAGCAAAATGCGAGCGGTCGCTCTGAATGAGGGCGGACGCTTGTATTTTGAAGTGTGGCCTCCTGGTCGCTAGCTAAGCTGTGGGTTACCACCCACAGCTTCAGCGACCAACCAGGTTGATGGTCAAGACCATCGCGACCATCGGGGCTTGCGATGAGACCCTAAGGTTGGGTCTTGGCAACCACAAGCCCCAGGGAGCTTCCTCCTCTGATCGAGCAGGAAGCTCCTCACTGACATCACTGCTGATGTCAGTGCGGCCGCCCACAAAATGGCAGGTGTTCCTTAAGGAACGCCTCCGTTTGTGAAACCACCCCCCTGCCACGCCTACAATCACAATCGACAGCCGCCCCTTTTGTAGTGAGCTCCGGAGCGAGAGAATTTCTCTCTCGCTCCGGGGCTTGCGCACGCGCAGTGCGGCTGCTGCGCTTGCGCAGGGCCTAAACATTGACCCGCTTGCGAGCGGGTCTGAATGAGGTCCTGTGTCCCACAGTGTGTGTGTCTGACCCGGACAAATCGGGGTGCAATTCATCGATCACAAAACAAGCAGAGTGCATTTCACAGTTAACAAAACGCGCAGGGCGTAGTGCCCTGCTAAAAGTACCTAGTGGGAACACTAATAATATACATACATACAGACGCATTAAGTCCACACACATGCAGGGGAATTCAATTCAAAGCGATGTTGAATAGCCCTGGGAGGGAGCTCCCGAAGCTATTCAACGCAATGTTTGGTCGGGCTAAAGGATTTCTTCTCACACCCCCCTGGGGATGCGAGGAAAAATCCTACAAAAGTGCCAGCTGGCACTTTAGTCGCAGAATGCTGGTTCTCGTGATTAAATATCTAAGTTAGGTGGCGAGAACCAGCATTCTCCGACATAACAGCGCGCTGAGCTGAATAGCACTGCGACCTCCCTCCCAACCTAATTCAGCATCGCACTGAATTGAATTCCGCCCATGGACATTATAAAGTACAAAACAACATCCCTCCTTACAAAGTTTATGCCACACTGACACATATAACTTGTATACAAGATATGATAGATAGATAGATAGATAGATAGATAGATAGATAGATAGATAGATAGATAGATAGATAGATAACAAGAGATATGGTAGGAACTTACCTTTGTTATCTCTGTTTCTACGAAGTCCATAGGGTCCATAGGGTTGACCTTGGGGTATAGCTGGATCTGGATCCATGGGCACCACGCAGTTAAAGCTTTGCTGCTCCCAGGATGCACTTGGGTCCGTCCTCCTCTATACCCCGCCCCCGGCCACAGGCACCTCAGTTGGTAAGCAGCTAAGGCCGGAGGAGGAGACTAAACAGAGAGAAGGAAGACTGGAACACACAAGAAACCATACTCACAGAAATGGGAGATGGAAAACCGGTGACCAGCCACACAGACCATTTGAAGCCAGGTGCGTCAGGGCGGGCACCCTGTGGACCCTATGGACTTCGTAGAAACAGAGATAACAAAGGTAAGTTCTTACCATATCTCTTGTTTTCTACTTCAGGGTCCATAGGGGGTCCACAGGGTTGACCTTGGGGATGTCCCAAAGCAGTTCAACTAAGGGCGGGGACACTCCTGCGCTGAAAGGAGTACCCGGCGCCAAAAGGATGCATCCTGAGAGGTGAAGGTGTCAAATGCATAGAACCTCAAAAACGTTTGAATTGAAGACCAAGTGGCCGCCTTACACAGCTGAACAGTGGAGGCGCCACGTCTAGCAGCCCAAGAGGGACCCACAGAACGAGTGGAATGAGCCTTAACAGAGGCTGGCACAGGTAAACCCTCCTGTGCATAAGCCTCACAAATAACGGAACGAAGCCAACGGGCTAACGTTTGCTTGTTGGCAGGCCAACCCCTCTTGTGAAAACCGAAGAGGACAAACAAAGAATCCGACTTCCTAACCGACGCAGTCCGATCCACATAGATTCTAAGTGCCCGGACTACATCTAAGGAAGCCTCACCAGCTGAAAGATCAGGTGACTGAAAAGCTGGCACAACAAGTTCCTGATTAATGTGGAACTTCGAGACCACTTTGGGCAAAAACTCAGGACGAGTGCGGAGCACCGCTCTGTCCTGATGAAAAATCAGAAAAGGGGGGTGACAGGAAAGCGCCCCCAACTCTGACACCCTCCTGGCAGAAGCAATTGCTAGGAGAAAAACGGTCTTGAACGTCAGCCACTTGAGGTCCACCACCTCAAGAGGCTCAAAAGGATGACCCTGCAAGACCCGTAGCACCACCGCCAAGTCCCAAGGAGCCACAGGAGGCACGAAGGGAGGCTGTATCCTGAGAACACCCTGGAAAAAGGTGTGAACATCCGGTAGTGTAGCAATCCGTCGCTAAAACCACACGGACAAAGCAGACACATGAACCTTCAGAGAGGCCAGGCGTAAGCCGAGGTCCAAACCTGATTGAAGGAACTCCAAGATTCTGGAAACCCGGAACACCTGAGGATCATAGTTTCTGGATTCACACCACTGAAAGTAAGTGCGCCACACCCTGTGGTAAATCCGTGCAGAGGCAGGCTTGCGTGCCCTAAGCATGGTACCAATGACTGAACTGGAGAAACCCCTAGACCTCAAGACGGCTGTCTCAAGAGCCACGCCGTCAAAGACAGCCGACCCAGATCCGGGTAAAGGCAGGGCCCTTGAGACAACAGGTCCCGACGCTGAGGAAGAAGGTACGGAGCGTCGATGGAGAGACACCTCAGATCGGAGTACCAAGGACGTCTGGGCCACGCCGGAGCAACCAGCACGAGCGTGCCGCCGTCCTGCTTGAATTTCCGCAGAACCCGAGGAAGTAAGGATATCGGAGGAAACAGATACGCCAGGTGAAACGTCCATTTCACCGACAGCGCGTCTACCAGACTGGCGCCTGTGTCTCTTGTCCTTGACTCGTAAACGGGCAACTTGTGATTGTGATGGGAGGCCATCAAGTCCAGCTCCGGCAGCCCCCACCTGTCCACGAGTAGCTGAAACACCTCTGGGTGAAGCGACCATTCCCTGGGATGCACGTCGTGATGGCTGAGGAAGTCCGCCTCCCAATTGAGGACTCCGGGAATGAAGACTGCCGAGATCGCTGGAATGTGACACTCCGCCCAAGCAAGGATGCGAGACACCTCCGACATTGCTGCCCGACTTCGAGTCCCTCCTTGGTGGTTGATATACGCCACCGTGGTGGCGTTGTCGGACTGCACCTGAACCGCCCGTCCGTAAAGAGCGGGACCGGACGACTGCAGGGCCCGATAAACCGCCCGCAGTTCCAGAATGTTGATGGGAAGAAGAGCTTCTTCCGCCGACCAACGATCCTGAAGTGACAACGAGCCGGTCACTGCCCCCCAACCCCGAAGACTGGCATCCGTCGTGAGCAGGACCCAGTCCGGGATCCAAAAGGGGCGCCCCTCGACCAGATGAGCTGTCTGAAGCCACCAAGCCAAAGACTGCCGAACCTCCGGGGACAACACCAGCAACTGAGAGCGGATCCGGTGAGGTAACCCGTTCCATTCCGATAGAATCAGCCCCTGCAGAGGCCGGGAATGGAACTGGGCAAATTCCACCATGTCGAATGTTGACACCATGTAGCCCAAAACCCTCATAGCCGAATGGACCGACAGGCGGCAACTGCTCAGGCAACTGTGTATCCTCAGCTGCAGGGAGGAGACCTTCTCCGGGGTCAGGAAGATCCTTTGCTGACGAGAATCCAGCAGGGCTCCCAAATGAACCATCCGCTGAGATGGAGTCAGAGAGGACTTTTTCCAATTTATCAGCCACCCGTGCGCTTGCAGGCAAGCGACCGTGAAGTGGAGATTATGAAGCAGTACCTCCGGGGAACTCGCCAGCAACAGGAGGTCATCCAGATACGGTAGTAGCCGTACATTCTGGTTCCGAAGATGTGCGGCCATGACCGCCATAATCTACCGTGAACACCCTCGGTGCCGTGGAGAGACCAAAGGGTAGCGCCCAGAACTGGTAATGGTGTTGAAGGATAGCGAACCTCAGATACCGCTGGTGCGAAGGTGCTATCGGAACATGGAGGTAGGCGTCCTGGATATCCAGGGACACCATGTAATCCCCCGGTTCCATCGCCAGAATGATGGAACGTAACGTTTCCATCCTGAACTTGGGAACTCTGAGGAATTTGTTCAGAGACTTCAAGTTGAGGATAGGACGATGAGAACCATTGGGTTTCCACACCAGAAACAGAGAAGAACAGAACCCCGTCCCTCGTTGTAATTGAGGAACGGGAACAATGACCCCTGCTGTCAGCAAGGACTCTATAGCTTCCTGAATCTGTAAAGACTTGGTCGTATCCTGAGAAGGACTCATGCAGAAAAACTGGTGGGGCGGTCTGTGCCGAAAAGACAGGGCGTACCCCTGGGAGACCACTTCTCGAACCCAGGTATCCGTGGTGGTATTGTGCCAGCACTGGGCAAATAGAAGAAGTCGGCCTCCCACTCTGGGGTCCCCCAGAGGGAGGCCTGTCCCATCAGGCAGAAGGTTTTTCTTCCTGCTTGGAAGAAGGGCGCCTGGCACTCCAGGGCTGCTTCTTGGGCTTAGAAGCGGCCTTGGTCGTTGACTGCCTCGGGAAGGACTGACCTTTTGCCTTGCCCTGAACCCGAAAGGACCGAAAAGCAGAGCTCCGTACCTTGGTAGGAGCAGAAGCCAAAGGGAGGAAGGCTGATTTAGACTTAGCCAGAGTGTCCACAATTTTGTCCAAGTCTGGACCAAAAAGCAACTCCCCATTAAAAGGAAAGGCCTCCAGTCCCTTTTTAGAGTCAGCGTCAGCTCTCCAAGACCTCAGCCACAAGGACCGACGCGCCGACACAGCTGCAGCCGACACCCTAATGATGCTTCCCCAATGTAGGAAGCCGCATCCCTCATTTGACCAATCAACGCTCTCTGGATCTCCTGAGCATCTTCCGGAAAGGTATCCTCCAAAGCATTGGCCCAGCTCTCGATGGCCTTAGCCACCCAAGAGATGGCCATGGACGGACGGGCCACCGCCCCCGAGAGAGAGTAGATAGACTTCAAACAAGTCTCCACCTTCCTGTCCGTGGGATCCTTCAGGGAGGAGATCGACGGCAAAGGAAGCGTAGCGCTTTTAATTAAGCGGGTAACGTGGGAATCCACCGCTGGAGGAGTTTCCCACTTCCTGCAATGAGCCTCCGGAAATGGAAAGTTCGAAGCCAACCGCTTCTGCGGTTGGAACCTCTTTCTGGGCAACTGCCAGGCCCCTGCCATATGATCCATCAATTGATCGGACAGGGGAAAAACCGTCGAAGCTACCTTGGCCTTTTTAAAATTTGGGTATTTTGACCTGGGGGCGGGCACATCCTCCTCAATGTGAAGGATGGCCCGCACCGCCCTAACCAATGCCGGCACATTAATGGAAGACTTAGCCTCCATCTCCTGGGCCCTGGCATCCGAGTCAGAGTCTTCATGGATCTCCCCGTCATCCGAAGACACGTCCGTGTCCGTGAACTGAGCCGCCAGTGAAGCCGGAACGGAACGCTTGGACGCCCGTGGGGGCAAATCACTGTGCAACATATGTTGAAAAGCCGATGACGAAGCCGCCAGACTCTGAACAGAGCTGGAGAGGACGTCCACACAAGGCGGGGGTACTGCCTGAGGATACCCCTGAAAAGGTACCATCGACTGCTGCGGCACCGTGGGGGATTGCACGTATACCGGCAAACCCGCATAAGGACCCACAGTCTGAGACCCGGGAGGAGACTGCACCAGACGAGTCACACCCGGGGAACGGGGCATGGTAGGCTGGGGCAACGCCCTAGAAGGGGCCGCAGTCGGGACCGCAAGTCGGTCCGCGATTGATGCCAGCACTTGCGTAAACATTGCCCACGGAGGATCCTGCGCCACCGGGGGTTTAGAGGGTCCAGGTACCAACTGGCACCGCCCGCACAGACCGTCCTGAGACAAATCTGCCCCGTCAACCCCTGCCGAACAGCGTCGGCAGGACAACAACACAGGAGCCTCGGAGCGCTCATTCCCCTCATCAGACATGACACGAACTTTTTTGCAAAAAAAGTGTCTCACCGAAACGAGGTAAGGCGTATAACACCCACGCACTCCCAAGTATGCAACCCAAACAGCCCACAATATGGTACTGAGGAGCACACCACAGTATGTGACGGACCTCACCAATACGTAGATTTATATAAGTGAGGTACACAGAAAGAACACCCCTCCCCCACGCACCTGCGGGCCGTAGGAGAAGGAAAGGGATAGGTAAAAAGCTGACAGTAAGTAGAAAATAAGCACAGACAGCAGCACTAGCAAAAAGTCACATACCATGCAGAGAAGTATTACTCACTGCACCTTCCGCTACAATCAACCTCCCAGATTCAGTGTCTGGGAGGGCTATAGCACTGCGAACACTGTCCTTTGCAGGGGGAGAGGTACGCAGGGGGACTGGTCCACTGGAAGCCTGCCTGGGAGCTCTGCGATGCTGCCTGAGGAAGATGGCCGCCGGAGAGCTCTGAGGAGGAGTGGCCAGGAGATAACAGCCCAGCGACGCCAGCACACATGAGAGAAGGCGCGCTGGGCTGAGGGGAGGAGCGCTGAAGCAGGGAAGGCTGCCTCCCCTGCTAGTACTAAACCCCCGGGGAAGCCGGTTCCCCACCGGTACTTACACCCCGGGGGCCAGCGGACACGCAGGGTATTCCTGAAGAGGGGGAGCCCGCCGCCGCTACTAGTGCCGCCGGTCTGTCCCCAGAGACCGGCGGCATGAAGACTGCATTTTCCCCGCGTCCCATCCTGGGAGCAGCAAAGCTTTAACTGCGTGGTGCCCATGGATCCAGATCCAGCTATACCCCAAGGTCAACCCTGTGGACCCCCTATGGACCCTGAAGTAGAAAGATAGATAGATAGATAGACACACTGTATATAAGCCCCACCCTCCACTTACCTGGTTTCTAAAAGTGTAGAGAAGAAAGGATGTTCTCCTGCATTCGGTGGAGCACTCCTCACCTCTGCCCTCACTGTCTCTCTCCTCCCTGGGTGCCATAACGCTCTTATAAATCTCAGCTTCCCTGACAGACTCCCCGATAAGCCCCGCCCCCTTTTTCCACTTTCCAGCCTCTATGGATCCTGGGAATGAACACATGGCTCCTCATTGGTCAACAGCGGCCATTTCTTAGTAGCTTAGTATGGGGGCAGCCATTTTTTATTAGCCTCTTTAACTTACATCTCACTCGCAGCGTAGCTGGTCAGCCCCTGTCAGAGATGAAGCAGTACTCTCTCCCACAGTCAGGCGGCCATCAAATACTAACACTGTACCGGCCCGGGGGGGCAGATGGCACCCGGCCCAGTCCGCCACTGCTGGGGGTACTGTATAAGGGGCACTTCTGGAGGCCTGCATAAGGGAAACCACTACTGGAGGTACTGTATAAGGGGCACCACTGGGGGCACTGCATAAGAGGGACCACTATTGGAGGCACTGTATAAAGGGCTCTGTATAAGGATGCACTACTGGGGGCACTGTATAAAGGGCACTACTGGGGGCACTGTATAAGGGGCACTATTAGGGCCACTGTATAAGGGTGCACTGCTGGGGGCACTGTATAAGGGGCACTACTGGAGCACTACTACATGGGGCACTGCTACTGGGGACATTGCATAAGGGGCATTACTACGGTGGGCATTGCAAGAGGGGCACTACTACTGGGGGCATTAAGGTGCATATGGAATGGAAAGGAATGATCCCAGAGTGATGATAAATGGGGGGGTGTCATGTAGACACCCCCCCATTTGTCAGTGGCAACACCCCTTGTGGCATGTGACCACACCCACTTTTCAGCACGCGCACATGGGGGGGTGGGCACCATTTTTCATCTTGCCCTAGTTAAGCCACTGCTGAAGACCTAGTTTGAGAACCACTGTGATAGATTATGACATGGAGAAAATGCTACTTCTCACTGCTGCTATTAGGCTTTGTGTCAAACAGATCATGTTTATAAAAATTACCATTTAAATAAAAAATTAGAGGAAAGGTGAATTCTGTTACTTAAAGATCTAGGAATAAATTCATAAATCTAAGGCGCATTGTGTTTCCCTACAGGTCAACTGATAATTCCAGTTATACATTTCAAAAGTGAGACCCTGTTTTGTGTCTAGTACATATTAAATTCACAGCCAAGGCATTTCCGAGAACAAAAATCTATTTATGCAATAAAGCATTTTACTTAGAAACATCATGTCATATTCTGCCAAATGATCATATGTTTCCTGGTAGCCTTGGGCACCTCACACTATTAACAGTATAACACTGCTTAATAAATCTATTACATGAAAGAAAATTCAGAGCCTTCTAAGACCAATTTTTTAAAAAGTTGAAATAGAGAGCATTAATGCACATGTACATTGCTGTGTGAAAAAATGAAGTAGCCCAGTATTTGTGGATTACATGCAAAAACACTATTTACCTTGCATGCAAAAAGAAAGAAATGTGTTTGCACACCTTGCATCGTAACATGGTTTGTCCAGATGAAAAGCTCCTTTTTTTGTTGCTCTGAATCAGCCTCTTATTGCGCTTTTACAAATTTGTGTGAATGGTACATGAAAGCTGCAAAGGTCATTTTTCATGTATGTCAAGTGCTGCTTGCTTTTTCATGTAGTACACAAACACTGGGCAGCTTTATTTAACACTGCAATTTGAGTTGACCTAGTGTGGCACCCTCAGAGAAACTGCTTAGCCTGGCATCAGGGGCGTTTCTAGAGAGGAGGGAGCCCATGTGCAGTCTCCTCTATGCCCGGCAGCCGGCAGCGCACTGAGCTGTGCGCGGCCAGCGCCGGAGTTATAGACACTGGGCACTAGAGTGTGCCCAGAGTCTATAGTGTCTGCACAGGTTACCGGGAAAATGGCCACGACGGCCATTTTCCCTGTACTACGCATGCGCAAACGATGGGAAAATGGCCACCGCTGCCATTTTCCAGTCTTTTTACAGCGCCGAACCGGGGAGGTAAGTAATATTATGGGTGCAGGGTGTGCGGTTCCATGTTCCCTGCAAACCCTGCACCCATTATAGATATGCCCCTGCCTGGCAGTCCTTTCTTGTGCACAGTGAGTGTTGCTGAGGATTGACTCTAAGACCCAGGAGCAGCCAATTGTGAGCAGGATGAAAAGTGAAACTAGAGAAGGCAGAGCAGAAGCAGCCATGTGGAGCGTGACAGGCGCTGTGTAGTGTGAGCTGTTGGAGAGAAGCAACTACCAGGAGTGTGTGTGTGCTGCACTGAGCCTTGACTGAGGGCACAGAGAGTGGGGATCAGCAGCTGATCGGGGTAACAGTGGCTATGAGGAGGAGACCCCCTTCTATGTCAAGACGAGATCTTGAAAGTGCTCAGTTTTACTGATCTTACTACAGCACCAAAGAGAGGAGAGGCTGTGCTGATAGTCAGGTGCTTGCATCTGGACAGGTCCCCTTTGCATTGTAATTAGGGGTGTGCACCGGCCACTTTTCGTGTTTTGTGTTTTGGTTTTGGATCTGGATCTTTCTTCGTGTTTTGGATCTGGATTGGTTTTGCCAAAACCACCCTTCCGTGTTTTGGGTTCTGGGTTTTGTGTTTTGGATCTGTATTTTTTTGAAAAAAAGCATAAAAACAGCTAAAATCACAGAATTTGTAGGTTTTTCTGCTCCTATGCTATTATTAACCTCAATAACCTTAATTTCCACTCATTTCCAGTCTATTCTGAACACCTCACACCTCACAATAGTGTTTTTATGTCCAAAAGGTTGCACCGAGGTAGCTGGATGACTATGCTAAGCGACACGAGTGGGCGGCACAAACACGTGACCCATCTAGGAGTGACACTGCAGTGGCAGACAGGATGGCAGTTAGAAAAACTAGGCCCCAAACTGTACATAATGCAAAGAAAAAAAGAGGTGCAAGATGGAATTGTCCTTGGGCCCTCCCACCCACCCTTATGTTGTATAAACAGGACATGCACACTTTAACAAATCAATCATTTCAGCGCCAGGGTCTGCCACACAACTGTGGCTGAAATGATTGGTTCGTTTGGGCCCCCACAAAACAAGCTGGCAATTAATGTGTCCCTGCACAAACTGGCTCTACGGAGGCAAGATGTCATCCTCATCCTCCTCATCCACCGATTCCTCACCCTCTTCAGTGTGTACATCCTCATCCTCACAAAGTATTAACTCGTCCCCACTTGAATCCACCACCACAGGTCCCTCTGTACGTTCTGGAGGCTGGTCTCCCTGGAAGAGCTGATAATTCATTTTGATGAACATCATCTTCTCCACATTCTGTGGAAGCAACCTCCTACGCCTTTCGCTGACAAGGTTCCCGGCTGCACTAAACACTCTTTCGGAGTACACACTGGAGGGGGGGCAACTCAGGTAAAATAGAACCAGTTTGTACAGGGGCCTCCAAATTGCCTCTTTTTCCTGCCAGTACAGGTATGGACTGTCTGACATGCCTACTTGGATGCTGTCACCGATGTAATCCTCCACCATTCTGTCAATGGTGACAGTATCATATGCAGTGACAGTAGACATGTCAGAAATTGTTGCCAGGTCCTTCAGTCCGGACCAGATGTCCAAACTTGGTCCTGCCTGCCCTGCATCACCGCCAGCGGGTTGCTTAGGATACCTAAGTTTTTTCCTGGCAGCCCCAGTTGCGGGAGAAAATGAAGAAGGAGCCGTTGACGTGTCACGTTCCGCTTCAGCTGACAGTGTGTTCACCAGCAGGTCTTTGCACCTCTGCAGGCTTGTGTCGGCCGGAAAGAGAGACACCACATAGGCTTTAAACCTAGGATCGAGCACGGTGGCCAAAATGTAGTGGTCTGATTTCAACAGATTGACCACCCTGGAATCCTGGCAAAGCGAATGAAGGGCTTCATCCACAAGTCCCACATGCCGAGCGGAATCGCTCCGTCTTAGCTCCTCCTTCACTTTCTCCAGCTGCTTCTGCAAAAGCCTGATGAGGGGAATGACCTGACTCAAGCTGGCAGTGTCTGAACTGACTTCACGTGTGGCAAGTTCGAAGGGCTGAAGAACCTTGCACAACACGGAAATCATTCTCCACTGCGCTTGAGTCAGGTGCATACCCCCTCCTTTGCCTATGTCATAGGTGGATATATAGGCTTGTATGGCCTTTTGCTGCTCCTCCATCCTCTGAAGCATATAGAGGGTTGAGTTCCACCGCGTCACAACCTCTTGCTTCAGGTGATGGCGGGGCAGGTTCAAGAGTGTTTGCTGGCGCTCCAGTCTTCGGCACGCAGTCGCTGAATGGCGAAAGTGGCCAGAAATTTTTCGGGCCACCCAAAGCGTCTCCTGCACGCCCCTGTCGCTTTTCAGAAAATTCTGCACCACCAAGTTTATTGTGTGAGCAAAACATGGGACGTGCTGGAATTTGCCCAGATGTAATGCCCGCACAATATTGGTGGCATTGTCAGATATCACAAATCCCCAGGAGAGTCTAAGTGGGGTAAGCCACTGGGCGATGATTTCCCTCAGTTTCTCTAAGAGGTTGTCGGCGGTGTGCCTCTTACTGAAACCGGTGATACACAGCGTAGCCTGCCTTGTAACGAGCTGGCGTTTCTGAGATGCTGCTACTGGTGACGCTGCTGCTGTTGCTGCGTAAGGTGATACATCTACCCAGTGGGCTGTCACAGTCATATAGTCCTTAGTCTGCCCTGTTCCACTTGTCCACATGTCCGTGGTTAAGTGGACATTGTGTACAACGGCATTTTTCAGGACACTGAGGACACTTTTTCTGACGTTTCTGTACAGTCTCGGTATCGCCTGCCTAGTGAAGTGGAATCTAGACGGGATTTGGAACCGGGGACACACTACCTCCATCAATTGTCTAAATCCCACTGCACTAATGGCGGATACCGGACGCACGTCTAACACCAACATAGCAGTCAAGGCCTCAGTTATACGTTTTGCTTCAGGATGACTGCTGTCGTACTTCATCCTCCTCGCTAAGGACTGTTGGAGGGTCAATTGTTTAGTAAAAGTAGTGGTGTTCCTACTTCCTCTCTGGGATGATGAACGACTCCCAGCAGCAGCAGCAACAGCAGCAGCGGCAGCAGTAGGCGTAGCAATGCAGGATCCTCCGGAGGAATCCCGGATAGGAGAGTCAGTCATGCCAGTGATATGGCCTGCAGGACTACTTCCGATCCTGACTAAGGAGGAAATTGACGAGGAGGGAGTTGACGGTGTGGTTTGCAGGCGCTTGGATACAACAGGACAACGGGATTTAGGTGTCCCTGGACTGCTTACGGTCTGAGCCAAAGTTTCTGAACTTGACAGTAACTTTTTATGAACGCGCTGCAGGTGCCGTATAAGGGAGGATGTTCCTAGGTGGTTGACGTCCCTACCCCTACTTATTTCACCTTTACATATGGTACATATGGCAAGACAGTTGTTGTCCGGATTTGGATAGAAATATTGCCAGACCAAAGAGGTGGAATGTTTGGTCTTCTGCCCAGGCATGACCGTGATGGGCTTTTTCATCCCACGGACAACAACTGTCTCCCCCGGAGCCTGATTTAAACAAACCACATCACCATCAGAATCCTCCTCGCCAACTTCCTCCTCAGCGCCAGCTACACCAGTATCCTCATCCTGTTGTACTTCAACAGTGACATCTTCAATTTGCATATCAGCAAGTGGACTGTGGGTGCTCCTTTCAGCACTTGCAGGGGGCGTGCAAATGGTGGAAAGAGCCACCTCTTCCCGTCCAGTGCTGGGAAGGTCAGGCATCGCAACCACCACCACACTTGGACTCTCCTTGGGGATTTGTGATATCTTCTTAGAAAGCACAGTTCTTCGCTGTGCTTTTGCCAGCTTAACTCTTTTGATTTTTTTAGTGGGAGGAGTGCTTCCATCGTCATGTGAAGCTGAACCACTAGTCATGAACATACTAGGGATCGACCTTAGCCGTTCCTTGCCACTCCGTGTCGTAAATGGCATATTGGCAAGTTTACGTTTCTCTTCAGCTGATTTAAATGTCTTTTTCAAGGTCATTTTCCTGAACTTTGCCATTTGGGATTGTATGTGCCCTCTACTATGACATTGGGCATCGGCCTTGGCAGACGACGTTGATGGCATGTTATCGTCTATGTCATGACTAGTGGCAGCAGCTTCAGCACTAGGAGGAAGTGGTTCTTGATCTTTCTCTATTTTATTTTTATCGGAGAAAGTTTGGTCCTCCATTTATGTTATATCGATTTGATATATACGTGCGGCTAAACACAGAAAATAATTTTTTTTTTGGTTTGGACTGGAGTGTACTTTGTGGGTTACAGCACCCTTTAACGGTCAAGCCAGCCGGCCCTTTACTTATGACACAGGCGCACGCTTGGCACTACTTTGTTGATGCACGTGCGGCTACTGCGCACACAATTCACAAACACAGAAAATAATTTTTTTTTGGTTTGGACTGGAGTGTACTTTCGGAGGTTACAGCACCCTTTAACGGTCAAGCCAGCGGGCCCTTTACTTATGACACAGGCGCACGCTTGGCACTACTTTGTTGATGCACGTGCGGCTACTGCGCACACAATTCACAAACACAGAAAATAATTTTTTTTTAGGTTTGGACTGGAGTGTACTTTCGGGGGTTACAGCACCCTTAACGGTCAAGCCAGCCGGCCCTTTACTTATGACACAGGCGCACGCTTGGCACTACTTTGTTGATGCACGTGCGGCTACTGCGCACACAATTCACAAACACAGAAAATAATTTTTTTTTTGGTTTGGACTGGAGTGTACTTTCGGGGGTTACAGCACCCTTAACGGTCAAGCCAGCCGGCCCTTTACTTATGACACAGGCGCACGCTTGGCACTACTTTGTTGATGCACGTGCGGCTACTGCGCACACAATTCACAAACACAGAAAATAATTTTTTTTTTGGTTTGGACTGGAGTGTACTTTCGGGGGTTACAGCACCCTTAACGGTCAAGCCAGCCGGCCCTTTACTTATGACACAGGCGCACGTTTGGCACTACTTTGTTGATGCACGTGCGGCTACTGCGCACACAATTCACAAACACAGAAAATAATTTTTTTTTTGGTTTGGACTGGAGTGTACTTTCGGGGGTTACAGCACCCTTAACGGTCAAGCCAGCCGGCCCTTTACTTATGACACAGGCGCACGTTTGGCACTACTTTGTTGATGCACGTGCGGCTACTGCGCACACAATTCACAAACACAGAAAATAATTTTTTTTTTGGTTTGGACTGGAGTGTACTTTCGGGGGTTACAGCACCCTTAACGGTCAAGCCAGCCGGCCCTTTACTTATGACACAGGCGCACGCTTGGCACTACTTTGTTGATGCACGTGCGGCTACTGCGCACACAATTCACAAACACAGAAAATAATTTTTTTTTAGGTTTGGACTGGAGTGTACTTTCAGGGGTTACAGCACCCTTAACGGTCAAGCCAGCCGGCCCTTTACTTATGACACAGGCGCACGCTTGGCACTACTTTGTTGATGCACGTGCGGCTACTGCGCACACAATTCACAAACACAGAAAATAATTTTTTTTTGGTTTGGACTGGAGTGTACTTTCGGGGGTTACAGCACCCTTTAACGGTCAAGCCAGCTGGCCCTTTACTTATGACACAGGCGCACGCTTGGCACTACTTTGTTGATGCACGTGCGGCTACTGCGCACACAATTCACAAACACAGAAAATAATTTTTTTTTAGGTTTGGACTGGAGTGTACTTTCGGGGGTTACAGCACCCTTAACGGTCAAGCCAGCCGGCCCTTTACTTATGACACAGGCGCACGCTTGGCACTACTTTGTTGATGCACGTGCGGCTACTGCGCACACAATTCACAAACACAGAAAATAATTTTTTTTTTGGTTTGGACTGGAGTGTACTTTCGGGGGTTACAGCACCCTTAACGGTCAAGCCAGCCGGCCCTTTACTTATGACACAGGCGCACGCTTGGCACTACTTTGTTGATGCACGTGCGGCTACTGCGCACACAATTCACAAACACAGAAAATAATTTTTTTTTGGGTTTGGACTGGAGTGTACTTTCGGGGGTTACAGCACCCTTAACGGTCAAGCCAGCCGGCCCTTTACTTATGACACAGGCGCACGTTTGGCACTACTTTGTTGATGCACGTGCGGCTACTGCGCACACAATTCACAAACACAGAAAATAATTTTTTTTTGGGTTTGGACTGGAGTGTACTTTCGGGGGTTACAGCACCCTTAACGGTCAAGCCAGCCGGCCCTTTACTTATGACACAGGCGCACGTTTGGCACTACTTTGTTGATGCACATGCGGCTACTGCGCACACAATTCACAAACACAGAAAATAATTTTTTTTTTGGTTTGGACTGGAGTGTACTTTCGGGGGTTACAGCACCCTTAACGATCAAGCCAGCCGGCCCTTTACTTATGACACAGGCGCACGCTTGGCACTACTTTGTTGATGCACGTGCGGCTACTGCGCACACAATTCACAAACACAGAAAATAATTTTTTTTTTGGTTTGGACTGGAGTGTACTTTCGGGGGTTACAGCACCCTTAACGGTCAAGCCAGCCGGCCCTTTACTTATGACACAGGCGCACGCTTGGCACTACTTTGTTGATGCACGTGCGGCTACTGCGCACACAATTCACAAACACAGAAAATAATTTTTTTTTGGTTTGGACTGGAGTGTACTTTCGGGGGTTACAGCACCCTTTAACGGTCAAGCCAGCCGGCCCTTTACTTATGACACAGGCGCACGCTTGGCACTACTTTGTTGATGCACGTGCGGCTACTGCGCACACAATTCACAAACACAGAAAATATATTATTTTTTTAGCACTTGGGGGGAGCACCCCTGATGGACAGAGCACCCCCTGGACAACACTACAGCACCCCTTTAGGACTGGGACACTGCACAGGACTTTGGAGTGGACACAGCCCCTATGGAGAACTGACTGCACAACACAGTCCAGCCAGCCCCTATGGACTTTGAAGTAGTGGACACAGCCCTTATTAACAACAGCAGCACAGCACAACACAGCCAGCCCCTATGGACTTTGAAGTAGTGGACAACAGCAGCACTACACTACACTACACTACACAGCACTAACTCCCACCCTCCCTCTTCACTGTCCACAGCCGAGTGAGAAAATGGCGCCGACGCGGGTACCTTATATAGGATCCAAAACCCGCGAGACTCGGAAGGCGGGATGATGACGTTTTGCCTCGATGTCAGATCCGAGTCAGGCGGGAAAAGTCGAGCCTGACTCGGATCGGACTCGGATCGGGGGGGCTCGGGGGGGTTCGGATTTCAGAAATCCGAACCCGCTCACCCCTAGTTCAAACTGTCAGGCAACCGGGAGATGAGTAACCATCAGATTACTGATCAGTGCACATGTTATGAATCACTCTGTAGTTAAGAAATTCCTATAGACATTCCCATAGACTAATTATCATGCAATAACATTTTGACAGAATATAACATCACAAACTATGGGATATGCAGCACAGCCATGTTTCAGCTAACATTCCCACAGATACATCATAAGAGGCAATAAAGCGTCCGACTCCTAACAATACAATGTAGTACACATCATCAGGCAGCTCAATGCCTACATGCCACCAATGGTCCGATGGATACAGTCTGTCTCAGAAGCTGGCAATGATTCTGATGTATAGTTGCTGAGAGGTAAGGCAGAAGCTGAGTGCTTGTAGTGCAGTTGGTAATGCAACTTGTGGGAACCTGCAATGAGCAGGTGGGATGACAAAATTAGAAGTGCTATGAAACACGCTGGAATTGCTGAGCACTGACAGTAATATGGTAATTGAGCATGTTAAAGTAGTGATAGCCGTGGACAGGACTATAACCTAGAGCAGAGTTTGAGAATACTGGCTGATGACAGAGATACTGGAATCTGGATGTTAAACATGAGCACTGACACAGGCTGACAATAGGAGCGCTGAGCACAGATTGGTGGTAGTGGTACTGGGCTCATACTGACAACAGGAGCACTGGGGTGGTAGCCCCAAGTTTGTTCCCAAATAGGGGTCCCCCAATATTTTTTTTTATGTATGTACACATAGATATACTGCAGCCCCATTCCATATAATAGGCAGGTATAGTGAACTTTGACTGACCTTGCTCTCCCTGAACCCCACTGAGCATGTGCAAACAGGGAGGTAGAAAGTGCCCCTTGGTCAGCGATCCATTTAGGAGTGAAAATCCTGCCCCATTGATTGGTAGCCTAGGTGTCCAGGCAGAGATCCCTGTAGGCGGCCTGTTGCTGGGTCCCCTCTGTCCACTCATAGATGCCGGACCAGCAGGGAGGAGAGTGAGGGAGAGCTTATATAATACCTTCCTCAGGGCTGTCAGTGCTGAGTCTGGGAGGAATTTCTGAAAAATGATTGTCTGTGAGGAGTTGCTGTGGAGTGTCCCTGGATCTGTACAAATAGGGGAGCAGTAACCCCTCTCATTTACCCTGGATTACAAATACTGCACCTGGTATGCTGTCTGTAATGAGTTGCTGTGGAGTATCCCTGGATCTGTACAAATAGGGGAGCAGTAACTCCTCTCATTTATCCTGGATTACAAATACTGCACCTGGTGTGCTGTCTGCAAGGAGTTGCTGCGGAGTGCCCTTGGAGCTGTAAACATAAGGATGCTATAACTTTTATGTTTGCCCTGGATTACAATTACCAGACTTCACATTAGCCTGGAAAGCTACCTATCCAATCTGCCAGGAGAGGTGCTCTGATGCTGGATCTGAGTCCCTGGAGGAAGCTTGCCTGGGGATTTGCATAGAGCACCCTGCTTTGGAAGAAGCCCCCTCTGAATAAAGGTCTGCCATTCTAAGTGCCTGTTATCAGGAGGATCCACATTTGGAAGTCTTTGCATGCTGGGAGAGAAGAGGAGCTGCCTGGGAAGGAGGTCTCATCGCTCCATCATCGCAGATGAAGCCCCAGCTGAGGAAAAGGTCCCGCCAGTGACAAAAACCCTGCTGGCACCCGCACGGGCAGAAGAAAAGACAGCCCCAGAGGAAGAGTGCTTCAGGACCCCTCCTGCTGCTGTGTATGTTTGCTGGACAGAACCCCTGTGGAAAGGGATTTTGCACCGGTTGCTCCTTGTAAAATACCTGCCGGAGGTCTGCAGCTGGGAACTCCGGTGCGGTGCCTAGCATCCCGGAGTGTCCCTGGACATCGTGAGAGGCTGAACAGCCACTGCCAGGGGTGAGATCATACCAGAACCTCCCTATACTCTGTCCCTCCACAGCTCCTATCTTCCCTCCATTAAGGCCCTGCCCCTCGGCACACCTATCCTATCTGGGTCCCCTGGGTCTATTGCATTATCCTTTACCTTGTGGCTAACCATGATTAGACTGGGAGACTAGGTTTTGTGTAAAAGCTGTGACCGTGAGTTAGTCTCCCACACAACTGGGTGTAGAAAGGAGTCATAGTGTTTTAAATTAGGTAAAGTGTGTGTGTAGTGATGAAATAGGGGGGAAGTAAAAGATAGGTCACCCCCTCTTTTCCCCAAGAGTTGCATTGGTGGTCATTTTCTTTCCTGTAAACCTCTGGCTCATGTCCAGGAGGGGACATGCCTTTTGGGTGTCGGCTCATGTCCGATGCCACTGTGGGTGATGTACAAAGTATTTTATGTCTAGCTTTAAACTAAATGTAATGCCATGTGATATGTATTTGGGTCTGTTTACTGTTTGACTCGTGTGTTAGCTAAAGGGTTGATAGTGGCCCTCCGTGGCCCTTTATCTGTTATAATACTCTGTAAAGTTGTTCACTGCTCGCTGTGTTATTATTGTCAATGCTGATTAATATTTTGCTTGCATGAAATGTTTGAGTACTTACCCATATTGGTGTTGATGTAAATTGTTTCTTATACATTATTTGGCCCGGTAACCATTTCAAAGTCCATTCATACTGATGTAATGTATATTGCTTGTTTATTTAGCCCTGTGTAACCCTGGCTGGCAATTCTGGTGATAGTAATTTGTGGCATAGGCAATTAGGAAGACTGTTGTCCCTATTTTATCAAGGCTCAAGGACTGTGTTACATTATTGCAAGTGGCCGGTGAACTACTGCTACCAGCATAGCCTCAGTTGTCCTTATTTTCTCAAGGCCCAAAGACTATGTAAGTTACTGCAAGTTGCCGGTAAACTACTGCTAAACTGTTAGCTGTTTTCAGCTGATGAACTGTATTTTTAAACTATTTGTTGGTACAGCTGGTGCACTACAAGAACCTATCCAACCTACATGTGCATAATCCTGCTTGGAGCTAATTATTTTGCATATACTATTTGTTGGTACAGCTGGTGCACTACAAGAACCTATCCAACCTACATGTGCATAATCCTGCTTGGAGCTAATTATTTTGCATATACTATTTGTTGGTACAGCTGGTGCACTACAAGAACCTCTCCAACCTGCAGGTGCATAACCCTGCTTGCAGCTAATTATTTTGCATAGACTATTTGTTGGTACAGCTGGTGCACTACAAGAACCTATCCAACCTGTAGGTGCATAACCCTGCTTGCAGCTAATTATTTTGCATAGAGTATTTGTTGTTACAGCTGGTGTACTACAAGAACCTATCCAACCTACATGTGCATAATCCTGCTTGCAGCTAATTATTTTGCATAGACTATTTGTTGTTACAGCTGGTGCACTACAAGAACCTATCTAACCTACATGTGCATATCCCTGCTTGCAGCTAATTATTTTGCATAGACTATTTGTTGTTACAGCTGGTGCACTACAAGAACCTATCCAACCTGCCGGTGCATAACCCTGCTTGCAGCTAATTATTTTGCATAGACTATTTGTTGTTACAGCTGGTGCACTACAAGAACCTATCCAACCTACATGTGCATAATCCTGCTTGCAGCTAATTATTTTGCATAGACTATTTGTTGTTACAGCTGGTGCACTACAAGAACCTATCCAACCTGCAGGTGCATAACCCTGCTTGCAGCTGATTATTTTGCATAGACTATTTGTTGTTACAGCTGGTGCACTACAAGAACCTATCCAACCTGCATGTGTTTTCCCACGTTTTTCTCAGCCAAAAGGGAGCGTTAACCCAGACTGTATTTCACAGCTATGGACTGCCGGAGCACCATTGATTCAAGCTAGACCATGGGGTTTCATATTTAGGTCTCTCAATAGTTTTTTTGGTAAAGTAAAGTTCTGCAGGAATTGTGGTTCTTGTTGGTTTCACCTTGCTTGCCAGCTGGGGTCACCGGTAGATGACGGGGAGGTAATAAATAAATACCTTGTCATTGAATAGTGTAATTAATTTAATTCCATCTGTAAATGGTAAATATCTCCTGTCATTTGTTGTTAATGATTAACAAATAATAAAATTGCGTTGCACCTTCCTTCCTGACTGGTCATTGTGTCTGCAAAAGGGGAATTCAGGCTTGCCTCTCTGTCACGGTGTGTCCTATCTGAACACGGGTAAATCGGCCACCGAAGCAATCCGAACACACCTGTACAAACCAGTCAGTACATCACACTGGCACTGGCTGGAGACGGAGGCACTGAGTACAGGTAACTGCACAGTGTGACCGGGAGTCAGTGAACCAATGGCGTATCTATAATGGGTGCAGGAGTGCAGTCTCCAGAGTGCTGCTCTGGATGAGAAATCACCAACTCTGCCTCTGATACAGGCTCTGCCTTGCTGGTAAAGCTACCCCCAGATAGGAATCAGAGGGGGCACTAACTGTGATCTGTGGTGGTGGTCTTCACATTTGCCCCATATAAAGAATATGAGAAATCTCGGTGAATGATCAGAGCCGTAACTAGACTTTTTGGTGTTCTGTGCCAGAAAGAGCATTGGCGCCCCTCCCTTTTTCTAAATAGGGACATAAGAAGACAGAAGACTGAAAAAGGGCCATGGCCTCATGGGGAAGGGCCAGGGAAGAGGTAGGGGAGGCCAGGAGATGCTGGGGATAAAAGAAGAGGAAGCTACAAGTGAGAATGATAATAAACAGGAAAATTGACAGGTCCAAACAACGCCCCCTGCCCTGCAGTGCCCTGTGCCATGGCACTGGTCGCACTACCCTAGTTACGGCCCTGTGAATGATACACTCTTTTTGGGGACCCCCATCCCTCTGAACTAGGTACAGGTCAGTTTTGAAGTCTTTTTTTTTTTTTTTTAGTATATGTCGGTTTCTTTGCAACGGGAAACCTCTGAAGGATTTGAGCCTGACCGGGCAACGTCTTCAGCCGCTATTCACTATTCATGTAGATCACACTTTCTGGAAGATGCCTGTTTACATAGAAATATAACCTATGTCATCATCATAACCAGATAATGTATAGTAACAGATGTTTTTGTGCAGGGCAAAATGTGAATTTCCCAAACAGTTTCTGTGTCTTTCCAAGTCCCCGTGTTACTCCAGACCCCAGTGGCGTATCTATAATGGGTGCAGTGTGTGCGGGGCACATGGGCCCCATGGACCAGGTGGCCCCACACCCCACGCCCTGCACCCATAATAGTTTAAACCTACCTGTCTGTGGTCCCGTGTCGGGTGTCAGCGCTGCTCAGAACACTGGAAAATGGCCGCCGCAGCAATTTTTCTGGTGTTCTGCACATGCGCAGTAGACTCCGGGCACACTCTAGTGCCCAGAGTCTACTGCGCATGCACAGAATGCCGGAAAATGGCTGCCGCCTGTGGCCGGAGTCTACTAATGCTCCGGTGGCTAGCCAGCCACATCAGTCAGCTGCCAGCCACTGGGGAGAGAGGAGGGGGCCCCGCACGGGGAGAGCACACAGGCCCCCTCCTCTCTTAAGATGCTATTGCCAGACCCATATACGGCTCTCCATCCTCAGGCCCCCTGAGTTCTCCAGGCCCCTTGTGGTTCTCCAGGCTGCCTTTGTCTCTCCATCTCCAGACCTCCATGTCTCTCTCCAGGACCCCCTGCATCTCTCCATACCAAGGCCCACCTGTAGCTCTCATTCCCCCAGCCCCAGTGTGTGTCAGCCTCATTCCTCAGCCCCAGTGTGTTTCAGCCCCATTCCCCCAGACCCAGTGTTGGTCTCTCACACCCATTTCCCCCAGACCCAGTGTGTCTCAAACCCATTCCCCAGCCCCAGTGTGTGTCTGCCTCATTCCCACCAGCCCCAGTGTGTGTCTCAACCTCATTCCCCAGCCTCAGTGTGTGTCTCCACCCCCGTGTGTGTCAGCCTCATTCCCCCCAGCCCTAGTGTGTGTCAGCCTCATACCCCCCAGCCCCAGTGTTTGTGTCAGCCTCATTCCCCCCAGCCCCTGTGTGCCCTGGGCCCAATGTGTGTCATCCTCATTCCCCCCAGACCCTGTGTGCACTAGCCCCAATGTGTGTCAGCCTCATTACCCCCAGCCCGTGTCAGCCCTTGTGTGCCCTAGCCCCAATGTGTGTTAGCCTCATTCCCACCAGCCCCTGTGTGCCCTGGGCCCAATGTGTGTCAACCTCATTCCCACCAGCCCCTGTGTGCCCTAGCCCGAATGTGTGTCAGCCTCATTCCCACCAGCCCCTGTGTAACTCAGCAGCCCCTGTGTGCCCTAGCCCGAATGTGTGTCAGCCTCATTCCCACCAGCCCCTGTGTAACTCAGCAGCCCCTGTGTACCCAGCCCCAATGTGTGTCAGCCTCATTCCCACCAGCCCCTGTGTAACTCAGCAGCCCCTGTGTGCCCTAGCCCGAATGTGTGTCAGCCTCATTCCCACCAGCCCCTGTGTAACTCAGCAGCCCCTGTGTACCCAGCCCCAATTTGTGTCAGCCTCATTCCCACCAACCTCTGTGTGTATCAGGAACCCCTGTGTACCCCAGCCCCAATGTCCAATGTGTGTCAGCCTCATTCCCACCAGCCCGTGTTTGTGTCATAAAAATGCTTTTTCGGAACCTGATGAATTATATAATTTCTATGTCCCCATACTATAGTATGGGGACTGTGGAAATTATCAGGGCAGAATTGTAACCAGGAGATATCAGTGACAGCCGTAACCCTTACAAAGGTAAGAGAAAATGTTAATTTTCACCCACTTTTGTAGAAATTAAGGGATGATGAATAGACCCCTTTGTCACAGTTACCTCTCATAACTGTCCATGAATATATCAAGTCACAAGATCATTAGGTCTCTAACATATTCTATTGCCTCTGTTTTTTTCAAATAGAAATTTGGATTACAAGTGTAAATTTGTGTCTTGATGTACCTTAAATGGTAAACAGACAGGGGCGTATCTATAATGGGTGCAGGGTGTGTGGGGAACACGGGCCCCTGGGTCCAGGGGGGCCCCACACCACACACCCTGCACCCATAATAATACTTATCTCTCCAGAGTCCCACGTCGGCGCTGTAAAACGACTGGAAAATGGGCGAGGCGGACATTTTCCCGGTGACCTGTGCATACACTATAGACTCTGGGCACACTCTAGTGCCCAGAGTCTATAACTCCGGCGCTGGCGACGCACAGCTCAGTGCGCTGCCAGCCGCCGGGCAGAGAGGAGGGGGCCCGTGTCGGAGACTGCACACGGGCCCCCTCCTCTCTAGAAACGCCCCTGTAAACAGAGTTATTAATCTCACATTGGAACCATTCTATGAAGAAGGATTTTTAAAGTATTCACATTCTTGTGAAAATATATTTCATCTGAGAGTTTCATTGGATTATATGACTCAATGTTACCAGACTCCTGGCTATACCAGCTAAATTATAACCATCTAGAGATTAAAATAAATATGTAACATAAAACTATTTATACGGTATCCACAGCACTTCTATGATTGTACCATATAGTCTTGACAGTGATTTTATGTGACAAGCTTATGTTTTGCACTCTGCTGGTTAAGTCTACTCTGTTATGTGCAGATCTGCATTTGGTTGCCTATGCCTAGCTACCTTTTACCATGTGACAGGTCAAAGGGTTGAATCCTCCATTTTATTTTACTGTAGTTACTTTGTGTATGATAATGTCTAAATCCCCTTCACGGAGAGGACCCTGACGACATCAGCCAGTGTCCAGCATCATTCCCTGCCATCCAAGTGGGCATAGAGAGTGAATATAACCATGTGGCGAGTGCAGCAAGCCCGCGAGGGGACAACAAACTTGTTTAAGTGGGGACAAAGTACTTCTTTGGCTGTAATGGGCAGGAACTGCACTTCCGCCCTCACTCACGTCACTTGCAGGTCCCTAGCATGAAGGGGAAATACAGCCAAGGTTGAGCTTATTTCCCCTTCGCGCACAGGGAAGCATGTCAGGTGACTGCAGTAGAGGTAGATTGCAGTAGAGGCTGTGGCAATCAAACAACGTGCTTCCCTGTGACTCCACCCATGGTGTCTACGCTATGGGGGAGCACACATCAGAGGTCATTTCCTTCTAGTTGACCCTGCAGTACTGCAGCTAGATGAGCTACCAAAATTAAGACCGCAAGCTACAGGTTGGTGACCACTGTTCTAAAGGATACTTGATTATTCTTTCTCCAAACTGAATTCAAATATAAAAGCAGATTTAAGATATGACCCCATGATTAATCATCAAACTAAAAGTAATACAAAGTTATTTCCGTCCTTTTCCTTCAAGAATATCTCAGTGTAATATTTTCTTTGAAGAAGCATATTATCATATCAAAGAAAAGAATTACATATTTTAATTAAATGAATGGAAATAAGCTTTAATGTGAGATTATAAACCATGGTCAATTTCCAACATATTTAACTTAATACTTCTCTCATTTACATGCTAGAACACTTTTCACTTAAGCTCTACTTAGATTGCTATTATCTGCCCGTTTGATGAGTCTAGTTTTTTCATACTTGTAGGTGCTGTTGCACGTAAGTTGCCAGCATTTGCTCCTACTCTGTGTGTACAGAACTAATGTCCTGATTCAGAGATGTACATTCATCCAATGATGAACATACATCTCCGATGGTTTGGGTTCTGCGCATGTGCACAATGGGTCCTGCGATTACGCTTGGAAGCATGTGCACAATGGGTCCTGCGATTACGCTTGGAGATCCCCCCCCAAGCCGCAGAATGATTGACATGCTGCAGCGTTTGGGGTGGGGTGGAGCAGGGGCGTGGCTGGCCTGTCTGTCGGAAGCTTCAGCTCCGAAAGCCTGACCAAAGGAGCAACTATCGCGACCGTCGGTCACGATGGTTGCGATGGTGCTCGCAAATGCAGCGAGGAGGTGTCTGACACATCCTTCTATATTTGCATTAAGATGGACAGAAGTGCAATGCTGCTTGGGTATGTCTCCGCAATTCTGTCCATCTCCGAATCAGACCCTAAATTAGTATTTTCTCTCATATTCAGAGTTGTACATATCTTTGCTAGTGGGCCACCCTTTTCTGTATGCATGACTTGATACCCAACATTATCATCAGGGCACACTTTTACCAGCCATATTCCTAGCCTGCAATTTTGGTAATTCCATTGTCATAGCCACTAAACATTGCTTATGTAAAAAGGCCCTGTTACAACCCCACAAGTGGAAATGCGACTAAAATACAGGTTCTGGAGCATATGGAGTGCAAAAACATGCAAGATATGACCTTAGCCTGTTTGTGAAGTCAAGTTCTGCTACACTCATATTCCCAGTGTACATTGCAATTACAAATGAGCAGAATGTTCATAACTGCTCCTCAGAATAATTGCATCAATCTACATTTGGCTGCAGAATTTTGCACAATTCTTACAGTAGATGAAATTGGGCCTTAGGTATTCAGCATGGAACTCTCCCAATCACTTCTGTTCTGTTTGGGTTAATTAGATCTACTTCACATAGCAGACAGCAGACACCATCAACATACTAATTCTATTTATAGATTATACTGTATATCCCTGAATATGTGTAATTAAAAAATTACATATACAATGCAGAATTGTCATGCCTCAAAAGAGGCTTTGGCCCACACAGCCAGTCTTAAATCACTTCTTCTAAAACATACCCATAAGGGCACAATTGGTCATAGGGAACATGTGGCACACACACAAGCCAGTTCCCATCCTAGAAGTTTAACCCACCTCTCTCATATTGCAATCATTCCGTTCTTTGAACTTTAAGATTACATAGCTGGAAATTAATATCTGTGTGAAACAACCTTTATAAAACGACTACCTACAAAATATAAAAACTATTAAGATTTGCTTAGATACACTCTATATTGAAGTGTATCTAATGGGTCATCTACTCTCACAATTTACAAATAGCTTCCATGGGAAATCATTGGAAATACAGTTAAACAAATATGTGCCCTACAGTATCACTAGTTGCATTCGTTTCCTCATGTAAGTTTGGGGGTTTCACAACATCAGTAATACCACAAAAAGAAGAGTGCACTGTTTCTTGCCAATATCCACATAAAATATAACTTTTATTAAATATTCTTTTAATAACCACTAAGTGGTAAAGTTAAAAACACAACAAAATATACATAAAAGGAAAAAATAAAATAGTACGTATAATACTATCAAGTGCTCAGTCATGTGTGTTCTAACTATAAATACTCAATGGTATGCCAAATGTTAGTTGAATACAATAGACGTGAAGGTGCCTTATACTATAGTAAATTCTATCAATATTATAGATGAATGGGCAACCGTATACAACTATGTCCCTAAGTGTTATATAAACTAATGCCTGAGTATATAGAGTGCAAATAATGTACTGACGCACTCTCTTCCTATTAAACATATAACTCCTGCAATATTGTCTTAAATGCAAGTAGGTAAGATATACCTTCCACACCTTATGTGCACTATGAATATGTAACTGTTAAATCAGTGTCCTATATGCAGTTCAAAAATAGGCACTGAATATACTGGAGTAATCTATATATAACAGGTATCATATAGAAAATCATTTGTGGATATCGTAGTATCAAAACCACATATACAGTCAGTATTACATATCCCCCTTGTGTATAACACTCCCGGATTGTACTACTGATATTCTCTATAAAGCTGCCGCGTTCTCTGGCAGCATGGGCGGCTGTCAGCTGGAGCCCGCACTGACTCTGCAGCATCGTGCGGCTTACAGCTCCACTCGTAGCCGCCGTGAATAGTGCACAATGCGGGACATATAATCACAATAACATATGGTTACGTCTTCATCAACACATTTGGCAACATATTGGACACATTTTTAACTGGTACAATAAACACCTGAAGCGCGTTTCGCAGTGCTTTTTCAAAAGGCAGACCAGAACAAACCTCCTGATGCATCTTAAATACTAGCACTCTCCTATCAATTTCGGTTCTGACATGATTGACATAATGACCAACCAATAACAAAGGGGAAGTGAATAACTTGGACTAGACATTGTTTCTCCTAGAAACTAATTATATGATAAACAGTAATTCTGCCTACATAATATAATACAGAAAACTAATCCATGTTACTAATACTATAGTCCACCTTACTGTAATACATAATAAAAAACATAAATTATACCCTTAAATATACCTGCTAAATCTCATAAATTATATTAATCATATAAATATACAAATACAAATATCTATACGGGTATACATATCTCTATGCACACCCATACAAATACATACTCACATCAAAAAATTATTTTATTAGTGCAAAAAAGTGCATCAAAATCTTGATTAATTCATAACAATCCATAATTAATTCAAAATATCTAATAAAATATGTTATTAATTAAAATAAATACATTAATAACATCAACCGTACTCACTCCAATAAAACTAATAGTGACCATGTGAGTGATATAAACAGTGCAAACCTAATAATAACCTAAAAAATTATATTTAATGTAATTAAGAACATACAGTGTTACACAAAAAAATATATATTGAAATTTATTATAAATAAATAAATATATTTATTTAAAGCTGTGCAAAATCTAATGACAATTAACATACCTGTGTACCAAGATATCAACCTAAATAATAATACATAAATGTGTAAACTCACTCTTAATAGTAAATCAATGTCAAACTGTGATAAATAAAACCTGTGATACCTATAATAAATTTGTCCTCCAAACAAATAACGAGAACACTTAACCATATGTGAATCCAATGTGATTTCAGGCTTTGGAATAATACTAAAATTTCTATATTATTAATAAATCCTAAATAATCAAAAAATTACATAAGATCTATCTAACTAATGTATTTACAGAAACATGGAATAATTGATATAATCATTCATCCCTTTCGGGTATACACTATCCAAGAGAAAAATCCACTTTGTTTCTCTACGTAGCAGTTCCTGTGTTATATTGCTTCCTCTCAGGCCAAGTTGTACTTTTTCTATACCAAAGGCCTTTAATCCACCACTATCACCTCCATGATGTCTTAAAAAGTGTTTGGCCACGCTTGTTAGAGTCTTCATCCTCTCCATGTCTCTTCTGGCATTTTTAATATCATAGGTATGCTCTAAAAGCCTAATCTTCAGTTGCCGCTTCGTCATACCTACATATAATTTCTGACAAGGACAGATGAGGCAATATATTATTCCATATGTGGAACAATTGAAAAAGGCTCTAATCTGCCAAATTTTCCCATATTTGTCTACAACCTGTTCTTTCTTAATAATATGTGGACAAGCACTGCAATGCCCACATTTATGTGTACCTTTGATTTGGGTTACGTTTTTAATCTTCTGTCTCAAAAAGTGGCTGTGTGACAGATGATCCCTCAAATTTTTGGATCTTCCCCAGCTCACCTGGACTTGATCTCCTATATGTTGGGCCAAATCAGCGTCAGTTTTTAATACATGCCAGTATTTTTGTATGGCCTCTTTAATCTCCTCCCATTGATTACAGAATGTACCAATGAATCTAATAGGCTGAGATTCTTTGGGTTTATCCATTTTCTTGGGAAATATGAGTCGATCCCTATTAGTCTTCTTGGCCTCATTGTATGCTTTTTTTATGATGGTATTACTGTATCCTCTTGCCTTAAGTTTAGACCCCAATTCATTGGCTCTCTTATCAAATGTTCTCTCTTCAATACAATTACGTCTCATTCTTAAATACTCCCCTTTAGGTATATTTTTCTTAGTAGCTGGGAAGTGTGAGCTTTGATAATGTAATATACTACGGCAACTAACAGTATATTACATTATCAAAGCTCACACTTCCCAGCTACTAAGAAAAATATACCTAAAGGGGAGTATTTAAGAATGAGACGTAATTGTACTGAAGAGAGAACATTTGATAAGAGAGCCGATGAATTGGGGTCTAAACTTAAGGCAAGAGGATACAGTAATACCATCATAAAAAAAGCATACTATGAGGCCAAGAAGAACTAATAGGGATCGACTCATCTTTCCCAAGAAAATAGATAAACCCAAAGAATCTCAGCCTATTAGATTCATTGGTACATACTGTAATCAATGGGAGGAGATTAAAGAGGCCATACAAAAATACTGGCATGTATTAAAAACTGATGATGATTTGGCCCAACATATAGGAGATCAAGTCCAGGTGAGCTGGAGAAGATCCAAATATTTGAGGGATCATCTGTCACACAGCCACTTTTTGAGACAGAAGAAGATTAAAAACATAACCCAAATCAAAGGTACACATAAATGTGGGCATTGCAGTGCTTGTCCACATATTATTAAGAAAGAACAGGTTGTGGACAAATATGGGAAAATTTGGCAGATTAGAGACTTTTTCAATTGTTCAACATATGGAATAATATATTGTCTCATCTGTCCTTGTCAGAAATTATATGTAGGTATGACGAAGCGGCAACTGAAGATTAGGGTTTTAGAGCATACCTATAATATTAAAAATGCCAGAAGAGACATGGAGAAGATGAAGACTCTAACAAGTCTTTTAAGACATCATGGAGGTGATAGTGGTAGATTAAAGGTCTTTGGTATAGAAAAAGTACAACTTGGCCTGAGAGGAGGCAATATAACACAGGAACTGCTATGTAGAGAAACAAAGTGTATACCCGAAAGGGATGAATGAAAATATCAATTATTCCATGGTTGTGTAAATACATTAGTTAGATCTTATGTAATTTTTTGATTATTTAGGATTTAATAATAATATAGAAATTTTAGTATTATTCCAAGCCTGAAATCACATTGGATTCACATATGGTCCCAATTTAAGGTTCTCACGCTCGCTCACAAAGCCCTCACCCAATCTTCTCCCATATACATCTCTGATCTCATCTCCCTTCACGCTCCTCTCCGCCCTCTTCGCTCAACTAATGCACGCCGCCTTCGATGCCAGCTGATTGCTTCCTCCCACTCCCGCCTCCAAGATTTTGCCCGCACTGCTCCCCACCTCTGAAACTCTCTCCCACTCCCCATCAGACTCTCCATCTGTTTGCAATCCTTCAAACGGGCTCTCAAGACCCACTACTTCATCAAAGCCTTCCAGCTATCATTCTAACTCCCTGCTACATGCTCCTTCGTCCCCATCTACCCCATCTGTGTCAACCCAGTTTGTCTTCCCCCACCTTTTTAGAATGTAAGCTCTCACGAGCAGGGCCAGCTACCCTCTTGTGCTTCTCCTTACTATAGTGTCATTTACTTCTTACTCACCACTAGGGCACCTAACACTTGGTTGCTTATGCTCTGTTGCTTATCTGGGTGATATGGTCGCTAATGTAGCAATATATCTTATCCATGTCCTATACTGTATTGTTCTGTAAGTCACTTGTATACAATTTGTTTTAGTACTTTGTAAGGCGCTGCGGAACACTTGTGGCGCCATATAAATAAATGATAATAATAATAATAATATGGTTAAGTGTTCTCATTATTTGTTTGGAGGACAATTTTATTATAGGTATCACAGGTTTTATTTATCACAGTTTGACATTGATTTACTATTAAGAGTGAGTTTACACATTTATGTATTATTATTTAGGTTGATTCCTGGTACACAGGTATGTTAATTGTCATTAGATTTTGCACAGCTTTAAATATATATATTTATTTATTTATTTATAATAAATTTCAATATATATTTTTTTGTGTAACACTGTATGTTCTTAATTACATTAAATATAATTTTTTTAGGTTATTATTAGGTTTGCACTGTTTATATCACTCACATGGTCACTATTAGTTTTATTGGAGTGAGTACGGTTGATGTTATTAATGTATTTATTTTAATTAATAACATATTTTATTAGATATTTTGAATTAATTATGGATTGTTATGAACTAATCAAGATTTTGATGCACTTTTTTGCACTAATAAAATAATTTTTTGATGTGAGTATGTATTTATATGGGTGTGCATAGAGATATGTATACTCGTAAAGATATTTGTATATTTATATGATTCATATAATTTATGAGATTTAGGAGGTATATTTAAGGATATAATTTATGTTTTTTATTATGTATTACAGTAAGGTGGACTATAGTATTAGTAACATGGATTAGTTTCCTGTATTATATTATCTAGGCAGAATTACTGTTTATCATATAATTCGTTTCTAGGAGAAACATAATGTCTAGTCCTAGTTATTCACTTCCCCCTTTGTTATTGGTTGGTCATTATGTCAATCATGTAAGAACCGAAAATGATAGGAGAGTGCTAGTATTTAAGATGCATCAGGAGGTTTGTTCTGGTCTGCCTTTTGAAAAAGCACTGCGAAACGCGCATCAGGCATTTATTGTGCCAGTTAAAAATGTGTCCAATATGTTGCTAAATGTGTTGATGAAGACTTAACCATATGCTATTGTGATTTTATGTCCCGCATTGTGCACTATTCACGGCGGCTAAGAGTGGAGCTGCAAGCCGCCCACGCTGCCAGAGCACGCGGCAGCTTTATAGAGAATATCAGTAGTACAAGCCAGGAGTGTTATACACAAGGGGGATATTTAATACTGACTGTATATGTGGTTTTGATACTACGATATCCACACAGGATTTTCTATATGATACCTGTTATATATAGATTACTCTAGTATATTCAGTGCCTATTTTAGAACTGCATATAGGACACTGATTTAACAGTTACATATTCATAGTGCACATAAGGTGTGGAAGGTATATCTTACCTACTTGCATTTAAGACAATATTGCAGGAGTTATATGTTTAATAGGAAGAGAGTGCATCAGTACATTATTTGCACTCTATATACTCAGGCATTAGTTTATATAACACTTAGGGACATAGTTGTATAAGGTTGCCCATTGTTACAGTGTGTATATTAAAATCAATAATAATAATTCCTTATACAATTAGAATCAAATATATATGTGTAATTCACATATTCCAGAGAGAGTCAGATCCCAGAACTAGTCTGGCCAGATGGTTTAACATACCCATAGATGGGAAGAAACCAACTCACAATACAAGCTAATTGGCAGTTGTTTACATATAGCCACAGTTCACAGATAGCTAGCCTCACACAGGAAAGCTTAGAACAATAGCCCAAGTTTAAAGTGAATAGTAGTTCCAGTTGACCAATAGGATATTCCCTTTCTGACCACACCTCACAGGTAAGGGAGCAGGATGGCATTCACACAAACACTTTACAGAGACACAGGATAGCATACACACTGGGACACATGCTTGCAAGGACACACCAGAGACACAGGCAGAGCAGTCTCCCCCCCCCAGAAGGTCAAAATGCAGCTTCATTCCCCAGGGGAGACCTGGAGATAGCTACTCATAATGGCTTAGTAAACTGTACATTAGATAGCCTATTTGGGTATCTATAACAAGTTTGTATTAATCTGTTTTTAGCTTATATAGATAGTTTGTAGTGATTTAAGTAGTGATTAATATTGTGGTTCATAGTGGAATCTTTGTTAACGGCCAGGTTATCAAACTGTAATGCTTTGAATATGCCTTGAATGGTTAGTGGATTTGTAGCAAGTTTGTCTCAATCTGTAGTAGACAATATGTAAAAGTTTGTAGTTTGGTAAGGGAATTCATAAGTCTGTGTTGGCATACAGTGGATGATATGGTATAGTCTTTGTCTATTCACATGTGTTTAATGGAGACTGTAGTTCGTTCATATGATCCACCATGTGCTTTAACAATAGCACTGTCTGAGAGAGATAGGTTTAGTGTGTGTTGTATTCTTGTGGGCTGACTGTATCATTGTGTAGTTAAGATTAAGATGGAAATTGGGTAAAATATTGCAATCTGTAGATATATAATTGTTTGATATCAGCTGGTGATAAAGGAACCCGTAACTCGGTAGTGGTCAATTAATTACATTGTACTCTGAAACATTATATAATAGAATCTGGTTGAAATCAGGTTGAATTCAGCTAGTGGTTGTGGTCCGATGGGAGTTGCAGATTGCTAGCCATATTTCAGCTAGTGGTTGTGGTCCCATGGGAGTTGCGGATTGCTAGCCATATTTCAGCTAGTGGTTGTGGTCCCATGGGAGTTGCGGATTGCTAGCCATATTTCAGCTAGTGGTTGTGGTCCCATGGGAGTTGCGGATTGCTAGCCATATTTCAGCTAGTGGTTGTGGTCCCATGGGAGTTGCGGATTGCTAGCCATATTTCAGCTAGTGGTTGTGGTCCCATGGGAGTTGCGGATTGCTAGCCATATTTCAGCTAGTGGTTGTGGTCCCATGGGAGTTGCGGATTGCTAGCCATATTTCAGCTAGTGGTTGTGGTCCCATGGGAGTTGCGGATTGCTAGCCATATTGTGATAGTATTGTGAAGTTATGTATTATCATAGTTTGGGGATTTAAAGATGGCTACCTCCATGTGGTGTGAACAAAGGAAATTCCATGTGCTCCACGTTTCCCCATTGAAACATGTGCTTGATTCAATGGAAGTTGTGAATTACTAGTCTTGTGATTATAGTTATAATTCTACCCAGTTTTGGTGTTGTATAGTACAAATAGGTTGTTATAGATATTATAATTATGATCATTAATGGATATATGATTTACAGAAGTTACAACATTATGCAAGTTTTCTTACTTTCAAAATGGAGTGTATTATGGGAGTCTTCAATGTGAGTTTTCAAAATGGAGTTTGTGTTCAGAGACCATGCGGTTTGAACAATTGGATATGAGCCCTAACAACCCCCACAAACACATTCTCACTCAGCAACCATTTCTCTTTCTCTCTCTCTCTCTCTCTCTCTCTCTCTCTCTCTCTCATCTTTGTATCGTCTATATTGTATTTTAATAAGCATTGATTTTATGAAGATTGATTTGAGGAATATAAAAACATTTTACTTATAACATTTTGTGTGCATCGTTATCTTTATGAAAGGAAATTATCCAAATGATTTAAAAGGTATATAATTTTGGTTAACACTTTGCGAAGTTTATATATTTATGTTACGTATAACCTGATATTAGTTATTACATGAAAAATAGAATAATTTGCTTCAGGTATATTGGGATTAAACGAGATGGCAATGGCCTGTGTGCGCAAAAAGGAAGAAGGAAAAAAACACACCCCTTATCACCCATTCATCTATAATATTGATAGAATTTACTATATAAGGCACCTTCACATGTCTATTGTAGTCAACTAACATTTGGCATACCATTGAGTATTTATAGTTAGGACACACATGACTGAGCACTTGATAGTATTATACGTACTATTTTATTTTTTCCTTTTATGTATATTTTGTTGTGTTTTTAACTTTACCACTTAGTGGTTATTAAAAGAATATTTAATAAAAGTTATATTTTATGTGGATATTGGCAAGAAGCAGTGCACTCCTATGGGGATTCTTTTTTCTTTCTTTTTGTGATATGCTATATTATATCCCTGAGTTGCACCCCTGTATGTTATGTAGTATTGAGACACATATAGATTACTAACAGGGTAGTTCTGCGTGTACATCAGTCTTGGTGCGACCCATTATTCCATTTCCCTTTTCCCTGTTATTTAAAACATCAGTAATACCCCTTTTACACTGCCCAAATAATCCTGGTTATTGTCTGGTCAACCTGGCTCAGTGTAAAAGGGTCAACCCAGGTAGAGAGCCCCGGCAATCCAACACGGGTATTGAGCCGGATTGGACAGGGGAAGGAGCAGGGGCATGCTGCAGTGTAAACGGTTTGACCAGGGGTTTTAGGACCTGGGTCACCGCAGAAGCCGCTGAATGGAACTTCCTGGATGCTGGCAGGCAATGTCATCTACCAGAGCCTCGCAGAGCAGATACAGGAGATATTGCAGGAGAGAGTTTAATGCAGAGAGGATATGCAAGAGACACAGAGCAACCATATTCAACATGTCTACCTGGTCTGACGAGGAGGTGAGGGGTCTGCTCACTGTTAAATATTGGCAGGTGACAGGGACAGTTATGGATGATGTCATCTACAAGAATATATCTAAAATCCTTGCTTCTAGGTATGTAGAGAGGTCACAACAGTAGGTAGTGAGCAAACATCAAAGTCCTGCGCAACCAATTTTCAAAAGATCACGACCCCAACCATTATTCTGGGGGGGCCACACAAACACTGCGTGGACACACTGACAGTGGGACACATACACACACATACACACTTACATACACCACACACACTGACATACTTACCACTGCTGCAGAAGTGCCAGCTCCCGACGCAGGATGAAGAAGACAGCGCTGCAGGAGGTAAGCAATTAAGGACTAATTAAGCTAATTGGATACTTTCAATTGCTAAATTAGTCCTCAGGGGGGGTGCTGCGGGGGTGTCAGAGCAAGTCCCGGTGATTTTACCTAAAATCATCGATTTTAGGAAGAATCAAGCTTGCTCATGAGGTGCGTAGAAAAAAAAAGCCTCCCAGTGCGTGTTTTAAAAAAAACTTGTACCTAATAGAATAGCAAAAAACCCGCACCTGCAGGAAAAACATTGCAGGTGCAGTAGTTTTTGCTATTCTTACAGCCTATTGAATATGCCCCTATATGTATAGAAATGACCTTAATTTAGCATTTTCTTAATGGGTCACTAGTTTACTTCCCTCAGTACAGAGGTAGCATATGTTTAGGTTATTTGGTATTTTGAAAACAAATTTTTCTTATAGTGTTACTTGTTGTCAAATTTAATACGTATGGCTTTTAGGAAGCCTTTATTATTTTATAAGTGTATGATGATTTAAACCTGATAACATGCATCATTTCATATTACACACTTCAATGTACCATCCAAGGACGTATTTAGAGAGGAGGGGGTCTGTGTTCACTCACCGTCCTGGGTCCCCTCCTCTCTCTCTGGCGGCCACAGCGCACTGACAGGTTCGGTAGACTCTGGGCACTAGTCTGTGCCCGGAGTCTACTGCGCATGCGCAGTACACCGGGAAAATGGCCGCGGTGGCTATTTTACAGACATGCTGTGCTTCGCCTCTCCAGCCAACGCGGGACTTCATAGGGGTAAGTATTAGAAAGTATGGGTGCAGGGTGTGTGGTGTGGCTCATGTGCACCGCACACCTTACACCCATTATAGATGTGCCATGGTACCATCGTATAATTGCTTATCGCAATTTAGTGTTGTGGATAACAAAATAAGTGCTGATCTTTGAGGTGCTGTAAACAGATTTTAATTTCAATGAGCCTAAGGGGGGTATTCAATTTGGAGCGAAAAGTCCGTGCTGGACTTTTCGCTCCACATCGGAGGTTTTCCGGGGATAAAGTATCGGGTGCGTGCCTGCTTTATCCCCATATTCAATTAGAAATCAACGAAAACGGGATCCGGCGGAAAGGTAAGTATCGCCAAAAAACTGGAATTTTTGGGAAATATTCTAGGGACCCCCCTAAAGATGTCTAGACATGGGGGATCACTATGGGTACCCCCATTTTTACCTGCTGAAGGAAGTCGGGGTTTCTTATAGCCGTGGCAGGTGCATATTTGTGGCTATGAAGAAGTGGTAAAGAATAGCACTTAGATTTTTTTTTTTGTAAAAATAACTATTCAAAATAACTATTCCTATCAAATGTGGGGTACATGAAAATGGGGGTAAGCATATTTTTAAGTCCCTAAAATGGTATTTTAAAATTCTGCAAAAATGCACCTGCCGCAATGAAGAAAACTCCTGCCTCATTTAATGGAACCCCTCTGGAATCAATTTTGCTATTTTTGAACTGTGTTCCCTATTTTTTTTTTTTTTACACCCCAATATTAAACATAATTTTTGGGGGTGTCCCGATTTTTTTTTTAACACATCTTTTTTATTGGTCATTCCCAGGGGTGCAGGCCATTTTCTTTAAGCCTGCACCCCAAAACCCCAATTCTGCACTTTTTTTTCGCCATGTAAAATATGGTGAAAAGTTATCCCCGTTTTTTTACAAAGACTTTCCGCACCAGCGAAAAGTCTTTGTAATTGAATACGGAGATAATTGAATCGTCATCGGCGATAATTTATCGCCAATTCCGACTTTTCGCAGCCAAAATGAATATGTCCCTAAACGTGATACAGGTTGAGTCTCCCATATCCATATATTCAGAAATACGGAATATTCCGAAATACGGAATATTTTTAGCATGACTGAGATAGTGAATCTTTTGATTTTTGATGGATCAATGTACACAAACTTTAGTAAGGCACACAATTATTAAAAATAAAGTATAAAATTACTTATAGGCTGTGTGTATAAGGTATATGAAATATAAATTAATTTCATGTATGTACACAAACTTTGTTTGAGGCACAAAATTATTGAAAATATTGTATAAAATTACCTTCAGGCTGTGTGTATAAGGTGTATATGATTCATAAATGCATTCGGTGTTTAGATTTGGGTCCTATTCTTAAGACATTTCAATATGGTAAGCAATTATTCCAAAATACGGAATATTCCGATATCCAAAATACCCTTGGTCCCAAGCATTTTGAATATGGGAGACTCAACCTGTATATAGCTACTGGTAATATAGCTGTACGTGTTTTGTTAGCGCCTTTGAAATTACAGATCAGCACCCTGTACCTACAGTGAACACTACATGCTAGTACGCCTTTCTTGCTAAAACGACACAAAATTACATGATGTACTGTACCTTACATGTTCTGAATTGCACACAATTAGTAGGAACTGGTTACTATTGGAAATTTTTTGTCAGGTTATTTAACATTTAGAATAATATTTTGTTTGTATTGTATTAAAAGGTGACAATCCTTAACAGTTAAACACTACGCACTTTCCTATAAATATAACAAACATGATGTTAATGTGTGCCAAACTATACAAATATCCACATTAAAATATTTTTGGAATAATAAAAATATTTAAACAATGAAAACTTTTGTGTCCTTGTTTATAGAGGGGAGGTTAGTTTACTGTAAGATATTATACAAAATATAATTAATGAATGCTAAATCATTAGTCTTTTTCACAGAAATTGCTCTGCTACAGCTCCAAAGAGAGACTCAGGTGTACAGTAGGCAGTGCATTTGTGAATAGGAGCGATTTCCACCTGTCCCATCTACAGGTACCCGAGGAACACGGTGCTGCATAGAATTCTGTGAACTATATGTTACCGAAAACATGCACATAATAAACAGAGGAGAAAATTTTTTTCTAATTTAAAATTTGATAAATAGCAGACTTTAAATAAGGAATTAATACTTGCTGGATTGTTATTTCCATCTATTCCTGTAATTTAGTGTAAATATAATTCTTGTTTCATCTAATTTCTACCAACCATATATTTATAATTACTTGAGTGCAGTTATTATTAGTTATTTACTACAGCTTTTAACAACCTATTTGTGTGTCGCGGACCATGCATGGAAATTGTGCATAATATTTCTCCTGAATCACGGTTACATTTACCAAGGGGCATATTTATTATAGAATATTTGCAGTATATCTCCAAAAACACATTACGGATCCCCTGAATTTAGCAAGGAGGGACCACAGCAGATATCTGCAATATCTGCCATGGTGCCTCCATTTCCGACCGCGAAAACAACCCCCATAGGCTTTGCATGCCGGAGCTAGTCCCCGCCCGCTAACGCTATATTCAGCTCATATTTTATTTATTACTCTGATTCCAGCTCTTTGCCAGGACCTGCATTGGAAAATTTTTATTTTCCCTTCACAAATTTAGTATAAAATGCGGATTGTGATAACAGTAGAAGCATTTACAATAATTAACAATATTTTCAGGTAAAACATACATGGGACCAGATGAGATAAACGTAAGCTTTAATCCGGAATTACAGACCATCAGACATCCACTGTTCTTAAAATATACACAAATAATCTAGGATTAAAGAGTTCAAAGGCACATTTTATTCCCACCGGAATGATTAATTTCAGAGGCTTTGAGGACAAATCAGACAGCACGTGTCGCTACACTGGAAGTGATGTTTTTATGAGGTGAAATCAAAAAGCTACATGGAAATTGAATCCTTTATCATATCATGATGCAGCACTGATTCTTACTAAGAAGCAGTATTTTATTTGTGAATGTATTACAGCACAGGTTCTCAAACTCGGTCCTCAGGACCCCAAACAGCGCATGTTTTGCAGGTATCCTCACAGAATTCCTAGTGCAATAATTAGCTGCACCTGTTGATCTTTTAAAACATGTCAGTGAGTAATGAATACACCTGTGCACCTTCTGGGTGACCTGGAAAAAGTGAACTGTGTGGGGTTTGAGAACCACTGCATTACAGGGTAGCTGAACCACCAAGCCATTCAAACCGAAATGATACGTTACAGTATTTACAGCCAATGAAGTCATATCTGATGCTAATTAAATGTAATAGTGTGTATGTGGGGGGAGGGGATTAAACTTAATAAAGAATTACACTTGTGAATGAAACAGATATGTAAAATACACTGAGCTTCACATTCCACTGTAGAAAAGGTGCTTGTATGAACCGATCCCTGAATATAGGTCATCTGCCTTCACTGTTTCCATTGTGTATTTAAACTTAGAAAAGAGCAATTTTATTAACGTGAAAAAGGAGAATATGCTCTAGGTCAGCAGGAAGGGGGTGGGGGGGCACCATTATAGAGACATTATTACAAATATCAGCCTCTGATGTCCAAACATAACAAGAAATAATGTCTTTCAAATGAATGTTTTACCTAAGTAATATCCGTCATCCAGAATAAAATACAAAAACCTCTACCATGATATTATAATTTTTACTCTAGAACTAACATTAGCCTAAATTCTTAATAAAGGTTTAGACCAAGATTTAACCATGGACTTTTAATTTTAGCACAAAAGCTATTATGTTATGGGGTATATTTATAGGACTCAAAGCCCTAAATTATGAGAAAATGGGGCCTTTTCAATGAATGTAATGCTTTTGCCTATTTATCAAAACTGTCCTGCAGCTGAAGGCTATTACCAGCTTTTGCAAGTAATGGGTCATTTTGTGCTGCAGTTACACTGCAATAGTTAGCAGGGGTGCCCACAACAAAAATACAGTTTAAACAAATAGTAAAATAAAACATTTCTGATATTTTTTTGCTATTTTTGACTTTAGTTTTAAAAAAATCTGAATTTTTCTTTATTTATTTTTTAAAATCAAACATATAAATGAAAGTCCAGGCTTCCAGTCCCAGGAACCAATATGACAACTCATGCATGCTCTCCTTGATACCTAACTGGCCTGACAAGCGGTAAGACTATTCTTAAGCTGAATACACACTAGACGACCTTTGTACCCGGCCGACGACAGATGCGACTGAACGACATATTGTGTGGTCCGTACACGCACCACACAATCAGGCGAACGACCACACCATATGTCGTTCCCCTGCCATCTCCAAATACATGGGGTCGTCAGTCAGATTCATCACGGATTGCAGCTGCAACAGCATACACAGACCAGCCGATGGTGCGTACTGCGCATGCATTGCAGTGCGCATGCATGGGTAACCATTGCGATCGCACTGCGACCACTTACGCAGATACAAAGCCATCACAGAGTGAGTGACGGGACGTCAGCGTTTGGGGATGGTGACAGGGGAGTGGTTGGGGAAATGCAGGTGTGCCTGACCTTTTGAACTCCGTTTCCTGGGCGTGCATAAATTAGCCACTGCGACGGCATTCACAGCTTGAGTACTCACTGCGTGCGATGACAGTTGCAATTTGACAGGTCAGACCTGCAGTAATTCTGCATGAGGCTCCGATATTACTCAATGTTACCGATGTATACACAGAATTGTGAGGTCTTACAGATGTGCAAAAGCGGTAGTGCCGGGCGAGCAGTTGCAGACATTTGCATATTTTCGCAGCAGAACTGCGTGTGTAATCGCAGCTGCGATCGCAATAGTGATCCGTAGTGAATCAGGCCCATAGTGTGTACACACTGGATGATTTGAACGATTTGTTATTCCGATCCGTTGGAAATCGGCAAATCATTTTAAAAATCGTCTAGTGTGTACCCAGTTTTACTGATGCGATGCTGGTTGGCGGTTCCAAGGACCTGAGTGGCTTTTTCTTAATAAATTGCAGTAAAGAAGATTTTCTTTTGCTGCAATGAGCAGCAGTAGAAAATCTTTTTTCACTCATATTACTTAATAGACCTCTATGCTTTAGTCATAATAAACCTAGCTCAGAATCTAAAACTATTCATAGGTCTAATATTGCCTCCCCTAGTTCTAAAAATGTAAGATATCTTCTAACAGCATAAGTGAAAGTAAGAGGCCCTGGAAACAAAAAACAAGCACCATAAAGGTCTCAGGGCCCAATTCATTACGGATCTCAATATTGCGTATGCACACAGTTCAACTGCGATAGCATGCTAATCCATAGCTATCGCAATGCAAACTCAGCGCTACGTAAGGATGCCCACTCTACAATGCACACATCCGTAATACTTAGCAGAGCAGCAAAACCATCGGTACAATCGAGTACCATCGCATCCTCATACTTGCACAAGCCCTGACCTTTCTTAGAAATCGCTAACAACCACGCACACTATGAGATCTCACACTGCGTACGGCATCGTTGTAATGGCAATGGCGTGCGAACGCACTGGCATGCCCGTGTTTCCCCGACCACCCCCCCCCCATCACCACCCACAAACGGTGCTTCCTGTCCGTCAATCTGCAAGGGGACTGCGTAGTCTCTGTGATCGCAGTCCAGATCGTAATAGCTAATTCGCACACGCGCACTGCAATGAATATGCACAACAATTGGCCGATTGCATGTGTAATTGCAGTTGCGTACAGTACTGAATCAGGCCCTCAACTGGAAGTAGGAGACTGCCAGATTGTGGCAGTAATGTATGAATTCATTATCTAAACCAGAGTTGTAATCTCTTTATCCCAGAAGCTGGTGAGTGATTTTTTTTAGGTAAAAATGTATGGTGTGTAGTGTACTAATTAACCAGAAAAAGATTTATTAAAAGAATAAATTATATATGAAAAACTCTCACAAGCTACTGAAACCACTAAAAATATCATAACAAGAAACAATAATAAAAGTATTGTAGGAACCACTTCTTCCTCTCAGAAAATGTTTAGTAAATTCCTAACGTTCAAAATAAAGACTCATAGCAGCATCTGACGCAGATATTTAAGTTACTGGATGACTGCCACAAATAGGTGAATTATAAATTAAGATAACAGAAATTAATTATTCATAGTATTACTGGCTTCCAGAAAGTAAACAGTGGGCCTGATTTAGAGCCGGACGCTCTGAACGAGCGCCCGCTCTGAATCAGGGCGTTTTGGGTTTTTTTGCAAAGCGGCCTTTTGGACGCTCGCATAGCTGTGGGTTACCACCCACAGCTTATGCGAGCGTCCATGATGAGGGTCGCGATGGTCAAGACCATCGCGACCATCGGGCTTGCGACGAGACCCTTGCGGCAGGGTCTCGGTGACCACAAGCCCTGGAGTGATTTTGGCTCTATCAGAGCCAAAATCACTTCCACTGACATCACTAGTGATGTCAGTGGGAACGGAGTCAACGGTAGGCGTTCCCATGGGAACGCCTCCGTCTGGCAGCCACGCCCCCGGCACACCCACCAAAGGGGGCGTGCTGTCACTCACCATCGACAGCACGCCCCCTTTGGTGCGAGACCCATAACGACGGCTACCCCGTCGTTATTCTGGTCTCGGGCATGCGCACGACGGAGCTCCCTCCGTTGTGCGCATGCACACTAGGGCACCATCGTCCCGCTTGCGAGCACTCAGCGCTCGTGAGCGGGTCTGAATCAGTCCCAGTGTCTCTTAGCAAGCTTACAACGTTGTCTGGTCTCCACAATGTATCATGCATCAAAAGTCAGTTAGAACATGACCATGATGAAATTGTTATGATCAATACCTGCAGAGATTCAATAACCTATTCATGAGGTCATCACCTGTAGCAGCTGAATTTCCCATAAAGGTTTATGGACCTGATTGCTGGCGATGTTTGCAAAATGTGCGCATGCGTGTAGTTTGCAGTTTGTGTGCGCAAACTAGTACGAGCGATTGGGATGTGCTCGCCCTGCAAAGACAGCCCAGTGGAATGAGTGACAGGAGAGGCCGTTTGTGGGTGGTAACAGGGGCAGGGCAGTAGTAACGAGGGAGTGGAGTTGCCGACGCAGGTGTGCCTGAGTGTTTCAATGCCGTTTCAGAGGCGTGCATAATTAACAGGCAGCGTCATAGTACATGTCACCTGGTTGAATTTTACACTGAACTGCTCGCAGTGCTTGCGGTAGGGTACACTCAACCGCAAGCGCTGCGGTCAGATCCGATGGAACCCGATGTACCGATGGTTATAATTGCTTCCTGGTGCTGACGTCTGCTAGTGGGCGGCTATAGACAAGCTGGTGGGCGTCTACATATACAAATTGACCGCTCGCCAAAACATAGTGGGCGTGCTTGTGCCTTGCCGTGCGAGCGCCTGCCTTAACGCCACTTAGCTGAATTTCCATACGCTGGGAGCGAGCAGCCGCATCTAGCGAATTAGGCCCAGTGTGCATTCCAGTACTTGGATACCCCAAGATTTTCAACTCCAGATTATATGCTGATTGGAGAGATGCGTGATGGATCGAACACTGAAAGGTGGTCAAAAACGGATTAAGTGAACAGGTGAGATGCAAGATCCTGATGAATGAAGGATAGCAGGTGAAATGTACATCCTGAGGTACAATTAGCTGCAGACAAAACAATAAAGGTGCATACACACACAACGATTTTTTGAACGATTATCGTTAAAGGATATCGTTTAACGATAATCGTTTGTAAAAATCATTCACTTTCTGAGTCAAACGATGAACGATTTTCGTTCATGCGCGTTCACGTTTGTAGCTTGTAGTTCAGTCAGACTTGTCAACTCAACGATTTTCAGTAAGGGAATATGCAAAAATCGTTTGTAGTTCTAAAAAATCGTTCATTACATTTAAATGAACATAGTAAATAAACAACTTTAGTAAACGATTTTAGTTCATTTTTTCAAGGGAGAAAATCGTTTACTAAAATCGTTCATTAATTCGTTGTGTGTGTATGCAGCTAGAGGGGTAAATTTACTAAAAATCGAGTCTGATCGAGTTTTTTTGTTTTTCAACTCAATTAGCATCGCCAAAACTCGGGTGATTTGATGCTTCTGAAACTCACAATTATACTAATAAGTGAGTTTAGCTGAAAGTGAGTTGGCCGATGGTGAAGCAGATTGAGATTTCTTCCCAAAGCAGCAAGTTTTGATGGAGATTACTTACCCGAGATTGCAGTGTTTTCTCTCTGCCTAACTCTCCCGAACAAGTAGCCTGCACATATCAGTGATATATGTGAAGGCTGCATGTGTTATACCTGTAAATAAGGGTTAAATGTTTATAAAAAATTACATAGGGTTCCCCCACCCCCCAAATGACATAACTAGCCCCGGGCTGCTCATCCAGTCCTGGTTCCTAAAATTATGGGGGGAAAAATGTGTAGGGTTCCCCCATAATTTAGGAACCAGCACCTGGCTGTAGGGCCAGTCCTGGTTTTAAATATAGGGAGTAAAATGCGTAGGGCTCCCCTTATATTAAAAACTAGCACTGGACCTAAACTGATCGGGGGTTTAATGCCACAGCCAGGGGACCGTATCACCGGGTCTCCACAGCCAAAGCATTCACACTGCAAGCCGCTCATTGGCTGGGACCCACGTGTAACCAGCCAATGAGTGGTCGATACATGTAAAGCGGCTTCTGATTTGGCTTGTGGGCCGTGGGAAGTGGCCCCGCACCTGTCAATCGCGATGTATTAGTATATGTGACAACACATATACAAATACATGTCCGCATTGATTGGGTCACTCTATTTGTTGTTTTGGCCAAGTTTGGGGATGCTGGACGTGAACATCTGGCAGCAGGTAAGTATGTGTGAATGGGATAGGTGTATGTATTAGTTATACTGTATATGATGTGTGTGTACTGTGGTTATTTAACTATTTATTTTACAGTGGGGGTACAGGTGCAGGTCGCCTGCTGGCACTTGTAGTTCCACAAGTGCCTAAAGGCAGGCCTGCTGGCACCTGTAGTTCCCCTGTAAAATACAATAGTTTTGAACTATTTCCCCCATTATTACCCCCGTACCCACAGCCCAGGGGTGCGGGGAAGAGCCCTGGGCTTTAGCCTAAGCCTGGGGCATCAGGAACGGGGGGACCACTTCTTAGGGGGTCCCCACCTCCCCTGAGATCCCTGGCTTGGGCTGATCAGCTTGGGGTGCGAATGCTTTGGCTGGGGAGACCCAGTGATAGGGTCCCCTGGCTGTCGCATTAAACCCCGGTCGGTTTGGGACCGGTGATAGTTTTAAATATAAGGGGACCCCTACTCATTTCCCCCCCTATATTTAAAACCAGGAATGGCCCTGCAGCCAGGTACTCCTTCCTAAATTACAGGGAACCCTACACGTTTATGTCCCTCATAATTTTAGGAACCAGGATTGGCTGAGCAGCTCGGGTCTGGTTCGGCTTTTCGGGTGGGACCCTATGTCATTTTTTTTTTAAATGAACCCTTCATTTACTATTTACAGGCAGAAACATACATGGATCACACTGATCTGTGTTTGTTTCTGCTGAACTCACAGGCAAGTGAATTGATTTCACAAATTTGGACAGGAGTTTTGTCCGTTTTCATGAGAGTTTAGAAACTCTTATCTTGGTAAGATGGTGAAGTGAAAAGAGTTTGCTAACTCTCCAGAATTTTCCTGTAGCAAAGAAGATTTCTCTCCCGAGTTTGTCATTAGTAAATTTGTGAGTGGAAAAAAATGCTCAAACTCTCCAGAGAATGCTAACTCGACCAAACTCGAATCTTAGTAAATTTACCCCCAAATCCAGGGTCAGTGCTGGCAGACACACAGAGTCAAATTTCAAACTGTTCCAGAAGAAGCTAGATTCTGAACCACTTGTAGTTGAGAGGACAGATCCATAGAGAGAACCACCACAAACTTGCCAGACAAAATGATAGGACCTTGAGGAGGGGGTTCAGGGTGTTTTTGTAAGATACTTTGAGAAAGTACAGCTTTTAGATTATTACATCCTGACATGTAGGTGATGGTGCAGAAGAAGAGGGCCCAGCCAGGGGCGTATTTATAATGGGTGCAGGGTATGCAGAGCCAAGGCCACCATCAAGGGGCGGAATGCTGGGACTGCAGTCCCGGGCCCAGACATAGAGGCCACCCGGAATCCCGCTGCCCGCATACCAGCAGATGGGGGGCTGGCAGGAGACACAGAAGGGCTGTTGGCTGGGGAAACAGAAATGGGGTGTTGGCGGCTGATACGGAAGGTGGGCTGGCAGGGTAGACAGATGGGGGCTGGCTGGAATTGGAGAAAGACTGCAGGGTTGCATTTGCAGAAACAGAGGGTGGTTGTCTATTTTATCAATCCCAGGCTCCACAATTTCTGATGGCAGCCCTGTGCAGGGCACATGGGCCTCTGGGTCCAGGGGGGCCCACTCAGCACACCCTGCACCCATATCGTCTAATACTGACCTGTCCGTAGTCTCCAGAGTGCCAGGCCAGCGCTGCAGAACAGGAAAAATCACTGGGAAAATGGCAACGGCCATTTACCTGGTGACTCACGCATGCGCAGTACTGCTGTCCCCGGGAAAGCGTTGCGAGCACCATTTTCCTGGAAACCTGAGCATGCGAAGTAGAGCCAGAATCTACTGCACTGCGCCACCGCCAGAAAGAGGAGGGGGCCCACACTGAGTCTGAACACCGGCCCCCTCCTCTCTTAAAACGCCCCTGGGCCCAGCTAGCATGTATAGGATTTAGAGATTGATTCTGAGTATGGGCGTCCTTACCCAGTGACGAATCTGCGACTTTATGCAAATACCGCTACAAGCCCTTCCCTGGTGTACATCCATGTGTCTGCATGTGCAAGGACTGAGACATCCACTTTGAGCATCTTTAGATGTTCAAATACTGCTTGGTGTATCTCATAGGCAAACACAGGGGGTTTACAGTTGCCTGGAAACGCCCACACCATGATGACCACAATAGAAATAGCATATAATACTACAGTTGCATGTTTTTTAAGATCCCCTCAGTGTCACAAATGAAATAATTAGCACTGCAGTACCTGTTTATCTTTTAAAATCTGTCAGCTAGTAATGAATATACTTGTGCACCAACTAGGAGATTTTTTTGTGAATGTTATTTATACCTTCGTAAAATGTACATTATAGCTGGTCAGAGCCGACCCTAGGCACAGGCATAATAAGCAAATGCCTTCCAGGGCTCTGCCCGGTTCCCCCCCTCACCGGCACTGCATGACCCTCCCCCCTACCCTGCTGCTGCCGCCAGTTGAGCTGCCCAGGTCAGAATGAGCTTCTGTCCAGGTGGCTACATTTTAGCCACCCAGCTTCTTCCATTGGACCAGGCGCACGGCGGTAGTGTGGACCTACACTGCCAGGAACAAACACACAGCCGCCGGTGCCGGCAGCTGTGTGTTTGTTTTAGCAGCTGATGAGAGTCAGACGGACTCTCATCGGCTGCTGCGCCCACATGACGTCTCTCCCATCATGCAGAGCGGGCCAAAGCGAGAGGATGCTGGACGGAGGAGCGGACGCCGGAGCGGGGAATAAGGTAAGTGGAATTTTTGTTTTTTTTCCGTGTGTGTGTCTGTCGGGCACTGCTGGAAGAGGGGACGACTAGATGCACTGCTGGAGGGGGGGGGACTACTAATACTACTACTACTAGGGGCACTGCTGGAGGTGGGGGCCTACTACTACTAGGGGCACTGCTGAAGGGGGGGGACTACTACTACTAGGGGCACTGCTGGAGGGCGGGGACTACTACTACTAGGGGCACTTCTGGAGGGGGGACTACTACTACTAGGGGCACTGCTGGAGGGGGGGACTACTGCTACTAGGGGCACTGCTGGAGGGGGGGGGACTACTACTACTAGGGGCACTGCTGGAGGGGGGGACTACTACTACAAGGAGCATTACTGGGGAGGGACTACTACTAGGGGTACTGCTGGAGGGGGGGACTACTACTACTAGGGGCACTGCTGGAGGGGGGGACTACTACTACAAGGAGCACTGCTGGGGAGGAACTACTACTAGGGGTACTGCTGGGGAGGGACTACTACTAGGGGCACTGCTGGGGAGGAACTACTTCTAGGGGCACTGCTGGGGGGGGACTACTACTAGGGGCACTGCTGGAGGGGGGGACTACTACTACTAGGGGCACTGCTGGAGGGGGGGACTACTACTACTGGGGGCACTGCTGGAGGGGGGGACTACTACTACTAGGGGTACTGCTGGAGGGGGGGACTACTACTACTAGGGGCACTGCTGGAGGGGGGGGCTACTACTACAAGGGGCACTGCTGGAGGGGGGGACTACTACTAGGGGCACTGCTGGAGAGGGGGACTACTACTACTAGGGGCACTGCTAGAGGGGGGACTACTACTAGGGGCACTGTTAGGGGGGGACTACTACAAGGGGCACTGCTGAGGAGGGACTACTAGGGGCACTGCTGGAGGGGGGACTACTACTAGGGGCAATGTTAGGGGAGGGACTACTACTAGGGGCACTGCTGAGGAGGGATTACTAGGGGCACTGCTGGAGGGGGACTACTACTAGGAGCACTGTTAGGGGAGGGACTACTACTAGGGGTACTGCTGGGGAGGGACTACTACTAGGAGCAATGCTGGGGGGGACTACTACTAGGGGCACTGCTGGGGGGGACTGCTTGGGGGCTACTACTGGGGGGGACTGCTTGGGGGGCACTGCTGGGGGGGTACTACTGGGGCACTGTTGGGGGGGACTACTACTAGGGGCACTGAGTACTACTAGGGGCACGGCTGGGGGGGACTATATATACTACTTACAGGTAGTGTGGACCCCTATATTGCGGCGTGCCCCGGTGCAGTTCCTTCACTCAAGCACAGATGAACAGCATAATACCAATAAGCATCCCAGTTATCTAGCAACTGTGGATGTTTTCCCATAAGACAGGCTACTGAGGAGCAGAAGACACCGGGTTTGTCTGATGTGTGATTGGTTTCTAACAGAAATGCCTGTCCAATAATCCAAGTTTATAGGTAAATGAGGTCCCCAAGTGAGTACTGTGTGACAGTCTGAAGTGTTTTGTAGTTAATAAACAACTTCCTCAGAATCTAGTATCTAGTGTGCACTATAAGTACCACCTGTGTATGGCTTGAAAATAATAAATAAACAATATTCAAGTGGAACTGTGACTGTTCACATGACTCACCAGAAATCTCATGATTGGACCCAGTAGTCTTAGCAATGCAACTTGAGATTTCACATGACTCTAAACCGTACTCCTTCCGGGAGGGATCTGATTGTCGGCTAACAGCGGGTGGTGTTACCTGACAGTTATGACACATCGGGGGCGGAGCCTGAGGCCATGCAATCGTGCCATCGTGGTCCCGCCCCCCCCTTCACAATGGCGTTATTTTCGGCATTGTGAAGCAGGGGGCGGGGCCACGATGATGCGATTCGGTGCAAATCGCGTCACCGCCCTCCCCCTGCTGCTGGGGTTTCTAGTTTATTCTGGGGGGAGGTCGGGAGGGCTGGTGGATGATGGGAGGTTGACTTTCCGGGGGGCCGGGTGCTGCTCACAATATTCGGGAGGCTCCCGGCCAAAACGGGAGGGTAGGCAAGCCTGCTGTAAACCTCCCAAACAATCAATGTTATTAGTGACAGGAATTAAAAGACATACTAGAGTAAATTCAAAGATACTGTTCTAAACATTGAATGACTCTTTCCTTCCTTTCCATTTCATTAATAATAGCACAGTATGTGGAAAATAGAGCTATACATTGGTGTAAGGATTTACAGAAAGCCTTTTTAAAATGGTCTGTGAAAATGGATGCTTCTATCGGACCAATGTAAACTGCAGCTATACCTTAGACATAATCAGTCTGTTTTTTATTTTATTTTGAGAGGTATAAATCTATCAATGACAACAAAGATAGTTGTGAAAGGGGCTATTCAGTAATGAAATCCATGTAGATGTTTTTACATGGATCTGTGTTCGTGACTGACATAATCTGGAAAGTGGTAAATGAGGTGTCTTGTTTCATGTAGAAACCAAACAGACTGAGACACTGCATTAAACATCTTTGGTGAACTGCAGTCTTTATTGATATCAAGACGTACCGTAAGAACAGTACAGTAGGAACTTTAGCCTTGTGAATGACAGACAATATTAGCATCACGATGGTGTCATAAAATTCAGTGTCTCAGAAAAACATGTCGTACTAGTATTCTGGATATAACCGTTCAATCTACATGAGGTACCACAACATCTTTGTTGCTACTGACCTATTTCTTAAAGTTTGAGGAATAATCATGGCATGTGCTGGTTCAAATTAGTAAATCCTTTTGACTTACACCCAACACTTCTGATGAAGAACCACATGGTCAAGCGTGGTGACGGACTCCCCTGGAACAGGTGCTGTGGTGACACCCTGAATCATCTTTACTAGAGATGAGTGGATCCGGTTCTCAGTGGATCCAAATCAGGTGGGAAAACCCGAGCAAAACGTCATCATCCCGCTGTCAGATTTTCACGGGTTTTGTATTGTATATAAGTATCTCCCCGCGGTGATCGGCGACATTTACTTTAAGGATACTGACTTTATACCTCTATACACTCCTGCCTATACCTTATAAAAACCTGCCTATACCTTCTAAAATTGACGCTAATTGCGTACGCAGTCATACAGTAAAATAAAGACTTCAGACCTTGAACATGTGTTTCCAAAGCACAAAGTATTATTCAAGCAAGTACAGATAGTTACACGCTGTTATCTAAGTACAATTTAGCGCAAAGAAATTATACAGACCCAAGATACAGTTATACATATGCACGCGCTCTTGGACCAGATTCCGGCATCAGCAAGAAACCTCCATCAACAGCATCAGCATGAAGACTGAAGACTGGGGTCAGAACACACATATTTATACTCCTACAGGAATAGACTACACAATAGAGAGATTCGTTGCGATCCCATTGGTTCCCCATCACAGTGCATCTGTTACAGGACATTTAACAGGTTAATTCAAATGGAAACAGACCAACCTCCGACAGCTGGTTATCTCCGTTTTCCCGCCTCATGCAAATCTAGGCTGTTGGCTTTACAAAGTACATTTTGGTGCTTTAACTTTCTATGGTCCATAAGTTGAGAATGCATGTTGCGATCTTCACACCGATGATACCGGGAAGCTGTTGAGAAAGTGCAGATCAGTATAACACCAAACACGGCTTACTTATCATGTATTAAACCTTAGATACCAAATAGCCTTTATTTCACAGCATTTGTAATAAATGAACAAAACTTGGATCTTACACTTTAAAGCTATGGAACCTTTTATGTGAGTGTGCATTGTGTAAGTATTAGGGGTTTGGGAAAAGACACTGGTTAACTTGGGGCAGATGCGCACACACAAAGCTAATAATCAGCGTTCGCATGCGGGGTATTATGCATTCGCTAATGTGCGACATGTTAACAGCGCAACTGTGTGTATTAATGTGTGTATGGGGTATGGTAAAATATTCTAATAATAGCATCGCCATATGTACTTAAGTGTGAGTTTAGCTAAAATGGCGCTGGGCGGCCATTCGCAAAATGGCGACTTGCAGATCTCATTTTCAAGATGGTGTCTTGCGGCCATTAGCAAGATGGCGTCATTTCGATCTAATTTTAAGCTGATTTTGTCTCAGCCAATTATCCAGCTTCGACAGTCCACCCTTTGATAGCGAACAACATGCTATCACACTCTGATTTTAAAATTTAATTTAGGCTTACATTTATATATATTAATGTTATTATGGGATGGCAGAAGGTGATTCTTAATCCATCAATAATGTGTCTTTGGGAGGGGACATAAAACTACCATTATACGCACAATGCGGATCTTGGAAGATCATGGGAATGATGTGGGGATGCATCAATCCTATAAAGGCAGTCTTTAGGGGGAATAGGGACTTACATTATTTGAGGTGTTTTTTTAAAAATAACATTTTGATAATACATTTTGTGCATGTCTAAATATAATACATTATATGATGGTATTACCTAGTTCAGGGTTGTAATGCAGTTCTATATTTACCCCAGTATTCATACTGTCATTGCTGACCAACATCATAATTTTGTTTTTTCGTTTTACCTTATCTTTACATTTTCCACACTTCACCACAGTAGGAACACACCGAACACATATACCAATTACTATGATGACAACCAGTATGAGGATCAGGAGTTTACCTATGCTTGCGATCATTTCCTGGACCAATTCCCCTAGGCCTGAGAACCACTTCACAGGGTTCAAGCATGAAACCCATTCCTCTACCTTCTCCTCTACTTCAGCCACTGAAGCATTGTGGTTCTTCCGAAATTCCCATTTTAGCTGCAGAATTTAATCTTTCGGTCTATCACCTCCTTGGGGTCGCTGGGATCATTGGTGACATAGGTGCAACACTTCACTCCAAATTGGGTGGCCAAAGATAAGCAGTATCCTCCAGTGACAGCGGTTAAATAATTTAACACTGGCCTGTGTTGCACCAGTTCTTTCTTGTACGCTTGCAATTCCCTACCTGTATACCTGAAGATGTCATCATACATCTCGGTGATATTATCTATCAATTTAGCAAGGTCCTGAATATATCTAAAATTTAATGTACCCCGAGCGATCCTGGGGGGATCCAGTGCTACTAAAACTTGAAAGCCAGTTGTCTCACTAATTAACTGAGTGGCTTTATGCACATCACCAGGTATCATATTTCTTTTGCCTCTGTGTTCATACTGCGTGTGAAGATATGGTGATGGTGTGTTTTTATGAATACCAAGCATTTCAACATGTGTGAGGGTCATAACCTCTGGGACTACTCTTCCCAGGTAACACAAACCTTCGAAACTCGGGAAGAGCCACTTATACGCTTTTCTTCCACAAATAAAATATACATTATCGGGGAGAACATTAGGAATCCTATCTCAGGCTCTTCCATCTGGTACATGCAAGTTTCTGGTTGTATTGCCTTAGCACAATATCCATCTGGTACCTTACCAATAATTTCTTTGGTGGAACTTAATGTATACCGATACCTAAAATGTCTCCCGTTAGATCTAATTGAGCGTAACAGATCATGATTCATAGACTCATTATCAGCTCTCAGTGAGGTCATCGTCTGATTATTCCCCGTCACTTCCCAACTCCCTGGTTTATTGGGGTTGGTTATGTTTAAGCACAAAAGTGATCTATCTACTTGGAATTGATGGAGTTTGAAATGAGGTGGTTTGGATGAGAGGAATTTTACATCCAATGTTTTCCCTTTTTGCAATTCTAAAATTTCCATAATATTCAGCGGAAATGGCACCAACCCTACATTATGCTGACCCTGTGGCACGTGTGAGCACACCCAACAATCAGTCTGGTTTAATACTTTGCCTACCATGCTATGATAATCCTCTAAAGGATACCCACCCCAGTACAGGTTATATTTAGGATGGCACCGTTGGATACAGTTCTCATCAACTAGGGACCCACAAAGCCCACAAATACAGGAATCTTCAGACGATAAACCTCCACACCGTCCCCGAGTATCCGGAATAGAAGCTCTCTTAACAATTACAGTACTAATGTTGGTCAGACACTCCCCTGATTGACATAGCACTCCTCCTTCTGACTCCACCCCATCAGCACTGCCATCAGCTACCATCTCCTCTATCGGTCCCCCATCACAGAAACCGGACATTCCCGAACCAACCAGAATGGTGAAAACTCTGGAAGAGAATATGAAAATGAACACAGCAGGCCAGTCCATTGCCACAACAAAGATCTGCAAATTTCTTTTAGTTCAGGTATCTCACTACAACCTTTCAATCCTCCTGGAACTAGCTCGCGATCGACAGGTCCACGTTATCAGCCTTGTCTCCGCCTTGTTTCTCCACCGGTTGGTTGACCTTTTTCCAGTGAGTGGAATGGACCCAGGTATCTCTCTCAGCCACCTTCAAGGATGTGGTACTTGTCAGGAACACCTGGTACGGGCCTTCCCACTGATCAGTTAAACAACCTGACTGCAAGAAATTTCTGATCATAACATATTCTCCAGGTTCAACATCATGACAGTTAGTTTCAGGCATATCATGGGACAACAATTTCAGTTTCTGCTGTTGCTGTTTTAACTGTTTACTCATTGATATAAGACACCTTACAGTTACCTCTTTGTTACCTTTCAAGTCTTCCTGTGGACTTATAATCAAATGAGGATGTCTACCAAACAGTGTTTCAAAGGGGGACAGATTTAGAAGGGGTCTAGGAGTGGTCCTTATACTATGTAGGACCAACGGTAATGCTTCTGGCCATTCTAGTCCTGTCTCTGCCATCATTTTACTTAACTTATTTTTAATAGTCCCGTTCATCCTCTCTACCTTGGCGCTGGCCTGCGGTCGGTAGGGGGTGTGAAGTCGACTATTAATACCCATCAGTTTACACATATTTTGAAAAACATCACCTGTGAAATGAGTACCCCTGCCACTCTCAATAATTTTAGGGATACCGTATCTGCATACAAACTCCTGTACTATTTTCTTGGCAGTAAACGCAGCAGTATTAGTGGCCACTGGGTAGGCCTCAACCCAATTGGAAAACACGTCAGTGCACACTAATACATACTTGAGATTCCTGCAGGGTAGTATTTGGATGATATCAATTTGTATTACCTGGAAAGGTCCATCAGTCGGTGGAATGTGGGATGGTTTGGTAGGGATCGCTTTCCCTATGTTCTTCCTCAAACAGGTCAGACAGGACATTGCTCTCTTTTCTGCTTGTGAAGAAAAACCCGGTGCACACCAGTATGCTCTCACCAATTTGCACATACCTTGCTTTCCCAGATGAGTCAGACCATGTGCTGCCTCAGCCAGGCTGGGGTAATATGCCTTGGGGGCTACTGGCTTACCTTGTCTGTCCCTCCAGAGCCCGGTGGACTCTTGCCCACATCCCTTGGACTTCCAAACTGACTTTTCCAGGATTGAACACAAATTTTGCATCTCAATTAATTTCAACATATCCGTCCGCTCACAAGTGGGTCGATGGTCTGCACTGCGCATGCGCACGACGGAGGGAGCTCCGTCGTGCGCATGCGTGAGACGCGCCGAGCGAAGGACTTTCCTTCGCTCGGAGTGTCTCATCAAAGGGGGCGTGCTGTCGATGTTGACAGACAGCACGCCCCCTTTGGTGGGCGTGCCGGGGGCGTGCCTGCCAGACGGAGGCGTTCCCAAGGGAACACCTACCATCTGAAGCCAGCCCCACTGACATCACTAGTGATGTCAGTGGGAGTGATTTTGGCTCTGATAGAGCCAAAATCACTCCTGGCCTTGCGGTTGAAAACCTCAACCGCAGGCTGTTGCTCGCAGTGGCGATGGTCGTGATGGTCAAGACCATCGCGACCATCATCCTGCACGCTCGTATATGCTGTGGGTGGTGACCCACAGCTATATGAGCATCCAGGAGGACGCTCCATATTAATGGAGGTGGGCCCTGATTCAGAGCGAGTGCTCTGGTCAGAGCGTCCGGCTCTGAATCAGGGCCATAATTTGTTCCATTGGTAAAAACATTTTTAACCCTGCTGCCCATTCCGCAGCTTCATCTGCTCTGTTGTTGCCCAGTGACACCGGATCATCCTCACATGTATGGGCTTTACACTTAATTACTGCCACCGTTTTGGGCAGTTGGATTGCTTTTAGTAATTGTTTTATATGTCTGGAATGTGCAACTGGTGTGCCTGCTGCTGTCATAAAATTTCTCAGACGCCATAGAGCTCCGAAATCGTGTACCACTCCGAACGCTTACCTAGAGTCAGTGTAAATGTTAGCAGATTTGCCTGTTGCCAGTTCACACGCTCTTTTTAGTGCTACTAACTCTGCCACCTTGGCTGAGTGAGGAGGACCAATGAGTTCAGCTTCTATGATGTCTGTGTCATTTACAACAGCATAACCTGTACATAATTCACCTGTGTTTGTCTATGACAACTCCCGTCCATGTAAAATGTCACATCCACATTCTCTAAAGGTGTGTCACGTATGTCAGGTCTAGCAGTAAAGGTCTGATTCAGATCTTCCATACAATCGTGTGTATCATTATGTCCGCTGAACTCACTTCCTGCCAGCAACTCATCTCCTTCCACCCTTTGTATATCATGTTGTACATATGGTAAATACGTTGCTGGATTCAGCGTATTACATCGTTTAACAGTGATGTTTGCAGGTGCAATTAGAGCTAGTTCCCATTTGGTAAACCTAGCTGAAGAAACATGTCTGGTTTGCGCAGAGTTCAGCAGAGCAGATACAGCATGGGGAGTATAGACAATCATATCATGACCCAATACTACATCCTCACTTTTACTCACCAATAGAGCCGTTGCTGCCACACTTCTTGAACACGTTGGGAGTGATCTTGCCACAGTGTCCATTTGGGCACTGTAGTATGCTACGGGCCTACTGGCATCACCATGTTTTTGTGTGAGGACACCTGCAGCACAACCATTGGCTTCTGTACAATACAAATCAAAAGGTTTTTCATAATCAGGTATTCCCAATGCAGGTGCTTTTGTCAGACTATCCTTAAGATTAAGGAAAGCCTGCTCTGATTCCTCTGTGTGTATGACACGATCGGGCTTTGAGGAAGAGACTAATTCCTGTAATGGCAAGGCCAAAATAGAAAAACCTGGGATCCACATTCTACAGTATCCACACATTCCCAAGAAGGTACGAATTTGCTGTTGGTTCTGCGGCAGTGTCATGTTCTGTATGGCCTGGATTCTGTCATTTGTGAGATGTCGTAACCCCTGAGTTAGGCAGTGTCCCAAATATTTTACTCTGGATTGGCACGGCTGTAGTTTGTCCTTAGCAACCTTGTGTCCTGTGTGCGAGAGGTGAAGCAACAAAAGTTTAGTATCATTTAAACATGACATAAATTAATCAGAACATAGCAATAAATCGTCCACATATTGAATTAGAACAGACCCATTGGCAGGTTGAAAACATTGTAAACAGTCATGCAGGGCCTATGAGAAGATACTGGGGATGTCTATGAAACTTTGGGGCAATCGTGTCCATGTGTATTGTACACCCCTGTATGTGAAAGCGAATAGGTACTGACAGTCAGGATGAAGAGGCACAGAGACGAAAGCAGAACAGAGGTCAATGACAGTGAAATGGGTTGCATTTGGTGGGATCTGCATAAGAATGACAGCTGGATTTGGCACTACGGGAAATTGGCTCTCTACTACCTTTTTAACACCTCTAAGGTCTTGTACCAGCCTATAACCCCTCCCACCACTCTTCTTCACCGGAAAGATGGGACTGTTGGCTACACTAGCTGTATGAACTAAAATTCTCTGTTGTAATAATCGCTCAATTATTGGATAAACCCCTAATTCTACGTCCTGTTTTAGTGGGTACTGGGGAATTTGGGGGCTTGCCTACCGCCTTTTAAATTTACCATTACAGGGCTTACGTTTGCCATTAATCCAGTGTCCTGTCCATCCTTGGTCCAAAGTGAATCTGGAATTTGGGATAGCATTTGATCTACCTGAGATGGATTTTCATTAAACTTGTAGAGTGATACATTATCCTTTGGGGAGTGTCCACCATATCCCTCACCTCGTGCACAACTCTCTCTGGGATATCTAAAAATACACCATCAGGGGTACAATATATGACACATCCCATCTTACATAACAAATCCCTTCCCAGTAGGTTAGTAGGAGCTGCTGCTGCCAGGAGAAAAGAATGCCTGGTATGCAACAGCCCAATAGTAACCTCTGTGGATTTTGTTAAAGGATAATGTCTTGTTGGTTACCTGTAAATTAACAGGAGATTTTATCACTGACCTGGTCACCCCTGTGTCTACAAGAAAAGGGTATTTAGTACCAGCTACATCAACCATCATGACTGGCTCTTCCCTAGTACCCCCCCCGTTAACCTGACTATCTGTAGACCACAGGTATGACGTGACCCCTAGTGCTGGCTCCCACTCTCCAATAAAGCATTAACGGCCACAATTGGAGCTGGTGCTTGTTGGATATTTGCTGGTCTCTGCGTATATACTTTATGGGGATATCCAGGTACTCCCTGGTTAGGGGGTCCTAGCCTCTTTGCCGTACAACCCTTACTTAGATGTCCTGGCTGGTTGCAATTAAAACACTTTTCCTGGAAAGGATTGTTGTGTGGGTTGAGCAGGAGAGAAAGGTGGTGGGTGTGGGTAAGGATATTGAGGAAAAGGATATTGCGGGAGGTATGGAGTTTGTGGGTAGTATAGGACTTGTGGCTGTGTGTGATAAGTGGGGTAGGACTGTGTTTGCAGTGGTGTGGGATTGGTGAGGAGATGTAACTGTTCAGGAGCAGGTGTGTGTGTGGGTGCAGGTATATCTGCTGGCTGTGATGTTACCGTCATTCCTTCTAGAGCTTGAATACTGACAGCCATTAGTTTCTCGCTCTGGGTCTCTCTCTTCTTTGAGATGTTTTTGTCATGTTCTATGGCAGATTCCATGGGGGTATCTATTGTGACTCCCCTCCAGCCAGGCTGTGAGGTCTGAACCCGGGTTTTTAGGTTCTCTTTAAGGCCATCCATGAGTATAGTGACAATCATTCCCCTGTGGTGAGTGCTATCTTTAATATCTTCTAACCCAGTGTACTGGGTGATAGCCTGCAGAGCCCGGTTGCAATAATCTTCTGCAGATTCACTCCCTTTTTTTTTTTAGTGAAAATTTTGTTCCAGTTAACTACTACTGGAAAATATATACCCAATTGAGTTACCATGCAGAAAATTTTACCTTGGTTTACTTGGTCTGTTAAGGGAACGTCACTATCCAATACGCAAGCCGTGATAAATTTTGTCATGTCAATATTGCGTGGTAGACAGGCCCTTAACACCACTCACCAATCTTTATTGGTTGGCTCGTGAGAACTACCCAAATTTCTCAAAAATCTTTGACATTTGGCTATTTCCTTTTTGGGATCGGGGAAATCATTCATGATGAAATTTAGCTCTACTCTTGTCCAAGGACAATGCATTACCACATCCCTTGTGGGCACTATTCGTTCGCATTCGCATTCCCATTCGGAACAGTTATTGACTGGCCGCAGTGCTACCTTTGACCTTATTACCTGGCTGGGGGTTTAGTCTGTTGCTGCAACGTATAGTATTGACAACTTCCTCTACGGGTGCATGGGGTGTTAACACTTCCCGTGCTGTTACTGATGGAGATGGTGGCACCACTTGTGCTTGTCGTGGTGCAGCATCAAACATGTGTACAGCATGGGAAATGGCAGACATGACAATAGGCTCATTATCCACATCATAAACATTTTCTTTATGGTTACTTAAGAGAGGGTACAAATTGCTTGTTACATTTTTATGGTTTTTTTCAATAACTGTACCTGCACCCCCATCCACATAAGGTGGTGGTGGTGCGCGTGAACTGCTGACAATACCTTCTGCAAGGCTACCTTGCCGCACATGCGCGCTGTTTTGCGGCTTGCACGCATTGCAATTTAGCGCCGCAGGTGTACTTTCTGGCAATGCGTTCGCAATGCTAGTTTGCGTTGCTTGCACATTTTTAAGCCACGCATCCCCTTCATGCTGCCACAATTTTAAACATTCATTATGTTTTACCTTTTTCACTCGAGAACGCATCAGACTGATGTGATCCCGGACATTACTCAATACATCTTTATCAAAACTACCAATTCTGGGAAACGGCCTAACACTCTTCATCGTTATCTTAAACCATACGTCACAATACCTTATTGCATAAGCACCGTACTTAGTATGCATAATACGACGGGCCGATCCAAGCGGCGCTTTCATTAGCAGCACATGTCTAACATCTCTATTGTTTGCGTGGCTTCCATCTTGGGACAACTCCTATGTTTTTCAATAAAAATTTAAACTGGTGAAAAGACAGTCAAGATACTTTCACTTACCTGCGGATGCCTTTGAAAAAGGGTGTATCCGCGAACCCTATGGAGGACCTCTAGACGCCTCCACTCACCTACAGAAGTAAAGGCCGCTTCCACTCAGCAAACCCTTTTTGACTACGTTTCAACTGCTAGGGGGCAGCAGAGTACCCTTTGTTTTCCAGTTGATTTCGTCCACCCTCTCACCAGATCACAATCATAGTCTAACCAAAACTATGCGGTTCAATTATAGTGTTCAAATAAGCCTAACAGATCACACACACTGATTACTGAACACTATAATTACGCTGGGAGCCGAACCCTAACAAAAATAACAACCCATACACCTGCCTTGTGTAAAGTAAACGGTAAGCTGCTACCGAGTCACTAGGTCGTCTTTTACGCCTAGCATTTAAGGGTCCTACGATACCCTTAACATTTAGGTCCCGTGTTACACCCTAAACAAGTACTCACAGTTACACACTTTTTTCCTGCACAGAAAAATATACGTTAACCCAGTTATTGGCAACAATTGATAATGGAAACTCAACGACTTTGTTTAAACACGTGGCAGCACAACCGGAAGCACGTATACGCTATTGTGCGACTAGTCGCATACACAATAATGCGACTACTACAAAACCGTATGACTTACCCTTAGCTGCGTATGCAAAAGTGCGTCTCTACTGTGCGCGCAAAAATGCGACTCAGCCACGTACACAATACTGCGGCACCCCTTTTTAGCGTGAAATTCTATCAACAAAGGAAAACAAACTTTTTCCTTTCTTGTCCCTGGATTCTAGTCAGCGTACCCTGACTCACACAATAACGGGTAGCGATCTCTCAGCATCAAGTGGTTGCAGGTAAACTGCGAGTGGCCACTATCGATAACCATATGTTTATCATATGAATAGGTAAGTGACCTCACTCTATGAGCCCCCAACTAAGGATACTGACTTTATACCATTATACACTCCTGCCCATACCTTCTAAAAACCTGTCTATGGCCCTCATTCAGAGCCGTACGCTCTGAGCAGAGCGCACGCTCTGAATGAGGGCCGGGCTCCATTTTCATGGAGCGTCCTCCTGGACGCTTGTATAGCTGTGGGTCACCACCCACAGGCTATACGAGCGTGCATTGTGATGGCCGCGATGGTCGAGATCATCGCGACCATCGAAATTGCGAGCCGGAGCCTGCAGTTGAGGTTTTCAACCGCAAGCTCCGGAGTGATTTTGGCTCTATCAGAGCCAAAATCACTCCCACTGACATCACTAGTGATGTCAGTGGGCCGGCTTCTGACGGGAGGCGTTCCCGTGGGAATGCCCCCGTCAGGGAGGCACGCCCCCGGCACGCCCACCAAAGGGGGCGTGCTGTCAATCAACATTGACAGCACGCCCCCTTTGATCGGACACAACGAGCGAAGGACTTTCCTTCGCTCGTCGCGTCTGGCGCATTTGCACGACGGAGCTCCCTCCGTCGTGCGCATGCTCAGTCCATAACATCGACCCACTTGCGAGCGGACAGCCGCTCGCGAGTGGGTCTGAATCAGGCCCAATATCTTCTAAAATTGACACTATTTGCATACGCAGTCATACAGTAAAATAAAGACTTCAGACCTTGAACATTTGTTTCCAAAGCACAAAGTATTATTCAAGCAAAGTACAGATAGTTACACGCTGTTATCTAAGTACAATTTAGCGCAAAGAAATTATACAGACCCAAGATACAGTTATACATACGCACGCGCTCTGGGACCAGATTCCGGCATCAGCAAGAAACCTCAATCAACAGCATCAGCATGAAGACTGAAGACTGGGGTCAGAACACACATATTTATACCCCTACAGGAATAGACTACACAATAGAGAGGTTCGTTGCGATCCCATTGGTTCCCCATCACGGTGCTTCTGTTACAGGACATTTAACAGGTTAATTCAAATGGACACAGACCAACCTCCGACAGCTGGTTATCTCCGTTTTCCCGCCTCATGCAAATCTAGGCTGTTGGCTTTACAAAGTACATTTTGGTGCTTTAACTTTCTATGGTCCATAAGTTGAGAATGCATGTTGCGATCTTCACACCGATGATACCGGGAAGCTGTTGAGAAAGTGCAGATCAGTATAACACCAAACACGGCTTACTTAGATACCAAATAGCCTTTATTTCACAGCATTTGTAATAAATGAACAAAACTTGGATCTTACACTTTAAAGCTATGGAACCTTTTATGTGAGTGTGCATTGTGTAAGTATTAGGGGTTTGGGAAAAGACGCTGGTTAACTTGGGGCAGATGCGCACGCACAAAGCTAATAAACAACGTTCGCATGCGGGGTATTATGCATTCGCTAATGTGCGACATGTTAACAACGCAACTGTGTGTATTAATGTGTTTATAGCATCGCCATATGTACTTAAGTGTGAGTTTAGCTAAAATGGCGCTGGGCGGACATTCGCAAAATGACGTCTTGCAGATCTCATTTTCAAGATGGTGTCTTGCGGCCATTCGCAATATGGCGTCGTTTCGATCTAATTTTAAGCTGATCTTGTCTCAGCCAATTATCCAGCTTCGACACCTTGCTGAGTCCCGGGCTGTTGGGCTGTGCTGTGCTCCATCCTATGGGGGCTGTGTTGTCCAATCCAGGGGTGTGCTCTGCTCTGTCCAGGGGGCTGTGTTGCCCATCCAGGGTCATGCTGTGCTCTGACCAGGGGGCTGTGTTGTCCAATACAGGGGTGTGCTGTGCTGTCCATCAAAGGGTGTGCTGTCAAGGGTTGTGCTATCCATCCAGTGTGCTGTCCATCCAGGGTTGTGCTGTCTGTCCATGGGCTGTAAAAAAAAGTCAATGAAAGTAAAAAAGTAATAATATAAAAAAGTTAAAAAGTACATTTTTTTTGTGCTGTTCCCCAATGTATCCATATAAGCGCTGTGATGCTGCAGGCCGTCCTCCCCCCCCCAGTGTATCCATATAAGCACTGTGACACTGCTGGCCGTACCGCAGTGTAATATTCATACACGTATTGTGATGCTGTAGGTCATGCCGCAGTGGAATATTGTGTTGTGATTGTATTATAATGCTGCCGGCCGTACTGCAGTGTAATATTCATAAAAGTGTTGTGATGCTGTATGTCATACCACAGTGTAATATCATACAAGTATTGTGATGCTGCAGGCCCTACCCTAGTGTATCCATATAAGCACTGTGCATTTGTGCTGCTGCTCTGATACTTTTGATTTTTTAGTCTCATACTGTATTTATTCAGCTAAAATCACAAATAGGTATACTGGCAAAATACTCTCAAGCCATTTTTCAACCTTGATTTGTAGACACCAACCTGGTGGGCTTGGCTTTCCTTGATCATAACAGCCATGTTTGGTCAGATGCAACTCATACACCAATTGGAAAGGCTATTTTGTGATAGTATCTGGAGATGTTCTCCCTCCTCCCCTCCCAGCCTTCCCATACATAATCCCACAAGCACAATTATAAGAGATGTTTAGTACCAGACTTTTAAATCCCTCTGTCCCCTTCCTGTTCAGAGCTTCTGTTTTGTGTGCTGCCACATTAATAGTTCATCCACCTGTTCAAGAATCGAAATGGGCAGGTGTGACACCAGTATTACTCCCATCGGTGAGAGGGCCCAAGAACAATTCCATCTTGCACCTATTTTCTTTGCATTACGTGCTGTTTGGGGTATTGTGGACTGTCTTTTTGTGTAGATGACAAACATTATTGTTATAGTTTATTAAACTGCTATCCTGTCTGCCACTGCAGTGCCATTCTCTTTCCTAGATGTGCCATGTTTGTAATTGAACTGCCACAGCAGCTGAAGTCTTCCAAATGCGGTTGCTGAATGCCAAAAATGTCCAGACATTTTTATGGCCAAAGACAGCATCTCCTGCATGCCCCTTTCATTTAAAAAAAAATGCAGATCCACCAAAGAGCTCAACTGGGGCAAGGACTGATATTTTTTGTAAATGCCTCCCCTACTCCCTCATAAATTTGCTTTGGAGTCCAAAACTTAAATTAAATATACTGTGAATCAACCCTTCCTTTCACTGCCGTCAACTACATACATACTCCAACTCCCTCGGGCCTCAGTCTTGATTAATAAAAAACATTTGTTTCCTGATGTGCCATGTTGGAAGTTGAACTGCCACAGCCGCTGAAATCTTTGACATATGGTTGCTGAATGCCAAAAAATGATATGGCCACAGACAGAACCCCCTGTATGCCTCTTTTATTGTTTTAAAACATTCTGAACCACAAAGTTGATTGGGTGGGCAAGACATGGTAGATTGTCATATTTACCCATTTTTTTCATTGCTACCCCCCCCAATCCCAACCGGTTACCCCAGGACCCTGGTGAATAGATAGGCTGTCATAAATAACATTTTAGCTCAATAAATGCCTGCCTCATTTGTATGTAGGTGACTCTAAGTTGAATAAATGGATAATGTAGATGGTGGTTGTCATGCGAGAGACCAGAAATATGAGCAGCGGCACAGAGCATCTTCCTGCCAGGTTGTGTGCAATAAAGTGCAAATTCATTTCATACAAAAACTCGTTGTGTATATTGGTCACATACATACATATTTGCATGGAACATACCATGCGTAAAAGCAGGCTGAGTTAATCTGAGGCATGCCACCTGTTGTTGACAAACAACTTCCAGCAGGTCCGGCAAACAGCACGGATGCTGTGAGTTGTAGTTCAGCTGGAAAGCTACAGGTTGCTTTCCTCTGATGTAAAAAGCACGTCTTGGTCCCATTATCCCTAACAACCTCACCGAGCACAAAGTAAACGTCTGTTTACAGTGTGTACTATTTAGCAGCACCTCCACAAGCAAGGCCACCGCATTTCTATTAGATGTATAAAAAACCTCCTCCAGATCAAAGATGTCTTTCATGAACTGAAGAACTTTATCCTACATTGATCCTCCCTCATACATTTTCTTCAGAATCAAAACATTAAAATAAAATTTTTTACTAACTAATCAATCCTTCCGTCCTTTCTCTGTCCATAAACATACTCCAACTCCTTCGGGCCTAGTTCTTGATTAATGAAAACATTCTTTGTTTTTAAACTTCCTATGGGGCCATCCTGTCTACCACTGAAGTACCACTCTGTGCCATGTTGGAAGCTGAACTGCCACATGTTTGTGCAGCCCACTGCTGTCACTTATCTTAGTTAGCCAGCTAGCTCGATGCAACCTTTTGGCCTAAACTGGATGAAATCAATATTGTGAGCTGTGAGGTGGTCAAAATTAGCTGGAAATGATGGAAAATATATGTTATTGAGGTTAATAATACTGTAGGAACAAAAACAGGCCCAAATTATGTGATTTCAGCTGTTTTTATGATTTCTAGAAAAAATACAGATCCAAAACCAAAAGTTTCCTTCGTATGTGGTAAGGAGGAAATAATACAGGACTGTGGAAAATGAGAGTTCAGGAGATCTACTAGATACAAACAAAAAATGGCAGCTACTCAATCAATCTAGCAGCACTAATCAGGTGCATGAAAGGGAGGGGTCATACTAAGTAGAAAAAGGAGGGGGGTTTAACCCCCTATTGTTCCTCAGCACACTGAATAGTACCTGCAACAATATATGAAGACTATATGGTCATAGAAATCAGAGATATTAGATGCATGCACTTGCAAATCCATGGGAAGCTGCTAGGTCACGTCACGGCTTCTCTGTCTCTAGCAGTCCCTAACACTAAGGGGTTCACATCCGGGGTGCAGTGCACCCCGAAAAACATCCAGCCCTGGACCCGCCCAGGGTATCACACAAAAAATGGAAAAAGAGTGACAGTGCAGTGTAAAGTATAGCTGTGTTAGACTAATTAATGTGTGTTGGAAAAAGGGGTTAAAATATATGCGAATTATTACATGAAAAAAATACAAACATAATATGTGATGTAAAAAGCAACTATGTGTATTAAGTGGTGATGCCATGAGGGGGCCCAGCCAGATCAGCCTCAGGGGTCTTACGCCCGAACGCTCACCCCAAATGTAAATTATACCAATTATAAGGCCTCATGATAAAGGCACATATAAATTTTGTCAAATGTAAGGCCTCCTAATAAAGGCACATACATAAATGCATCCACATTGAGAGCCAGTTTACCTGGGAGTCACCCCTGGGAACTCCAACTAGCACTACTAGAACCAGCATGCCCTACTAATGCTGGCTCCTTCATGCCACTCATACCAAACAAACAAAAAATGACAGCTGCTCAATCAATCTAGCAGCACTAATCAGGTGCATGAAAGGGAGGGGTCATACTAAGTAGAAAAAGGAGGTGGGTTGTTCCTCAGCACACTGATAATAATAATAATACTATTCAGTGTGCTGAGGAACAATAGGGGGTTAAACCCCCCTCCTTTTTCGATCTACTAGATACGAATGACACTGGGAGCTAGCTTGAGTACAAGGATAGTATTATGAGGAACAGGCTTAGTGGAGGTGACCAGGTATGACCGGGATGCTAGAAGTGGATTACGAGACTGGACTGTAACCAGATTACTGGACAAGACTGGGACTGGGTTACTGAACCAGAATACTTGACCAGACTGGAACTGGAATACTGAATTGGACTGGAACTGGAATACTGGACCAGACCAAACTGAAATGCTGGACTGGACTAGAACCAGAATACTGACCCAGACTGGAACTGGAATACTAGACCTGATTGGAAGTGGATTGCCGAGCCAGACTGAGAATGGAATACTGAACAGGACTTGAACCGGAATGCTGGGCTGGACTGGGACCAGAATACTAAACTGGACTGAAACCAGATTGCTGGACCAAACTGGGACCAGAATACTGAACCGGACTGGAAGCGGATAGCTGGACCAGACTGGAACCAGATTGCTGAGCCGGGATGAGGCTGGAATACTGAATCGGGCTAGAACCAGATTGCTGGACAGGGACTGGATTGTTGACTCCTGGTTGGATGCTGCGATCAGCTGAGCAGGGACAGCACTTTGAGTGGTTGAGAGGGAGCAGGTGACTGAGTACAACATGGCGGCGCCCATGTGCAGGTATTGACGGGAGCTCCAGCGTGGATACAGGCTGGTCAGAGCACTGCAGGGAGGCCTAAGGCTAGCGGAGCCTGCGGACCTCAGAAATAGTTGAGAGAGATAATGGACAGAGAGGTAAAAGGGCCTGAAAGCACGGTGCATGACGCTTTGTTTTTTATTCATGTCTGCATGAATATACTATGAGTGCTTATATTCCATTAAATATCTAATTGTTAAGAGGTGTTGTACTATTGCCTCTTTTCTTTCTTTTATTAATGCCACTCTGACGAGAGGATAAAGTTAACATCCAGATCTCCATTGTGAATAATGGGTCCCATACATTAGACTAGCAATTCCCCGATCCTGATCAAAACCGCCATCGATGATCGGTGATCCGTTGAGGAATCGGGGAAATTCTGCATGTTAAAATTCCCCTACTCGCAATCCCTTTGGTCGGGATTGGCAAATTAGGGAAATCCAGTATGATGGATTACCCCAATGCACTGACCCAGGTGTCAGGGGATCAGGGAATTGTGGCAATAAGTCGCAGATGTATGGGTCCCATTACAAAGTGACGTATCCTTGGGCAGGATTTATAAAGTGCAAAATATCAAGTGCAGTTCTAGTAAGGAGCCACACGCCACAGGGGCATCACCTCTTCCTTTGAAGGATGTGTTTTATACTGTGGGCTATTTTGCGACTACGGCTAAATATAAGTTATTCGCTTTTCTTTCCAATCTTACCTCTATGAGGAAAAAGTAGTCTGGGAAGGCGCCTCTTAGAGACAAATCAATTACATACAGAATTGTACAAAGTTATGTGACCACTCCCATCTAGACGTTTGTGGAAAAAGCCATCATTATCAGCACACACTGGACCTCATTCAGAGGCGGTCGGAGGATGCAAGTGGTCGCTCAGAAACTGGGCGGCCACTTGCATCCTGACCGCCCGCCTCTGTTGCACCCACAGCTCTAACGACCGCTCGGGTGATGGTCGCGATGGTCAGAGACCATCGCGACCATCGGGGCTTATGACGAGACACTAGGGTAGGGTCTCACTTGTCGTAAGCCACGGAGAGCTTCTGGCTCTGTCTGAGCCGGAAGCTCTCCACTGACATCACTAGTGATGTCAGTGGGGCCTCCCCCAAACGGTAGGCGTTCCCATGGGAACGCCTCTGTTTGGGCTGCCACCCCCCCGGCCCGCCTTCCAAACGAGGCGAGCTGTCAATCAACATCAACAGCTCGCCCCCTTTGGATCGAGACCCGCTACGACCGGCGCTGTCGGTCGTAGTGGGTCACACGCATGCGCACGACGGCGCCGGCGCAGTCGTGCGCATGCTCTGTGGGGGGCCATCGACCCGGGCCGAGCGCATCGACGCTAACGACCGGGTCTGAATGACCCCCACTTTTCCTTACCTACACCTGATGCAAGATATCTGTCTAAAATCAGACAGATCCCTGAGTACATACATATCAGCTTAGCCCACAATTCCTATGGAGCATGCGCAGTGCTAAGAATTGCAAGATCCATCCGCAAAATAGACTTGTGTGCAAAACTGCATCAGCCCCATTGTCTTTTGTATCACATAAGATACCACCTTCCAATCTCATAAAACTAATGGCAACATAATACTCAGACATGCTTTTAATTGTTTGAAATCTCACTATTCTGCATTAAATGTGTCAGTATGACTATACCCTGACATTGTTAAACTAGATATTTGTAGCGTAATAGTAAAGTCATCCTGTGGTTTGCAGCTGCTCTATGGGACATGGTATCAAGTGCTGCCACTAACCACAAGCCATCTATTCTTTGTTGTCTAGGATGAAATATAACATAATGAACATGATGTACTTTTGATTTAAAAGTATAGAGAACAAATGTTGGTCTCCTATCTTGCAGACTATAGCAAAAAAACAATGATATAAAAACAGGAAATAAAACAAATGAATGTGATATAAATCGCATAGAGAATATTATAACATTATAACAGCAGCAAAACTTAAATAAAACATTAAAATAGTCAAAACTAATTGTCATATTGTAGTGAACAATACAGTCACAGGGAAACTAGAAATGTGCGCAGACCCCGTGTTTTGCTTTTGGTCCTGAATCATCATCGTGCAGGGCCGGATTAAGGTCTGTGGGGGACCCTGGGCAACAAACATGTGGGGGCCCCTATTACATGTGACAAAATGGGGGTATGCGCAATGGGGACTTCAGCAGTGTCAGTGCCTACAGTAGTGGTGCCCTTTATACAGTGCACCCAGTAGTAGTGCCCCCAGGAGTGGTACCCCCTATGCAATTCTCCCATTAGTAGTGCCCCCAGTAGGCATGTCCCCTGTAGTTATGACCCAAGTAGTAATGCCCCCTGTTTCCCCAATAGTAATACCACCTGTATAAATACCCCCAGTAGTAATACCACTGTAGTTGTGCCCCCAATAGTAATGCCCCCCAGTAGTCATGCCCTCTGTGTGTGCCCAATAGTAATGTCCCCTGCTTAAATGCCCTCAGTAGTAATAATCCTGTAGTTGTGCCCCTAGCAGTAATGCCCCCAGTAGTCATGCCCCCTGTGGTAGTGGCCCCATTAGTAATGTCCCCTGTAGTAGTACCCTCTGTATAAATGCCCCCAGTAGTAATGCCCTTGTATTAGTGCCCCTAATAGTAAAGCTCCCTCTGTAGTAGTTCCCCAGTAGTAATGCCCCGCCTTCAAGTAATAGAGCCCCCAATAGTAATGCCCCATAAGTGGTGCCCCAATAGTAATGCCCCTAGTAGTAATGTCTCCCAGTAGTAATGCCCCCTCCCCGAGTAATGCCCCCAGTAGTAATGCCCCCCCTGAGTAATGCCCCCAGGATTAAAATGCCCCCCCCCGAGTAATGCCCCCAGGAGTAATGCCCCCAGTACAAAAGCCGCTTATACTAAAAAAAAAAAAGCTAATACTTACCTTAAGCCCCGCTCCCGCTGCCGTCCACATCCAGTCCACTCGGCTGCTCCTCTGCACCGTGGTAGAGACGTCATGACGTCTCTCCCATTGTGTACTTCATGAGCCGGAGCCCGGAGTTCACGAGTGAGTGCCAGGCTCCGGCTGCCGCTGCGGGGAGGGAGCCGGGCACCCACTGGTTGCAATCTTTTGTAACCAGCGGGCATCTGGCAAATGGTGCCTCCCTGCGGTGCCAGGGTTAGGTTGGCCGGAGGAGGTGGAACTGGTTCAGTCTCCTACGGTTCACTTTAAGCCCGATAGGTGTGGGGGCCCTTCAGGTGTGGGGGCCCTGGGACGATCGCCCCTGTCGCCCCCCCATTAATTCGGCCATGTCATCTTGTTTTTGCTTTTGGCAAATCCACGATTTAGTGTTTTGGTTCGGTTTTGGTTTTGGATGTGGAGTTCTATAAAAATTTATAAAAAAACAACTAAAATCATGTAACTTGGACGTGTTTTCATTGCTATAGTATAATTAACATGAATAAGATTAATTTCCAGTCATTACCAGTCAATTTTGACCACCTCACAGCACCCGAAATCACTAGAGAGGGACTTAAATGCAATCCAACATATGCGACATCCGGTTTTTAGAACTGAGTTTAAAACTTGGCGAGTAGACCCCAAAGTGATCCAAGCCTGATAAAAATACAGTGGCTATAAAACTAAAAACAGTGGCTATAGGACTAAAATTACAATGCTAAAGATGAAAAGAAAAAAGAAAATGCTAAGAATTATTTATGTAATAACTTCAAGGAATGATAAGAAAAATGGACAGATGATGGGGAAGAGAAATATAGTACACCTACTGGCACCTAATGAACAAAATATAATAATAATACTGGCATCAACAATCATTTCACGGTCAAAGTAAGGTAGATTATTATGGTACTTGGTCTAACTACTTAGGGCCTGATTCAGAGGCGCTCACTATTTGCGAGCACTCGCTCTGAATCAGGGCAGATTTTAAATAAAAAAATCTGCCTCCAGGCCGCTCACATAGCTGTGGGTGACCACCCACAGCTTTTGCGAGTGACCTGGCGATGGTCGCGATTATCGCGACCATCGGGCTTGCGACAAGACCCTTGTGGTAGGGTCTCGGCTCCTGCAAGCCCGAGTGAACTTCCTGCTCTAATAGAGCAGGACGTTCACTACTGACATCACGAATGATGTCAGTAGGGCAGCCCACAAATGGCAGGCATTCCTTTGGGAATGCCTCCGTTTGTCCAGCCACCCCCCTCCCCGCCTACAAAATGGGGCGAGCTGTCGATCAACATCGACAGCCGCCCCGTTTTGTAGCGAGCCCCAGAGCGAGTGAAGTTCTCACTCGCTCCGGGGCTCGTGCATTGCATGCGTTGCACGTGCACACTGGCCTACCATCGACCCACTTGCGGGTCTGAATCAGGCCCTTAATCTCTTTACCATGTCTGCAGTGGATATAAAAATCTACACATACTTAATTGCAGATTTTTGTAATACAGAGCCTGAAATAAAGATAAGTCATGTTACACCTTTTTCATCTTTAATGTGACCATGCAACCAACAAATTACAGGTGAAAAACGAACATACAATATTTAAGAAATGGATGTGAAAATAAATTATTAAAACACCTAGTGGTGTCATCACTTAATTTATACAAAAACTGGTGAAAATTAAAATTTTCACCTACTTTTGTATCAATTAAGTGTCAGGGTTATTCAGCATTCCTGTAACGCAGGAGATTTCACTGATATCTCCTGGTTACAAATCTGCCCCGATAATTTCCACAGTCGGAGATTTAGAAATTATGTAATTCATCAAGTTCCGAAAATGCTTTTTTTTTCGGAACTTTACAGTGAAACTGTACGCCACCCTGAGATGGCGTACAGCCCCCAAATTTCTTCACAAGCTGCTGTTTACACAGCAATTTGTGCAGCAGAGGAATCTTTTCAGATCCCTCTCCGCTTGGTTCCCACAGCTTCCGACTCTAATGCCCCCCCGTGCGAACCTCCTGGCCACTGTATCTATCCCCCGCTGCCCAGCTCCTATTGCCGGGACCAACTCCACACAGAAAGGAAAGCAAAGCGCTCTGGGGTGCACTGTGTGCCCAGATTCAGGCTCTCCCTCCAACCGGGACACACACTCTCCCTACAGCTGGCACACATAATAGCCAGGTGCGCGGACCATCACACACAGAAGTGGCCAGGCACTTCCTACCTACAGTCTCCATGCCCAGGTGCAGACAGGTTCTCACAGGGCTGGGGGAACTCTCCCTCCAGCTGGGACACGCACTTTCTCTACAGCCAGCACACATAACAACCAGGTACCCGGACCTTCCCACACAGAGGCGGCTGGGCTGGCAGCCAAGCTTTCTGGGTTTCACTTTGTACTGCTGTTACAGCCTTACCCGCTTCCAATAATCACCCCCGGTGTGCCTCCACTACATTAGGCTCCACAGCTACACCTCCATCTCGCATCACCTCCATCCTTGGTACCCACAGCCTGCATGTCCAATGAAACAATGGTAGGCTAGGAGAGCTCTGCGGAGACACTGGCAAAGGGGTATGGGAGAGAAGGCTGCGGGGACAGGGGCAGGAGATACAGGAGAGGTCCGCGGGGACACTGGCAGTGAGTATGGGAGGGAAGGCTGCACGGGGACATTGACAAGCTGGAAAGAATAAAATATATGTACATACATGTATATACTGTATATATATATATTTATATACTGTATATTTATATACTGTATATATATATATATATATATATATGTATATAATTTGTGCAGTTTGAAAAAACTCTGAGATTATCACCGAAACAGGGGGGGAAGAGGTGAAGTGTATCACACGACGAAAATCTGTGCAGAAACAGCAGCTTTTCGGAGGTGATATTGTTAAGCCACGGGTGTGACTCTTGAGGGTATCAGTCCCGCAACAGCCTTGAGGGCTGGTATGTCTTGGCTAGATGCAACTGTGAAGCAGCTTTGAAAGCTGATATGCCTTGGCTTGATGGGCCTGTGGGCTATAAGACACGATGCGGCCTTTGGGCCATGCAGCAGCATTGAGGGTTGGTATGCCTTGGCTTGCTGTGGCTTGTGGGCCGTAGGACAAGATGCAGCCTTTTGGCCGTGTAGCAGCATTGAGGGCTGGTATGCCTTGGCTAGCTGTGGCAGATGAAGGACTAGTGCCACAGGTGTTGGTACGCAGGATTGCATACTTTGGACGCTGTAGTGCGGCCTGGTACAGGAGTGCGGCCTGTGCCACCGGGTTGACACAAGCAGCATACGCAGGACTGTGCACTCTTGGACACAGAGTGCTGTCCATGCCGACTGGATGACAAGAATGGCAGAGGACAGGTATGAGGACCGGGCCGCCTAGATGACACAAACGGCAGGTAGATGGTATGCGAACTGGACCACCTTGGTTGACACAAATGGCAGTATAACAATACTGACAGGAGAACTGGAGCTCGACTCGATAACAGGAGACAATGCCAGAACCGGAAACACGAAAACTCTATCACTGGCATCAGAGCAGCCTTCGCACTAGCAGGAAATAGCCACAGGAGCCAATCCAGATCAGGCCAGGGATGATGAACAGCTGGTAGGAGGAGTTCAGCAAATGAATGCCCAGCGTTCGCCTCATCCTGCGTTCGTAATGCGGCAGCTTGTGACAGTACATAGGCAAACGCAGGGGGGGTTTCTGTCTGCTTGGAAACCCCCTTCCCCAGCACACACCACGACTACAATAGAAATAGTAATATAATGCAATGTTAATAGTGCTGCATGTTCTTCTTAGTATCACAAATGAAATGATTAGCAACACCTGTGAATCTTTTAAATGTGTTAGCCAGCAATAAATATACCTGTTCACCAACTAGGAGATGTGGAAAACATGCACTGTTAGGGGTGCACTGCTATAGACCATCAATAAGGTTAATTATTAATACTGTATAATAATACACTATCCAGTACATAAGGTGACCAATATGTACATATATGTCCAGGGCAGTGCTAGATTCTCCTGCTCCTACCCCAGACTCCCGGACTTGCTTCAGTGCTCTGGAATTGTGCCCACATCTGAAAAAAAACATTCTGCTCAGACAGGATGGACCTACCGCCGTATCTAATAGAATACTGTGATTGCTGGTCCTGTATATGCTGGAATTATGCAGCACAATATACTTTGTATGATGCATATTAAAGCTGGATAAGTGCTAATTATGCCCTCTTCATGGACCACACTCGCTCTAAAATCAAGCATTAGGAAACCCCCCTCTAGAAATCCTGCGTTTGTCACTGCAGTACCCCCCCTTGATGAGGGATTAAGGAACCCCTTTACCCTGGTTTGCCAGGAAAGTTCTCAAATAATCTTCTTTTCAGTGTAGGAGCATGCAAAGAACTTTACGGCACCCAGGAATGCTCCTCCAGTCCATATCCCTTCCAGTGGACAAGAAACTGCAGACATCCTCGAGAAATTCTGGAGTCAAGGATCTTCACCACAAACTCCTGGCGCCCCTGGATGAGCACTGGTGGAGGCCTGACTGAACACCTAGGAGTAAATCTAGAGGACAAGAACACCGTGCTTCAGCAGGGAATAATGAAAAGTATTATTGATCCTAAGGGTACTTGGTAATTTCAGCCGAAAGGCCACAGGATTACTTGTGCAATGATTCGAAATGGGCCAATGAATTTAGGGCCCAGCTTTTGTGACCTTTAGCGTAGATTAATGTTCCTGGAGGACAGCCAGACCAAGTCTCCCATTTTGAAATTACAAGGCCTATGACGCTTGTCAGCCCACACTTTGGACCGACCAGATGCTTGAAGGAGAGAATGGTGCACCTTCCTCCAGACTGATCGTAACCTTGAAACAGAAGATGATGGAGTTCTGGTTGTCGAGGATTCAAAGGAATTACTTCCAGGGTGCATCCCAAAATTACAGTAAAAAGAAGAGACGGAGGAAACAGAATGGCAGGAGTTGTTATATGCAAATTCTGCAAAGGGCAGAAGTGGAACCCAGTCGTCTTGACACTTCGAAACGAAACAGCGGAGGTACTGTTCCAGGGACTGATTGGCCTGCTCCATCTGACAATTGGACTGTGGATGATAGATGAGGATTAGCTCACAGTGATACCCAGATCAGCACAGAAACATCTCCAAAACCGGCCAACAAATTGCGTCCCACGATCCAAGATGATGTCTGATGGAAGCCCATGAAGCCCGAAGACATTCTGTAAAAATAGTGCTGACAATTCTTTAGCAGATGGTAACTTGACAAGGGAATCAAAATGCACCATTTTGTAGAATAGGTCTATGATGGTCCAGATGACAGAACAACGGGAAGACACAGGGAGGTCAACGACAAAGTCCATCGCAATATGGGTCTACGGCTTAGAAGGCATAGGCAGAGGACACAGCAGACCTGGAGGAGTAGTCCAGAGAGTCTTATTTCTAAAACAGACATCACATGCCAAAACAAACTCACGATTGTCTCGAGACATGTATTGCCACCAAACAGAACGAGACAGAAGTTCCAAAGTTCTAGAAATGCCTGGATGACCCACCACCTTAGAAGAGTGAAAATTATTCAACAAAGCTTTGCAAAGTCTCTCAGGGACAAAGAGCACACCTGATCTTTTTTCAAAAGGGCCTTCAGTCTGACAAGCTCTGAGATAATCTGCCAGGGTCCTGGCCACAGCAAAATGGATCCTGGAAGCCAGAATGATGGTCTCTTCTGAGGCCCTTGGAGAATGACTGATGGAGAAGCTTCTAGACAGGGCATCCGCCTTTATGTTCTTAGACCCAGGTCGGAACAAAATCACATAACCGAACCGGGTGAAGAATAGGGCTCAGCGAGCCTGCCTCGCATTCAACCTCTTGGCTGTTTCAATTTAGACCAGATTTTTGTGATCAGTGAGAACCGTCACTACATGGTTAACCCCCTCTAACCAATGCCTCCACGGATGATGCTTGCCATCTTTGACGTCCTTTTGCGAAAGGATAGCGCCCACTCTAATCTCAGACGCTTCCACCTCGACGACGAATAGAAACTGTGGATTGGGATGCCGGAGGACAGGAGCAGACACAAAAGCCACCTTCAGAATGTTAAAGTCTTGAATGGCCCCAGACAACCAATTAGCGACCTCAGCTCCCTTTTTTGTTAATTCAACGATGGGCGAGACTATGGAGGAGAAAGACTTAACGAACCTGCGATAATAATTAGCAAAACCCAAAAACTACTGGATCATCATGGTGGGTTGTTTCCAGTCCAAGATGGTCTTTACCTTGCCAGGATCCATGGAGAAACCTTGCGAAGAAATAATGTAGCCCAAGAATGAGACCTCCTTCACATCAAATTCGCATTTCTCCAGTTTAGCATATAAATTGTTGTCCAGTAGTCTTTGCAAGATCTGCCTCACATGTCTAAGATGTTCCTCCATGGACTTAGAATAGATGAGGATGTCATCTAAATAGACCACTGCAAAGACTCCCTTAATCTTGAAAGACAGCTGGGGCGTTGTAGAGGCCGAATGGTATAGCAAGATATTCATAAATGTCCCGAATGGGTGTTAAATGCCGTCTTCCACTTATCCCCCTCTCTGATGCGAAAGGTTATATGCGCCACTGAGATCAATTTTCGAAAAGATGGAAGCCTCACGCAGTTGGTCAAAGAGAACGGAGATGAGTGGCAAGGGATACGCATTCTTGACTGTGATCTTATTCAGTCCACGGAAGTCAAAGCAGGGTCGAAGGGATCCATCCTTCTTCTGGACAAAGAAAAACCCTGCTCCTACTAGGGATTTAGAAGGATGAATTAATCCCTTATTCAAAGCCTCTTGAATATATCTGCAAAGCTTTATCCTCTGAAATGGATAATGCATATAATCTGCCCTTGAGGAGCCTGGCACCTGGTAACAAATCGATGGCGCAGTCGAAAGCACGGTGAGGCAGCAGAATATCAGCCTTCTTCTTGGAGAAAACCTTGGCTAGGTAATGATAAGGAGCAGGAATTGACGAGGACTTGGATGAGACGTCAGCAGCAAGATGAACAGGTCGGGACAGACACTGGGAGAAGCAAGAAGACCCCCACTCCAGATTTTCATTGGTTTGCCACTGGATCACGAGGTTATGTTTTTTCAACCAGGGTAACCCTAAAATGACTGGAGCAAGCGGACACTGAAGAAGGAGGAATGACAATTCTTCCAGATGCAGAGCTCCAATGGACAATTGTAAAGGAGGAGTCCGGAAGACAACTGGGAGTTTGGAAAGACTTGTCCCGTACAGACCGATAAGCAACACAGGAGTGGATAAAGGCACGGGATTCAAACACAAGATCTTGAAAAAGGACATGTCCATAAAATGATTCGCAGCGCCACTATCGACAAATGCAGGAATGGAGATTTGAGCATTGGGCAAGTTAATCACTGTGGTAATAAGGACAGAATTTTCCGGGGAGATGGATGCAAGGCTTAGATGTATCTCCCCTTGTTCATATAGATCTTGCCTTTTCCCGACTTTACAGGACAAAGCTGGGCTACATGTCCTTTACCACCACAGTAAAGGCACAGACCCAATGAACATCTCCTATGTTTCTCTTCGGCTGGAAGACGAAACGCTCCCACTTGCATCGGCTCTTCAGGCTCGGACGAAGCCATCCATAACGGAGATCGCAGAGGAAGAGAAGGTAGATTCTTTTCTACTTGGCGCTACTGGAGTCGCCGGTCAATGCGAATAGCCAAATTCATGAGATCATCCAAAGAACTTGGAGAAGGATCCTGGACTGGAATATCCTTTATTTGCTCTGACAATCCCCAATGAAAATGGCTTCATAAGGCCGGGTCATTCCAGCCAGCATCGACTGCCCATTTACGGAACTCCATACAATAGTCCTCGGCTGCTCTGTTCTCCTGTTGAAAAGACCTAAGACACGCCTTTGCCATAGCCGCTTTATCTGGATCATCGTAGAGTAGGCCCAATGCGGCAAAAAATTAGTCCACAGTCTGAAGTGCTGTGCTAGTGGAGAGAAGACCGAAGGCCCAGGTCTGCAGGTCTCCCTGTTATAAAGAAATAATGATCCCAACTTGTTGGGCCTCAGAGCCCAAGGACCTGGGTCGGAGACTAAAGTAGAGCTTGCAGCCCTCTTTGAAATTTAAAAAATCTTTACGGTTCCCTGAGAACCGATCAGGCAGATCCAACTTTGGTTCTAAAAGCAGCAGGGGCAGAAGTGCCTCGAGCTTCCTCAACCCGGAAAAGTTTTTGTACTTTCTGCATCAGAACCTGGATCTGCGTTGCCAGAATCTGAGCGGGATTCCATATTTGAGGATCACAAAAAAAAGTTATGTATGTCTTTTGGCTGGTGATAATGTAAAGCCACGGGTGTGACTCTTGACTGTATTAGTCCCGCAACAGCCTTGAGGGCTGATATGTCTTGGCTAGATGCTACCATGAAGCAGCTTTGAGAGCTGATATGCCTTGGCTTGATGTGGCCTGTGGGTCGTAAGACACGATGCAGCGTTGGGCCATGCAGCAGCCTTGAGAGCTGGTATGCCTTGGCTAGCTGTGGACTGTGGGCCGTAGGACATGATGCAGCCTTCGGGCCGTGAAGCAGCCTTGAGGGCTGGAATGCCTTTGCTTGCTGTGGACTGTGGGCTGTAGGACAAGATGCGGCCTTTGGGCCGTGTTGTAGCATTGAGGGCTGGTATGCCTTGGCTAGCTGTGGCCTGTGGGCCGTAGAACAAGATACAGCTTTTGGGCCGGGCAGCAGCCTTGAGGGCTGGTATGCCTTGGCTAGCTGTTGCCTGTGGGCCGTAGAACAAGATACAGCTTTTGGGCCGTGCAGCAGCCTTGAGGGCTGGTATGCCTTGGCTAGCTGTTGCCTGTGGGCCGTAGAACAAGATACAGCTTTTGGGCCGTGCAGCAGCCTTGAGGGATGGTATGACTTGGCTAGATGCGGCAGATGAAGGACTAGTGCCACAGAAGAGACACAGGCGTTGGTATGCAGGATTGCGTACTTTGGACGCTGTAGTGCGACCTGTGCCACTGGGTGACACAAGCAGGTAACACTGGAGTGCAGCCTGTGCCACAAAGTTGACACAAGCAGCTGACACTGGAGTGCAGCCTGTGCTGTCGGGTTGACACAAGCAGCGTACACAGGACTGCACACTCTTGGACACAGAGTGCTGTCCATGCCACCTGGATGACAAGAACGGCATAGGACAGGTATGCGGACCAGGCCGCCTAGATGACACAAACGGCAGGTAGATGGTATGCGAACTGTGTCACCTTGGTTGACACAAATGGCAGAATAACAATATTGACAGGAGAACTGGAGCTCGACTGGATAACAGGAGGCAATGCCAGTACCAGAAACACGAAAACTCTATCACCGGCATCAGAGCAGCCTTCGCACTAGCAGGAAATAGCCACAGGAGCCAATCCAGATCAGACCAGGGATGATGAACAGCTGGTAGGATGAGTTCAGTGAATGATCGCCCAGCGTTCGCCTCATCCTGCTTTCAGAATGCGGCGGCTTGTGACAGATATATTAGTAATGCTAGCATTCATGAATGGCTCTGATTTTACAATTCTCAGCGAGTTCAAAACTAATTTATCACTACTGATATTCTTTTCATCATGAATAGACCCCCTAAACTAATGGCAGGATTAAGGCTTGTGGGGGCTCCGGGGCAACTAAATTGTTTAGGCCTGATAAGGTCACAGGATATTACAAACTGTTCAATTTGTAACTTTACAGTGAAAATCATATTGTTTCGCCTTGTAGGGAATATTTTATTCTAATCCATATAAATATACTCTGTCCTCCTTATACTACATTACCTAACTGTTATTCCTTACTTAACATTCCCTTATCTCCACCGACCTCATCAAGTACTACCGAGCAACCCAGCTAACACCATGGGCTAAATGTAATAGGGTGAGAGTTTAGAAAATGTAAGAGTTTAGCAGTAACCTCTCACATTGGTCGAGTTTTATCTTCAAAATGGGAAAAAATCTGGATGAGAGTTTAAATCGTGAGTTTTTTTAGTCTAAAAACATACGACTTGCATGTTTTCGGACTCTATTACATTGGGCAAGTTTAAAAAGTGTGAGAGTTTACTGCTAAACTCTCACCCTATTACATTTGGCCCCATGTGTTCTCTGGCATGCTCCACCTAATCAAAGCGTATGGACGGCTATTGAAGCTCATGTTCTCTTGGTATACTCCCCCTACAGTCTCCTCGGGTGTTCGCCCATCTACTATTACAATTCTCCCTACTATACACTATATGATCTCTACATAGGGACCTCTGCTCTAGTCTATACCATCTCCGTTCCTCCCACCCGCTCCTAACCCCACTGTGGAACAATCCAGACTTTGCTCCTGGTACGAATCATCATTCATTTCATCACTGGACTAAATCCAATATCCTTTTCCCTTTGGATGCTCCCCTGCGTACGTTCAAAGAATTTGCAGATCTTCAATCTCAATTCTCACTTCCTCATATGATATTTTACCAATTCCTTCAAATCCGCCACTTTTATCATGCTCTTAAAAAATAATCTATGGTTACTGATAAGACACCCATAAACTCAATCTGCCAACATCACCATTCCACTAGAGGTCTTATGTCCACAATATATCAGATACTTCTTTCCTATAACCAGCCTCAGAAGGCAGCCCATGAAGTGGCCTGGGAAAGTGATATAGGTGAGACTCTGACCCCTGACGAGTGGTCCAATATTAGGACCGAAATTGCAAAAAGTTAAATCTCGGTACGAATTAAGGAAAATTCCTATAAACTTTATTATCAATGGTATTTAGATCCTACTTGCTTACATTCAATATATCCTACCTCTTCTGACCTTAGTTGGAGTCTGAGCGGACAGCGAGGAACCCTGCTGCATATTTGGTGGTCATGCCCTCATGTTCAAAAATATTGCCTAGAAATTCACAAGTTGATTCAGGATGTAGTTGGTATCCAAATTCCAAACGCTCCTTTATATACTCTGCTTTCTTGCCCTATCCCGAGTATTGCACGCGCTCAACAAAAGTTGATTAAACACATTTTGAACACAGTTAAATGTCTGATAGCAACTCAATGGAGATCGACTGCACCCACCTCTAGTCACTACTATTAATGCTATCTGGTCCACCTACAGGATTGAACGTATATCTTCAACCATACATGATACTCCTAATCACTTCATTAAGGTCTGGACTCCATGGACCACTCACTTAGGGATCTATTTACTAAGCTGTGTTAGGAGATAAAGTGAACAGTGATAAGGTACCAGACAATCAGCTCCTAACTGCCATGTCACAGGCTGTGTTTGAAAAATCTTATCACCGTCCATTTTATCTCCTAACACAGCTTAGTAAATAGATCCATTAGCTTTTTGAACGATTTAGTTCTATATTGACTTGCATTACCCCCCCACCCCTCCATTCAGTTACCCTTATCCCTCTTCTCCCTTCTCTCTCATTTTCTACATTGTCGGATCCCACCTATCTAATTTGTTATATTTTGTAGTGCCTATTTTATATACCGTATATACTCGAGTATAAGTCGACCCGAATATAAGCCGAGGTACCTACTTTTACCCAAAAAAACTGGGAAAACTTACTGACTCGAGTATAAGCCTAGTGTGGGAAATGGCAACAGCTGGTAGTACCCCCAGTAGTAATTCCCCCTGGTTGTGCCCCCAGTAGTAATCCCCCCCTGGTAGTGCCCCCAGTGGTAATCCCCCCTTTCAGTGCCTCCAGTAGTAATCCCCCCTGGTAGTACCCCCAGTAGTAATCCCGCCTTTTAGTGCCCCCTGTAGTAATCCCCCCTTTTAGTGCCCCCTGTAGTAATCCTCCCCTGTAGTAATCCCCCCCTGGTAGTTCCCCCAGTGGTATTCCCCCCTTTTAGTGCCCCCTGTAGTAATCGCCCCCTGATAATGCCCCCTGGTAGTGCCCCCTGTAGTCATCGCCCCCTGGTAGTGCCCCCTGTAGTCATCACCCCCTGGTAGTGCCCCCTGCAGTCATCGCCCCCTGGTAGTGCCCCCTGTAGTCCCCCCCCCCCCTAGTTGAGAGAGACGTGATAACAATAAAAAAATAAATAAACACTTACCTGATCCTGGTCCCGCCGCTGTCCGCTCCTGGTCCCGCCGCTGTCCGCTCCTGGTCCCGCCGCTGTCCGCTCCTCCGGCCGCTTTGCATGGGAGAGACGTCGTCATGACGACGTGTCTCCCATCACCCACTGCGGGAGCCGGAAGATGGCTCCCGCAGTGGGAGCAGCAGCAGCTGCTGAGAGTCTGACAGACTCTCAGCGGCTGCTGATTACAGCAAACACATAGCTGCCGGCTCCGGCGGCTATGTGTTTGGCAGTGTGTAGCGCTGACCGAACTCCGTCCGGTCAGCGCTACACTTGACTCGAGTATAAGCCGAGGGGGACTTTTTCAGCACATTTTTTGTGCTGAAAAACTCGGCTTATACTCGAGTATATACGGTATATATATATATATATATATATATATATATTTATATATTATATGTTGAGATCCATTTGACTCTCTCAGACAACTTGTCTGGTAATTTTCACATACATTGCTTTCATTTATGCTGTATACTTCTCTACTTGTTTTGTTGATGTAATGAAAATCCTTTAACAAAAAGATTAAAAAGAAAAGTTTTAAATCCTGACCTTATAATGATTTAAACTTGAGATAACATTTTATCAGAGCCGTAACTAGACTTTTTGGTGCCCTATGCCAGAGAGAGCATTGGCGCCCCCCCAATTTTTAAATAGGGACATAAGATAGTGCACCTAAAAAAGAGCCATGGCCTCATGGGGAATGGCCATGAAAGAGATAGGGGAGGCCAGGAGATACTCGGGATAAAAGAAGAGGAGACTACGAGTGAGAATGATAATAAACATTGACAGGCCCAAACAGTGCCCCCTGCCCTGTGTTGCCTGTGCCATGGCACAGATCCCTCCACTCTAGTTACGGCCCTGCATTTTATATATTAATTCTCCTCTTCTTCTTAGAGGCCCATTCGTCTGCAGCTCTTTCATAATCAAAGTTTGTAGGAACTGGTCCCTCTATCACAGGGGTAGGGAACCTTTTTTCTGCCGTAAGCCATTTTACTATGTATATAACATTATTCGCGGGCCGGTGCAGGCACCACCCCCTCTGTGTAATCATCGTGATTACAGCAATGCCCAGAGCATCCTGAGGATGCTCCAGGGAGCTGTAAGGATGCTCCAGGCGGCACTGCTACATAGATTCTCGCTGCAAGTTGCCATTCTAGGTGCCATTCAGATTATGCTAGCAGATAAAAGCTCAGAGGGCCAGATCAAGTGATTCCACGGGCCTTATGCGGCCCCCGTCAGGAGGTTCCCCATCTCTGCTCTATGAGCATCAGGTTATTTAGTGCTGGCACCACAGAATTTATTTTTTACTAGCTAGAGTACCTGGCATTGCCCGGGATTTTAAGAATGTTTGTTTACACATCATCCTCCAACAAACCTGTCCTTAGGCAGTCCTCACGAAAAGTGTGACAAACTGCCCCATCAACAGTCCTAAGGTCTTTCGAACGAAGTAGGACCTGTAACGGTGTAAAGCAAACTTCAGAGATAGAAGCATTCAAAATGTGTCGGATGTACAGTGTAAACATGGCCAAGAGCTTCTGTTGCTCTGATACCAGGATGACCATCTACAGTGACTCCCTGTTTTCTGCGCAGAAAAACTTTCAAGAAGCATTCCATGTGTAATATTTTGTCAGCTCACAGTACAGCAGGGTCCTTGCAAAGTCATCATTTTGATACAGTTCAAAGAAAAGAAGTCAATGTTGTTGCGTAATTTGGTATAGTCAGCTGAGAATGCTGGGAAAGCCTGCTAAAGCTGTCATCGATAATAAACATTAAGATCATGACAAACATGACAACACAAAACTCTCACTCCGAAGCCCTACCCATAAGCTGTGAGGCCCCACAATGAGTGTCCAGTAAAAATTATGTTTTTTAATTAATTAAAAATTAACAGTAATTCATTTTGATCTAAAAAATTTTTAGTTGCCTTGGCCGTGTTTTAATACACTCGTATGTAAAATTTTACGATCTTGGCTTGTAAACTGTGGATTTGTATAGAAAGACAGGACAGAAGGACAAATTTTCGCTTTTATATAGTAGAAAATAGAGATACAGCTCCTAGATAGTGTCCCACGTGCAGGTTCCCAGATAGTCTCCACAGATTTTTTTTTTTTTTTAGCTCCTACATAGAAAGAGAGTGGACGCAGGACTGCTCTCTTTAATGTTTTCAGGCGACTGTTAATACCCGGACAGCGTGGCCTTTTATACAGGGGGAGGGATCTCTGCCCTCTAGCCTAACACTGCCCCTGCACTGTGACGGGGCCCGAGCTGCACAATCCGACACCCCCCCCGCCCCAATGCGCCACGTCCCGTCACCCGGAACCCTCACTAACATGTACTTATTGCTGGTGGACACAGATGCCAGACAGATTGGGAACCTCCATTGGAGAGAACATGTGATGTCGGCGCAGCTCTGCGTCACATCCGGCATCCATGGCGACAAGGACACATTGAGGGTGACCGGGTGGCAGGGGACGTGGCACTTTGGGGTGGGGGGAGTGCCGGACAGTAAGTTGTACGGGGAAGAACACTGTGGGAAGTGCCGGGTGATAGGCTGTTTCTTGCCGGGCAATGTGCCCACAAAAAACACCCTGGGGAGATCACTGTGGTTAGTAGTTTATCACTCTCCAATTTATCACTTTCCAGAGCTTAGTACTTCTGCCCCTTGATATGATACTTATTAGGATTGGATCTGTTAATGTCATACACCTATATGGGAAGGTTTCTGGACTGCACAACCTGACTATTATGTAATGGGAGGTGCTACCTGATGAGACTAATTGCAGGCACAGAAACAGACAAATCTCAGGTGCACAACTCCAAATTATTAATAATATATATATATATATATATATATATATATATATATGCAATAAAATTTTGCAATCAATAGAGGTTTTTAGCATAATAATGGCCAAGGTTATGGGCCTACCGACCATATCCAGGTAACCTCTTTCGTGTAGGTCCCTAACATCTAGGGTTCAAATCCAGAGCGCAGGACCCCCAAAAAACTGGCCCAGCCAAGCTGCCCCAGGACACCACCATAGTAAGAAAAGTGCAGTGTAAAGAGACCTCTATTGATTGCAAAATTTTATTGCATTTATATATATATATATATATATTATTAATAATTTGGAGTTGTGCACCTGAGATTTGTCTGTTTCAATTTCATACACCTATAATCCTCTGATATCATCAGCACCCATTCACTTCCACAACTTCGGCAATGCAGCACCCATATTCTGAATTACTTTCTACTCGTTCTACTTATCATTTATGTAGCACCTTCTACAAAATAATAGCTAGGGGTAAATTTACTAAGATTCGAGATGGTCCCGATTTTCAAAGTGATTTATCTCGCTGGAATTCGCCCAAATTCGGGTGATTTAATCCCTTTTCTTCGAGCAGACTTCAGTCGCATGCCGCCGGCCAATCAGCAGCGGCTACATTAGCTGCCGCTCATTGGCTGGGACCCACGTGGACTTAGCCAATGAGCGGCTCCTCCACGTGGGTACCAGCCAATAAGCGGCCGCTAATGTTGATTGGCCGCCGGCCAGCGACTGAAGTCTGCTCATTCCCACGAGCAGACAGTAGCTCAGTGTAACAGCATGCAGTAACATGCTGTTACATTGTATCTGGGGCCCGTCTTGGATTTCTGCGGAGAACATTGTGGGACAGAAAGGTGAGTATTGGATCTATTTTTACAGGTAATTCCAATAGGATACTTTACGTTGACAAGTGGACGTGAACATCTGGAAACAGGTGAGTATGTATGTGTATGTATTTATGTAATAAAGCTTTATTTTACAGGTGTGTTGTGTGCTTTTTAAACCATTTATTTACAGGTGAAGTACAGGTACCAGTGGGCCCTTTGCTGGGACCTGTAGTTCCATTGTAAAGACAATGATGATACATCTATTTTTTACACTTCACCTAACACAATCAACCTGCCACCCACCACCAAGGGGTGGTGGGGATAGCCCCGGGCTATCAGCCTAGGCGAGGGGTGCCATGGAGAGGGTGACACCTTTATTGGGTGGGGGGTCATAAACTCCCCAGGGATCCCTGGCCTGGGCTGACTAACAGTCAGGGCTGATGCTGCAGCTGGGGGCCCCATTGAAAGGGCACCCCTGGCTGTGGCATCAGCTCCCCATTAGAAAGGGTCCAGGGCTGGCTTTAAATGTACAGTGGAACCCACGTCATTTTTTATCACCGTATATTTAAATCCAGCTCTGTCACTGCAGCCTTGTGCTGGTTCTTACATTACAGGGGATCCCTACACATTTTTTTCCCTGTAATGTTAAGAACCTGGACAGGCTGGCAAGCCCGAGGCTGGTTAGTGTTTTTGGGGGGGACCTAACCTCATTTTTTTTCACAATTTATCCCTATTTTTTACAGTTACAGAAAAAAACATACACAAATCACAATGATTTGTGTATGTTTCTGACCATCTCGCAGCTCAGGGGGTGAGAGTTTGAAAAGTGATTTTTTCAAGAGAGTTTGCTCCTATCTCACCAGAGCTTGTCATCCCGATTTTTGGTAAATTTGAGAGATGTATGTTTTAGGTGAAAAGTACTTCCGATTTGGCCCGATGGTGATTTGATTCGAGATTGCTATCTCACCCGAGTTTTATGAGGGAGATGAGAGAAATCTCTCTCTAACTCACCCAACTTTGCCTTTAGTAAATTTGCAAGCAGGGAAAAAATCAATAAATCACCTGAGATGGTCATCTCGACCTATCTCAATTGTTAGTAAATTTACCCCCTAGAATCTGATTGGTTGCTATAGGCAACAACTCCACTTCTAAAAACCTGCACTTTAGTAAATATACCCCTAGTAGTTTAATCTATAACCTTCAGAGTTCTCAAGTATATCCTGATAAAACATTTGTTCATAGAGGCTTGGTATCCTGGTTTTCAATACCTTCATGATGTCAAAACACTTAACACTACATCCTTCTGTCCTTATTATGTCATTCACTGGGCTCACATTTGTCTGAGTGCCTACAGGGTAATCACATTTATTACAATATAAAGCAATGCGCTTCCCATAATTCTGACTCCTATTGCACCCTTTTTGATAGTATACATTTGAATAGGGTCCTAGAATTGATTTACATAATTTGGGACCTACAAGACAGTATGAGGTGGATTTCATAGCTTGAACACTTATGAGGGCATATAAAAGTAATCTTTTGAAAATGAGTGGGTGTGCTCCTATAATATGAATGAGACATGTCATGCATAGAAATAGCCAGTGGCAGCGCAAAGTTTGGGATGTTGAAGCACCCACAGATCTGGCTCTCGATCACATGGGTGCCCCAACTTTTAATATTAATATTTAGAGATAAGCGGTTCGGATTCCTTGGGAATCTGAGTCAATCCCAGGGTGGATTATAGGCAGGGCAGACAGGGCGGTCGACCAGGGGCCCCCACACATTGGGGGTTCCCACACTGCCACAAACATTCCGGCTCACTCTGGACCCTCTGTGGTCCGGCAGAAAAAGCACTGCACTGCAGTGACAGCACACTCCATAACTGATACATTACACAGTGGCAGATGATGGAAGCCACACACCCTCACTGATATAATGTATTGGCAGGGATGGGGCCTAGTGCCGTGAAGTGCCTGCCCCCATTATAAGCCTACCCTGCTGCCTGCTGCTGTACATAGAGGTAGAGAAATATGTATGTGCTCTCTGTCTGACTGTCCCTTCCTCCCTCTCTATCTCTCTTTCCCTCTATCTATCTATCTTGGTCTCTCTCTCCCTCACTCTCTTCCTCTATCTCACTCTCTCTCTCCCCTCCCTCTCTATGAGCGGCATGTACTAAAGGGGAAAATGCTGTAAAAACCCCGAAAATTCAGTTTTCAGGAGTTTTACCGCATTCCTCATATGTACAAAGCACCGGAATGCTTTGTCCCAATGGGTAACACCATATTCAGGTGGCGTTACTCCATAGAAGGTTATGTGCTTCTTATCAGGACGCTCCCTCTTGGGAGGGATCCGATCGGATCCCTCCCATCATCCCCCCATGGCCCGCGACCTTCTGCACATGCACAGAAGGATGCCAAAGGGACTTCTGGGTGTTAAACCCAAAAGTCCCTTTGTCCGGAGCCATCGCAAAGGAGAGCTATCATTTGCGATATTCTAGGTACATATCATGGTAATCAACTGCGGTATGTACCCAAAGACATGTGGGATGTACCACATTGTGGATGCGATGCTTAGTACATCCGATCCTATATCTTACTCTCTCCCTCCCCCTCTCTCTCTCTCTAACCCCCCACTCAAAATCCTGCATTTGCTCCTAGCAGTGTAATAGATCATATACGCTATGCTGCTGGGATTCAGTTCCCAGCAGTGTTGCAGACATGAAGTAGTATACTGCGATCCTTGCCGATCAGTGGAGAGTCCGGAGACAAAGGGCATAGTAGAAGTTGTGTGGGGCCGTAACAATTTTATCGATGGGGCCCCCACAACTTAGTTGCTCCGGGGGCCCCCATAAGCCTTGTTTCGGCCCTGGTCAACCCGAGCGATGGCTCAGGTCTTCCCTTCTGACTTGGATTCCATGACAAGGCAAAATGTCATCCTCGCGCCCTCTGATTCTCATGGGTTTTGGATTCTATATAAGGCGAACATTGGGTACATAGCAAATCTGAGTCAATCCGAGCTGTGGCTTGGGTCTTCCCGTCTGACTCGGATTCCACTTTGAGGCAAAACATCATCCTCGCGGTATCAGATTTTCGTGAGTTTTAGTTTCTATATAAGGCGCCGCGGACAGAAATCAATGCCATTACCTTGTCAGGTACGCTGCTGTATGCTTTGCTTCACTCTGCTGTATAGGCTGTGCTGTGTCCAGACTCACAAGTGGCTGTGCTGCTTAGTGAAGCACACTTCTGTATGCTGTGCTGTATTCTGCTGTATAGACTGTGTCCACACTCACAAGTTGCTGTGCTGCTTAGTCAATGTGTATAAGGGGTGCACACTTCTGTATGCTGTGCTGTATTCTGCTGTACAGGCCGTGTCCATACTCACAAGTCTCAAGTGGCCGCACTGTTTAATCAATGTGTATAGGGGTGCATGCTGCTGTATGCTGTGCTGTACTCTGCTGTATTGGCTGTGCTGTGTCCATCAGTTAGACATTCAAGTGCCTGTATAAGCCCTATGACTCCACGCAGTTTAAAAAGAGCTGAATCTGCAACATCAAAATATCTAAAAATGTAATGTAATAATTGTATTGTCTGTACCTTTTGGTGCACTTTATTCATGTGTATATATAAACCCTGTAGATCCACTCCATGCAGGAATAGAGCTGCAACATCAAAGAAATTAATTTAATAATCCTATTGTTTGTACTGTTTGGTGCCCTTTGTTCATGTTCATGTATAAGCACTATGGCTCCAGTCCACGCAGGTATAGAGCTGTGACATAAAAAAAATAATTCTTTGGTTCATATAGTTTATTAAACTTCCATTCTGTCTGCCACTGCAGTGCCATTTTGTTTCCTAGATGTACCATGTTGAAAGTTGAACTACCACAGCTGCAGAAATCTTCTACATGCAGTTGCTCAATGCCAAAAATTTTCAGAATTTTTTATGTCCACAGACAGGCTCTCTTGAATGCCCAATTGATTTTTTTTTTAATTCGGAACCACCGAAGGGCCCAACTGGGGCAAGGACTGATGTGAATGATTAAAATAGTTTTGTAAATGCCCCCTCCTACCTCATAAATTTGCTTCGGAATAAAAAAACTTACATTAAATTTACTATGAATCAACCCTTCCTTTCCCTGTCTTCAATTACATACATACTCCATCTCCCTCAGGCCTCTTGATAAATTAAAACATTTGTTTCCTGATGTGCCATGTTGGAAGTTGAACTGCCACATGTTGTTCCACCCACTGCTGTCGCTTAGCTTAGTTAGCCAGCTAAATCGGTGCAACCTCTTTACCTAAACTGCATGAAAACAATATTGTGAGGTGGTCAAAATTGACTGGAAATTAGTGAAAATTAATATTATTGAGTTTAATAATATTCTAGGAACAAGAAAAAAGGCTCAATTTATGTGATTTGAGTGTGGAAAAAAAAAGTTATAAAACAAGTTTAAAAAAATGGCAATTTGATTCCTAGGAAACGTACCATAGGTATATAACGCAGGAGCTCTTTTTGCTGGATGGTGAGATTTCTGCTGCTGTAGTGCAATGCCTCAGGAGACTATCCCTACCTTACCATAATAGATCCCTTCTCGTCTCTGTCAGTGGTATTCTGCCGCTGCTTCTGTTCTCTCCCCAGCGCTTGTGTCTTAAATAGACAAGCTACTGTGCAGTGTGCGCTCCCTCCGTCTTTGGGCGATGGATGAGGTGGCATACAAAGAGTGTTTGCACTGCTTGGGCGATCTGTTCAGCGCTTAGCACTGTGCTTTTCCAGACCTGCCGGTGGCTTGGTGCTTTTAAAAAGATGCAGGCTAAAGAGCTATAACATTGTATGCCTATGGTACATTTCCTAGGAAGCAGCTTGCCATTTTTTTATTTGCTTTATAACTTTTTGTTTCCCCTCTTTTTTTATACTTTTAGAAGTAGGTTTAAAGAGTTTAAATAAAAAAAAATTTCATATTGTATTTTTGATAACTGCCATTTCACTCATTACCCAATTTCTCAAACACATATTTTTACACGAATGAAATATACCACATATATACATTCTTTCCATCATTTTTTTCAACCATTTTGCGACATACTACAGGTTGGGTCTCCCATATCCAAATATTGCGAAATACAGAATTTTTTGGGCTTGACTGAGATAATGAAACCCTTGATTTTTGATTGTTCAATGTACACAACAAATTATTACAAATATTGTATAAAACTACCTTCAGGCTGTGTGTATAGGGTGTATATGAAACATAACTGAATTTTATGTATGTACACAAACTTTGTTTGAACCACAAAATTATTGAAAATATTGTATACAATTACCTGCAGGCTGTGAGTATAAGGTGTATATAACACATAAATGCATTCTGTGTGTATATTTGGGTCCCATTTACAAGATATTTCATTATGATATGCAAATATTCCAAAATACAGAATATTCCGTTATCCAAAATACCCCTGGTCCCAAACATTTTGGATTTTGGAGACTCAACCTGTATTATATGTCACACCCTCTAATTCACGTTAAACACACAGCGCTTCCCTATTACCTACAGTATATTGTTCACTTCCTAAGAAGTAAGGAAGCAGCTCAAAACATTAAAGGTGCACTATTATTATTTCTATTTACGTAGAAATCTGCAATAAGTGCATCCTCTGGGCTTACTGTTGGTTTCATAGCCAAACACAGGGGGTGGGGGGTCTGGTTGCATGGAACCCCACCTCCCCAGCCCACACCATGACCACAATAGAAATTCAAATATAATACAATTTTAATTTTAAAAAATTGCTATTATTAACCTCAATAACATTAATTTCCACTCATTTCCAGTCTATTCTGAACACCTCTCACCTCACAATATTGTTTTTAGATCAAAAGGTTGCACCGGGGTAGCTGGATGACTATGCTAAGTGACACGAGTGGGCGGCACAAACACGTGGCCCATCTAGGAGTGACTCTGCAGTGGCAGACAGGATGGCAGTTTGAAAAACTAAGCCCCAAACAGTACATAATGCAAAGAAAAAAAAGAGGTGCAATATGGAATTGTCCTTGGGCCCTCCCACCCACCCTTATGTTGTATAAACTTTACATGCACACTTTAACAAACCAGTCATTTCAGCGCCAGGGTCTGCCACACGACTGTGGCTGAAATGATTGGTTCATTTGGGCCCCCACAAAACAAGCTGGCAATTAATCTGTCCCTGCACAAACTGGCTCTACGGAGGCAAGATGTCATCCTCCTCATCCACCGATTCCTCACCCTCTTCAGTGTTGTGTACATCCTCATCCTCACAGAGTATTAATTCGTCCCCGCTGGAATTCACCACCACAGGTCCCTCTGTACGTTCTGGAGGCTGGTCTCCCTGGAAGAGTTGATAATTCATTTTTATGAACATCATCTTCTCCACATTTGTGGAAGCAACCTCCTACACCTTTCGCTGACAAGGTTCCCGGCTGCACTAAACACTCTATCGGAGTACACACTGGAGGGGGGGCAACTCAGTTAAAATAGAGCCAGTTTGTACAGGGGCCTCCAAATTGCCTCTTTTTCCTGCCAGTACAGGTACGGACTGTCTGACATCCCTACTTGGATGCTGTCACCAATGTAATCCTCCACCATTCTGTCAGTGGTGACAGTATCATATGCAGTGACAGTAGACATGTCAGAAATTGTTGGCACGTCCTTCAGTCCGGACCAGATGTCTAAACCGGCCCTTGACTTTTGACACAGGCGCACGCTTGGCACTGCTGTGTTGATGCACGTGCGGCTACAGCGCACACAAGTCACAAACAGAAAAAAAATAGTTTTTTATTTTTTGGAGCACTTTTGTGTTACACCACCCTTCAACAGACAAGCCAGCTGGCCCTTGATTTATGACACAGGCGCACGCTTGGTGCTGCAACTTAGTTGATGCACGTGCGGCTACTGCGCACACAATTCACAACACAGAAAAGAAGAATTATTAATTTTTGTTGGAGCGCATTTTGGGGGTTACACCACCCTTTAACAGACTTATGGGACACAGGTGCACGCTTGGCGCTGCTCCTTTGTTGATGCACATGCGGCTACTGCGCATACATTTTGCACACAAACACACAAAAAAAGAATTATTTTTTGTGGAGCGCACTTTGGGGTTTACACCACCCTTTAACGGACAAGCGCACGCTTAGCGCTGCTGCTTTGAGGATGCACGTACAGTGCACACAATTCACAACACAGAAAAGAATAATTTTTTATTTTTGTTGGAGTGCACTTTGGGGGTTACACCACCCTTTAACGGACAGACACACGCTTGGCGCTGCTGCTTTGAGAATGCACGTACAGTGCACACAATTCACAAACACAGAAAAAATATATATTTTTGGAGTGCACTTTGGGGGTTACAGCACCCTTTAACTGGCGAGCCAGCCGGCCCTTTACTTATGACACAGGCGCATGCTTGGCGCTGCTCCTTTGTTGATGGACGTGCGGCTACAGTGCAAACAATTCACAAACACAAAAAAATATATATTTTTTTTTTTTTTTGGAGTGCAGTTTGGGGGTTACAGCACCCTTTAACGGTCAAGCCAGCTGGCCCTTTACTTTTGACACAGGCGCACGCTTGGCGTAACTTTGTTGATGCACGTGCGGCTACTGCGCACACAATTCACAAACACAAAAAAAAATGTCACATTTTTTTTTGGAGTGCACTCTGGGGGTTACAGCATCCAAGACCCGCGAGATCCGGAAGGCGGGGTGATGACGTTTTGCCTCGATTTCAGATCTGAGTCAGGCGGGAAAAGTCGAGCCTTACTCGGATACGACTCGGATCGGATGGGCTCGGGGGGTTCGGATTTCAGAAATCCAAACCCGCTCATCCCTAGAAATCGTATACATTGGCTGATTGTGTGCACATCGCCGTATGTGTGGCCAGCTTAAGGGTTGCACTGCTATAGACCATCTATAGGATTAATTATTAAAACTGTTATTCAGTGCATAAGGAGAGCAGTATGTACATATATGTCCAGGGCAGTGCTAGGTTCTTCTCCCCCAGTCTCTGGTTTTGCTGCCATGCTCTGGAATGGTGCCCACATGTATAATAAAAACATTCAGCTCAGGCAGGATGGCCCTACTGCCGCATCTAAAGATTTAGTGTGATCGCTGGTCCTGTCTATGTTGGAATTGACATACGCTACACTTTGTATGTTGTATATTAAAGCTGGATAAGTGCTGATTATGGGCCTGATTCAGAGCCGCTCGTTAACAGCAGTACGCTCGTTGCGTTCCGATGTTGAGAAAGCGCGCATGCGTCGGTGTAACAATGCGCATGTGCGTACGGCATATTGCGAACTTTTTTTGTCTCGTTCGTCAAATAGCGTACAGGAAGTGACATGTCAAATGTGATTGACAGAACAGGGCGTTTTTGGGTGTTGACGGGGGTGGAGATGGAAAAACGCAGGCGTGGCGAGGCGTTTTTGGGGCGTACATACATTATCAGATGCGAACGTCAAATGTGTTCGTACCAACTCATACGTCACTGGATGATCCTCTTTCCGTTCAAAATGCTCGCACAGCTAAGGGTCTGGATTACTCAACCACATTGGCGATGGCCTTCTTCTCCGTCCCGGCACTCCACGATGTTGCATCGATTAATCACGGCTTGTCAGAAAAACAATTAGTGTTGTATTGAAAACCGGCTTGGAATGTGTTTTGAAATCAGTTTTTTGGGTTAGCACAAAACCGTACGCAGGTGGAAATCATAGCTGCTAATGTCAGGATTACACAATCAATTAGCGTACATTTGTGGGTGTTTTGTTTTGGGTTGATATTTGGTTTTTGGGCTATTGTAACAATAATGTCATCATGTTTGTGTGTTTTTTTCCATTTTGCTTTTGCCTGGAGAATTTGCATCCTTATCCAAATTTTAAAACGTTCCTTAAAGAGCCCTTTTTTTTTTTTCCGGTAAAATTTTGGGGGAGCTCGTTTTTGCCTTGTGGGCCAGGATTAAATGTAAACCATTTCTAAAATAATGTCAGAATACAATGTAGAACATTTTTTTCAAATTTATTGGAAAATAAAAACATTTTCATGCACATTTTTGGCCCAAACATTTTTTGCAGTGTTCTTCCAAAAAAAATTTTTAATTGTGCAAACAAAAAAGGTATGGAAACTTAAAGCTAAAAATTAAAAACAATTCACAAGAAAGGAGAGGGAAGTTTTGGCCAGAAAGGAATATGGGGCAAGCACAGAAGGAGTGTGGGAAAAGTAGCCAGTGCTGTCAACGTTTTTTCCCCCGTTTGGCAGGGGGAGGGAGGGCGCCAGACCGGGTCTGGGATATCATCGGGCTGGCCCATCCAGAGGCAGATGTTGTGGCCTCTGGACTAGGCACAGGGCTAGGCACATTTGGAGGATTGGCTGATGTTGTGCCAGCAGTGGAGGATCCTGATGTTCCGGCAGGAAGGGAGGTCGGCTCCACCATGTGCTGGCGAACGAGCTGCTCCAGGGCATTGGCGATGCGGATGTTGGCCCTGGTATTTTCCGCCAGGGCCTGACCAATGGTCACGTTGGCCGCAGCATTTTGCTCCAGGGCCTCAGCCACCCGTACCAGACTGGCGTCCATCCTCTGCAGAATCTCCGTATGGAAATCCGATTTAAAATTGAGCTCTGTGAGGAGGGACACTGCCTGCGAGGGGGATTGCCCTGGACTGGCTTCTGCAGGGTCCTCAGCCGGATGTACTGGTTCCTCCCCTGCAGAGCCAGCAGAAATTCTGCGGCCAAGGCTCCCCTCTGGAGCAGACTCATCCGCCTGTGTCTCTGTTGGAAAAATGAGAAAAGAGTCACATTAGAATCTACATATTGGCACAATAACATTTCAGAGTTGGTGACATCACAATATTTACCTTGGACAACATGAGAAGCCGCAAAGTCTGGCATGTCCGTATCCATGTTGGACACGCCAAACACCTCCACAGCCTGCACACACTCCTGTGCCAGCTCTTCTAAATCATTCAACTCCAATGACACAGGGGTGGGTCCCCCACCTGTACCCCTTGTAAGCCTAGCCCTGTCCGCCAGTTTTTGCTTCAGGCGATATTTGAAGTCGGCCCATCTGTGGGTGAAATTGGAACCATTATCCTTTTTTTTTAAATGGGTTTTGGTTTTAGGGGGGTCAAGTTTTTACTTACCGCCGTTTGACATCCCGGGCTAGACAGACATAATCACCCACCCTATTGACAGCACTGGCTACCTCCTCCCACATTCTCCACTTCTGGCTTGCACTCATATTCCTGTCTGCCTGTGGCAGGATGTCCACACACTTCTGAACCAAAACCTCCATCTCCTTTCTTGTGAATTGTGGCTGCCTTTTCTTTTTGCCAGCTTTGGCCGGAATACTGGGCCCAGCAGCCTCTTCCATGTCATCCTCCTCACCTATTTGTTTAAATGTTGAGAATTTTAAGCTTCACAACTTGCACTATATTATGTTTCAAATTGTTTTGAAATGCCTGAAATACTTACCGGCAGACTGTTGGCCATTGTTTCCCTGGTCTGTAGCCATGTCTTCTCTCCAAACAAGAAATACACCAGATCGTTTTTTTTGGCTCGTGACGTATTTATACATGCGTCCTTATTTTTCGGCCGCATCATTGATTGTGCGTTCCTATGATCCCTCCTTAATTTGTGCGGGAAACTAAACACTATTTATGGCTTGGGGCGTCTCGAGTCGAGGTGGCGGTTGTTGGTTGTTGGAGGTTACGTTGGTCGGAGTTGATTGTTGGCGGGTTTTGGCGTTGGTGGGAGTTGTTTTTGGTTTGTCTTTTTCTTTATTTTTTTTCCGTTCGCTTTTTTTCTGGTGGTTTTTTTTTTTGGCGTGTATTTATTTGGTAAGTTTTTGGCCGTCTAACTTTTGTTCAATTTGTGTCTCCTTCTTTTCCTGAATTTTGGTTCGTTAATGTTTCCAATTTTCGCCTTTGTTAGGTTTCTTTTGGCTCTGCCCCAACGACCTTTTGATCCGGAGACTTATATATTATCTATTGGTAAGTTTTTTTTTTCACTTGGTTATTAAATGTTCATGTTTGTATTTACGCAACTTTGTTTGACCTTACACTTTTAACCTTTGGTTTTGTTAGTCAGAAATGTATGAAATAATTTGTGTTTTTCTATCTGCGTATTTTTGGACTTGTATTTGCGAACTAATTAGCGCATTTTTATCTGTTTCTATTGTGACTTGTATTTGCGAACTAATTAGCGCATTTTTATCTGTTTCTATTGTGACTTGTATTTGCGAAATAATTAGCGCATTTTTATCTGTTTCTATTGTGACTTGTATTTGCAAACTAATTAGCGCATTTTTATCTGTTTCTATTGTGACTTGTATTTGCAAACTAATTAGCGCATTTTTATCTGTTTCTATTGTGACTTGTATTTGCGAACTAATTAGCGCATTTTTATCTGTTTCTATTGTGACTTGTATTTGCGAACTACTTAGCGCATTTTTATCTGTTTCTATTGTGACTTGTATTTGCGAACTAATTAGCGCATTTTTAAATGCTTAATTAGACCCGTTAAATTGGTTGTGTTTTCCCTTTAGCATTTGTTTAATACATTTGGGCCCAAATTGAGGTAGTCTGCGCACTGTCATTTTGCTATTTGCCCAAATGTGTGTTTCTCCCCTTTTATGTTTTGTCTTGCACCCAATTTAGAATCCAAAATGCCCACCCTAAATTGTTGCATTTTTATATTGTGATTATTTATAGGTTGGGCCAATCATGACAATACCCCGGCATGTAAGCATCATTGGATTGTATCATCAAGCTAAGTAAAATTCCTTTTTTGGGGGGGGAAAAAAGCCTTACATTCAAATCTTGCCATTTCAGGTTGATTTTGGTCGGATTGTTCTGGCCATGCTCCCGGAAGCCGACCAACCTCAATCTCGTCCCAGGCGTAGGCATCGTAGGCGTGCAAGGCCCCAGATATATGAAACACGTGTCACCCTTTTTGGAATGCCCGATGATGAGGTGTTAAGACGCTACCCTCTTCCGCCCAAAATCATCATAGACACTCTCTCATTAATAGAGAGTGATCTTGAGCGGCAAATTGACAGTCCTACAGCAATACCACCACTTACGCAATTTATGGCGGTGTTACATTTCTGTACCTCAGGATCGTTTCAAACAACGGTGGGAATAGTGGCGGGCATCTCCCAATCCTCCTTTTCCCGGATCCTGAGGGCAGTGATGGAGGCACTTTTCAAGCACCTCCATCATTTTATTAAAATGCCTTTGGATATGGGTGCCCTTAGTGTGGCCAAGGCCAAGTTTTACCAAATAGCTGGCTTCCCACACATCATAGGGGTTGTGGATGGTACTCACATACCACTTCAGCTTCCAGCACGTCTGGAGGCCATATTTCGCAACCGTAAACACTATCACTCCCTGAATGTAATGGTGGTATGTGATGCCTCCCTCCAGATCCTGTCCCTGAATGCAAAATTACCCGGAAGTGCATATGACTCATTCGTCATCCGGCAATCAGGGATATGGCACAAATTAAACAACCTACAAGCTGGTGATGCGTGGCTTCTGGGTAAGTGGAGACCTTTAGTACATAACAATGTTACGCTCTATACACAGTGATCCTGATGTTGTCACTTCTTTTTCACAGGAGACAGTGGCTACCCTTGCACGCCCTGGCTGCTCACTCCTTATTTGGCTCCCACACCAGGGCCACAAAGTAATTTTAATGCCGCACTTACAGCCACCGGGCAAGTGGTGGAATGCTGTATCGGCCTTTTAAAAGGCCGATTCAGATGCCTCCACCGCTCTGGTGGCGAGCTCATGTATTTGCCGGATATGGTTTCGAAAATTGTGGTCCTGTGTGGGATATTTCACAACATCACCATAAGGAGTGGTGTCCCAATGCAGCCAGAGGATGCCTTACCTGAGGATGACCCCCCCGAGGTTGGTCAGAGGTCAGTATGTGGGGGGGCCATACGCGATGATGTGGTGGCCAGATATTTTAGGTAATTATTGGCAACACAACAGTGTTTAGACACAATGTGGTAAGGATTTTTGGAGAACATCTAATTATTTTCTTTTTTTTTCACCATCTTCTGTTTGATTTCATAATCTTTGGGACTCCAACGATGACTACTTCCTGCTACCCTAAAAAATCCTTCATGGGGACACATTGGAAATATATTCTGGAACCCATATTGCAACGCAACATTTGTGGAATCATGTTGGCATGGTCCTTCGTCAACCAGTTCTTGATTTTTCTTTTTTATTTTCAAATGTTGTTTTATGGGTTGTATTTTTGTTTATCACTGTGTGTATTGTTTGTGAGTGAACACTTTGTTATTTTAGTTATGTTGTGAATAAATGTTTTGAGAGTGTAATTTTGGTCATTTTATTGCCCATTACAAGCAAGTGTAACCAGGTTCACCCACGTTAAAATTTACTAAGGGGTAATCCTGTAATGATGCAAGTTGAGCTAAAATTTAAGATGTTTTCGGGGTCAAAACCAACACCAAAAGGAATCCTGTACAATCAGTTGGCGTTGTAATCTCGGCCTAAGCAGGTTGCCCCCCAAATTGGAACCTGTAAAATGTAGTAATATATAAATTGTCAAACACAAAAAAAGGCCAATCAGATTGTTACTGTTAGGTGTTTCTTGTGCCTGTTTTCCTACAAAATACAACACACAATCTTAGTGACAATAATTGCAAATACTTGCTGGAAGAGTCTACTTATGTCAGTGTAAACAATCTCAGATTTGGAAACAAGGAATGAGACAGAACGTTAAGAATAATTTTTTAATTTAGAAAACTATTTTTAAATGAAAACAAAAAATTAGGGACGCAGGATGACCGACATATGGTCAAGGACCACCAGCAGCCCGATTACGTAGGCACGCATCCATTCGACACATCCGGTTAAGTCTGCCATACGCCTCTGTTCCTCTGTGGGTTAGAAAAGTGTGGGGTTTAATACATCAATAATGAAACCACATTAAAAAACAAGCCAAACAAAGCTAACCAAAAATGACAATATTGTGACCAAAAGCAGAATTACCCCAAAAATACCAAGGCCCCAAAAATGGTCCCCCCAAAAATTACAAGTAAAAAAATCAGATTCTGACAGGTGTGATATGTGTATGGGGAAATCAGCAGTAAAAGGTAAAGACAAACAGAAATCTACAACAAATTCTCACAAACCACACAAAAAAAGGCACAGACACAGGATTACATACAAACAGTTTTTTCTAAAAACTAAAAAAAAAAAAAAACATACCGTTCAAAATAACGCCCGCTCCAGAAGCCACTCCCTCGTCCTCCTCGGAGGTGCCTACATTCCCCAACGAGGTTGGCGGGGTGATTTGGGATTCAGGGGAGGGGGTAGTTACAAGAGGGGTGGTTGGAGGAGAGGGGGATTGGGATGGAGGGGAAGGAGCCCCGAAACATCCTCCACAGGGTCTGTGCAGGCTGGGGAGGAGGGGGAAATATGGGAATTTTGGGGTGTTGAGGTTTGGCTTGCGGTTGGGGAGAGGGGCTGAGAGCGCCGTCTTTGACGCCGATGACGCCGTAGTCTTCGCTCTGCCCCTAAAAGATGGGAAACAAATTGTGGTTATTTTCAACCCAGACCTAGTTAAACACTAATTTTGGACAACACAAATATGTAAACATGGCCATGCAGATATGAGTACAATGAATAAATAGGCCATACATGAAAACATGGCCATGCAGATATGAATACAAAGAATAAATAGGACATACATGAAAACATGGCCATGCACATATGAGTACAATGAATAAATAGGCCATACATGAAAACATGGCCATGCAGATATGAATACAAAGAATAAATAGGACATACATGAAAACATGGCCATGCACATATGAGTACAAGGAATAAATAGGCCATACATGAAAACATGGCCATGCACATATGAGTACAAAGAATAAATAGGACATACATGAAAACATGGCCATGCACATATGAGTACAAAGAATAAATAGGACATACATGAAAACATGGCCATGCACATATGAGTACAATGAATAAATAGGACATACATGAAAACATGGCCATGCACATATGAGTACAATGAATAAATAGGCCATACATGAAAACATGGCCATGCAGATATGAATACAAAGAATAAATAGGACATACATGAAAACATGGCCATGCACATATGAGTACAAAGAATAAATAGGACATACATGACAACATGGCCATGCACATATGAGTACAAAGATAAACATGAAAACCACAGTCACAAAAACGTACTGTCCGCGATCTGCATGCGAAAGCATGCCAGCAAGCGGGGCGACCGCCGTTGCAGGTCGGACCACCTGCGCTCCAGCTGGCCAATCTGGCGGAGTGAGCCGAAGGAACGCAGGCGGCCACATACCTCCGCATATGCGGAACGCTTTTCTCTATTGGTGATGGGTGGAGGCTGGCTGGTGATCCGCCTGTCCATGACCTCGGTTAACACCAGCAGCTCGCGGATGGTGAATGCCGAGGCTCTCATGATGGCAATGGTGTATTTTCTAAAAATCATTTTTAGTAAAGACCCGAAAATAAATTTGATTGGCTAATGTATTTGGGTAATTAACAGGACCAATTCTATTGGTTAGTGTATGAGTCATGTGTTCGACAGGGCCACAAATCTCTTGAGAGTTATGATAGGCTTGATGCAGTGACATGCGTAAGCAAATTTACACAAAGAAATGAACCCAGGAAAATATGCGTGGTTAAAAACAAATAAAACAAATGTTTAATTGGCTCTAACATGTATTTTGACAAAGAAAAGCGAATGTTTAAGCCGTACGTATTCTGCGGGTAAACACAAACACGGACAAGAGTAAAGTTTATTGCATTGTCCAAAAAAAAAAAAAAAAACAATTAAGATAATTGATATATTGATTGGCATGATACGATTGAGGGAGGTAGGCAGAATAAAGGAGCAGGTAATCGGAATCTGACAGACCCACTTCCGGTTTGTACTTGTGCGTGCGTTCCCTTCAAGCCACTTTGGGGATGTACGCTCGCTATTTGGCACGCTCGTTAGTTAGAGGAGGGGTCGGTAGAGTTTGGGGAGGATGTTTAGATGCGTTCGAAAATACGAGCGAGTGCTTGAATTAACATATGTGTGTACGTACGCTGAACGTACGAACGGCCACTTGCGTCCGGGTCTGAATGAGGGCCTATGTCCTCTTCATGTACTGGCCACACTCGGTCTAAAATCAAGCATTGGGAAACCTCCCTCTAGAAATCCTGCGTCAGCCCCTGGGTTTACTGCGTGCAGCAATTGTATAGCTCTGGACACTTAACCTGGAATTTATGCCTTACCACACGTTACCTTCGGGGTTTGCTGCATGATATCATTATTAGCTCTGGGCACTTAATTTGGGAGCTAAAAGCAGCTAATTGAATTCCCTCCTAAGTATATTGTTTCACCATCATTTGCTCTGCTCAGGGTGCCCATGGGCATATATCACTGCATCCAATTGTATCTACTCAGTGGGTTCTGCATACACTGTAGCACCATTAGTTGTACAATATCACCGAAATGACTGCAAGCAAGAGTGTTTGCTCACAACTACGGTGGATGGTAAACTTTCACATGGTAGCCATCTTCTTCCTGTCTGACATGGATTTGTGGCTTGCAAACTACCTGATTATACCACCTATTTTATAATTCCACACTGTTTTGATTCTGGTTAAAGACATGGCTCTCCAAGACACTACATATTCCAGTTGCCTACCCTGACCTTGGATTTTCCTCGGATTATGCTTATTATTCAATTTGGCAATGATGACCTATGGGATATATGTACTGCCCTATCTACAATCTATCTATATTTTCTTAGCTTTTTCAATTTGACTATTATCAGTTCATGTGGCTGAATTTTTGTTTTGCCCATTTTTTATTATATATGACTTTTAGCTTTTGTTTAGTTTAATTTAATAGTAAATGTTATTTGTTATAATTATTGTAATCAGTGGTCTCTATAAATCTTCTAAAAATGGTGCTCAAATAAGGATTGCCATACAGCTTGTCTGGATTAAAACAAACAAAATGATGCTTTAATATCATAGGCATACAGCAACAGAAAATAAGGCACAACCAAGTCCCCATTCAGGGCATTACCTTACTTCTTCAGCCCTAACTAGTCTGCGCTCAATGTCATGAAAAGTCTCAGTCCTGCCTGCTTCTAGCAGGTATGGCCCACTGGCACAGCCCCTTTTTAAACTTGTGTGGGAGAACCCCATCATCACATCATAGAATCAGTAGCTCACCAACGCCACCTAGCCTCAGTCTACCATATATATATATATATATATATATACACACACACACACACACAGATGTGCCCAGCTAGTTTGTTGCTCCATACGCAATCTAGCGCACCATGCATCTCGCGCCACACAGTGCGCCTTGAGTCGCGCCACACAGAATGTTTCATAACGTTCTGGTAGCGTAGCACTGGAAAAAAGTCAGAAAGTGTAATACAACTTCTTGTACACCAGGTGTCACTTGTCCTCAACTACATAGTGCATGCGTCAGATTTCCAATGCATTTTCTGTATCACCGCCCGATGATTGACTGACAGAAGCTGTGATTCGGTACACTATAGTACAGCGTTTTCCTCATGGAATAAGAGCTGTACAAGAATGTATAATAAAATTTTAAATCATTACATTAAGGGGTCTATTTACTAAGCAATGTTAGGAGACAGAGTGAAAAGTGATAAGAAAGTGATAAGGTGCCAGCCAATCAGCTCCCAACTGTCGTCTCACAGGCTGTGTTTGAAAAATGACAGTTGGGAGCCGATTGGTTGGCACCTTATCACTTTCTTATCACTTTTCACTCTGCCTCCTAACACTGCTTAGTAAATAGAGCCCTAAGTGTGTGAGTCCTGTACTTTTTTATAAAAATATTCCACACGCACGCACAGCTTGCTTGCATCAATGTCGGAACTGTCGGCGTTGTCCCATACTTAGACACTATAGTGATTTCATGACTTATAGCAGTGGTTCCCAAACTGTGCACCGTGGCACCCTGGGGTGCCTCAGGTTGGTGGTCCAGAACCAAATCAATCAATTTATGGTTAATGTACTGTAAATATGTGGAAAAACAGAAGAGCAAACCTGTCCACCACCACATAACTTAACCTAAGGATGACAGGTAAGCACAATGTACTTCACTTTACTACTTTACAAAAAAAAATTCTGAATTTCTCAATTACAGTACAAATTTTTTGCTTAGGGGTGTCGTGAAAACATTGCTGATACTCTAGGGCGCCATAATTTAAAAAAGTTTGGGAACCATTGACTTATAGTGATTTCATGACTTTAGAAACTCACACACCACCAAGTGCTATAGTGAAGATTTATTAAAATAAAATAAAAAATGTCCCTTACCAGGTCTCAAAGCCGTGATGACCATGCTTGCAATGTGGTCACCCAAACCACTAGCCCATACACGCCAGCCGTGTCAAAAGCCGCACCTGTTGTGTACAACACACAGGTTATTTATATAGCGCACACATATTCTGCAGCACTTTACAGAGAATATTTAGCCATTCACATCAGTCCCTGTCCCAGTGGAGCTTACAATCTATATTCCCTACCACATGTACACGCACACACATGCACAATAGGGTTAATTTGTGTTGGGAGCCAATTAACCTACTATTATATTTTTGGAGTGTGGGAGGAAACCGGAGTACCCGGAGGAAACCCACGCAAGCACAGGGAGAATATACAAACTCTGCACAGATAGGGCCGTGGTGGGAATCGAACCCATGACCTCCATGCTGTGAGGCAGTAATGCTAACCATTACACTGTCTGTGCTGCCCTCTATATATATGTTTGATGGACCCCAATTTATTGATCTACATGCATCAATTTACCAGGTCTCTATTTTTGAATCTTTTCCTCAAAATTGTATACCCCTGATGAAGTCCTAATGGATGAAACGCGTTGGGTTGTGGAGTGATGAAACAGAGAGGAATTATCTGTACATTGGATTCTAATCAGGATTATGCATGTCAAAAAATTGATTATGTAAGCATTTTTGTGTATACATTTTATATGTCAGATTGACAGAGAAATTTTATAATAATAAAAATATTTTATTGTTCAAACGATTCTAATGGTTGGCCTTTGTGCCATGTTTTTGTGTGTTCTCTGGTGAGCAGGTCTTTTTTAGACAAATTGTTTCAGAACATATGGAATCTACCATCAACAATATTGGATTCAAAACAGATGAATAGACTGTGAATTGGATTATCTGTTAAAAGAACCTCCACTTTGGTGACAATTTGAATTGACTTTTAATTCTTAACATCAAAAAGAACTTTTTTAATTGATGTAATGAAAGACATTGGATACATTTGCGCCCTCTAAGTTTTTGTTTTGTATGTCTTGATCATAGTGTTCCTACTAATAGGGGTTCAACTTGAGATGCAGCAATTTATATTCTAGCACATAATAAGGACTTTCTTTTTTCTTTATAATATATATATATATATATATATATATTATATATATAAAATTTATATACTATACATAACAATGGACATGAATCTAAATTTGAGCATAATTTATGTGAGGCTAATCATGAACCAAACAGTACAGAAGAAACAATAACTTGTATTTATTACTTTGGTGGCTGATAGTGATATGTTTACTATACTAACTATAATTTGAAATGTTCATTTGCTTCAATGTTAAACAACTCAACAGCAAAACTCCTTTTCCTGTATGTTACATGTAATTATTGCCATCTATTCTTAGGGTTATATTTACTAAAGTGCAAGTTTATATAAGTGGAGATGTTTCCCATAGCAACCAATCAGAGTCTAGCTTTTATCTTCTAGAAGGTGCTAAATCTGCATACACACACACAACGATTTAGTAAATGAATGAGTTTAGCAAACGATTTTTGTTCATTTTTTCAAGGGAAAAATGAACGAAAATCGTTTACTAAAATCGTTCATTTACTAGATGTAATGAACAATTTTTTTTTTAACTACAAACGATTTTTGCATATTCCCTTACTGAAATCGTTAAGTTGGTCAGTCTGACTGAACTACAAACTACAGACTACAAATGTGAACACACATGAATGATAATCGTTCATCATTTTAACTCAGAAAGTGAACAATTTTTTCAACGATTGAACGATAAACGATATTAACGATAATTGTTCAAAAAATCGTTCTGTGTGTATGCAGCTTAAGTGGTAAGTAGAACCGCACTTTAGTAAATTCACCCCTTACGCCTTATAAAATATGGTGAAAAGTAGTATTTAAAATGTAAAAGGATTACCCTATTTTCACATTCAGGAAACATTACATGACTGTCGGGCTCCATCTTGGTGTAGCATATAACCTGCCTGAAAGCACCAGCTCAGTAACAAAGTGTCTATGGAAAATGTTTTAGAATGTTGGCTACTGTGCAAGTCAACTATAACAAACATGTAATATCAAGCACTGTTATACATGTCCTCACACTTTATGGGTGAGGGTGGGAAGGGTTGTTAATCAGAGTCTAATTACAGAGAATATGTCTTTGAAATTGGGTCATTTGGCAGGATATATTCAGAGACATGGCTTAACCTGTTGGCCCTGTGTGAAGTATCTGACTTCCACATATTACACAGTCAGACAAAATCTATTTGTGTGTGTTTAGTTTGTAAAAACAAATAGTTGCTGATCCTCCTGTGAACGGCGTCTATCATCAGGTTCTGAGTAAGGAGGGGATGGGTGAGAACACCACTGATGCGCCAATTGAAGGTATACGGTTCTACAAAAGGGGAAACTCGCTGAATATCAGAAGAAAACAGACTATATAATTAATGACTAAAACAACTATTGTGTGTTTCCATTGCAAACAAGACATTTTTTAAGATCTTTAAATGGGTGTGACTTTACAGGCAAAAAGACATATTACAGCATAAAAGAGAAGCCAGTGGATAAACATGGTATTTAAGGTACTAGTGCGTGCGAGAGAGAGAGAGACATACACATACTCATTTGTTGGACTTTCTGAATGGAGTTGTCAAGGGGAAAAATCTATTTTATTTATTAATAAATTCAGAGATGCCCCAAGATAGTGGTAATGCAAAGTGTCATATTTCGGACACCTGTTTCATTTTTTATAACAGGATACAAAACATGTTCCCATATTGATCTATCCTGGGTTTGTCACTATCTCCTGTGGCCTATGTTACTGAATCTCCTTCTGCCATTTCATTTGGCTTTACCATCTAATAGGGGTATTCAATATGGAGCGAAAACTCCGTTTCTGCGATGTTTTCGCTCGGATGATGTAATTTTCGCCGCTTTTACTTTTACACCGTATTCAATTTGAAAACTTTTCACCGGTGCGAAAAGTATATTGCCTTCGACCCTGCGAAAAAGTATCACCAAGGAATGGGTGGCGAAAAGAAGTGCAGAATTGGGGTTTCGGGGTGAAACATTTCGGAAATCCACCCTGCAACCTTCAGACAGTCCCCCAAAGGTAAACTGTGTCAAAAAAAAAAAAAATACCTCAGAAGACCCCCAAAAAAGCACTTTCATTTTGGGGGCAAAAAAAAAAATTGGGGGTACAAAGTTAAAAACTAGCGAACTACAATCTAGGGGGGTCCCCAAGTATGCCCCAGGTGTTTTTTTCATTGCAGGTGTTTGCGCCAGGTGGATTTTTCATGTTTTTTAAAACTTCACTTTAGCAACTTTTAAATATGCTCACCCCCAATTTCAAGTACCCAAAATTTGCTGGGACTACTTATTTTAAACTGCAAAAAAAAGTCTAATTACTATTCTTCACCACCTTCCCAAATCCCCAAAATAGCAGCTATCGAGCCCGTTTAAAGACCCCCAAAACCTTCAGCAGGGCTAATCGGGGGTATCCAGAGTGATCCCCCATGTCAGGCCATCTTTTTGGGGGTGTTAGGGTGATTTCCCCAAAAAACAGCGACGTTTTCGCTAATTTCACTTTCGCCGGGTGCTGTTTTCGACGATTTCATATTGAATACGGGTATAAGCGGGGGGCGCGCGTGATACTTTTTCGCCGGCAAAAGCTCCGATGTGTGGCGAAAACTTCGGCACGCATAGACGGCGAAGTTTACATTTCAAATTGAATACCCCTCTAAAGCTGGGTACACACGTAAAGTTTTTATGTCCAACCATCCAACTAGTTGATTTGTTGGAATGAATTAAAATCTGGTAACATATGGGAGTAACTGATGATCAGCAATTTGCTCCTAAATGCCAGAAAACAGATGAAAATGGTCGTCAGACAAGTTTGTTAAATGTTTGATCTAAACAATTTGTTCAAACAACAGTTTTTGTCCATTTTCCGGCATTTGGGAGCAAATTGCTGATTGTCATTTGCTTTCATACCTTACCAGATTTTCATTCCAACCAATCAACTAGTTGGATGGTTGGACAGAAAATCTTTAAGTGTGTACCCAGCCTTAAACTTAGAACTAAATGTATCAAGAGTTAGTTTTCCCTCCAGATTTATTATGCAGGGGTTTAGAGGTTAATACTCAAATCACTAGTGATGGGCAGCTATAGGTCTGCCATTAGGGGGTAAATAAGGGGTTAGGAGGTGTGTTTACTAAAGTACAAGTTTTTAGAAGTGGAAATGTTGCCCATAGCAACCAATCAGATTCTATTCAACATTTATCTAGCACCTTATCTATAAGATAATAGCTAGAATCTGATTGGTTTCTATGGGCAACATCTCCACTTCTAAAAACCCGCACTTTAGTAAATTTACCCCTAGGACTGACAGTAGGGCCTGCTGACTCCAATGATCCCAACTGGAAACTGCTTCAGATGAATAGTCTGGGGTTAATGTATCAAGCAGAGAAAGGAGTGGAGAAGTAAACCAGTGGAGAATTTGCCCATAGCAATCAATCAGCTTTGAGGAAGCATTTATCAAGTACATGATAGGCAGATGCTGATTGGTCGCTATGGGCAACTTCTTCACTGGACTTTTCTCCAGTTTATTTAACTGCTTGATACATCAACCTCTGTCCTTTAGTGTGTAAGAACACATGGGGCACATGTCTTGGGCCATCGCTCTCAAGGAACCCGGTTATCTCGGTAGGGGGCACAAGTTCTCCCCACCCAAACATAACTCTATTTTCCCATATATGTTAGTTTCTGTGTCTGCAGCTCTCTATCCATTTAGAGTTTCATATGTGTACCTCTCTATCAACCTGTCTCACCATTTTTGCCTCTGTGCCCCTTCCCCATATATGCCATGTATAAGTCCATCTCTGCAACAGTATATCAGTGTACAGTGTCACATTATTTACTGAAATTTGTTTTTTTAAAAAGCTAAAAATCTTTCATCTATTTTATTTTTACAACTAACAACAATGCTACTCACAGGGAATACAATCAGGTGGGGTGTGATTTCTTGATTCAGAAAGTCAACCTGTTCATAAAGTTGACATTATAGCTATTATCTTGTAGAATGTGCTAGTTAAATCTTAAGTAGAATCTGATTGGTTGCTATGGGCAACATCTCCATTTCTAAAAATTCTCACTTTAGTAAATACACCCCTCATGTAGATATGTCACAACCCGGGCTTATACCCCTGCCGCTGCGTCACTTACCTCTCCCTGAGCTCAGTTCGTGTATCCACCATTATCCTAGTGAGATGCAGGCTTCATTGTTTCCGGCCTGCTAGGCCACAGCACACATCTAGCCAGCCCCGGCATACTTCTGACCCGATCACCTGATCGCAATCCGGCCAATCACTAGTCAGCCTGAGTCAGCCGGTATCATCTGACACTGCTCATCCAATCCTGGCTAACCCAGGGTATATATTCCAGTCTTTGGCTCTTAGTCATTGCCAGTACAATGTCTAGCTCAGTCCCTACTAAGTGAAGCTTACTGTGCTCCTGCTGCTTTTGTTTGTATCCTGCTGGTGCAGTTCTGATTGTGTTTGCTGTACTAACTCCTATATCATTCTACTCCTGTGCAATCCACATCTCTAGTTGCATAGGTAATATCCAGCCTGTTCCTGTGTTGCTGATTCTGGTCTGCACCTGTGCAAATATACACCTGTTTAGCTCAGTGCTTAGTAAGTGAAGTTTGGGCCTAATTCAGACCCACTCGCGAGCGCAGGATGCTCGCAAGCGGGTCGATGGTGCCCTAATGCGCATGCACACGACGGAGGGAGCTCCGTTGTGCGCATGCGCGAGACTCGCATAGCGACTCGCTATGGGTCTTGCACCAAAGGGGGCGTGCTGTCGATGGTGACTGACAGCACGCCCCCTTTGGTGGGCGTGCCAGGGGCGTGGCTGCCAGGCGGAGGCGTTCCCATGGGAACGCCTACCGTCTGAAGCCGGCCCCACTGACATCACTAGTGATGTCAGTGGGAGTGATTTTGGCTCTGATAGAGCCAAAATCACTCCAGGGCTTGCGGCAGCAAGACCCTACTGCAGGGTCTCGTCGCAAGCCCGATGGTCGCGATGGTCTTGACCATCGCGACCATCATCATGGACGCTCGCTATAGCTGTGGGTGGTAACCCACAGCTATGCGAGCATCCATGAGGCTGCTCCTTTTTTAGGTAGGAGGGCCCTGATTCAGAGCGAGCGCTCTGGTCAGAGCGTCCGGCTCTGAATCAGGCACTTTATCTGTACTTTGTTTACAGTCATTGCTGGTGCAGTTCTGTTTGTTCCTACTGCACTTACTTCCTATGCCATTCTATTCCTGTGTAATCAGCATCTCAAATTGCACAGGAAATTACAGCTTGTTCAAGTGTGCTACACCTGTGCAAAACATCCACCTTAACGGCAGCGCAGGAGCCAGCAGCAGCTTGCAAGGAAAGGCAACCCCCAAACTGCCTGGCCTGGGTGGAACTGCTGCTGCTCACGCATCAACCAGTCAGCATTCATCTCTCACACACAGAGAGACTCTGTTTGACTGGTCTGAAGCCGGCAGATGAAGTGAAACTGTGATTGAAGATGAGGTGAGTACTCGTTTAAATAAAAAATTTACCAACTGGTCACGGCTGCAGGCGGTTGGGTTGGTGGGCCCCTAAAAGTTTCGGACCCTTGGGCAACTGCCCAACAAGCCCAATGGAAGACAAAACCCAGTCTAAGCCTGATAAATCCTTCTGTCACACAAGTATCCTGGACTACACACCCAAGTAAGAACAGTACTTTTATTAAGATTAAGTAACAAACCAGTTCAGCCTGGTAAATCTACTGCTACACTCTTCTCTGCTACATACATCATACCATCATCGACACCGACGGCGACGTCCCTGGTGGTCTAGTGGGTACGATCCGGTATCTTTCTGCTGAGACCCAGGTTCGATTCCTGGTCAGGGAAGCATCTATTCACATGTCAAGAGGTCTCCTCAGGTCTGTCAGCTTTGCATATACACCTCCCACTACTCAGTTCAATTTCCAACATGGTACATCAGGAAACAAATGCTTTTATTATTCAAGAGGCCTGAGGGAGTTGGAGTATATATATAGTTGAAGGCAGGGACAGGAAGGGTTGATTGGTAGTAAATTGAATACATTTTTTTGATTCCAAAGCAATTTTTTATGAAGGAGGAGAGGGGATAGGAGGAGGGGAGGCATTTACAAAAAATATTTTACTCATTCACATCAGTCCTTGCCCCAGAAGAATCCTTGAGTGCTATGCCTGCTGCTGCTGGAAGTGGATTTTCATCCGAGAAGGGGACCAGGAAGATTACTAATAGTGCTTTCAAAAACAATTTAATGATAAACAATCCTTTGCAAAGATTCCACTTCACTGGAAAAGCAATTCCCAACCTGTACAACCACTTAATTAGTGGCTTCTAAAATGTCATACCCACTGTCCACTTAACCACAGATATGTGGACAAGCCGAACAGAGCAAATCCAAGATTTAAGGTTTAAGTCTTTCTTGAGAATACTTGAGCTCTATGCCTCTGCTGCTGGGAGTAGATTTTCATCCCAGATGGGACGAAGATGTTGTGACTTTCTTCCCAACGGACACAGATCTGATGAGATGCAAAGAGCTATTGGTAAGCAAATTGTCAGCTCAAGTGGCACATGCTGCAGTGGTGGCTTTTCCTTCAGTTTCTCCAGCAAGTGCATCTGCCAAGAAAAAAATAAACTTTCCCCCCAAAAAACACTGGTGATGCAGATGAGTCAACACAACCAAGTTTCTTTGTCTTCTGCCCAGGCATGCCAATGGGCTTTTCCTTATCATGGGCAGCAACTGTTTCATCCACTGGTACCTAATTTACACAAACAACATCCTCATCATCAACATCCTCATTAGCGTCAGCTAAACAAATATCCTGCTCATCCTGGTGTACTTCCACAGAAGCATCCTCGATTTCTATGTCAGTATGTTCACTTGTGCTTACATCATCATAAGAGGCAGAACCATCAGTCATACATAAAGACAAAGGCCTTAGCCTTTCCTTGCCACTTCATGTGGTGAAATTGGCATATTGCCAATTTTATGTCTTTCTGCAGCTAACTTTACCTTTGATGTTTTCTTCTTTACCACTGTAAAATATTGTTTTTTGATTTAAGATGCCCTGACTTAAGCCCTTTATGCCCTTGGGCATTGGCTTTAGTAGATGATGCAGATGGACTAGTATCATCATGACTGTTGGCACTGGCAGAAGCTCCAGCACTAGTATGTGGTTCCTGCTCTCCTCTCAAGTCTCAACTGATCGTTCTCCATATGAACAACACAAATGAAGTGGGAAACAGCACACACATCAATTTGTACCAATTTTAAATATTACACTGTGGTATCAATGACACAGTGTCACAAGATTTTTTTATGAATAAGAAAAGAATAACACACTGTGCTGCCACTTACAGTGTCACAATATTATTTATGAATAAGAATAACAAACTGCGCTAACACTTAGGGCCTGATTCAGAGCCGGACGCTCTGATCAGAGTGCTCGCTCTGAATCAGGGCCCTCCTTCATGAAAATGGAGCATCCTCCTGGACGCTCGTATAGCTGTGGGTGACCACCCACAGCTATAGCGAGCGTCCATGATGATGGTCGTGATGGTCAAGACCATCGCGACCATCGGGCTTGCGACGGAGACCCTGCGGTAAGGTCTCACTGCCGCAAGCCCTGGAGTGATTTTGGCTCTATCGGAGCCAAAATCACTCCCACTGACATCACTAGTGATGTCAGTGGGGCCGGCTTCAGACGGTAGGCGTTCCCATGGGAACGCCTCCGTCTGGCCGCCACGCCCCCGGCACGCCCACCAAAGGGGGCGTGCTGTCAATCAACATCGACAGCACGCCCCCTTTGGTGCGAGACCCAGAGCGACAGCTTGGCTGTCGCAGTCCGGGTCTCGCGCATGCGCACGACGGAGCTCCCTCCATCGTGCGCATGCGCAGTGGGGCAACATCGACCCGTTTGCGAGCGTCCTTTGCTCGCGAACAGGTCTGAATGACCCCCTTAGTGTCACAAGATTGTTTATTTATGAATAAGAATAACACACTGCGCTAAAACTTAGGGCCATATTCAATATGGGGCGAAAAGTCCGTGATGACACCATTTTCGCCAGTTCACTTATCCCTATATTCAATTTCAAAGACTTTTCGCAGGTGCAAAAAGTCTTTGTAAAAAAACGGGGATAAGTTTTCACCACTGTTTAGGTGGCAAAAAAATTTGCAGAATTACGGTTTTGGGGTGCAGAACAAAAATAATTTTCAAAAGTTCCTCTGGACACCCCAAAAAAGGTACTTTCATTTTGGGAGCAAAAAAAACAATATTGGAGGACAACCCTCTAAACTAGAGAAATCTACACCAGAGGGGTTCCCAAGTATTCAGCAGGTGTTTTCTAGAATGCGGCTGGTAGTGGCAGGTGGATTTTTGAAGAAGTTTAAAAAATCACTTTAGGGACTTAAAAATATGCTTGCACCAGGGGTTAAAGTGGGCCAGAACGGGGCGGAACTGCGTTCCGTCACTTCAAATGGGAGGCAGAACCAGTTCCGCCTCCGTCCGCCCACTTAGCTTGGCTTAGGAAACTGTCAGCTGCCAGCTGCAGGCCTGCGGCTGTCAGTCTGAATGTGGGGTGACTCAGGTACGTTCTCACTGCATAAGCCTGCCCGGCTGGCCGCCCCCTTTGCCCACTCTCCTTGCTCGGGATAACGCCGGGATCTGATTAAGAGAGAAGAAGACTGAGGCAGCCAGTGAGACTGACAGAAATTAGGACACAGACAGTGACAGCACAAAGGTCAGCAATATCTGCATTACATGGTGCGCTTAAAAGAGCTGCGTTGCCTGCGTAGCACCAAAATGTAAGGGTGTTTTTTTTTTACTGTAGTGTGTAGTGTATGATCGTCTTCCCGTCATGCTTGTCCCGGCCGGCTCTGTGCTGCACACCAGCGCTGCCCAGCCCACCCATATAATAATCAATTATAAATCAGTTATGGCGGCAGGCGGGGCTACTAGAGTCAGTCAATCATCTCCTGATTGACATTTGGCCCGCTGCCCGCCCTGCCTCCTCTCCTCTGGCACCGGCGGGAATGAGACAGACAGCGTGATTACATCACCGTGCGCCTGTCTATCCCCGTGTGCAGGTACATTTTTTTGTGTGTATGGGGGCCTGCTAATGCTAATGGGGGGGCTACTACTTCTGGGGGGGCCTGCTAATGGGGGGCATACTACTGGGGGCCTGCTAACGGGGGGCATACTACTGGGCTCCTGCTTATGGGGGCATACTACTGGGGGCCTGCTGATAGGGTGCATACTACTGGGAGCATACTACTGGGGGCCTGCTAATGGGGGGCATACTACTGGAGGCATACTACTGGGGGCACTGCAAATTAAACACTGTAAATTATTTTAATAATAGAAGAGCTGAGATTATATTTATTGGTTTATTCTACGGATGGACATCAAAAGCCGATGGTTATGAACCATCAATGTTTTCAATTGGATGGAAGTACTTTTGTCATCGACTTGTGGGTATTCGATGATTGCCAGCCATCGGATGCAGGTTTCCGATGCCCATCCAATGGCTAGCTGCTATTATGCAGCTGTGGAGAGCAGGAAGTGGTGCCCGCAGCTCAGCTAATGTGTACATGCGCAAAGCTCTGAATGCTTCTGCATATGCACACAATTAAAACCATGGATGGTTGCGATGCGATGGCTCGTAGCCATTGCATCACTTGATTTGATGTTGCAAGCCCAGCAACAATTCGATTCTGGGTTTACAATTATTTTTATTATTTGGGTTTCCCTTATTTATACTGTTACTGTTTTTGATATTTTTTTTTGTCTTTAGGAGTCTATACAAAACCGTCAGAAAATTTGTCCCAATAGCCAATATCTATTACTACCATAATTCACGCCATTAACAGATTGGAGCTATTTACCAATACTTTCATACTGGGGCAGCTGGTCAGACAAGAGAATGGTAGAACATGTTCTCACACCGCTGATTACAGTGGCGAAAGATTACACTGCTGGGATCTGTCCAGAAGTGTTTCTGTAAATACGTACCAAAAGAGTTGGGGTAATCATAGGACAGAATTGCTAACTCCATCTTGGGATGGCTAAGCTTGTCTGCGCTTTTTATATTTGAGAAGACCACAGTTCCTATAGGACTATGGGGACAGTGCTTTTCTGCGGTACATGAGTTTGGCACAGTAGATATCTGCAATATCGCACTTGTTGAATAGCTCAACTACCTACTGTATATTTGGGATATTCAAGCAGACACTATTTCCAGTAGAATATTGAGGCATTACTGTGTTTTCCTTTTTTTTGTATTCATAGCATACATTTCAGAACAATACTGACATCTAGAGGCTACAACACTGTAATATTTAACTGAAAAAAAGCAGGATTATCATAGTTAAAATCACAATGGCCCATATGTCTGGGCAGTGCCAGATTAATGTCCACATGGGCCTGGAGCTGAAATTTATGAAGGGCCTATTGTGCGTCGCTGCAGGAGGTGTGACAAGTGCTGCAGACTGATAATGTAAGGTCGTAACCATTGTGGTTTACATAGGGCTGTAGGTGTGTTTAGTTCCATGGAGGGTATAGATGGGCCATACATGCCTACCTTCCCAGTTTTCACGGTAGGCTACCGATTTTTCAGGTAACCCCCCACACCCCCGTAAGGGCAGGCACTTCTCCCGCATTCTGCCCACTTCCTAGTGAAGTGGGCAGAATGGGGAGAATTTCCGAGGTGATCGCGGGTCCCTGTGTAGGGGGCGGGGCTTAATGACGAGATTCTTAATGAATTGTGCCATTTAGCCCCGTCCCCTATGTAAATGTGCGCCAATCTCTGTAATTTACTGCAAAGGGGGTGGGGCTTAATGGTTGCAAACTGTCAGGCCCCGCCCACATCACAACTCACTCCGGTCACCCAGGTTGCGACGTGACATCACTAGAGGGCGCCGTAGCCGCGATCCGCTGAAACTCCTGTCTCTGCACGTGGTGAGGCTCGTGGAACACCCTATAAAGCTTGGTAAGTTACATCTTTTAATTGTTATAGGTGATATATTGATTTTGTACATCCTGACGACGGTGCTGTGGGCACTGAAACGTTGATGTTTTATATGGAGATGTGATTAAGATTTTTCTAAAAAATCCTCTGGGTGCCGTCCTGCTCCTTTTCTGTATTAAGTGCTTACTTGGTATTTTGGACTGTGGACACTGGGGTTATAGTATACTGGATTATTGAGTGCCAGGCGTGTGTTATACACATTCGCCAAAAATGAGACACGGCACTCGTATTCTCTATTCAAAGATGCAATATCCAAGTGTATTTTAACACATTCTGTCAACTTTTCAGGGCCTCCGCCCTTTCGTCAGGACACACTTTACACATAAACCTCAGGATATGTGTAAAGTGGGAATTGGTATGAAATACCGCCGGCCGCATGGTTCGATTCTCGGCAGCGGCAGCCAGACATCAGCAGAGATCCCAGCAGCGGAAGCCCGACAGTGCTGGAAATCCCGATTGTGGATAGGTAAGTATTGTCTAACCTAACCCCCCCCTAACCCTAACCCTCCTTAGGGATGCCTAACCCTAACCACCCCTTCCCCGCTGCCTAAATCTAAGTCCCCCGGGGGGGTGCCTAACCCTAAGTCCCCCCCCGGGGGGCCTAACCCTAACCCTCCCTCCCCCTAGCCTATCCCTAACCCTCCCGGGGGGGTGCCTTGCCGGGATATGACAGTCTGGAAGCCGGCTGCCGTTATTTAGGCAGTCGGCTTCCCGATTGCATACCGTAAAGTGTGTCCTGATAAAAGGGTGGAGGCCCTGAAACGTTGACAGATTGGGGGCGATTCAAATGTTTTTTAGGTCATGATAATTAATGAGCGCCCAGTTTGATATTCAATTGTTCTGGGCGCTCATTAATTATCGCCCTCTTCGCCGTCTGAGACGAGGTTTAGCCAAAACGGCTAAACCCCTCTAAAAATCTGGTAAGGGCGTGCTAACTGCGTTTAGCACACCCTAACCAGGGTGTTTCTCACTGATTTCTGCTCGCACCCTCATGAGTGCGTGTAGAAATGCCGACGTCGGCGGCTATCGTGCCCTGACAGAGCAACAAATGAATTGCTGTGTCGGGCATCTTAAAAAAAAAAAAAGCCGCCGACAGAACATTTGAATCGCCCCCAATTTGTTAATACACTTGGATATTGCATCTTTGTATAGAGAATATGAATGCGTGTCTTTTTTGGAGAATGTGTATGCAGATTATTTCACAGAGGCATCGGGGCCAGTATATTGGTTCTCATACCATCTGAGGGCACCCAGGCAAGTACGTTATTTACAGTGGAGTGCTGGCATGATTTTTGTGTGTGATATATATATATATTAGGGGTGTGCACCGGCCACTTTTCGTGTTTTGTGTTTTGGTTTTGGATCTGGATCTTTCTTCGTGTTTTGGATCTGGATTGGTTTTGCCAAAACCACCCTTCCGTGTTTTGGGTTCTGGGTTTTGTGTTTTGGATCTGTATTTTTTTGAAAAAAAGCATAAAAACAGCTAAAATCACAGAATTTGTAGGTTTTTCTGCTCCTATGCTATTATTAACCTCAATAACCTTAATTTCCACTCATTTCCAGTCTATTCTGAACACCTCACACATCACAATAGTGTTTTTATGTCCAAAAGGTTGCACCGAGGTAGCAGGATGACTATGCTAAGCGACACGAGTAGGCGGCACAAACACGTGACCCATCTAGGCGTGATACTGCAGTGGCAGACAGGATGGCAGTTTGAAAAACTAGGCCCCAAACTGTACATAATGCAAAGAAAAAAAAGAGGTGCAAGATGGAATTGTCCTTGGGCCCTCCCACCCACCCTTATGTTGTATAAACAGGACATGCACATTTTAACAAACCAATTATTTCAGCGCCAGGGTCTGCCACACAACTGTGGCTGAAATGATTGGTTCGTTTGGGCCCCCACAAAACAAGCTGGCAATTAATGTGTCCCTGCACAAACTGGCTCTACGGAGGCAAGATGTCATCCTCATCCTCCTCATCCACCGATTTCTCACCCTCTTCAGTGTGTACATCCTCATCCTCACAAAGTATTAACTCGTCCCCACTTGAATCCACCACCACAGGTCCCTCTGTACGTTCTGGAGGCTGGTCTCCCTGGAAGAGCTGATAATTCATTTTGATGAACATCATCTTCTCCACATTCTGTGGAAGCAACCTCCTACGCCTTTCGCTGACAAGGTTCCCGGCTGCACTAAACACTCTTTCGGAGTACACACTGGAGGGGGGGCAACTCAGGTAAAATAGAGCCAGTTTGTACAGGGGCCTCCAAATTGCCTTTTTTTCCTGCCAGTACAGGTATGGACTGTCTGACATGCCTACTTGGATGCTGTCACCGATGTAATCCTCCACCATTCTGTCAATGGTGACAGTATCATATGCCGTGACAGTAGACATGTCAGAAATTGTTGCCAGGTCCTTCAGTCCGGACCAGATGTCCAAACTTGGTCCTGCCTGCCCTGCATCACCGCCAGCGGGTTGCTTAGGATACCTAAGTTTTTTCCTGGCAGCCCCAGTTGCGGGAGAAAATGAAGAAGGAGCTGTTGACGTGTCACGTTCCGCTTCAGCTGACAGTGTGTTCACCAGCAGGTCTTTGCACCTCTGCAGGCTTGTGTCGGCCAGAAAGAGAGACACCACATAGGCTTTAAACCTAGGATCGAGCACTGTGGCCAAAATGTAGTGGTCTGATTTCAACAGATTGACCACCCTGGAATCCTGGCAAAGCGAATGAAGGGCTTCATCCACAAGTCCCACATGCCGAGCGGAATCGCTTCATCTTAGCTCCTCCTTCACTTTCTCCAGCTGCTTCTGCAAAAGCCTGATGAGGGGAATGACCTGACTCAAGCTGGCAGTGTCTGAACTGACTTCACGTGTGGCAAGTTCGAAGGGCAGGAGAACCTTGCACAACACGGAAATCATTCTCCACTGCGCTTGAGTCAGGTGCATACCCCCTCCTTTGCCTATGTCATAGGTGGATGTATAGGCTTGTATGGCCTTTAGCTGCTCCTCCATCCTCTGAAGCATATAGAGGGTTGAGTTCCACCGCGTCACAACCTCTTGCTTCAGGTGATGGCGGGGCAGGTTCAAGAGTGTTTGCTGGCGCTCCAGTCTTCAGCACGCAGTCGCTGAATGGCGAAAGTGGGCAGAAATTTTTCGGGCCACCCAAAGCGTCTCCTGCACGCCCCTGTCGCTTTTCAGAAAATTCTGCACCACCAAGTTTATTGTGTGAGCAAAACATGGGACGTGCTAGAATTTGCCCAGATGTAATGCCCGCACAATATTGGTGGCGTTGTCAGATATCACAAATCCCACGGACAACAACTGTCTCCCCCGGAGCCTGATTTAAACAAACCACATCACCATCAGAATCCTCCTCGCCAACTTCCTCCTCAGCGCCAGCTACACCAGTATCCTCATCCTGTTGTACTTCAACAGTGACATCTTCAATTGGCATATCAGCAAGTGGACTGTGGGTGCTCCTTTCAGCACTTGCAGGGGGCGTTCAAATGGTGGAAAGAGCCACCTCTTCCCGTCCAGTGCTGGGAAGGTCAGGCATCGCAACCACCACCACACTTGGACTCTCCTTGGGGATTTGTGATATCTTCTTAGAAAGCACAGTTCTTCGCTGTGCTTTTGCCAGCTTAACTCTTTTGATTTTTTTAGTGGGAGGAGGGCTTCCATCGTCATGTGAAGCTGAACCACTAGTCATGAACATACTAGGCATCGACCTTAGCCGTTCCTTGCCATTCCGTGTCGTAAATGGCATATTGGCAAGTTTACGTTTCTCTTCAGCTGATTTAAATGTTTTTTTCAAGGTCATTTTCCTGAACTTTGTCATTTGGGATTGTATGTGCCCTCTATTATGACATTGGGCATCGGCCTTGGCAGACGACGTTGATGGCATGTTATCGTCTATGTCATGACTAGTGGCAGCAGCTTCAGCACTAGGAGGAAGTGGTTCTTGATCTTTCTCTATTTTATTTTTATCGGAGAAAGTTTGGTCCTCCATTTATGTTATATCGATTTGATATATACGTGCGGCTAAACACAGAAAATATTTTTTTATTTTTGCTGGAGAGTAGTGCACTTTGTGGGTTACACCAGCCTTTAAGAAATGAGCCAGCCGGCTCTTTACTTATGGGACACAGGCGCACGCTTGGCGCTGCTCCTTTGTTGATGCACGTGCGGCTACTGCACACACAATTCACAAACACAGAAATTAATTTTTTTTGGTTTGGACTGGAGTGTACTTTGGGGGTTACAGCACCCTTTAACGGTCAAGCCAGCCGGCCCTTTACTTATGACACAGGCGCACGCTTGGCACTACTTTGTTGATGCACGTGAGGCTACTGCGCACACAATTCACAAACACAGAAAATAATTTTTTTTTTGGTTTGGACTGGAGTGTACTTTGGGGGTTACAGCACCCTTTAACGGTCAAGCCAGCCGGCCCTTTACTTATGACACAGGCGCACGCTTGGCACTACTTTGTTGATGCATGTGCAGCTACTGCGCACACAATTCACAAACACAGAAAATAATTTTTTTTTGTTTGGACTGGAGTGTACTTTGGGGGTTACAGCACCCTTTAATGGTCAAGCCAGCCGGCCCTTTACTTATGACACAGGCGCACGCTTGGCACTACTTTGTTGATGCACGTGCGGCTACTGCGCACACAATTCACAAACACAGAAAATAATTTTTTTTTTGTTTTGGACTGGAGTGTACTTTGGGGGTTACAGCACCCTTTAACGGTCAAGCCAGCCGGCCCTTTACTTATGACACAGGCGCATGCTTGGCACTACTTTGTTGATGCACGTGTGGCTACTGCGCACACAATTCACAAACACAGAAAATAATTTTTTTTTTGGTTTGGACTGGGGTGTACTTTGGGGGTTACAGCACCCTTTAACGGTCAAGCCAGCCGGCCCTTTACTTATGACACAGGCGCACGCTTGGCACTACTTTGTTGATGCACGTGCGGCTACTGCGCACACAATTCATAAACACAGAAAATATATTATTTTTTTAGCACTTGGGGGGAGCACCCCTGATGGACAGAGCACCCCCTGGACAACACTACAGCACCCCTTTAGGACTGGGACACTGCACAGGACTTTGGAGTGGACACAGCCCCTATGGAGAACTGACTGCACAACACAGTCCAGCCAGCCCCTATGGACTTTGAAGTAGTGGACACAGCCCCTATTAACAACAGCAGCACAGCACAACACAGCCAGCCCCTATGGACTTTGAAGTAGTGGACAACAGCAGCACTACACTACACTACACTACACAGCCCAGTCAGCCCTAACTCCCACCCTCCCTCTTCACTGTCCACAGCCGAGTGAGAAAATGGCGCCGACGCGGGTACCTTATATAGGATCCAAAACCCGCGAGACTCGGAAGGCGGGATGATGACGTTTTGCCTCGATTTCAGATCCGAGTCAGGCGGGAAAAGTCGAGCCTGACTCGGATCGGACTCGGATCGGGGGGGCTCGGGGGGGTTCGGATTTCAGAAATCCGAACCCGCTCACCCCTAATATATATATATATATAAAATATACACAGAAAAATCACACCGGCACTCCTCTGTAAATAACGTACTTGCCTGGGTGCCCTCAGATGGTATGAGAACCAATATAAAGCATGCAAAAACAGCGGCACTTGCAGGACTAAATAAACAAGACTCACGACTCGTTCTTGATAAAAGTCATCCTTACCAAAACGTCGAACACAGACATATTGGAGTCGTGAGTCTCATTTATTTAATCCTGCGAGTGCAACTGTTTTTGCATGCTATATATATATATATATATATATATACAGACACACACACACACATATATATATATATATATATATATATATATATGAGTATATGCACATATATATTTCTACACACATATATATTAATATTAGGGGTGAGCGGGTTCGGATATATATTTTCTGTGTTTGTGAGTTGTGTGCACTGTGGCTGCACGTGCATCAACAAAGGAGCAGCGCGAAGCGTGCACCTGTGTCCCATAAGTAAAGAGCCGGCTGGCTCATTTCTTAAAGGGTGGTGTAACCCACAAAGTGCACTACTCTCCAGCAAAAATAAAAAAATATTTTCTGTGTTTGTGTGCGCTTTAGCCGCACGTATATATCAAGATAACATAAATGGAGGACCAAACTTTCTCCGATAAAAATAAAATAGGGAAAGATCAAGAACCACTTCCTCCTAGTGCTGTTGCTGCTGCTGGGAGTTGTTCATCATCCCAGAGAGGAAGTAGGAACATCACTACTTTTACTAAACAATTGACCCTCCAACAGTCCCTAGCGATGAGGATGAAGTACGACAGCAGTCATCCTGAAGCAAAACGTATAACTGTGGCCTTGACTGCTATGTTGGTGTTAGACGTGCATCCGGTATCCGCCATTAGTGCAGTGGGATTTAGACAGTTGATGGAGGTAGTGAGTCCCCGGTTCCAAATCCCGTCTAGATTCCACCTGCATCCTCAAAGCAGCAGCGACAAGCGTGCGTCTGTCTGTTAAAGGGTGGTGACACCCTCAAAGTGTGCTACACAAACAATAAAAATATTGTTCTTTTTTTTCTGTCTTTGTGAAATGTGAGGGCTGTAGCCGCACTTGCATCCTTAAAGCAGCAGCGACAAGCGTGCGTCTGTCTGTTAAAGGGTGGTGACACCCTCAAAGTGTGCTACACAAACAATAAAAATATTCTTCTTTTTTCTGTCTTTGTGAATTGTGTGGTCTGTAGCCGCACTTGCATCCTCAAAGCAGCAGCGACAAGCGTGCGTCTGTCTCTTAAAGGGTGGTGACACCCTCAAAGTGTGCTACACAAACAATAAAAATATTCTTCTTTTTTCTGTCTTTGTGAATTGTGTGGGCTGTAGCCGCACTTGCATCCTCAAAGCAGCAGCGACAAGCGTGCGTCTGTCTGTTAAAGGGTGGTGACACCCTCAAAGTGTGCTACACAAACAATAAAAATATTCTTCTTTTTTCTGTCTTTGTGAATTGTGTGGGCTGTAGCCGCACTTGCATCCTCAAAGCAGCAGTGACAAGCGTGCGTCTGTCTGTTAAAGGGTGGTGTAACCCTCAAAGTGCTCCAAAAAATTAAAAAACTATTTTTTTAATGTGTTTGTGACTTGTGTGCGATGTAGCCGCACGTGCATCAACATAGTAGCAGCGCCAAGCGTGCGCCTGTGTCATAAGTCAAGGGCTGGTTTGGACATCTGGCCCGGACTGAAGGACGTGCCAACAATTTCTGACAAGTCTACTGTCACTGCATATGATACTGTCCTCAAAGCAGCAGCGACAAGCGTGCGTCTGTCTGTTAAAGGGTGGTGACACCCTCAAAGTGTGCTACACAAACAATAAAAATATTGTTCTTTTTTTTCTGTCTTTGTGAATTGTGTGGGCTGTAGCCGCACTTGCATCCTCAAAGCAGCAGCGACAAGCATGCGTCTGTCTGTTAAAGGGTGGTGTAACTCTCAAAGTGCTCCAAAAAATAAAAAACTATTTTTTTTATGTGTTTGTGACTTGTGTGCGATGTAGCCGCACTTGCATCTTCAAAGCAGCAGCGACAAGCGTGCGTCTGTCTGTTAAAGGGTGGTGACACCCTCAAAGTGTGCTACACAAACAATAAAAATATTGTTCTTTTTTTTCTGTCTTTGTGAAATGTGAGGGCTGTAGCCGCACTTGCATCCTTAAAGCAGCAGCGACAAGCGTGCGTCTGTCTGTTAAAGGGTGGTGACACCCTCAAAGTGTGCTACACAAACAATAAAAATATTCTTCTTTTTTCTGTCTTTGTGAATTGTGTGGGCTGTAGCCGCACTTGCATCCTTAAAGCAGCAGCGACAAGCGTGCGTCTGTCTGTTAAAGGGTGGTGTAACTCTCAAAGTGCTCCAAAAACTAAAAAACTATTTTTTTGAAGTGTTTGTGATTTGTGTGCGATGTAGCCGCACTTGCATCTTCAAAGCAGCAGCGACAAGCGTGCGTCTGTCTGTTAAAGGGTGGTGACACCCTCAAAGTGTGCTACACAAACAATAAAAATATTCTTCTTCTTTTTTCTGTCTTTGTGAATTGTGTGGGCTGTAGCCGCACTTGCATCCTCAAAGCAGCAGCGACAAGCGTGCGTCTGTCTGTTAAAGGGTGGTGTAACCCTCAAAGTGCGCTCCACAAACAATAAAAATATTCTTCTTTTTTTTTCTGTCTTTGTGAATTGTGTGGGCTGTAGCCGCACTTGCATCCTCAAAGCAGCAGCGACAAGTGTGCGTCTGTCTGTTAAAGGATTACATCGGTGACAGCATCCAAGTAGGCATGTCAGACAGTCCGTACCTGTACTGGCAGGAAAAAGAAGCAATTTGGAGGTCCCTGTACAAACTGGCTCTATTTTACCTGAGTTGCCCGCCCTCCAGTGTGTACTCCGAAAGAGTGTTTAGTGCAGCCGGGAACCTTGTCAGCGAAAGGCGTAGGAGGTTGCTTCCACAAAATGTGGAGAAGATGATGTTCATAAAATGAATTATCAACTCTTCCAGGGAGACCAGCCTCCAGAACGTACAGAGGGACCTGTGGTTGTGGATTCCAGCGGGGATGAATTAATACTCTGTGAGGATGAGGATGTACACACTGAAGAGGGTGAGGAATCGGTGGATGAGGAGGATGAGGATGACATCTTGCCTCCGTAGAGCCAGTTTGTGCAGGGACAGTTTAATTGCCAGCTTGTTTTGTGGGGGCCCAAACGAACCAATCATTTCAGCCACAGTTGTGTGGCAGACCCTGACGCTGAAATGATTGGTTTGTTAAAGTGTGCATGTCTTGTTTATACAACATAAGGGTGGGTGGGAGGGCCCAAGGACAATTCCATCTTGCACCTCTTTTTTTTCTTTGCATTATGTACAGTTTGGGGCCTAGTTTTTCAAACTGCCATCCTGTCTGCCACTGCAGTTTCACGCCTAGATGGGTCACGTGTTTGTGCCGCCCACTCGTGTCGCTTAGCATAGTCATCAAGCTACCTCGGTGCAACCTTTTGGACATAAAAACACTATTGTGAGATGTGAGGTGTTCAGAATAGACTGGAAATGAGTGGAAATTAAGGTTATTGAGGTTAATAATAGCATAGGAGCAGAAAAACCTACAAATTCTGTGATTTTAGCTGTTTTTATGCTTTTTTTCAAAAAAATACAGATCCAAAACACAAAACCCAGAACCCAAAACACGGAAGGGTGGTTTTGGCAAAACCAATCCAGATCCAAAACACGAAGAAAGATCCAGATCCAAAACCAAAACACAAAACACGAAAAGTGGCCGGTGCACACCCCTAATAAATATATACTTATATATAAATATATAAAGACACATATATATATGTATATATATATATATATATATATACACACATACATGCATATGCACATATATACACACACTCATAAATAGACACATAAATACACAGTGGCTAGACATACACTGACCTGTGGAAAGATAACCTTGCCTGACTGCCTGCTACTTCCCCTCCTGACTGAGCTAGTCCGACTGTTTGATACTTGACACAGCATCACAGCAGGATGATTGGGAGGGGGCGGAGCTTCAGCAGGTCCGAGGTGGGCAGGGCTTTAGTCGGCCAGTTTACCAGCGAAGAGGGGCGGGGCCAAGGGGCCTATGAGACCGCAATTGTGGCTAAACGTTGGCCGAGAGGTGAGGGAGCTGGGCTGTTGCTGGTGACAGGAAAAAAATGTTTTTTTTTTCTGTCTGCATTGCAGTCTGTGTATGCTCTGGGCCTATTTTCAAAGGGAGGCCTGGAGCTGTTGCTCCACCCGCCCCATTGTTAATCCAGGCCGGTGTCTGGGATTTGTGAGCACAGATGTGATGTCAGCGCTATAGCTGCTAGATTCTGCAATTAGGTTTAAGACAAAACAAGGTTGGTTTTGCCTTAAAACTAATATAGCCGCTTTAAATCTAAAGCTATGGTCCTGATTCATAGTATCTCACAGTGGCGATTATTTTGCATTTGGCCGATATTTTGTTACTGCACATGCATGAAACGTCCCTAAAAACCTTACTGCACATGTGTGAACCGATGAGTGTGACAGCGTACTCTGACAAAAATTACCCCGGTGCATGTGGAAATCTCAGGCTAATCCATTTGGACCCATAAGTACTATCGAAAGTTTTTATTTTCTCACTTTTAGCAAGTTGAATTATTCCATTATATTTTATATTAATTATTCTAATACAGTATGTATCAAAGATATTTGTTCTTAATAGACTAATAGCCAGGGACGTATTTAGAGAGGAGGGGGCCTTTGTTCATTCACCATTCGGCGTCTCCTCCACTCTCTCCAGAGGCCGCGGCGTACTGACAGGTACAGTAGACTCTGGGCACTAGTATGTGCCCGGAGTCTACTCCGCATGCGCTGGATACTGGGAAAATGACGCGGTAGCCAGTTTCCCGGCAATTTCCCTACTGCGCATGTGCAGAACGCCGGGAAAGTGGCCACTGCGCCCACTTTCCAGGCGTTCTGTGTAGCGCCTCTCCAGCCAACGTGGGACTTCAGAGAGGTAAGTATTAGGAAGTATGGGGGCAGGGTGTGGGGTGGGGGCCCCCTAATGGACCCCACACACCCAGCACCCATTATAGAAAATGAAGGTTGCCTAAACATGAGTGAAATAAGAATCCTGGGGTATTTGCTGATTTGCTGTCTTGACAGCCTTGTTACTAGGCAGATTAAATGGTTAAGGGGTCAGGTGGTTTGTTAGCTGACCAATGCCTGGAATTGTGGGTGTGCCTGTGATTATGAGTATAAAAGAGGTGATTGGCATTTGATCTGCCTCTTTGGTGATTTCTGGAGTACAGCTAAGTGTCACACCCTGGGTTACTTAGTTCTACCCCTTTGTCTCTAGGATTCATCCATTTCATTATCTCCCTGTGATATCAATCCTGCTATACCATGTCCCGTCTATCTGAATTTGCCCACCCACTCAGGGCTGCCCCTGCCAGCTCTCCTGCGCTCCCACTTTCCCCCTCATCTGGCCTCCCTGCTTCTCCCTCCCAGCGCATCCTTCCCTGCCCTCCTGGTTCCCCTGACTCACTCAATGCAGTGGGCAGGAGCGTGCCCGCTTCCTCCGCCGTCAGTTCTCTTCTCCCGCAGGTCGCTGCCTCGGCTCCCGCATGCCCCGCCCCTTCAGCGCTGGCTTCCTCCGATGGGTTTTCTCTACACCCTCAGGCCGCGGCTGCGGCTCCTGCATTCCCCGCTCCTCCTGCGCCCACTTCCCCCGCTGGGCCTTTCCTTCTCCCTCATGCCGCGAATGTGGCTCCAGCAAGCCCCAATTCGACACCCGCTTCCCCCACTGGTAACAGCATGCGGGGGATCTCCCCTATCTCCCCATCAGCATGGCCCCCCAGCCCCATTTGTGCGGCCGGTCCGGCGGCCATTTTAACATCAGCGGCCATTTTGGATCCCACTTCAGTGGTGGGATCCAGCCCATATTTTCAGACACATGCCAGCCTTGCATCTTCACAGAGCAGCAGGCTGCGTGCCCTGCCTAATGTGATTGCTTCCCCCCCCGTTTTCAATACCCCTCTATCACAGCCATTTCCCTGGATGGCAGGTTCCTATCCTCCCAGTTCCTTTGTTAGCTCCCATCTTCCCTCCTCTGCTTCCTTTTCTACATGGGCTCATCCTTCTTGGAGCGCTGGCCCTGCTCCACCTGTCATCTCCTCTGTTTCCTCTGCCCCCCATTTTTCAGTTTATCCCCCGTATTTTTCCTCTTCTTCCCCCCCTGGCTATCCTTATTGGCAACCATCCCCTTTTCCAGCCCCTTCTCCCTGGCACTCCTTCCCTCCCTCTGCTCCTGTCATGCAACACCCTGCCTCAACCAACTCTTCTCACTTACCTCTGGTGCCTTTGCCCCCTATTTCCTCCTTTGCTGGTCCTGCCCCCCTTTTTCCGCTCCTTCTTTACCTTCTCCCTCTATCGCTGCACCCCCTTTGCCTATCCCCCCCGTTCTCCCCCCTGTTGTCTGCCAGCCCCCCCTCCTTCCTTTGTCCCCCCTTCTACCCCTCCCCCCTCCCCCCCATTCAATGATCCACCAGTTACTGTTTCGGTTCCTCACGCTGCTGTCCCAGTTTAAGATCTGTCGGCGTCTTCAATCATTCTGGATCTCGTGGGGGCTGTTGCGGTTCCTGTTCCTGCACGTGTAGAGGTGGACATGGAGGTGGCTCCGGTGGACCCTCCGAGTGAAGTTTCTGAAAATTCGGTTCCACTTCCAGGTGCTGGTGAGTATGACACATCCTCGTCTTCTTTTTCTGCATCATCCTCTCATTCGTCTGGTTCCCTGGGGCGCCCGCGCAAGATTGCTAGATTAGTGGCGCGGCGTTCACGGACGAGATGAAGAAGGGCCTAACACAGGCTAAGAAACCAGGAGGGATTGGGGAAGATATTTACTGCGGTTACAATTCCTGGCTAAAAGGCAAGCTTATTTTTGCTGCGTGTTATTTAGAATGTTATCAGGTACATTTACTTGGTGCATGATCTGTTCGCTCGGTCATGGGATACATCGTGGAAAGATTATGATTGCCAGTTCAGGCGTAAACATGAGGGTAGTCGCATAGTCCCTTTCAGTGTTAAAGATGTCGAGGTTTGGCTCGAAGTTTTGCAGCAGCGGCAACCTCCTTCAGACGCAGCGCCCCCCGCAAGGTCTAGGTCTGGTGCGTCGGGGGTGACGAGAGAAAAGTGTTTCACTTTCAATGACTCGAGGTGTTTTCGTGGCACCTCTTGTCGTTTTCGTCACTCCAGTCGCATTTGAAATGGGGAGCATCCGGCCAGGGATTGCCGTCGTGGCTCCGGAGCCGCAGGTCCTGATAGGGCCGATAGCTCCAAGACGGCTAGTTAAAGCTAGGTCACCCATTTGTTTGCCAGAGCTTACTAAGTGGTTGGCTCGTTACCCTGATAGAGAGGCTGCTGCCTTTATGTTGGATGGTTTTAAATTTGGCTTCGGTTTACCTATTTCCGGCCCTCTCCACATTAATGCACCCCGCAATTTATGTTCCGCTCGGGAATTCCCTCAGGTGTTGCGATCTAAGGTGGATTCTGAGGTTTTGCTGGGCAGGATGGAGGGTCCTTTCCCTTCTCCTCCCTTGCTGAATCTTTGCATCTCGCCTTCGGGGGTGGTCCCTAAGAAGGCGCCCGGGAAGTTTCGGCTTATTCAACATTTATCCTACCCCCATGGTAATTCGGTTAAAAATAAAATGCTATACCCGATTCGGCTTGCAGTGTTGTTTATCAGTCCTTTGAGGATGCCTTGGGTTTAGTCCGTAGTTTTGGTGTGGCAACTTTGCTGGCGAAGTTAGATGTTGAGTCTGCATTTCGCTTGTTACCGTTACATCCTGATGCAATGCTGTATATGGGTTTTAGACTTGGGGGTAATTTCTTTGTAGATAAATGTCTGCCCATGGGCTGTGCGGTCTCTTGTGCCTATTTTGAGAAGTTCAGTTCATTTTTACATTGGTGCATAGTGGCGGGCACTGGTCATGTCGGTGCTGCACATTACCTTGACGATTTTCTTTTTATAGGTACAGGAGGGAGCGAGGTTTGTACGGATCTCCTATTTTCCGCCACAGCTTTGTTTAGAGTTTTGGGGGTTCCTGTTGCGCATGACAAAACAGAGGGCCCCTCATCTTGTCTTTCTTACCTGGGCATTGAGATTGACACGATGGCTGGTTGTTGTTGATTGCCGCACGATAAGGTTCAAAAATTGCTCGATCAGATTGCGGTTTGTTTAGGAACAGATAGCGTAAAATTGCGCGTGGTTCAATCTTTGCTGGGGTAATTTCTTTTTGCCTGTTGCATAATTCCCATGGGTAGGGTTTTTTGCAGAAAGTTGGAGAGGTCCACGGCCGGGGTGAGCCAGCCGCATCACTACGTTTGTTTGTCTTCTGAGATCAAGGAAGATCTTCGAACCTTGTCCAGTTTTCTGGTTCGTTTTAATGGTTAACGCATTTGGCCTGCTGCTCCAGTGTCGAATGTCACTTTGCAGCTTTTCACCGATGCGGCTGGGTCCTCCGGTTTTGGGGCGTTTTTAACGGGGAGTGGTGCGCAGCGTCCTGGCCTCCTGATTGGCGTTTAGAAGGTCTTACTAGTAATTTGCTTTTGTTGGAACTTTTCCCCATTGTAGTGGCAGTCGAGCTATGGAAGGAGCGTTTGGCCAGTCAGCATGTAGTTTTCTGGTGCAACAATCTAGGCGTAGTTCAGGCCATTAACAATCAGCTTTCCTCCTCCCTCCCCGGCTTTGCGCCTCCTCAGGCATTTGGTTTTGCGTTGCTTAGAGTCCAACATTCGGTTCCGCGTGCATCACGTCCCTGGGGCGCATAATGCGATTGCTGATGCATTGTCCCGATTTCAATTCTCCCGTTTCCGTTTGCTGGCGCCGGCAGCTTCTGCAGTTGGGTTACCTTGCCCTCCTTTTGTATGGCAGATTATCAGGCCAGAATAGAGGGCCTGGCGCAGAGGTCGCTGGCTCCAGCAACTCGGAGGGCTTATTCTGCATCGTGGCAGGATTGGCAGGCATTCTGTTCACAAAGCTCTCAGCCGGGTAAGTCTTCCTCGGAGTTGATGTCTAGGTTTGTGTGGGGACATTACCAGCACTGTCGTTCCAAGGCTTCCATGACTTCGGCTCTGGCAGGGATTTCCTTTTTCAGTAAATTAAAAGGTTTACCAGATCCCAAAAAATCATTCATCCTTTCTAAAGCCCTTAAAGGATGGGCCAAGTAGTTTTCTGTCAGAGCTGACTCCCGCAGGCCTATCGATCTTCATCTCCTTGTTCGCTTGCTGGGTGTGATGGATAGTGTGGCTTCGGATTCTTTCGAGGCTTCGCTGTTCCGTTTTGCTTTTTCAGTCACGTTTTTTGGGGGTTTTAGGGTCAGTGAGATTGTAGCTTCCAGCAAGTCCTCTGTGTCCTCAGGGTTCATGATGGGAGATATCGTGTTCCAGGAGTCATCCGTTTTGTGCAAACTATGGTTTTCCAAGACGGATCAGTAGGGCCGGGGCAGGTGGGTTACCTTGCATAAACAGGATGACGCTTCTGTTTGCCCGGTGCGACTTGCCACTTTATATATGGCTGGTCGTCCAGCAGGTGGTGCCCAATGGTTGGTGCACTCAAATCTGTCCCCTCTTTCTAAATTTCAATTTGCTGCTGTTCTTCGGCGTGGCTTAGTGGCGTTAGGCTTAGATGGCGCCAGTTACGGGACTCATTCCTTCAGGATCGGTGCCGCCACTAGTGCAGCAGTAGCAGGAGCATCCAGCAGTGATATTCAAAAGATCGGAAGGTGGAGGTCCTCTGCATATAAAACGTATGTTCGCTGCGATAAGCTGTAGGTGCGCTCCTGCGACAACCCGAAAACGTTGTTTACCGCCCAGTTAACGAATGGTTAGCATTCGATACGTGGGGGTGTGAAGGAATTTTTTAGTTTTTCCTCCCGGGAACCATCATCTGGCCCAACTTGGTTCACGGGGAAGGCTTTTTAGTTTTTCTCCTTCACTCAGGTTACCTGTTTCCCTCATTGCATCCCTGCTAGTTTAGTTGCTGTGTGTTAATTTTGCTGAGTGCAGTTTGGTTTTGGTGCGGTGGCTCGCGGTTAGGGTGTTCTTTCCTTACAGGGGAAGACTTTGGAGAAGAACAGGTTTGGCTGGTCGGCCATTCATATATTTTTTGGGCTGAACGGCATGGTTTGGCTAGATGGGCCAGTGAATTGTTGGGTGGCAGGCATGTTCGCTGGATAGGTGTGCGTGGCCTGCTTTGTGCATCTGTGTGAGATTTGTTGGTGGAGTCTGCAGCAAAATGGGGTGTACCTGATTGGTTGGTCCTGCATGTTGGTGGGAATGATCTGTGTAAATTGAAAGGTTTGGAGTTGTCTTTTCAGCTGAGAGAATTGGTTGATGCAGTTCGCTTATTGTGGCTGAATGTGCGCATTGTATGGTCTGAAATAGTGCCGCAACTTGGTTTGGCGTGGTGAACAGGATCACAAGGCTTTGGATAGGCCTAGATGTAAGGTTAACAGAGCTTTGAATAAACATGTCCTGTCATTTGGTGGCTTGGTAGTCAGGCATAGCTTTTGGGGTTCGGATTTAGCTAGATTTTTTCGCCCAGACGGGGTTCATTTTAATAATTTGGGTTTAGGTTTGTTTATGAAGGAGTTGCTTACCTTTTTGGATTAATGGTTTTTTCTCATGGTGGCGGGCCAGTATCAAATTGAGGCTGGCTTTGGCGGGAGAATGCTGCATCTCAATGGTTTTATTGTGACGTAAGAGAGCGTTGTGAGGGCGCTGGACCTTGATGTAACATGACGAGTCTGTCCTTCTCGTACGAGGGGACCCGAGCGCTTTTGTACGGAAGCGCTTGGAGTAGACTGGCCCAGGAGGGAGGCGAGACCTTCACAGCGCAAGTGCGTCTTTATGGGAAATGTTTTAGTCGTTCCCCGTTTAAGTCAGCTTGAAAGCTAGAACTGAGTATGCAGCGACTCCTGGCCACCATGGTTAGGTGAATTCATTAATTAATTCGGAAATAAAAGCTGTGACCTTTTATGAAAGCTGTTATGGTGTCCGTCTCTTTCTTTATTAGATAAGTTAAGTGCTAAGTTAATTAAGGTTGGTTAAGGTATTTAATTAGCAATACCCAATGGAGATCTTATGGATACGCCCCTGCTAATAGCCCTATATTATTATATCACCCTACCATCCCAAATTCAGTGGGACAGTCCAGATTTGAGAAACCTGTCCTGCTGTGATGATCAGGACCGCATTGTTCTAATTGTCGGGCAATTGGGGAAGTATGTCCATGAACGTCAACTGGTGCTATGTGCACAGCAGTTAAAGGGTTATAGGAGGGAGACCTGCAGCAGACATGGGACAGCCAATCACTTCTCAGCACCAGGCATACTTGCCAACTCGGCCTGTTTGTCAGGGAGACTCCCTGAAATAGTAGCAATCTTCCTGACTTCATGAAGGGTCTAGCAATCTCCCTAACTGCACCTTACCCAATATTGTAGCTGGTATATAGTTGGGGGGGAAAAGTCACGCTCACAGGTGTTGCTTTCACAATCTCAATGAAACGCTTAGTAGGCAAGTACAGTATAGCACTAGGCACACCACCAGAGGTATGGCTGTGTCCCCAGTCCTGAGATGCCCACCTCTCCTGCTGGGGGTATGTGTTATATGTTTATTATTTCATTTCTAGGAGTTTCCAAATGACATATGTAAGGAAATTTACTGAAATTTCCTAATTTACATTCTGAAGGAGCAACACTGATATGTTCCATAACTAGTAAGATGTGCATCACTGCATGCGAACAAAATATTTCATATGTCCAAAAGTGCGTATTAATCTGCCTTGTGAATTCATATAGTAGGTGCAGGCTCACATTCCAGTTCCTTCCTAGAAATGTCCTGTAAAATTATTTCCCACCTGCTTTGCCCTTCAGCTGGAAATGCGCATTGTGGGTAGTGTAAAAACATAAAAATAAAACGGTAACAGCATGTCAATCATGCTGCGGCTTAGGGGGCACTGCGAGCATCGTTGCAGACACAGATTGGTACATGAGCAGCACAGATCATGCGCATGCGCCTATAGGCAAACATCACAGTTGTACAGTACGTAAACCATCGGGTATGTGTACAACTCTGAATCAGGCCCATAATTACTATCAGATAAAATGTTTCGGCATCGCTATATATAAAAGCAGCAAATGTGCTATACGCAAGTTTTGTTTTTAAAAAAGTGACGAAGAATAGCATAAATTGTACATATATTTCTCATATAATATAATATATGGAAAATGTAAAACTAACAATAGAACTATAGTCCAGATCAGATTTCTGTTATGCCGGGTACACACTACACGATGTGTGAACCCTGCCGATGCACAATGCGATGAGTGACATATCGTGCAGTCATTTGACACCACACGATCTGGTGAACAACTGCACGATATATCGTTCACCAGCCACATCCACAAGTATGGGGTCGTTCATCAAATTGACAGATTGAGCAGCATGTAGACACGATCTGTTGATGCAATGAACGACCCTGCGGGAGCGCGTATGGTCGCTCACAGTGGGTACACACTTGCCAATGTGGACAATATGTCGACCCAAACCGCCGGATCAGGCAACATATCCTCTAGTGTGTACCCAGCTTTACAGGGATAGACTTTTTCATTGTATTATTGGGGTCCTACTGTGATGCCTGGTGCTGGAGAATGGAGAGCCCTAGGACACTGCTTTGCCTATGTGTCTAATTATCTCCCGGATGTCTCATCTGACCATTACAGAACATTTTTCATAGTGAGTACCCCTAGGGATATCAGTGCCCCTTTCTGAAAACCCCTGCTGTACACTGTAAAGCCCCTATTTATCACAATCTGCATGTTTCAATCACCAAGGAGTTGCCTGGTAAGACCCATAGAGTCATGCTGGTGAGGTCTTCAGCCAATAACAGCCACCCACTTTTCCCATAGAGCTGGATACGCTTACCGGTACTTAGGTGGCCGTCTGGTTTTAAACTCGGGACAGTAGGGGCTTACATGGCAATCCTGGTGACCGCCCAATGTTATGCGGCTGATGATGGTTCAGGCTAATGCAGGTCTCAAAGATAGTGATAGTGTAGCAGGGAGTGACCTGAATGCAGTCTGGCGACCAAGATGACAAAGGTGCGGCTTTGATGGCAAGATGTGACCTTGAGTGCAGAGTTGCTGCCTTTTGGGCCATAGTATGGCTTTGGTGACAAGATGCGGCTTTGAGGGACGAAATGCGGCACTGTTGCCGAGGAGCAGCCTTGAGGGCCGAAGTGAGGGTTTGGTGACAAGGTGCGGCCTTGAGGGCCGAGGTCCGCACAAAAAAATACCCTGGGTGTAAAAAAAAACTACATTCTGGGTGTATGGCCACGCCCACTATGACATGTACCCCCAATGAGCCACAACACGCACCTCACCTCAATTTCAAACTCCAATATGCCGCAAACTTCCTCACAGTTTTTGTTAAAAGCCAGTGTATTGGCACATGCTTATTGTATGGGACTATACCTCCAATAAATCAGGACTGTAACAAACACATTGTGTCAAGCCTGCTTTACAGAGTAATATTTGGTGCCAAGTCTGATACACTGTGCACCCTCTTTTGCTGTTCATTATGCAGGATTATATTTAGTGAGGTCTGATATGTAGAGCTACAGTATATCTGGTGCCAAGTTTATTATACAGCTTTATTTCTGGTGTCCAGTCCAAAATGTAGTACTGCAATTGTTATAATCAGAGATATAGCTGGCACAGATGTGTCCTCATACACCTAGCATCTATACGGCATGAGACGCCCGGTGTAACAATCGTGGGATTTAGAGGCTGTGTTCCTGGACTGGGCCTTGGACCTGTATTACTTGGAGCAGACGCTCGCTGGAGGAGACTTGGCTTGATAAAGTTTCTCCGCATGAGAGGGTGCAGAGAACTGATAAGGAGTTTGAGTAATGCAGAAGTAGCGTGGTGTGGCTAAGGAGCCGTATAGAAGAGGTGGTAGCTTGGAAGCCACTTGGAACGGCTGGATAACCTTGAGTGGACGTTGGTAGCTGGGAAGCTACATGGAGTGGCTGGATAGCCGTGGATAGCCATTGGTAGCTGGGTGGCTACGTGGAGCAGCTGGACAGCCGTGGGTAGACGCTGGTAGCTGGGTGGCTACGTGGAGCAGCTGGATAGCCATGGAGCGCAGTGGAGAGGCTCACTTAGTAGACCTAAGGGACTTGTTGCAACTTGTGTCAGCATTGGAGATCCTTTTATAGTGGACGCTGGGAGCTGATAGGCTGAGGGAGAAGGAGAAGACTCTTCATTGGTTTTAGTGGAGTCACATGGGCAATCCAAGATGGCCGCGCCCATGGACCAGAGGACAGCGCTTCCTAGGAGTAATCAGCGGGGATCAGCGATCAGCAGGAGCCAGCGTGGAATCAGTACAGCAGCGGGACCCGCCGAAGGACAACAGCGGAGGCCGCCCTGAGAGAGGAGGAAGCAGCGCACAGCGTGGGAGCCAGAAGACAGCGCGGGTCAGTGCCCGCAATGGTAAGTATCGGGGTCTGATTCTGGGGTCTCCAGAGGGGCATGTGACAGTACCCCCTTTTTCATGAGTGGCCACCGGACACTTCCTTGGTTTATGAGGAAATTTCATATGGAACGCTTTGACCAGACGGGGCGCATGGACATCGGAGGCATTTATCCAGATTCGTTCTTCCGGCCCATAATTTTTCCAGTCGATGAGGTATTGAAGATGGTTGTAACGGCAACGGGAATCTAGGATTCTGTCAACTTCGAACTCCTCTCCTTGCTGTGTTTGAACACTAGAAGGTTTAGGAAGGACCTTCTGAAATCTGTTTAAGACCAGTGGTTTTAGAAGAGAAATATGGAATGAACTTGGAATGCGAAGAAATGGAGGAAGCTTTAGCTTGTAAGCCACAGGGTTCAAGACTTTGATGATTGGGAATGGACCAATGTATCGCGGGGCAAATTTAATTGAGGGAACTCGGAGTCTTAGGTTTCGGGTAGAGAGCCAGACCATATCCTCAGGTTGGAGATTTGGAACCGCTCATCTTTGGCGGTCAGCAAATTTCTTGTACCGGGCTGAGGTTTTAGTCAGAGAGGAACGAACCTTTTCCCAGATGTTGGAGAACCGTTGAAGAGACATCTTGGCCGCAGGCACATCTAATGTTGGAAGAAGAGGGAAATCTGGCATGATGACGAAAAACTGTAAAAAAAGGAGTTGAGTTGGTGGACGTGTGATAATGATTATTGTGAGCAAATTCGGCCCAAGGAAGAAATTCAATCCAGTCATCTTGGGAGGAGATAAAAGTGCGCCGGAACTGTTCCAGGTCTTGATTGACCCTTTCGATCTGACCATTGGTCTGGGGATGATAAGCAGTCGAAAATTTGAGTTTTACTTGAAGAGCTGAGCAAAGTGACCTCCAGAACTTTGCTATGAACTGTACTCCCCTGTCGGAGATGATCTCATGAGGAAGGCCATGGAGCTTGAAGATCTCTTTTAGTGCAAATATATTTTTATTAGTTTATAATAGACAAATTTAACAAAAACAATTATAGCAGTATATATACACTTACATACATATATCGCAATCAATCTGCAGACAAAAAGAAAAATAAAAACATCTAAATATAAAACAAAAAAAAAAAAAGGGGGAAAAAGAAAAGGAGAAGAGAAAAAAAAAAACACAGAAAAAACAGAAAAACAGCTCCGAATCCCACAAAGAACAGAAGAGAAGGAAAATAGAGAAAGAAAATGCAGTCCGCCAAGTACCAGAGAATCAAATCAGTGCCCAAATCCATTGGCCGAGGACCAGAGGGATCCACATACCATAAGGAGGTAATTAATTATTAATTATTAATTAGGAGGGGTGAGATGCGATAATATCCCCATAGGTCCCCGAGTCCTTGAAATCCAACCAGCGGAACCAAGTATCCCTGAAAGCTGGATAGTTCCCATCCGCAGAAGATACAATATCTTCCATGTCCATGTAAAAGTCAATTTTGGTAAACCAGTCCTTAACTGTTGGAGGAGAGGAGGAGCGCCACCTTACCGGTATAACTGACTTGGCAGCGTTGTTTAGGTGGCATAACAAGGATTTTTTATATCTGGGAGTGGGGACAGGGGACAGATGGAATAACCAAAACAACGGGTCAGAAGGAACCGGTTCACCTATAATAATAGCGGAAAGTCTAAGAACCTCGGACCAAAATGGGTGGAGAAGGGTACATTGCCACCATATGTGAAGTGGGTTGCCAGGGGCGTTAGAGCACCGCCAACAAATGTTGGGCACCCCAATCCCCATCCTGGAAAGAGTGTCCGGACACCTATACCAACGGGATATTAACTTGTACTGGGTCTCCCGAACCCCAACACTGGGTGAACAGACATGTGCCAAATTAAATATTTTAGCCCAATTGGCTTCCCCCACATCCCCACCCAACTCCAGATCCCAAGTTCTAGTGAAATGTGGGAGAAGGAGACTCGCATCTTCTGAGAGAAAATTGTATATCAGTGAAATAGTATGAGACGGAGCAGAGGGACCAGTACATAGGAGTTCGAAAGGCGTTGGAGTGGCACGAGGGGCATTGGAGGAGTCCAGAGAATGGAGAAAGTGGTGCACCTGAAGATATCACCAGTACTCTCCCTGAGGTAGGTTCCATTTGCTCTGCAAATCAGCAAATGACGCAATCTTGCCCCCACTCACCAGCTGGCCGATTCGAAAGAGGCCCACATTGAACCAGCAATGAAAAGCTCTAAGATCCAACCCAGGAAGAAAATGAACATTCGATAAAAAAGACAAATACGGGGAAGTCGCAGACGAGATGGAGGGACTCTTACGAAGAGACCTCCAACAAGCTAGCGTAGGTCCAATGGTAGGATGGGAGGAGTTGGGGGGGAAGGCAGCCATGGAACTATAGAAATGGGGATTGTTAAAGCCTGTTTTTCTATGTGAACCCATTGCTTTAGAGTATCAGGTCTAGACCATTCAAGTATTCTAGTCAGGAAGCAAGCGTGGTAATACCCCTGAACATTGGGAAGCCGGAGGCCACCTCTATTCGTTGTCCTGTAGAGCAGGTCTAGTTTAAGACGGTGTCTCATCCTTCCCCACACAAAGTCCCTAATAAGGGCCTGAATATCCAAAAACCATCGCTGGGGTATCTTAATAGGCAGAGTTTGCAGAAGATACAGAATCTTCGGAAGAGTGTTCATTTTTAAAATGCCTAATCTCCCGAACCATGAAAAGGGTCTAGCTCTCCAAGATCGCAAATCTGAATGTATTTTGGCTTAAAGGGGAGTGAAATTAGCTTCAAACAAGTGACCAAGGTCTCTAGTAATGACAACTCCGAGATATTTTAATTGAGAGGCATGCCAGGCAAAAGGAAAAGCAGATTTAAGTCCTGCAATCATTTGAGGTGGAGCAGTAATGTTGAGGGCAACTGATTTGGTATAGTTAACCTTAAAATTAGAAAGGTCACCGAATAACCGAAACTCTTCTAAGAGATTGGGTAGGGAAGTAATCGGAGAAGTGATAGTGGCCAGTAAGTCATCGGCGAAAAGGGCCAATTTATATTCCTGATCCTGTAGAGTAAAACCAGATATATTGGGGTTTAGTCTAATAGACCACGCCAAGGCCTCCATACAGAGGATAAAAATCAAGGGTGATAGCGGACAGCCCTGTCTAGTACCGTTGTTAATAACAAAGGATTAAGAAAGGGAACCATTGACTCTAATCCTGGCTGACGGGGAGTGATAAAGGGAAAGGATACGTTGAAAGAAAGCAGGACCCAATCCCATATGCCCCAGCACACCGGCCATGAAACCCCAGTCAATACGATCAAACGCCTTCTCGGCATCAGTGGACAATAATATCGCTGGGACCTTCAATGTGGAAATATGATGAATAAGGGCCAGGATCTTAGAGGTGTTGTCCCGAGCCTCTCGACCCGGAACAAATCCAACCTGATCGCTGTGTATAATAGCCGGGAGGAAAACTTTTAGTCTGTTTGCAAGAAGTTTTGCAAAAAGTTTGATATCAACATTGAGGAGGGAAATCGGCCAGTAGCTGGGACAAAGGGAGGGGTCCTTGCCCTCCTTAGGGATCACAGTGATATGGGCCTCCAGGGACTGGCTTGAGAAAGGAGACTGTTCAGAGACCGTTGAAGATCTCTTTTATAAAACTCTGGGCGAGTAGAGGTGCAGACGGAAGCCCAGTAAGAGGTACAAAATGAGCCATTTTAGAAAAACGATTCAAGATAACCCAAATTGTGTTGTGGCCCCAGGATGGAGGAAGATCAGAGATGAAATCCATAGATAGGTGAGTCCATGGCTTAAATGGAATTGCAAGAGGCTGGAGTTGACGGTGTGGAACCCGCCGAGGTATTTTGTGTTGGGCACATTTGATGCATGACGACACATAAGACCCGACGTCCTCATTCATCGAAGGCCACCAATAGGACCGCTGGATGAATTCAAGGGTTTTATCCATACTCAAGTGACCAGAGAACCGGGAAGCATGGGCCCAATGCAGTAACCTCTTGCGGAGTTCTGGAGCGACAAAAGTTTTCCCAACAGGGGTTATTGAAGATAACTTGGTAGAGGCGAAGAAAGCTGGATTCAGGATTGGTTGGGGCTGTTCCATGGGTAGATCAGGATCACTAGTCATGGAACGAGAGAGTGCGTCGGCTTTGAGGTTTTGTGAGCCGGGACAGTAGGAGAGTTTGAAGTTAAATCTGGAGAAAAACATTGCCCACCGGGCTTGACGAGGGTTCAAGCAATTTGCAGATTTAAGATAAAGCAGATTCTTGTGGTCTGTAAAAATGGTAATGGGGTATTGAGCTCCTTCTAGAAGATATCGCCATTCTTCGAGGGCTAGTTTCATAGCGAGCAACTCTTGATCTCTGATGGTGTAGTTCTTTTCTGCAGGCAAAAACTTCCGGGAAAAGAAACCACAGGGATGAAGTTTTTCATCTTCAAATCGCTGGGAGAGCACTGCACCGACACCTTCGGAGGATGCATCCACCTCCAGGATAAATGGCCGTGTGGAATCCAGTTGCTTTAAGATGGGAGCGGAGATGAAGGCTTGCTTAAGAAGTTGGAATGCAGAGGTAGCTTCGACGGGCCATTTAGTTGGATCTGCTCCCTTGCGGGTGAGAGCTGTAATAGGAGCTACCAGTGTCGAAAAACCCTTCACAAACTTGCGATAATAGTTGGCAAATCCTAGGAACCTTTGTATGGATTTTAAGGAAGAAGGAAGAGACCAATCAAGAATGGCTTATAGTTTTGAAGAATCCATTTGAAGGCCTGTTCCGGAGATGATGTACCCCAGGAATGGTACACTTGACACTTCAAATAGACACTTCTCTAATTTGCAAAAAAATTGATTGGACCGCAACCTTAGAAGGACTTCTTTCACCTGATCTCGATGAGTTTGGAGGTCTTGAGAAAAAATGAAAATGTCGTCCAAGTAAATGACCACACACTTGTACAAAAGATCCCGGAAGATTTTGTTGATGAAAAACTGGAAGACGGCTGGAGCATTACAGAGTCCGAAGGGCATAACGAGATATTCATAGTGCCCATCCCTGGTGTTGAAGGCCATTTTCCATTCATCTCCTGGGCGGATACGAATTAAATTATAGGCTCCTCTTAGGTCGAGTTTGGTAAAAACTCGGCTCCCTTGACTCTATCGAATAATGTTATGAGAGGAAGAGGGTAGCGATTCTTAATAGTTATTTCATTAAGACCCCGGTAGTCAATACACGGGTGCAGCCGACCATCTTTCTTTTTTATGAAGAAAAATCCAGCCCCGGCTGGAGACATGGAAGGTCGAATAAAGCCTTTACTTAAGTTTTCCTTAATGTACTCCGACATGGCTTGAGTCTCAGGGAGAGATAGAGGGTAGGTTCGGCCTCTAGGAGGATTTTTCCCGGGAATCAGATCTTTGGGACAGTCCCAATCACGATGGGGAGGTAATAGATCTGCGCTCTGTTTGCTAAAGATGTCCAGAAACCTATGATAGGCTTTGGGCAGGTCTGTAGAATCCTGTACGATGGAAGATCGAACAGGTACTACCCGCTGAAGACAGCCTTTGAAACAACTGAAACCCCAGGAGGTTATTTGCATGGTGGTCCAATCAATTTGTGGTGAATGTCTCTGTAGCCAGGGTAATACGAGGACTAAAGAATGAGAGGCTTTGGGAATCACTAGGAAGGACAGTTGTTTGGAATGGAGCACCCCAATGGTAAGTTTAAGTGGTGTTGTACGATGGGTGATGGTTCCACTAGTAATGCGACTACCATCGATGGCGGTTAAAGTGATGACTCGAGGCAACGCTTCTATGGGGATTTGATGTTTCTGGGCAAGTCCATAGTGACAAAGTTCTCTGCCGCTCCAGAATCCAGAAGAGCTAATACAGCTTTGGAACCTCGAGGAAGCTTTAAATGAGCCTGGATGGTGGAATCAGACTTCCTATGTGATTCAATGGCAACTCCTAACTTAACCTCTCTGTCATAAGTTAGGAGGAGGCGTTTCCTGGACGAATGGGACAGGATTTAACTAAATGTTGAGGAGATCCACAGTACATACAGAGGTTCTGTCTCTGCCTTTTCTGTCGTTCCTCAGCCGATAGACGAGAGCGGTTGACCTGCATGGGTTCTTCGCCCATAGGAGGAGAAGGTAATCGGGGAGCTGGACATGGCCTTCCACGATCAAGTCTGCCTCTTTCCAAGGCACACTCCCTGTGACGAAGATCCACCTTGTTGCAAAGAGAGATTAAATCATCCAAATTGGTTGGAAGGTCACGGGAAACTAGGTCGTCTTTGAGTCTTTCTGAAAGGCCACTCCAGAAGGCAGCGATGAGGGCATCCTCGTTCCTATTAAGTTCCGAAGCCAGAGTTTGGAACTGGACTACATATTGGCCGATGGTCCTGCTGCCCTGATGGAGGCGTAGAATATCAGCTGATGCGGAAGTGGTTCTTCAAGGTTCATCAAAAATCTTGCGACCAGGTGATGGTCGCGATGGTCGAGACCATTGGAGCTTGCGACAAGACCCGTACGGTACGGTCTCGTCTACCGCAAGCCCAAGGTAGCTTCTTGCTCTAACAGAGCAGGAAGCTCCCTACTGACATCACTGGTGATGTCAGTAGGGCCACCTACAAACGGCAAGCATTCCATCAGGAACGCCTCCGTTTGTCCGGCCACCCCCCCACCCCGCTTACAAAACGGGGCGAGCTGTCGATCAACATTGACAGCCGCCCCGTTTGTAGCGAGCCCCGGAGCGAGTGAATTTCTCACTCGCTCCGGGGCTGGCGCATGCACACTGCGAGCGCTGCGCATGCGCAGGCCCTCACTATCGACCCACTTGAGAGCGCATAGTGCTTGCGAGCAGGTCTGAATGAAGGCCTATGTGCAGTGTAATGTGAATAAGATTGTGCTACTTTGTGGCGTAATTTGAATTGGGGATACTATTGTGTGACCCCGTTCCTTTCTTTTTGAGAGCACGCTCCTTTTTCCAGACCATGCTCCTTTTTGTGGGAAGACCCGAGCCAGGGTTCAGTTCTACTCGGAATCCCAAAAGTGATTGAGTCGGCACTCGATTCGACTTGGAACCTCAGAGTTTGGGTGTGTTCAGGTTTCAGCAAACCCGAACCGCTCATCTCTAACCAAAATGCAATCAACTTGCAATGGCTTACATAAAAACGACTCATACTACTCTCCCAGAATCTCTGGGAGACTTCCGAAAGTCCGATGAGGCCCTTGAAAACCCAGAAGACTGGGTGGTCCTCACTGCAACCCACCCACTTTGTAATGATTTGCGCAGGCTGGGGAGAATAAAAATCTTTACTCCATGGGAGTAGGCAGGGTCAATATGACTTGATTCTGTGATAATCACATAATTTTGGCTCGGCCTCCTCTTCTTAGAGCCGCTATTCATGGCATTTTGCTATGATGTGACTTAATTACATGAATAGTTGGGCCTCATCCCCATCAGTTGCCACCAACCTCTTCTTTCAGAAAGAAGGTTGGTAAATATGAACCAACAACCTTTGTGAACATGTAGATAAAATAAATTAAACAAATGGAAAAAAAACAACACGTAACAGTTTCTGGAATAAACCATGTTGTAATGCAAGGGGTGCAAATATATATATATTTTTGTATGCAGGGTAAATACTGGCTGATTTTGCACGTAGCCTCCAAAGCTTTAATTTTACCCTGCAATTTAGATTTGAGTTTGGACACACCCCTCAACCATCTAAATCTCTCTGCACATTTGAAATCTGTGCCACCAGCAGCGCAACATGGTGTAACAAGGTGTAAAGTTACAGTACTTGTAGGTGCAGGTAAAGGCTATTCAATTAACTAGCCATTTCCACACATGGTAAACCAGGGGTTAATGTGAGCTAACCTGTGATGATAGAGCCCTAAACCCCTTTTCTTGCAGACTTTTCCTTGCAGCTGTTGAGGCTGTGTGGAAAAGTCCACTTTTGGGTCCTAATGTGCTGGCTAAACCAAGCTAATTGAATTGGTCATTGAGGGTAATTAGCTGCGGGGTAAAACCTGCGACTAATTGGATTCCTCCCTTAACTACAACCGAAAATAGAAAATGTATCTTTAAAAAGTGAAACAAATACGCATTCGGTATGGGATCCCGGCTGCCGCATGACTGCCAGTCCGATTCCTGGCTGCGGCAGCCCGACAAAACAGCAGAGCCCGGCAGCGGAAGCCCGACAGCGCTGGAAATCCCGATCGTCCCTAAGGTAAGTATAATCTAACCTAACCAACCCCCCTAACCCTAACCCTCCTTAGGGGTGCCTAACCCTAACCTCCCCCCAAGTGCCTAACCCTAACCTCCCCCATCTAAGTGCCTAACCCTAACCCCCCCGTCCCCGCTGCCTAAACCTAAGTCCCCCGGAGGGGTGCCTAACCCTAAGTCCCCCCCGGGGGTGCCTAACCCTCCCTCCCCCTATCCTAACCCTCCCGGGGGGGGGTGCCTAACCCTAATTCCCCCCTGGGTGCCCTAAACCTAACCCTTCCACCCGCGGCTGTCCGCTCGCGGCGCCCGGCATCCCTTCGATCGGAATGCCGGGGGCGCCTGTCTCCTGGTGTCGGGAAAATGACAGGCGTCTAGATTTTAGACACCTATCATTTAACCCTAGGCGGGATAGAGGATTCGGGAAGCCGGCGGTCGAGATTGCGGCCACCGGCTACCTAAACGTATCCCACAAAATACACTAAAATCTAAGTAGTCAAAATTCTCATCAGAAATGTAGTTTATAAGGCTGTTATAGAGTAAATAATGTCTTAATATTTTACAGTCACCTTTACTGGTCTCTAATAAACATTTCAACCCAAATGTATCCAGTTGTTTCCAATTATTTGTGTGGCTTCTATACATTCTACTATGTGCTGAAACTACAGTATTTACAGTAACTACACTGCCATCTTGTGGTGAACAGTAGAACTACAATATATGCTCAAGAATAAAAGCAAACATTTAAAAACAAAAACAAAAGATAAAGTAATTAATAATTACTGGAAGTCTAACTATATATATATGATACATGAATTTGACTATTTACAACTTGTATTTCATTTGATGCAATTCTAATTTTTTTTACATGTATGTGACAGGACTTCAGGTTGAACAAGCATTCCTTATCTGTGGATATCACATTAGAGGATGATGTTATGAATGTGTAGCAGTAAACTTCAGATATATTATACCTTCTGCATGTTAAATATATACAGGTGTAGCCTGGAAATTCACTGTAAATATGCAAAGTGGGAAGTCTAAACACATAGACCATACGAGCCTACTCTCCCAGAAGTTGTGGGAGCCTCACCAATTATTGGGTAAAACCCCACACCCCCGGTAGAGTAGGCACTTCTCCCCATTCTGCCCACTTCCTAGTGAAATGTGCAGTATGGGGAGAATTTTCAAGGAGATCGGGGATCCACAAACTTACCGCAGCTGTAGGTAGTGCCCTCGCATGCGCTGGTTTTACGAATGTAACAGCGCATGCACAGCACTGATTACAGTTGCGGTAAGTTAGTGTAGAGAGGGATAATTATCTATTTCCTGAAAAGCTGTCATCGCAAACATGACAGTTTTTCGGAATAGATAGTTATAGGGAGGAGGAAGGATGAATCCTCTGGTAATTTGGTAGAACTCCATGTGAGTTCTAAACCTAATTACCTCCAGAGAAAGTTTAGGTATGATGAATAGGCCCCTAACAAACATAAAGTTTATTGTTTGCGCAAAACATGGTATGTGTTGAATTCACACCCAGCTGTAATGCTCGTACAATGTTACTTGTGCTATTATAGTCTTAGCGTGTTTATAAAATCCCTTACTTTTTCCAACAGATTGGCACCAGTATCAGTATGCTTCTTAGTGAAGCCAGTGATACAGAGAGTAGCCTGCTTGTGAATGAGTTGGCATTGAGGGGCCTATTCATCATCGGGGACTGTATGGCCCCCGATGATGAAGTATTCACCTCGCTGTGGAGAATAATTAAGTAACCATCTCGCTTCAGGGAATACTTAACGCCGGAGCAATTCATCATTGCTCCGGTGCAGGGACAGTTGCTCCGAAAAGCAGCGGTCCCTGCGATTAGTAACATTGCTACAGAAGTAGCAGCGTTACTTACCTCCACACGTGGCCAGCTTCTGCGCATGTGTGACCTGAGGTCACTCATGCGCAAAGCTGCTTGGGAGCCAGTAAGAAGGCAGAGGGACCTGCTTGGAAGCCTCTTCGCATCCCTGGAACCCCTTCCCATAGGAAGAAGCGGGATTTCGAGCACCATCTTCACACTTGTTCTTGCAGGCATACTCCGAAAACAGTAAGTTTCCAGAGTACACTGATTATCAGGTGGTCCTATCGGACCCCTGATGATGAATGGCCCATTACCTTTTATATATACGGAAACTAGCGTTTCCACATGTGTTTATGGGCCATTTAAGTTATGATGAATAGACCCTGAGGGCCAAATGTAATAGGTAGTCTGTTTTGGTAAATGGCGAGTTTGGTGCTAAACTCGCAATTTTTCACAACTCTCCAATGTAATAGGGTGTCTGTTCACTAAAACTCGCATTTTTCAGAGTTAATAAAACTCTCCATTCTCAAACTCGCATCCAGATGTTTTCACATTGAAAACAATCAACTCGCCCAATGTAATAAGGTGTCTGTTTCAGACTCGCAAAAAAAAGTTTACCAAAAGTCCCCAAATAATAGACCTGCTTCATGCTAGCGAGTACATCCTGAGCAGGTCAGATTAACACTGAAACAAGCACATATCCATGAGATATGTACATGTTTCTGTGTGTACTTATGTTAAAAGTTTTTAAATAAAAAAAAAATGACGTGCACCCACTGCCCAAAAACATAACCAGCCCCGGGCTTTATAAAGAACGCATAGGAGAGGTGAGTATGGATTTTTTTTTTTCAGGTACACCCCTATGGATTACTTCGGATACTAGGTGAGTATGTGTGAGTGTGAGTGTATGTTTTAATAAAATTTTACATTCATGGTGTATGTTTGTTTATTTACGTATTTCTTTAGTTGTGGAACTACAAGTGCCAGCGGGCCTGTAATGCCCCGCATGCTGGTATTTGTGGTTCTCCAAATACCAGCATGCAGGGAAGGCTTGCTGGTACTTGTGGTTCTACAACTAAAGACAATATGCAAACTTTATTTTTACACTTTACACTATCAACCCGGCACCCACCGCCCTAGGGTGCCGGGGATAGCCCCGGCTATCAGTCTAGGCCTGGGGTGCCCTGGAGAGGGGTACCCCTTTATTGGGGGGGTACCCAACTCCCCAGGGATCCCCGGCCTGGACTGACTAGCGGTCAGGGGTAATGCTTTGGCCAGGGAAACCGGTGAAAGGTTTTCCCTGGCTGTGGCATTATCCCCCCGCTAGAAAGAGTTCGGTGCTGGTTCTGGAATTTTCAGGGGACCCCTACTCGTTTTGTCCCCTGATTTTCCAGAACCAGGACCAGCTCAACAAAGCCCTGTGCTGGTTCTTAATATACAGGGGCCCCCTACGCATTTTGGCCCCTGTATTTTTAGAACCAGAACAGGCTTTATAAAGCCCGGGGCTGGTTATGCTTTTGGGGAGGGGGTGCACGTTTTTTTTTCTTTACACACACACAGAAGCCATCACGGATCTCACTGATCTGTGATGGCTTCTCTAAAACTCGCACCTTTTAATGCTACTAGCATTAAAAGGTGTCAGTTTACATAGTCCTAAACTTGCCTGCACTCGCAAATGCAGTAGCCTCGAGCTGAAAAGTTCGCAGGCTATTGAATTTGCGAGTTTCAGTACAAACTCGCACTTTTTAAAAGTGCGAGAAAGTGCGAGTTTGTACTGTTACTAAAACAGACTACCTATTACATTTGGCCCTGAGTGTTAGATACTGCTGCTGAAGGCAATACAGCCACCCAGTTTGCTGTCACAGCCATGTAATCTTTAGTCTGACTGATACCACTTGCTTGTCAACATATATTTAGTGAAGTGGATAGTTGGTACAATGGCATTTTCTAGGCAAGCAATATCTCTTTGTGTAACATACTGGTACAGGTGAGGACTTGCTGTTGCTGACCTCAACTAATTGTCTAAAACCAAGTGCATTGATGGTGGATATTGGATGCCAGGGACGCCACAATATTTAGTTGGGGGGAGATATAATTTCATTTTGGCGCCCCTAAATTGCTGATTGTTGCTCCCTCAGGCACAGCTGGAGTAACCTGCATACGGAACATCGTGATGCATCTGCAGAAGTCACATCTCACCATATACACCATACAGGCAGCAGCATGGGGGAGAGCTGAGCTGCCTAGCACCAGGTGTGGGTGCAATATCAGACCCCACACATGTACTGTCACACTGAGCCTGGCACTGATACACCTGGTGCTGCATCACCTCTATTGCCCAGTCAGTGTCAGATCACTCTTAGTTAAACTGAAACAGTGCATCATGTGTACAATTTTAGAAAACACTTTTCTGATGACTCCTTCTTTTCTCCACTTTGCCCTAGGTATATTCCTTGGACCCTCACCATTACTTTGTGTACAAGTGCTCCTCACAGGGATTGACATAAAGTAGCACACATGAAATCGGTGCTCTGAATCCCATTTGTGTGTAGCTGCTGGCTGTGCAGGGGTGATAGGCAGGGCAGCTCCTCTCCTCCGTGGTTTTTGTGCCACAGACATCAGATTCCTGCAAGCAGGGGCTGATTGGCAACTTTTAGTTTAAGGGGCAGACACAAGTAAGTGGCCCGGATTTTCTACCAGCGCATTGCAATGTAGTGATAATATCCTCTGTACAATTATGCCCAGCTACATCCTTGCCACTTGCATGGCAAATCGCGAGCAAATACATTCACCCGCGCCTCATAGGAATGCATGGTGCGATCGCAGTTTGCTCCATAGTGTACCGTAGTGTAAGAAGGTGCGGGAAGTCGCATGTCGCGATGCTTGCACACATTTGTGGCGCGATCAGCAACAATGTAACTGGGTGCATTTGTAGGTGTGGTTTGTCTAATTTGGGTGTGCTTTATATAGCCACTAAAATTGTTATGTCAAAGAGCTATATGCAAAGTGCACAGTCTGTCGAATGTTGTCAAATGTAGTGGGTCTATACAGGGAATCAGTATGTAATACCAGCGGCCAGATCAAATCCCGACACGAGAAGCCCGACAGCAGAAGATCCTGATGCCAGCTGGTAAGTACCCTGACCCTCCCCTCTCCCCCCGTAACACTAACCCTCCCTTAAGGGTGCCTAACCCTAAAACTTCCCCAGGGGTGCCTAAACCTATGCACCTGTCCCCGCACCCTAAACCTAACCCTCCCAGGGGGGGAAGGTGCCTAGCCCAAACCTACCCCTGGGGGTGCCTAACCCTAACCCTCGCCCCTAGGGATGCCTAACCCTAACCTTCACCCAAAATCTAACCCTAACCATGCTACACTCCCTAAACCTTACCCTCATCCCCCGCGGCTAACGCTAAGGACACCCCGGACTTACCTCGTTCGGGCTGTCGTCCTTCGGTGTTCCGGCATCAGGATTCAGATGGGCATTGGTATTTTGTGAAGTCCCACGTCGGGCTTCTCATGTCAGGATACAGATCGGCGGCATTTAGTCTACCAGTCTATAAACTGCAACCCCTATACGGAGCAGGGAAGCTGTGTAAGGATACCCCAGCTGGTCAGAACGGCAGCCAATCCATGAAGAGGGATAGTGCACCACAAGGCACTCAGGGTGGCCCTCAGAAAGCAGGGACAGCAGTGCAGGCAGCATTTGTGTCTGTAGGTCTTGCAGAGATGGCCGAGGTCACCAATAAAACAGGGACTGAGGCAGCTACGCATGTGCCAGGAAAGCAAGTGGCTGGGGCCCAGGTATAGTGAAGAACCTGGAGAGAACTTTGGTTCCACCAAGGGGAAGAGTCACCCAACTCCAACAGCCAGGAAGCAGTGTAATTAATTTCCAATTCATGACAGGAGCATTCTTACCATAGCAGGTAGTGTGGGAGCAGAGCGGATACCTAGGGCCAGGCAGGGGTGAAGCTAGTTGTCTCCCTCATGTTAGATAGTGGTCATCATTGGCCAGCTTGGATATAGCTGTCAACATTGTGAGGACTGTAGGTTGAGGGAAATTTTTAGTGCCGTTAAATTAAGGTGCCAGCGCCTGCTGCATTTTATCTGTGTGTCTGGGGTATCTACACTTTTCAATGGAGCATGCATTCAATGGAACTGCCTCACATCAAACTCAGTCTCTATAGGTAATGCTGGGGTGTCCACCACACCAATGGAGTCCTGAGCGGCACTCCATCAATTATGCAAGACAAAAGAAAGAGGGACACTCACCAGGCTTGTAAAAATATTAATCCAGTTTTATTTCAGGCAATATATCATGCTCAACGTTTCGGTCACAACTTGTGACCTTCCTCAGGAGAAGCAGCAACAGATAGCAAAACACAGCAACAGTAGCAAAGGATACAGGAGTATACACAGTATATATATATACATAATTTTATATATATATATATATATATATATATATATATATATATATACATATATACAGTATATATACAGTCAAGTGCACAAATATTGGGACATTGACAGAATTTTCATATTTTGGCCTCTAATCACCACCACAATGGCTTTGAAATGAAACAAACGAGATGTGCTTTAACTGCAGACTTTCAGATTTAATTTGAGGGTAATTACATCCAAATCAGGTGAACGGTGTAGGAATTACAACGGTTTCTATATGTGCCTCCCACTTTTTAAGGGGCCAAAAGTAATGGGACTATCAACTCAAAAGCTATTTCATGGACAGGTGTGGGCTATTCCCTCGTTATTTCATTATCAATTAAGCAGGTAAAAGGTCTGGAGTTGATTCTAGGTGTGACATTTGCATTTGGAATCAGTTGCTGTCGACTCTCAATATGAGATCCAAAGAGCTGTCACTATCAGTGAAGCAAGCCATCATTTGGCTGAAAAATCAAAACAAACCCATCAAAGAGATAGCAAAAACATTAGGTGTGGCCAAATCAACTGTTTGGAACATTCTTAAAATGAAAGAACGCACCGGAGAGCTCAGCAACACGAAAAGACCAGGAAGACCACGTAAAACAACTGTGGTGGATGACAGAAGAATTATTTCCATGGTGAAGAAAAATCCCTTCACAACAGTTGGCCAAATCAAGAACACTCTCCAGGAAGTAGGTGTCACAGTCAACAATCAAGAGAAGACTTCACAAGACTGAATATAGAGGGTTCACAACAAGATGTAAAACATTGGTGAGCCACAAAAACAGGAAGACCAGATTAGAGTTTGCCAAACAACATCTAAAAAAGCCATTACAGTTCTGGAACAACATCCTATGGACAGATGAGACAAAGATCAACTTGTACCAGAGTGATGGGAAGAGAAGAGTATGGAGAAGGAAAGGAACTGCTCATGATCCAAAACATACCACCTCATCAGTGAAGCATGGTGGTGGTAGTGTCATGGCGTGGGCATGTATGGTTGCCAATGGAACTGGTTCCCTTGTATTTATTGATGATATGACTGCTGACAAAAGCAGCAGAATGAATTCTGAAGTGTTTTGGGCAATATTATATGCTCATATTCAGTCAAATGCTTCAGAACTCATTGGACAGCGCTACACAGTGCAGATGGACAATGACCCAAAGCATACTGCAAAAGCAGTATTTTTAGCCTTAAAAAGAGATTTTTAAGGCTAAAAAGTGGAATGTTATGCAATGGTCAAGTCAATCCCCTGACCTGAGTCCGATTCATGCATTTCACTTGATGAAGACAAAACTGAAGGGAAAATGCCCCAAGAACAAGCAGGAACTGAAGACATTTGCAGTAGAGGCCTGGCAGAGCATCACCAGGGATGTAACCCAGCGTCTGGTGATGTCTATGCGTTCCAGACTTCAGGCTGTTTTTGCCTGCAAAGGATATGCAACAAAGTATTAAAAAGTGAAAGTTAGATTTAGGATTGTTTAGTTTTTCGCATTACTTTTGGCCCCTTAAAAAGTGGGAGGCACATATAGAAACCGTTGTAATTCCTACACCGTTCACCTGATTTGGATGTAATTACCCTCAAATTAAATCTGAAAGTCTGCAGTTAAAGCTTGTTTGTTTCATTTCAAAGCCTTTGTGGTGGTGAATAGAGGCCAAATGATGAAAATTCTGTCAATGTCCCAATATTTATGCACCTGACTGTATTTGTGTAGTGCCCTGGAGTGATTTGGCTGAGATGGTTTGGGTGTCCCCCATGCCCCAGACATTAACCCCCATAATGTTAGGGACTTACCCGATGAGGTTACCTTGACATTGGTGGGTAAGCTCATAACTTTGGCCAAATTTATGCCAAAAACCTTGTATATGATGTATAATTATTAATGGTTGTATGTTGCATCTGCTCTCCCCCTTTTTTTCTATGCTGTAGTTCTAAGTCTCAGCTAGGTAGTACATCCCATTTAGAAAGAGCTAGGGTGTGCAGTCCAGGCCCCCTTCCCCTAAAACAGTGGTTCTCAAACTCTGACCTCATGACCCCACACAGGTCACATTTTCCAGGTCACCGAGCAGGTGCACAGGTGTATTCATTACTCACTGACACAATTTAAAAGATCCACAGGTGGTGCTAATTATTTAACTTGCGATTTTGTGAAGAGACCTGGAAAACATGAACTGTTTGGGGTCCTGAGGACCGAGTTTGAGAACCTGTGCCCTAAAACATCCCTAAAACATATTCAGCTGATTACTAATGCTGCATACACACGTAAAGATTTTCTGTCCAACCATCCAACTGGTAACGTATGGGAGTAACTGATGATCAGCAATTTGCACCTAAATGCCAGAAAACAGAGGAAAATGGACGTTCAGACAAGTTTGTTAAATGTTTGATCTAAACAATTTGTCCAAACAACAGTTTTTGTCCATTTTCCGGTGTTTGGGAGCAAATTGCTGATTGTCATTTGCTTTCATACTTTACCAGATTTTCATTCCAACCAATCAACTAGTTGGATAGTTGGACAGAAAATCTTTACGTGTGTACCCAGCTTAAGAGGGAGGGGCAGTTTAGGAGCCCTGCAATGAGGTTTTGCAACAGGTCCAGTATTTGCATAGTCCAGCAATGGTCTATGATTTCCCCATTTCTTGTGCACAGAGAGGTAAAACCTGGCACTATGAGTAGCAGGTCATTACACTAATTTGCTAATTTGTATATGGGGACTGGGGATAGTGTTCCACCTCTGATATACAAAGCAACACATTTTCTGTTTAACAGATATATGCAATGTGAAAAATCAAAGTAAATGTGCTGTAAAGTAAAATAATGTCCATTAAACAACAAGTATATCGAAGAATAATGTTTTGGTAAAAAAAAACAATTTTATAATTAGCTGTGGTCAGTAGCGGATTTACTGTTAGGCAATCAAAGCTGACACCTAGGGCCCGACTGGACGCAGGGCGCCCGCCGACAGGGCTGAATAATGGTGGAACGCAAGCTCCACCGAAAATGCACAGTGCTGAGCTGGCTGAATACTCCCTGCAGGCTGCCAGTGATTAGAAAGCTGCCGGGTGCCGGCTCCAGCACTCGCCTGAGGGTGCGCGGGTGCATCAGTGACGGGGAAGGAGGGTCGCACTATGATCACAGCAGGGCACCCAGCGGCAACTGTAGGAGAACAGCTAGTGGGGAAATGGGTCGCTGTGCAGGCAGCTATGTTCTGTGTGTGGGCGCAGCAGCGGGGGCGGGCGGATACGTCTTTGCTGCAATCGGGGCCGTAACTAGGGTAGTGTGGCATATGCCACCGCAGAGCGCAAGGCAGGGGTGGGCGCCAGCTTAACAGAGCAGCTCCGTCCTCACTGAGATCTGGATTCCCCCCTCTATCCTTCCTTCTCCTTCTCCCTGTCTCTGCCCCCTCCTGAGTCATGTCCGGGCCTCTCACAGCAGGTGGCAATGTGTCATGCCTGAAGCAGCCCCTGCACAGCTCGCCTGCCCCTGCTGTAACACTACACATACAGCGCACCACGCAGACCCCGCTCTTATTGCTGTGAACCCTGGCAGAAAACGATCCACACAGGAGCCGGCAGCAGGCATGAGACTTGCTGGGGACTCTAGTCAGCCCCAGCCATGGACAGCTACTGCACAAATGTGCTGCCGAGACCCCGCCCCCTCCCCTGGCCTGTTCTATTCTGGCTGCTCCCCTGCAGCAGTCGGTGTGTGAGGAGAGCACAGCATCCAGTGCAGGCAGAGGTAAGTTCCTGGGGTGTGGGGGCTGTGTAAGCTTATTCATGTTATCTAAGGGGGAGGGGTAATACTAATAATACCTGGGCGGTGAGGGGGGGGCTGTATTAGTGTATGTGTAGGGGTGTATATTAAGGTGACCGAACTTGGGAGTTATAGTAATGTGTGTGTGTGTACACTAATATTACTAGGGGGGAGAGAGGTGAGGTTAGGGAATGTCTTCTTGTATACTAATAACTTATGGGTTTTTTTGGGGGGGGGTTGCAGTAATGTGTGTGTGTAGGGGGAAGGAGTGTACACTAATATTTCCTAGGTGGTGTTGTGGGTTGGGGATGTAGTAATGAATGGGGTGTGGTCTTCTTGTATACTAATAACACCTGGAGTTTGGGGGGGTGCAGTAATGCTTGTGTGTAGGGGGAAGATGTAGTAATGTATGGGGGGGTTGTATACTACCCATGGTATGATTATGGTTTGTTTTTTTTCAGTGTGCTCTGTTTTTCATTGTATATTTAGACTGGGGGCTATCTCCTGCATAGTATGATTTCTGATAAACTGATTATTGATGCTGTGTATTGATATGCTGTGCACCTTGTTGTAAGTTTTCCTATATGTACATTTGTCTTATGGTTGTGTATAGATGCCCTTCAGTATTTGTACCTGGAAGTGACAAGGAGTGAGAGCGGAAGTGCAGTTGCCCATAAAGGCCACCACAAGAAGAAACTTGTCCGCTCGCCACACTTCGGGCTGGTTTATATTTCCCGTCCATGTCCACGTGGATAGTAGGGAATGACGTCATGTTGGACAGTAACTGATGACGTCAGGGTACATCTACGGAAGGGGATCTATCCACAACCTTTGTCTTATATTATGGGTGTCATGGCAGCATCTGCATCTTGTTGTGACATCATTGCTAGGCACAGCTGATGCTTAATATGTTTGTTTGCAATTCTAATGGAATTGCTGATCTTTTTCGTGTTTCTCAGCGCATTGTGTAAAATATTAGATGAATTTAGTTAGGTGTAAATCTTTAAAAAAAAGAATAGACCCATCAAATTCAAGTTTATCCTGTGGCAATTGATAATTTACCTAATGGGTAGAAAATAGTCATTTCATCTCCCAAAAAATGTAAATCATATAAACAATAGTCCTGATGTGTGGTCTCAAATAGGGTAGGGCTTACATAAAGGAAAATAGGAGTGCCATGCCCTCTTAATGACCCTATTTAAAAAAATTGTGTGTGTAGGGGGGCACTGATGCGCTTTCTGGCACAGGGCACCAAAATGTCTGTTACGGCTCTGGCTGCAATGACTACCCACACATTCCTGACAGCAGGGCTGTAAACAAGAGAGTGCTTACTGCCTGTCTGTCAGTGCAGGGACACAGTTCAATTAATCAGCTCCGGCTATACAGTAATACAGTATATACAGGGCAGGCTGCACCGTGACTGTGTGCCATGCCCAGCATGTGTCCCCGCCCCCATCAGTGCTCACATGGCTCCCTAAGCATAACCCATTCCCTCCTGTCAATAAGCAATGGGAAGAAGGGAGGTTTTCAGAGGTGCTGCTAGGCCCCGCCCTCTTTCCAGAGGCTCTGCCCCTGTATCAAGGTCTTCCATGCACACTCACAGCAAAGTTGGGAGGTATGCATAGGGTTTTAAAATGAGGTACAGTAAGCTGTCATTATCTTTACTGAAGTGTAACCATCCAAAAATTATTTTAACTGGTATTTGTAAACTGTAATTGGTTTGACAATTAAACTAGTCTGTGTACTGATATAGGAGCATTAAGGTAACAACATTATTTTGTAAACAGGAATAACACATATTTTTGAGTGTGAGGGATCTTGTTGCCAGGTTTGAAAAATCATGTCACCAATGGTGATAGGGGGAGGGGTTTGGGGGGGATCTTGCCTCCAGGAGCCACAGTTGAAGCTCTATCCTGGATAATATGAAGGGTGATGATCAATCATCACCCTTTAGTTCAGCGACACTGTAGTGTGGCTGTCTCCATAATATTTTTTTTGCAGGCTGTGTGTCTGGCCCCACACATTCTGTGTAATCAAGCTGAAGAGCCTGCCTGAGTGAAGAGACAGTCAAGGACTGTGACATCCTCTGGATGTATCCCTGTACAGCTGCACAACCATACCATGGTAAAGAGGAGACACACAGCGCTGCCCATAATGGATCTGTACCGCAGAGGTGGGACGAGGCCGGGGCTCCACTAGTGCTGGACCCAGAGTAAGTTTCTGGCTGGGTAAGAGGGGCCCTAATTCGGTGTATTGCTTAGGGCCCCATGATGTCTAAATCCGCCTCTGGCTGTGGTAATGTTATTAGCATTTACTTACCAGCTGGTGTACTGTACAATGCATCAGGCACTGCTCTTAGCCTCTGTCCTATTAAATGGACAGATGTGTAAAGCGACCTGTGAAATAATGAAACAGACATAAGAACAGTGCTAGATATGAGTAGGGGTGAGCGGGTTCGGATTTCTGAAATCCGAACCCCCCCGAGCCCCCCCGATCCGAGTCCGATCCGAGTCAGGCTCGACTTTTCCCGCCTGACTCGGATCTGAAATCGAGGCAAAACGTCATCATCCCGCCTTCCGAGTCTCGCGGGTTTTGGATCCTATATAAGGTACCCGCGTCGGCGCCATTTTCTCACTCGGCTGTGGACAGTGAAGAGGGAGGGTGGGAGTTACTGCTGGCTGGGCTGTGTAGTGTAGTGTAGTGCTGCTGTTGTCCACTACTTCAAAGTCCATAGGGGCTGGCTGTGTTGTGCTGTGCTGCTGTTGTTAATAGGGGCTGTGTCCACTACTTCAAAGTCCATAGGGGCTGGCTGGACTGTGTTGTGCAGTCAGTTCTCCATAGGGGCTGTGTCCACTCCAAAGTCCTGTGCAGTGTCCCAGTCCTAAAGGGGTGCTGTAGTGTTGTCCAGGGGGTGCTCTGTCCATCAGGGGTGCTCCCCCCAAGTGCTAAAAAAATAATATATTTTCTGTGTTTGTGAATTGTGTGCGCAGTAGCCGCACGTGCATCAACAAAGTAGTGCCAAGCGTGCGCCTGTGTCATAAGTAAAGGGCCGGCTGGCTTGACCGTTAAAGGGTGCTGTAACCCCCAAAGTACACTCCAGTCCAAACCAAAAAAATATATATTTTCTGTGTTTGTGAATTGTGTGCGCAGTAGCCGCACGTGCATCAACAAAGTAGTGCCAAGCGTGCGCCTGTGTCATAAGTAAAGGGCCGGCTGGCTTGACCGTTAAAGGGTGCTGTAACCCCCAAAGTACACTCCAGTCCAAACCAAAAAAAAAATTATTTTCTGTGTTTGTGAATTGTGTGCGCAGTAGCCGCACGTGCATCAACAAAGTAGTGCCAAGCGTGCACCTGTGTCATAAGTAAAGGGCCGGCTGGCTTGACCGTTAAAGGGTGCTGTAACCCCCAAAGAACACTCCAGTCCAAACCAAAAAAAAAATTATTTTCTGTGTTTGTGAATTGTGAGCGCAGTAGCCGCACGTGCATCAACAAAGGAGCAGCGCCAAGCGTGCGCCTGTGTCCCATGAGTAAAGAGCCGGCTGGCTCATTTCTTAAAGGCTGGTGTAACCCACAAAGTGCACTACTCTCCAGCAAAAATAAAGAAATATTTTCTGTGTTTAGCCGCACGTATATATCAAATCGATATAACATAAATGGAGGACCAAACTTTCTCCGATAAAAATAAAATAGAGAAAGATCAAGAACCACTTCCTCCTAGTGCTGAAGCTGCTGCCACTAGTCATGACATAGACGATAACATGCCATCAACGTCGTCTGCCAAGGCCGATGCCCAATATCATAATAGAGGACACATACAATCCCAAATGACAAAGTTCAGTAAAATTACCTTGAAAAAAACATTTAAATAAGCTGAAGAGAAACGTAAACTTTCCAATATGCCATTTACGACACGGAGTGGCAAGGAACGGCTAAGGTCGATCCCTAGTATGTTCATGACTAGTGGTTCAGCTTCACATGACGATGGAAGCCCTCCTCCCACTAAAAAAATCAAAAGAGTTAAGCTGGCAAAAGCACAGCGAAGAACTGTGCTTTCTAAGAAGATATCACAAATCCCCAAGGAGAGTCCAAGTGTGGTGGTGGTTGCGATGCCTGACCTTCCCAGCACTGGACGGGAAGAGGTGGCTCTTTCCACCATTTGCACGCCCCCTGCAAGTCCTGAAAGGAGCACCCACAGTCCACTTGCTGATATGCAAATTGAAGATGTCACTGTTGAAGTACAACAGGATGAGGATACTGGTGTAGCTGGCGCTGAGGAGGAAGTTGGCGAGGAGGATTCTGATGGTGATGTGGTTTGTTTAAATCAGGCTCCGGGGGAGACAGTTGTTGTCCGTGGGATGAAAAAGCCCATCACGGTCATGCCTGGGCAGAAGACCAAACATTCCACCTCTTTGGTCTGGCAATATTTCTATCCAAATCCGGACAACAACTGTCTTGCCATATGTACCTTATGTAAAGGTGGAATAAGTAGGGGTAGGGACGTTAACCACCTAGGAACATCCTCCCTTATACGGCACCTGCAGCGCGTTCATAATAAGTTACTGTCAAGTTCAGAAACTTTGGCTAAGACCGTAAGCAGTCCAGGGACACCTAAATCCCGTTGTCCTGTTGTATCCAAGCGCCTGCAAACCACACCGTCAACTCCCTCCTCGTCAATTTCCTCCTTAGTCAGGATCGGAAGTAGTCCTGCAGGCCATGTCACTGGCATGACTGACTCTCCTATCCCGGATTCCTCCGAAGGATCCTGCATTGCTACGCCTCCTGCTGCCGCTGCTGCTGTTGCTGCTGCTGGGAGTCGTTCATCATCCCAGAGAGGAAGTAGGAACACCACTACTTTTACTAAACAATTGACCCTCCAACAGTCCTTAGCGAGGAGGATGAAGTACGACAGCAGTCATCCTGAAGCAAAACGTATAACTGAGGCCTTGACTGCTATGTTGGTGTTAGACGTGCGTCCGGTATCCGCCATTAGTGCAGTGGGATTTAGACAATTGCTGGAGGTAGTGTGTCCCCGGTTCCAAATCCCGTCTAGATTCCACTTCACTAGGCAGGCGATACCGAGACTGTACAGAAACGTCAGAAAAAGTGTCCTCAGTGTCCTGAAAAATGCCGTTGTACCCAATGTCCACTTAACCACGGACATGTGGACAAGTGGAACAGGGCAGACTAAGGACTATATGACTGTGACAGCCCACTGGGTAGATGTATCACCTTACGCAGCAACAGCAGCAGCGTCACCAGTCGCAGCATCTCAGAAACGCCAGATCGTTCCAAGGCAGGCTACGCTGTGTACCACCGGTTTCAGTAAGAGGCACACCGCCGACAACCTCTTAGAGAAACTGAGGGAAATCATCGCCCAGTGGCTTACCCCACTTAGACTCTCCTGGGGATTTGTGATATCTGACAACGCCACCAATATTGTGCGGGCATTACATCTGGGCAAATTCCAGCACGTCCCATGTTTTGCTCACACAATAAACTTGGTGGTGCAGAATTTTCTGAAAAGCGACAGGGGTGTGCAGGAGCCGCTTTGGGTGGCCCGAAAAATTTCAGGCCACTTTCGCCATTCAGCGACTGCGTGCCGAAGACTGGAGCGCCAGCAAACACTCTTGAACCTGCCCCGCCATCACCTGAAGAGGTTGTGACGCGGTGGAACTCAACCCTCTATATGCTTCAGAGGATGGAGGAGCAGCAAAAGGCCATTCAAGCCTATACATCCACCTATGACATAGGCAAAGGAGGGGGTATGCACCTGACTCAAGCGCAGTGGAGAATGATTTCCGTGTTGTGCAAGGTTCTCCAGCCCTTCGAACTTGCCACACGTGAAGTCAGTTCAGACACTGCCAGCTTGAGTCAGGTCATTCCCCTCATCAGGCTTTTGCAGAAGCAGCTGGAGAAAGTGAAGGAGGAGCTAAGACGGAGCGATTCCGCTCGGCATGTGGGACTTGTGGATGAAGCCCTTCATTCGCTTTGCCAGGATTCCAGGGTGGTCAATCTGTTGAAATCAGACCACTACATTTTGGCCACCGTGCTCGATCCTAGGTTTAAAGCCTATGTGGTGTCTCTCTTTCCGGCCGACACAAGCCTTCAGAGGTGCAAAGACCTGCTGGTGAACACATTGTCAGCAGAAGCGGAACGTGACACGTCAACAGCTCCTTCTTCATTTTCTCCCGCAACTGGGGCTGCCAGGAAAAAACTTAGGTATCCTAAGCAACCCGCTGGCGGTGATGCAGGGCAGGCAGGACCAAGTTTGGACATCTGGTCCGGACTGAAGGACCTGGCAACAATTTCTGACATGTCTACTGTCACTGCATAAGATACTGTCACCATTGACAGAATGGTGGAGGATTACATCGGTGACAGCATCCAAGTAGGCATATCAGACAGTCCATACCTGTACTGGCAGGAAAAAGAGGCAATTTGGAGGCCCCTGTACAAACTGGCTCTATTTTACCTGAGTTGCCCCCCCCTCCAGTGTGTACTCCGAAAGAGTGTTTAGTGCAGCCGGGAACCTTGTCAGCGAAAGGCGTAGGAGGTTGCTTCCACAGAATGTGGAGAAGATGATGTTCATCAAAATGAATTATCAGCTCTTCCAGGGAGACCAGCCTCCAGAACGTACAGAGGGACCTGTGGTGGTGGATTCAAGTGGGGACGAGTTAATACTTTGTGAGGATGAGGATGTACACACTGAAGAGGGTGAGGAATCAGTGGATGAGGAGGATGGGGATGACATCTTGCCTCCGTAGAGCCAGTTTGTGCAGGGACACATTAATTGCCAGCTTGTTTTGTGGGGGCCCAAACGAACCAATCATTTCAGCCACAGTTGTGTGGCAGACCCTGGCGCTGAAATTATTGGTTTGTTAAAGTGTGCATGTCCTGTTTATACAACATAAGGGTGGGTGGGAGGGCCCAAGGACAATTCCATCTTGCACCTCTTTTTTTTCTTTGCACTATGTACAGTTTGGGGCCTAGTTTTTCAAACTGCCATCCTGTCTGCCACTGCAGTATCACGCCTAGATGGGTCACGTGTTTGTGCCGCCCACTCGTGTCGCTAGCATAGTCATCCAGCTACCTCGGTGCAACCTTTTGGACATAAAAACACTATTGTGAGGTGTTCAGAATAGACTGGAAATGAGTGGAAATTAAGGTTATTGAGGTTAATAATAGCATAGGGGCAGAAAAACCTACAAATTCTGTGATTTTAGCTGTTTTTATGCTTTTTTAAAAAAAAATACAGATCCAAAACACAAAACCCAGAACCCAAAACACGGAAGGGTGGTTTTGGCAAAACCAATCCAGATCCAAAACACGAAGAAAGATCCAGATCCAAAACACGAAAAGTGGCCGGTGCACACCCCTAGATATGAGATACATAGATATTAGATAGATAGATAGATAGATAGATATGAGGGAGATATGATATGAGATAGATAGATATGAGATAGCTATATAGAGATATATGAGATAGATAGATAGATCATAGATAGATAGATATGATCTAGATAGATAGACATGAGCTAGATAGATAGATAGATAGATAGATAGATAGATAGATAGATAGATAGATGGATATGAGGTAGATATGATAGATATATAGATAGATAGATATGAGATAGAGAGATAGATATGGGATAGATAGATATGAGATAGATAGATACGATATGAGATAGATAGATAGATATGGGATAGGTATGAGATAGATAGATACGATATGAGATAGATAGATATGAGATAGATAGATAGATATGGGATAGATATGAGATAGATAGATACAATATGAGATAGATATATACAATATGAGATAGATATGGGATAGATAAATATGAGATAGATAGATAAATATGAGATAGATATGGGATAGATAGATATGAGATAGATAGATATGGGATAGATAGATAGATATGGGATATATTAGATAGATAGATAGATATGGGATAGATATGAGATAGAACGATACAATATGAGATAGATATGAGATAGATATATATATAATATGAGATAGATATGGGATAGATAGATATGAGATAGATAGATAAATATGAGATAGATATGAGATAGATATGGGATAGATAGATATGGGATAGATAGATATGGGATATATATTAGATAGATAGCTATGGAATAGATAGATATGAGATAGATAGATATGAGATAGATAGATGTGAGATAGATAGATAGATAGATATGGGATAGATAGATAGATAGATAGATAGATAGATAGATAGATATGGGATAGATAGATAGATATGAGAAAGATAGACAGATAGATATGGGATAGATAGATAGACAGATAGATAGATATATATGGGATAAATAGATAGATAGATATGGGATAGATAGATATGAGAAAGATAGATAGATATAGATAGATATGAGATAGATAGATATGATATTAGATGTGAGATAGATATGGGATAGATAGATAGATAGATAGATAGATAGATAGATAGATAGATATGGGATAGATAGATATATATATATGGGATAGATTGTAATCTTGCGAGCATGGCCTTCCTACCTATATATCTGTCTGTTATTACCCAGTTTTGTTCTATTAATGTTTACAATTGTAAAGCGCAACGGAATATGCTGCGCTATATTAGAAACTGTTAATAAATAAATAAATAAAATAATAGATAGATAGATATGGGATAGATAGATATGAGAAAGATAGATAGATAGACAGATAGTTATGGGATAGATAGATAGATAGATAGATAGATAGATAGATAGATATGGGATAGATATATATATATGGGATAGATAGATAGATAGATATGAGAAAGATAGATAGATAGATAGATAGATAGATAGATAGATAGATATGGGATAGATATGAGATAGATACAATATGAGATAGATAGATAATGAGATAGATATATACAATATGAGATAGATATGGGATAGATAGATAGATAGATATGGGATATATTAGATAGATAGATAGATAGATATGAGATAGAACGATACAATATGAGATAGATATGAGATAGATATATATATAATATGAGATAGATATGGGATAGATAGATATGGGATAGATAGATATGAGATAGATATGGGATAGATAGATAGATAGATAGATATGGGATAGATGAGATAGATAGATATGAGATAGATGTGAGATAGATAGATAGATATGGGATAGATAGATATATATATATGGGATAGATAGATTGAGATATGGGATAGATATGAGATAGATAGATATGGGATAGATATGAGATAGATAGATACAATATGAGATAGATATATACAATATGAGATAGATATGGGATAGATAGATATGAGATAGATAGATAGATATGGGATAGATAGATAGATATGGGATAGATAGATAGATAGATATGGGATAGATATTAGATAGATAGATAGATAGATAGATAGATATGAGATATATAGATAGATAGATAGATAGATATGATATGAGATAGATATGGGATAGATAGATAGATAGATATGGGATAGATAGATAGATATGAGATAGATATATACAATATGAGATAGATATGGGATAGATAGATATGAGATAGATATGGGATAGATAGATAGATAGATAGATATGGGATAGATATTAGATAGATAGATAGATATGGGATAGATAGATATATAGATAGATATGGGATAGATATGAGAAAGATAGATAGATAGACAGATATGGATAGATAGATAGATAGATAGATAGATAGATAGATAGATAGATATGAGAGAGATAGATAGATAGATATGATAGATAGATAGATAGATAGATATGAGATAGATAGAAAGATATGGGATAGATATGAGATAGATAGATACAATATGAGATAGATAGATATGAGATAGATATATACAATATGAGATAGATATGGGATAGATAGATAAATATGAGATAGATATGGGATAGATAGATATGAGATAGATAGATAGATAGATATGGGATAGATAGATAGATAGATAGATAGATAGATAGATATGAGAAATATAGATAGATATGGGATAGATAGATAGATAGATATGAGATAGATAGATAGATAGATAGATACGATATGAGATAGATATATATGAGATAGATATGGGATAGATAGATATGAGATAGATAGATATGGGATATATATGAGATAGATAGATAGATACGATATGAGATAGATAGATATGGGATAGATATGAGATAGATAGATACAATATGAGATAGGTATGGGATAGATAGATAGATATGAGATAGATAGATATGGGATAGATATACAGTCAGGTACATAAATATTGGGACATAGGCAGAATTTTCATATTTTGGCCTCTATTCAACACCACAATGGCTTTGAAATGAAACAAACAAGATGTGCTTTAACTGCAGACTTTCAGATTTAATTTGAGGGTAATTACATCCAAATCAGGTGAACGGTGTAGGAATTACAATGGTTTCTATATGTGCCTCCCACTTTTTAAGGGGCCAAAAGTAATGGGACTATCAACTCAAAAGCTATTTCATGGACAGGTGTGGGCTATTCCCTCGTTATTTCATTATCAATTAAGCAGGTAAAAGGTCTGGAGTTGATTCTAGGTGTGACATTTGCATTTGGAATCAGTTGCTGTCGACTCAATATGAGATCCAAAGAGCTGTCACTATCAGTGAAGCAAGCCATCATTAGGCTGAAAAATCAAAACAAACCCATCAGAGAGATAGCAAAAACATTAGGTGTGGCCAAATCAACTGTTTGGAACATTCTTAAAAAGAAAGAACGCACCGGAGAGCTCAGCAACACCAAAAGACCCGGAAGACCACGGAAAACAACTGTGGTGGATGACAGAAGAATTATTTCCCTGGTGAAGAAAAACCTCTTCGCAACAGTTGGCCAAATCAAGAACACTCTCCAGGAGGTAGGTGTATATGTGTCAAAGTCAACAATCAAGAGAAGACTTCACAAGAGTGAATATAGAGGGTTCACCACAAGATGTAAACCATTGGTGAGCCACAAAAACAAGAAGACCAGATTAGAGTTTGCCAAACAACATCTAAAAAAGCCATTACAGTTCTGGAACAACATCCTATGGACAGATGAGACAAAGATCAACTTGTACCAGAGTGATGGGAAGAGAAGAGTATGGTGAAGGAAAGGAACTGCTCATGATCCAAAACATACCACCTCATCAGTGAAGCATGGTGGTGGTAGTGTCATGGCGTGGGCATGTATGGCTGCCAATGGAACTAGTTCCCTTGTATTTATTGATGATGTGACTGCTGACAAAAGCAGCAGAATGAATTCTGAAGTGTTTCGGGCAATATTATATGCTCAAATTCAGTCAAATGCTTCAGAACTCATTGGACGGCGCTTCACAGTGCAGATGGACAATGGCCCGAAGCTTACTGCAAAAGCAACCAAAGAGTTTTTTAAGACTAAAAAGTGGAATGTTATGCAATAGCCAAGTCAATCCCCTGACCTGAATCCGATTGAGCATGCATTTCACTTGATGAAGACAAAACTGAAGGGAAAATGCCCCAAGAACAAGCAGGAACTGAAGACATTTGCAGTAGAGGCCTGGCAGACCATCACCAGGGATGAAACCCAGCGTCTGGTGATGTCTATGCGTTCCAGACTTCAGGCTGTAATTGCCTGCAAAGGATTTGCAACAAAGTATTAAAAAGTGAAAGTTAGATTTAGGATTGTTTAGTTTGTCCCATTACTTTTGGCCCCTTAAAAAGTGGGAGGCACATATAGAAACCGTTGTAATTCCTACACCGTTCACCTGATTTGGATGTAATTACCCTCAAATTAAATCTGAAAGTCTGCAGTTAAAGCACATCTTGTTTGTTTCATTTCCAAGCCATTGTAGAGGTGAATAGAGGCCAAAATATTAAAATTCTGTCAATGTCCCAATATTTATGCACCTGACTGTAGATAGATAGATATGAGATAGATAGATAGATAGATAGATAGATAGATAGATAGATAGATAGATAGATATGGATAGATAGATATTAGATAAATAGATAGATAGATATGAGATATATAGATATGGGATAGATAGATAGATAGATAGATAGATAGATAGATAGATAGATAGATAGATAGATAGATAGATAGGTAGATAGAGAGATAGATAGATATGGGATAGATATATAGATAGATATGAGATATAGATATGAGATAGATCGATATATAGATAGATATGGGACAGATAGATATGAGATAGATAGATATTGGATAGGTAGATGGATAGATATGAGATAGAGAGAGAGAGAGAGAGAGATGGAGAGGGAGGGACAGGGAGGAAGCTAGAGAGAGGTCATGAGCGAGTTAGAGAGAGAGGGGGGGAGGGAGGAATGGACAGTCAGGATCACATACATATTTCCCTACCTCTATTTACAGCGACAGGCAGCAGGGTAGGCTACTAATGGGGGCAGGCACTTCACGGCATCCTCTGCTGCTGTCACGCTGTGTGCTGTCACTGCAGTGCAGTGCTTTATGCTGCCGAGCCTGCCGGCTGTGATCAGGAGTCAGCCACAGAGGGACCATAGTGGCCCGGAATGTTTGTGGCAGTGAGGGGGCCCCCAATGTGTGGGGGCCCCTGGACGACCGCCCCGTCCACCCCGCCTAGAGTCCGGCCCTGTTCTTTGGAATGTAGTAATTTGTGTATTATGTGGTGAGTAGGTATTTATAGGCTGTATGCAACTGTGGGCCTGATTCATTACAGATCGCTATTGCGATCGCAGCTGCGATTACACACGCAGTTCTGCTGCAAAAATATGCTGTTTGCAACTGCTCAGCCAGCATAGAGATGTCCACTACCGCTTTCTCACATCCGTAATACCTTGCAATCCTGCGTATACATTGGTAACATAGAGTAACATCGGAGCCTCATGCAGAATTACAGCAGGTCTGACCTGCCTCAGATATTGCAAGCAGGGGCGCTGAGAGGGGGGGGAGCGGGTACAATTTTCCCAGGCACGGGCTTCCAGAGGGGCCCGGCGCCGGCCCTCCCTTCCTCTGCAGCAGCCCAGCACAAATGCTGGGATGCAGTGGGAGATTGCTCGAGGCTGCTAAGCAGCAGCCACAGCAATCTCCTATGCCTGAGGGGGGGAGCGATCACACTGATCGCCCCCCCCCCCCTGGCTTTGCACCGGGCTGAGGGGCTCACAGCGCTCCCTCCCCGGCGCTCAACGCCGCAAAAGTATTTTTTGTGGGGATTTTTTTCAAGGGGGCGGGGCCACGCCTCCTGCGATTAGGCCACGTCCCCTCTTTACCGGGGCCCAGCGCCGCTCTCTATGCCCCTGATCGCAAGTCCCATCGCACACAGTGAGTACTTAAGCTGTGAATGCCGTAGCTAATTAATGCACGCCCAGGAAACGATGTTCAAACGGACAGGCACGTCTGCATTCCCAACCACTCCCCCGTCACCACCACCAAATGCTGATGTCCCGTCACTAACTCTGCGATGGCTTTGTATCTGCGTGAGTGATCGCAGTGCAATCATAATGCTATCATGCGCAGGTGCACTGCAGTGCATGCGCAGTACGCACCATCGACTGATCTGCGTACGTGATTGCAATTGTGATCCATGCTGAATCAGGCCCTATATCAATACAGATGACAGTCCAATATCTTGTTTTATTTCTCCCCACACAAGCAGACAGGTGACCTCCTATGTAAATCACATTAAAGCAGAATTACAGGCAATAAACTCCCTATGGTTGATATGTACCCTATACCTTTCAGACTTAACACATCTAAAAACTTATCTAAAATAAACACACGGACAACAGGAGTTGGATTTAAAATTAAAGGTCAAATTTATTTGACATTAGATTATTAATAATTCATATAATATTGAATTTGGGCTATCTAATTAGATAATTAGAAGTTGCCAATCAAAATTGATTGTGAGCTTAAAGTTAGTATGGTGGCGGACAACAAAGAATGGACTCCCACAGACACATGCAGACCAAACACATCACCGTTGGTGTTCAACTCTCCAGCATAAAGCCGGACGGACTGTGTCATTTCCCAGTAGGGACGTTTCTGGCCTATCATTGATCAAGGAGAGCGCACCTAGCTAATTTGTATAACTAGAAGCACATTACCGTTCTTTCCGCCAAAGCAAGGCAACTCAAGCCGCAGCCTGCCACCAAACAAACTAAACCAACTCCACTCTCACCTTAAACAAAGCCTCCACCAACATAAACAAATCGACCTCCGACAGATGGTCCCCGTCAGACCAACAAATGTTCGTCTATGAATCTGAGAGCACTCTGAAACCACACTCCACCATCATCTCCACTTAAGTGCACGATCACACCATAGGCCGACCAAACAGTCGCACCGTAGACATAGACGTCCTTTTAATACTCGCCACCCCAACAAATGGTCCCCTTCAGACCAACAAATGCGCATCATGAATCTGAGTGCACTCTGAACCACAACTCCGCCATCATCTCCACTTATGTGCACATTCAAAAAACCGTAGGCCGACCAAACAGTTGCACCGTAGAAAGACGCTCCATCATTCACGCCACAGCATTCCTCTAAAAACCCAACCACTTAACACCATAGGCCGAAACAAAGAGCTTAAGCCATGCACAGCGGCCTACTTAGCGGCCCAATAAAAGGAATGACTTGTCAATAATCCAGACTGGCCTGTCATCGTAAAACCAGTAAGAAAATAACATAGTTATTTTAGAAAGGTATCGAAAACACAACACTTGAACCACACCACGCACACCTGCAAACCGCAGACAGGACGACATAAAACAACAATAACGATGTTAGTGACAAACACAAGCATGCCAACCAGGCTGGAGGTAAAAACAAAAACCTACTAGGATCTTTTCTACTTATATGGGGAATATTTGTTGCCTCCGTAGGAAAAATAAAAATCCCTCCAAACCCCTGAAATCGAGTAGTCTAAACCCCTGGTTAGCATGCCGAATAGTGCTAGCAATCACCCTACCTGTACGCACCACCGACGGAATGCTCCGGAGTTCCACCTACCCAGAGAATGAATCTCTGACACTGAAAAACCGGAAGCGGCAGCAGATGTAGCAGGCCCCATTCAGAATGAATGAGCGCCATATTCACGCTAAGGTAGACCAAGATCCGCCATACACCGATGCAAAAACTAACCAAATTGTTATTTACCAACTGGAACCCCCATCCTGATGCACCACCACACTTCTCCACATTCTGAGCGCAACTGCAAATATTCACACGCTAAAAAACACACCGGCAGGTCCCGGGGTCCTGACAGTTCTGCAAAGCTAGCCAGCAACCCCGCCCAATCTGGTAAGTGTTAGAGCGACGTATCCTGCGTAGAGATGGGAAATCTAGTTCATTTTGATGATTAGGTCATTATGATCTAGTTCACTCTGAAGAGTAGTTCTAAAATTCACTGACTCTGATACACTGCCAATAGAAGGGATAGGAAACGGAACTCTATTACACATACAGTATAGCATTTCTACTAGATGAGTCCTGTTCAAATGATCAGATATGTTTAATATGTCTGATCTTGTATTATTTAAAAGCAATCACTTATACTGCAAAGTAGTAGTGACATGTTTAGCTCTGCAATGTAAATTATTGTCGAGAAAGACCCAAATTAAGAATATTGTGACATGTCACTTTTTCATGCTTTGGAAAACACAGTTATTGGGAAGAAAAACAATTATAGGAAAACCAAATACCGTTACCCCATCTTTTATTTAATTGCACCCATTAATGTCACTGGATGCACACCTGTGCTAGATTAAAAATTAGTGGATGGGATTACAGCTCCAGGCCTACACATAAACGTAGATCCATCATTACAACATTATGATGCACAGTTTGTTATAAATCATAATAGTATAATTATTATTATTTATCATTATTATTATAAGTATTCTAATTGCATTTCTGTTTTCCTCTCTAAATTAACCATTTCTCTATTTTACATTATTTAGTGACATATGGGTGTTATAGTGTAGGGGTAGTATATGCCAGCTTCTGTCAATTATCTAAAACTGTCTATGAAATGACGGAAGTCGATTGGTTGCTATGGGCAACATTCCCCTTTGATCTTTCTGAAGGTTTGATACATCTCCCCCCATGTCTTGTAGAATAAACAAAACTACAGCATATAGCATGCAGCACTCAGCACGTGTCTTTAGCTGATGGGGAATCCCACGTGTTGTAACTCATGATGAACTGATCATTGCCAGAGCTGTGAACTGATTGAACTAGTTCATTTTCAAGATCAGCTCATTTGAACTGATCATTTGTGAACTACTCATAACTAAACCTGCGCAACAGAGGTTCCTTGCTGCACAATACGTCCCGACAAAGCAGCGCAGATGCCGGAGTGCGTGCGGTGCCAACAACTCACTAACCCGAAATGTGCCATTGCAAATGCCAATTTGAGCAAATTAAATTCAAATTGCTATAAGCACACACCTTCGACTGCCGTCAATAGTTCAAGATCTATCACCTATCATTTCCACCCAGCTAATGTTACTCATTTAAGCAACACAACCAATCTATTCAGCAAACCACCGCGTCATCAATCTGGTCAGCAGAGGTCACAGCCGCAGCAACACCTGCAGAGGAGGGAGAAGGGAGAACAGGCACAAAATCCATATCCACATTCGCAGACGTAGAATGAGAAACCAAAAAGCGCAGCACCAGGACTTAGCACCCCTATCAAATGGTAAACGCGCAAAAATGGACTCGTGATTGGGTTGGGGGGGCAAAGTTTCCTGCAAGTGTGCAGACGCCTGCACCGACACTTGGGAGGCTGACGAAGACTGCGCTGCCAACAAAGATGCCAAAACATCTGCCAAAGCCACTGCATTAGTGGCTGCTGCAAGATCCGTGTTTGCTTCAGGTAGGGAAGGCTGCGAACCGGGAGGAGCAAACATAGGCGCGGAACCCGTGAATAAGGGGTGGAAGGAAGGTAATGGAATAACATTAGAGGCCCCTCTGCCTGAGGCCTTAGCACCCTTGGACCGCTTGATGCATAAGCATGCACATTAATACTAAGTACCCAGCAATTGTCTTACGTGCCCAGCCAGCAGTATGGATTATCCTCCCCCATTTTGGGGGCAAAGGTCATTAAACACTATAAAGAAGTGGCCTGATGGTAATGTACCATCAGGTATATAATTAATTAATACTAACATAATTTGTAGTGGCAATATCATCCAGCTACACACAACCAACTTCTACATCTGTATGCTAATTGGCTGTGAGTGAATATTATTACTAACTGTTACATTCGCATGTTACTGGCTGTGATGGAATATTATGCCACATCTCTGCTGCTTATACTCCTGCTAATAAGAACGGCATTCTCTATGGTTATGTGTACTCAGAGCCGGATCCGCGCTGTACAGATATGTGTCATACATAGTGACCAGCGATCACAGCAACCCATTATGTGTCATAGTGACTAGCGATCACAGTAACCCATTATATGTGTCATACATAGTAACCAGCGATCACAGTAACTCATTATATGTCATACATAGTTACCAGCGATCACAGTAACTCATTATATGTCATACATAGTTACCAGCGATCACAGTAACCCATTATATGTCATACATAGTGACCAGCAATCACAGTAACCCATTATGTGTTATACAGTGACCAGCAATCACAGTAACTCATTATATGTGTCATACATAGGGAATTGGTATGAAATACCGCCGGCCGCGGCAGCCCGACATCAGCAGAGATCCCGGCAGCGGAAGCCTGACAGCGCTGGAAATCCCGATCGTGGATAAGTAAGTATTGTCTAGCCTATCCTAACCCTATCCCTCCTTAGGGGTGCCTAACCCTAACCTCCCGCCCAAGTGCCTAACCCTAATCCCCCCTCTAAGTGCCTAACCCTAACCACCCCCTTCCCCGCTGCCTAAACCTAAGTCCCCCGGGGGGGTGCCTAACCCTAAGTCCCCCCCCGGGGTGCCTAACCCTCCCTCCCCTAGCCTAACCCTAACCCTCCCTGGGGGGTGCCTAACCCTAAGTCCCCCCCCAGGTGGCCTAAACCTAACCCTCCCCCCCCCCCCGCGGCTGTCCGCTCGTGGCGCCCGGCATCTCTACGATCGGGATGCCGGGCGCCGGTCTCCCATCGTAAGGGAAATGCCGGGCGTCTACATCTAGACGCCCGGCATTTCACCCTTGCCAGGATATGACAGTCGGGAAGCCGGCTGCCGGTATTTAGGCAGTCGGCTTCCCGATTGCTTACCCATACATAGTGACCAGCAAACACAGTAACCCATTGTATGTCATACATAGTGACCAGCGATCACAGCAACCCATTATGTGTCATACAGTGACCAGCGATCACAGTAACCCATTATATGTGTCATACAGTGACCAGCGATCACAGTAACCCAGCACAGACGGTGTAATGGTTAGCATTACTGCCTCACAGCACTGAGGTCATGGGTTCAACTCCCACCACGGCCCTAACTGTGTGGAGTTTGTATATTCTCCCTGTGCTTGCGTGGGTTTCCTCCGGGTACTCCGGTTTCCTCCCACACTCCAAAAATATACTGGTAGGTTAATTGGCTCCCAACAAAAATTAACCCTAGTGTGTATGTGTGTGTGCATGTGATAGGGAATATAGAGTGTAAGCTCCTCAGAGGCAGGGACTGATGTGAATGGCCAAATATTCTCTGTAAAGCGCTGCGGAATATGTGTGCACTATATAAATAACTGGTAATAATAATAATAATTATATCTATATGTGTCATACATAGTGACCAGCGATCACAGTAACCCATTATATGTGTCATACATAGTGACCAGCGATCACAGTAACCCATTAAATGTGTCATACATAGTGTTAATATGTAGAAGGGACTAAAGCACCCTGCTGCGCCACAGTTGTGGCGTCACTCAGGGAAAGTCGCCTAGGAAACGCACGCGAATTACGGAGGTGTGCCCGCCTCACTCGCTGCGCCAACAGAGGGGGGTTTGTTTGTGTGACCTAGCGCAAATTACCAAAAGCCGCCCTCCCTGCAGCCACCACCTGACTCTACAGTGGCACAGGGAAAGACATCTGGTTGTGTGCAGAACCCATGCCCACCTGCGCAGTAGCACTCTGCAGCACTGGGGGCTCAGAGCCACCCTGACCAGCATGTTGGTCCATGTGGGCCACAGTGGGGTTCTTACTCCTGCTCCCTGTCCTATTGCTCCTGCAAGCTGGGGCAGCCGCGCTCCGGAGCCCCGCCCCCATGACCCAACAGCCAAAGGCCTAACAGCCCTATTCGCACTAGCAGTGGAGGGAAGCGGAGGTCCCACTGACCCCTCCGCCCCCATTATGCAATGCCCCTAGAGACGCACCCACAGCAGCCGCACGGGCCGTGTCTCTCATCATTAAACTGCGCTACGGGGTCCATTGATCGCGTAAAAGCCGTCGTGAGGCTGGCTGCTGAAGCAGCCTCCAAGCCCAGCGCTGCTGTCACGGTAATGTCTAAATCCCCTTCACCGAGAGGACCCTAACGTCATTAGCCAGTGTCCAGCGTCATTCTCTGCCATCCAAGTGGGCATAGAGGGGGAATATAAACATGTGGCGAGCGTAGCGAACCACCGTGCCCGAAGCATGGCGAGCGCAGCGAGCCCGCGAGGGGACAAAAAATCTGTGTAAGTGGGGACAAAGTACCTCTTTAGCTGGCTGTCATGGGCAGGAACTGCACTTCCGCCCTCACTCACGTCACTTCCAGGTCCCTAGCGTGAAGGGGAAATACAGCCAACCCTGCTGTCACCGGCGGTGACACGCACTGCGGACGGGCCACGTGACCGCCAGCCACGCGGCTCCCGTCTGGTCCCGCTACGGCAACAGAAGCTGAGCGGGCGGCAAGGCATGGCACTAGGGCAGGCAAAGATCTCACAGACGAGGGAGGGGGGGAGAAAAACAGAAAAGGGCAATCTTAGGGACACTGGAGCAGAATAAGGAAAAATCAAGAAATAGAAGAAATAAAGGAATGACAAGAGATGACGTAAAGAAATAAAGAGTAGGAGAATAAAAAGTAAGAAAAAAAAAGACAGCAATATGCACTGATAGGTCACTATACACAGACGACCTGCTGGAAATTTCCAGAAACAAAAGGTGCGTACACCTGGGCGATATTACTGAGCGATTGCACGATTACGACATCGTAACCGTGCAATCGCTCAGTAATCATGCACAAATCGTGCACTAAAATGTAGGAAACGACCAGCGATGCACGCGCCCGGTGGTCGTTTCCGACATTGTCCATCGCCTGAACATGCAGGCCAATCTGCCGATAACGACAGATTGCCCATGTTCAGGAATGATGGAGTGTGCCTCCACTGAACGACTGATCGTTCAGTGTAGGCACTGCAGGGGATCAGGAACGACGGTACAATTACAATGTCGTAATCGTACTGTCTTTCCTGATCGCACAGTGTGTACGCACCTAAAGAGGAGGAGTCTTTGGATAACAGACCTAATATACCAGCAAGGCCAAGCCCCCAAGGCAGCCTATAGGCCAGTGTTGGCTAACCTTGACACTCCAGCTGTTGTGGAACTATATATCCCAGCATGCCCTGCCACAGTTTTAGCATGCCCTAATAGCAAAACTGTAGCAGTGCATGCTGGGTTATGTAGTTCCATAACAGCTGGAGTGTCAAGGTTAGCCAACACTGCTACAGGCTAACACTAATGACTGACACCAACATAACTCTTAAAGGTATACTGCTCCCACAACCACGGTGTTTAAACTGGCTCAGTCAGATTGCACTTGCCTTATACTGTCCTACTGTATATATCATATGATATTTGGTGTAACTGATCTGAAATGGCAGAACATATATTTTTATGCCCACAGGAGCATTTAATATGTGCTACCTGTCTATTCATGCAGTTACAATCTGGATAAAATCGCCACTTGAATGCTAGCATATTTTAATAAATTGATCTAATGCAGTTGTGCATACAAAGGCGTAGCAAGGATGGAGCCAGTGGAACTCATGCGCTAGACACCTGCTTCGAGCCAGAGTGCAATCTGCAGCTCTTTAAAAAAATGAACCCCCGCAGTCACTACAAACTGCCTAGGACCACAACCACCGGGCACTAGGACCCAACGGCTCATCACAGAGACATAACATCCGTTATGCCCCTTCTGTGCATATCACCCCCTCATCTTTCCTCCACACAGCACCTCTGAGGAAGAGTCAGAGCATGCAGGGTGTCAAAGATGGTAAGTTGGAGTTTGCTGGGGAGGGGGTTGGCTCTTGAGGTGACACAGGAGGCTGGAGTGACAGGAGGCAGAATGCTGGAGTGATAGAGCAGAAGAGGCTGGAGAGATATTGGGCAGGAGAGGCTGGAGAGATATTGGGCAGGAGAGGCTGGAGAGATATGGGACAGGAGAGGCTGAAGAGACATGTGGTAGAAGAGGCTGGAGAGATGGAGCTGGAGAAGCTGGAGTGACAAGGGAATTAGAGGCTGGAGTGACGGGGCAAGAGAGGCATGGGGCATGAGAAGCAGGAGTGAAGGGAGCAGGAGAGGCTGGAGTGAAAGAGGGCAAGGGAAGCTGGGTGAAAGGAGGGAAGGATGCTGGAGAAACAAGGGGCAGCATGCTGGAGAGACACGGGGCAGAAGGATGGAGTAACAGGGGACAGGAGGTTTGGAAGACAGGGCAAGAGAAATGAGAGACACAAGGCAGGAGGCTGGAGTGGGCATAGGGAAGAAGGGGGCATAGGGGGCACAAGCCTGCTTGAACCTCTGCTGTAATATGAGATTGGCTATATTTCTACACAAACAGGCATCTTCTTGACCATGTGATTTACATGAATATTATGTAAAGACTGAAGACACTGTCTGTACAGAAACCACCATATAGGTAAGGCGTATTTTTATTTTAGTACACACAAAAAACAACACAGATTGTTTTTAAAGGAGGCTTCAAGGGACTTTTCACCTTGGCCTATACTTGGTCTAGAACCTCCTCTAGATGCCACCCATCCAGGATTGTTATGGTTCAGAGTTTCCCAAACTCCACCATTACAATGCAGATTTTAAGGATATCCATGATTGAGAATAGATAACTTAATTAGTACCTCAGTGAATTTGATTAACCATCTGGACTCAAGCTTCGATATCCTTAAAACCTGGACTGTAATGGTGGAGTTTGGGAAACTCTGTTCTGGAGGGTTAGCAATTCCAGGAGCCTCCTCTGCCCCATCCCATCTCCACCTGGTTCTGACCCGCCTACCCCTAGGTCTGTTCCACCTTTTAAAGGTGAGGTCGGTCGGAGGGTTGATCTCCTGTATGCAGCCAGGACTGCATACAGAAGCTCCCGGCTGCATAGAGGAGTTCAGCCATCTGATGGAACCCAGCTTTGCAGTGAGCCAACAACTCTTTCCCGTGCTTACAGGCTTAGGATTAATACCAATAACGGAGAACAATTATTATTGTTATTACTAGTGCCTCTGATGTTCATTTTTATCTCCCTTTAATTTCCCTCCACATGCTGGGCACAGCCCCTCACTGGCACACCTCGGGTGTGGGAGTTGCCATGGCATGCATGTGCTCCTCGCTCCATGGCTACACGCTACTCTGGGTGCATATCATTTTCCCAAAAGATATCGCGATGCCCCGCAGTACCTCTGTTCCCCCAATGGTGCTGCTCTCTCCAGTAGTGCTACTTTCCAGTCAGTCTGGTTTCATATTCTGTTTGATAATCCAGCAATCCTGTGTTAATTATCTAATTATTCAGCTATGGGTTGCATCTGTGACTGTCATATTTAAACCTGCTCCACAGTTCCATCTGGGCCAGATCATCATGTCAGGTTCTAGTGCTATCCTGGAAAACTGCTCCAGTATTGCTTCACAGCTTTCTGCTCCAGTGCTATTCAGAAAACCTGCTCCAGTATTGTTTCAAATCATAATCTGGAAAACCTGCATCTGTGTTTCTAAACTGGACATCTTGAAAACCTGCAGCAGTGTTCCCTCATTGGATATCCTGAAAACTAGCATTTATTCTTTAGTGCTTGCATACAGGCAATCCTATAACTCAGCATGTTTGCGGACATATCTACAGCAGTGAGTTACATTATAATTATGTTCCTGTGTCTCTGACCTGACTGAAGTAGCTCAGTATTGTATAATTATCACCACCTGTTTTTGGACTTTTAACTAGAGGCAGGGCTGGTGTGATACTGTAAACTGCCACCTTCTCCATTTGCCAGGCACCCGCTGAGATTTTGTTACCAGCGGGTGCCCGGTGGCTCCTTCACTGCATCCAGAGTCTGGAGCTCACTCCTGGGCTCTGCCTTCATGCTCCCTCAGTGTGTTTAGGGAGAAACATCATGACGTCTCTCCCATAGTGCTGAGCACAAGGAGCTTTCAGATGGTGGTGGGCCAGGAGTGGGGCTTCAGATAAGTAAAGTGTTTTGAGTCTGTGTGTCATAATGTGTAAGGGGCACTACTACTGTGGGCATTATGTGTAAGGGGCACTACTACTGTGGGCATTGTGCAAGGGGCATTACTACTGTGGGCTTTGTATAAAGGGGCACTACTACTGTGGGCATTGTGTAAGGGACACTAACACTGTGGGCATTATGCAAGGGGCACTACTACTGTGGGCATTGTGTAAGGAGCCCTACTACAGTGGGTATTGTATAAGAGGTACTACTACTGTGGGCATTATGTGCAAGGGGCACTACTATGGGCATTGTGTGCGGGGCACTGTTATGGGCATTGTACAAGGGACACTACTACTAAGGACATTGTGTAAAGGGCACTACTACTGTGGGCATTGTGTATATAGGGTCACTACTATGGGCATTATGTGTACAAGGGGCACAAACACTGTGGCATTATGTGTATAAGGGGCACTACCACTGTGGCATTATGTGTATAAGGGGCACTACCACTGTGACATTATGTTTATAAGGGGCACTACTACTGTGTGGCGTAATGTGAATAAGGGGCACCACTGTATATCGCAACGTGAATAAGGGACACTACTATGTGGTGTAATGTGAATCCGGGGCCTTTTACGGGCTCAGAACCTCCTCTTCTGGGCTCCTGGACTGCACATGTGCCCACTCCTGAGACTCTCCTTGATGCATTATTGGGATGTCTTTGATCTGTGTCTAAATAACCATGGCTGAATTAGGGCACTGAAAAATTCTGATGCAGGGTGACTTCTGTGCCGCTCACTAATGGCGCCTCTAGGCACGTGCCTCAAATGCTTATTGGGATATCCAGCACTGCCTATACTACAGTAGTGCTTGTATTATGCCTTGCAGGGGCACATACAGGGGAATTCCCAGTGACCTGACAAGGAGATCCCCCTGTTCTGGAATATTAAGTGCTTATTACTTATTCACAAACCTTGCATTCAGTACCACACACACTGTTAGCATCAATGCTAAGCCTCGTAGGTCTAATCCCACATTCTATACTGCAGTTGATAAATGTTAATCACGTCACAGCAAACCCTGATATGCATTTTACTGACAATGTTTTGTCTTGTGCTATAAAAATATATCAAATATTAATGTCATAAATCCTCGGGTCCACTTTGTTTGGTTTTGGTACAATTAAATTACCTAAGGTGTCTACAATTGTTTCAAGTACAGCCATAAAATACATTATTCTGTTCAGCTGGGGATATATTAAATCCTTCGGTGATATATTTTATTCGATATTACGTCACAGTAATCTGCCGTTTGCTCCCAAATGTCAGAAAATGGACAAAAACGGTTGTTCAGACAAATTGGTTAAATCAAACAGATTTAACTAATAAATGGTCTGAAAGACCATTTATATCCATTTTCCAGTGTTTGGGAGCAAACGGACAATTAGCATTTGCTCTCATACAGTACCAGATTTTTGTTCCAACCAGTCAACTAGCTGGGGTCTATTCATTAAAAAACATGGTGCCTCCACGCAGATTAGGTATCCATCTCACTGCGGTGGATAGAAAATCATCGGAACAATTCAACATTGCTCCGGTGCGGGGACAGCTCTCTCGAAAAGCAGCTGTTTCCGTGATCTCTAACACGCTGATTCCTCCGCTGGTTAATAGTGGCAGAATTCTACACTGCTGGGTGTGACCTGGCGTGTTAGTGGTCACACACTCAGAGTGAGCCAACAAGGGTGGAATGATCCAAATGGATTCCTCTTCGCAACCCGGGCTGCCTTTCCATACAAAGTAGAGTGGCTTCAAGAATGGATTCCATCTGAAGATGGCCCCCATTCTTGCAATCAAATCCAGAAAATTATGTATTTTTGGAATTTGATAAATTGGGAAATGAGAAGGTATGTGGGGCTCGTTCGTTCCACTTCGCAGATGACTGGTAAGCAGGAGATTTCAGGGAAATTTCCTGCATTACCTCTTTAATGTTTTACAAAAGTATGAAAAAAATAAATATATTCACCTACTTTTATGGATAATAAATAGGCCCCTAATAAGTCTTATTCTTAAAGGGAAAAATTGTGAAGATGTCTTTACATATTCCTGCCCTAATTTTCTAGTAACTTTAGCATTGCACAGCAGCAAGTGGAAATATAGGGTGTGCAAAACCCTTACCATTTAACAAAATAGAAAAAGAAATTTACCATTGCTAATGAAATTACTTAATACAAAACAAATCAAGTGCTACTGTTACCTCTTTTACATCTGAAAGCCAGGTCACACCTGGGATTATGTCCACATGCCTTTCCCAGGTGCGACCCGGCTGAGACCCCTTTCAGACTGACGGCCCGACCCGGCATTAGTGACGTCATCTGCATCACGTGATGAGCCGACGCGTGGAGATGATCCCACTGCATCACCAGCAAGCTTATTTCAACCTGGTCCTTTCACACTGCACAGTAACCCGGGTTGCTGCGTATTCACGTACAATATGGGTTATTGCTGCAAGTGAAAAAGGTATAAATTAGGGATGTGTTCACGTACAATATGGGTTATTGCAGCAAGTGAAAAGGGTATAAGTTAGGGATGTGCGCCGACCTCCGTGTTTTGTTTTGATTTTGGATCTGTATCTCCTTCAAGGTTTTGGATCTGGATTTGGTTTTGCAGACCACACTCAAGTGTATTGGTTTTGGATCTGATTTTTTTTTATAAAAAATAGATAAAAAGTTTTAAAAACAGCTAAAATCATATAATTTATGCAATCCAAAAGCCGAACTTCGGATTTAAAATCTGAATTTCGAATCGCAAAAAGATCACAACCGCGACCCGGATCTCCTCAGGAGATTAGAACCGCGACTCGGATTTACCCGGATTCACGAAATTCGGGTGGATTCGGATTTCTGGAGAACCGAACCGTACATCTCTACTATAAGTGTCAATAAGCAACAGATTCACTAATGTATATTTGTACAAAACCTAACAACCCACAATGAAGCATGTAATATTGTTACAATATACAATTCATATTAAAATAATTGACATCTGCAACAAATTAAGAAATCTGGATTTCTTAATTAATACATTGCAGGTGTCAATTATAATATGAATTGTGTATTGTAACAGTGTTATATACTTTTTGTGTTTTTATGTTTTGTTAATTAAATATTTTACAAATATACATTAGTGTATCCTTTGCTTATTGACATACACTGATTTGTTTTTTAAGTGATTGTATTAGCGCAGTGGTAATCTTCTTATCGTATGTTCTTAAATGGAACCATTAGCATTAGGCCGGGTACGCATCAGGCGATATATTGGACAATATATTGTTCCAACGTGGATTGAAAAAATGTATCGTCCATATCGCTCAGTATGTACCCCCAATCACGAGTTCACATAGGCTTGCCACCTTATCCCTTTAAAACTGGACACATATGAATTACACAGATTCTGTGGCTGGCTGACTTCAAGTCTCCATTTCACCAGGTTTTAATCAGCTGTGTAATTCACGTGACCAGTTTTAATGGGATGAGGTGGCAACCCTACGTTCACGTTTGTCATCAGTGATGTTGTCCTATCTGATGTGCTGTCTGTCAGATGGGATGACGTCGCTGACAACCGCATGCAGCAGGATGGAAGGGTGTATAACACGGTCGTACACCCAGGGACAGGGTGTGCAGTGCACACGGGGCCCCAGGTTCAGGGAAGGCCCGCACAGCACACCCTGCACCCATATTACTTAAAACCTACCTCTCCGAGGTCCCGCGCCGGGTGTCAGCGCTGTACAAAAAGCCAGCAAAATGGCGGCCGAGGCCATTTTTTCAGGCTTTTCGCGCATACGCAGTAGACTCCGGGCACACTCTAGTGCCCAGAGTCTACTAATGCTCTGGTGGCTGGCCAGCCACGTTAGTCGGCTGCCGGCTGTCGAGAAGAGAGGAGGGGGCCCTGGACGGGGAATGCATACGGGCCCCCTCCTCTCTAAAGGTGCCCCTGCGTACACCAGATCGTGCAGTGTGTATGGTCACCCGATATATCCTTCCATCTAGCATTGGGTTGTCTGGGATACATTGTTCTGATGTGTATCCAGCCTTAGCATGAGGCACATTACAGTTGTGACCAGGGGCGTATCTACCCAATGGCTAGGATGGCACTCGCCAGGGGCACCAGCCAAAGGGGGATGCCATCCGGCAATGCCACCATTACATTGACATGACGTCTCTCCCAGCCCATAGTGCAGAGCGAGAGTGGACCCGGAGGAGTGGACAGCGATGGTCGTCGCCAGGAGCGGAGATCGGATAAGTTGCTTCTTTTTTTTTCTGGCACAGCACAGGGGGGGGAGGAGTGTGGCTTCTAAGGGGCACTGTATAGGGAGTGGCCGCTACTGGGGGCACATTATGGGGGGGATGGACGCTACTGGGTGCATTGTATTGTTGGGGCTGCTACTTGGGGCACGTTGGGGAGGGGGGTGGCCGCTACTGGGGGCACTGTATTGTGGGGGCCACTACTAGGGGCACGTTATGGGGGGGGGGGGGGCCGCTACTGGGGGCACTGTATTGTGGGGGCCGCTACTGGGGGCAAGTTATGGGGGGTTGAAGGCCGCTACTGGGGGCAATGCATAAGGGGGACTACTACTGGGGGCACTTCCTGAAATTATGGGGGAGGGGGGCGCAAGTCCATTACCTTGCCAGGGGTGCTCGGATCCCTAGATACAACCCTGGTTGTGACCTTAGAAATTAACCCTGTCCACTCCCAGAATCTATGATGTCAGAGCCCAGCCTCCGGCATAATAAACATCTATAGTATAGTTAGTTACTACTTACAGACAAGTTATTGAAAAACAGAACACTTTAGTTTTACAACATATAACACATTATAGGAGGGCATATGACGTCATCAGTAGAGCATCTCTGCACAGGGTGGATTGATTTACTATTAGAAGCAGACAGTGACACCTTATGACAGGGGTACAACAGATAATCAGGAGGGAAACACCTTGCACACCTATATAGAATACGCACAGTGCCCGTGCCCAGGTGGTACCCGTGTCGGGTCCTGGAACTTGGCTGCACTGCGCCAGCTGCAGATCGTTACATGACTCGGTTTCCACGGAGATGGGAAACAGCTCAGAGACGAATAACAGAGGCCGCCTGGAGGTGTAACGTGATCCGGGCCCAGCTACTCAGCGGCAGCAGCAGGAGGCCCAGCCATTGTGATATGATGTGACCAGCGGGGGAGGACGTGAGAGGATCGGGTGGATCAACTGCCACAGGTGGGTACACAGTTACCACGTAATATCGGTGTACGATAAGCGGTGTCTCCGATAGCGTGCACCGGAACAGCGCTCATACATCACTGCTGTGCGGGGACTGAGCTGCCGGAGACCCCGGATGTATGCTTGTTGTTATTAGTGAAGATTCAGCTTCTGGACACTTTTGCAGTAAGTTTCTACCACTATCCGTTACAGTCTGTGGATGCTCAGTACCTGTGATTATGGGGCCCATTTATCAAAATGTATTTGAGGTAAAATCCCCCAAAACACACGTTTTCGGGGGTTAACTTCAAATACTAAGTATCCCACAGATGTATTAAGGAGGGATCACAGCAGGTATCGATACCTGCTGTGATCCCTCCATTGCCGCTGGCAGCCACATCCCCCATAGATTCCTATTGGGGGAAGCGATGCAGCCAAACGTACCGATATCCGGAATGCGATGCATTCCAGATATTGGCCCTGACAGCTAACGCCATCTGAAGGTGACGTTAGCCGCTGTAGCCTATGGGCTACACCGCGCATTATTAGCCGGCGGAGGGATCTGCCAGAATCCCCCCCGGCTATGGCGGATGTGCATGCGCAGTGCAGTCCATGGGACTATGCATGCTCACCACCCTCTGCAGTGGCCGGCCGCACTCTGGAGACATCGCAGGGATGGGCTCGTCCCTGCATGTCCCGGATGACACATCCAGCCGAAGAGATTGTTTTTTGTGCCCTGATCGCATTGCAAAAGCGATCAATGATAAATGGGCCCCTATGTCATTATCATAAATTACCTTACATAGGTGAGCCTTATGGAACACAACAGGGGATCACTATTGTAAGTGATCAAATTATCACAAAATTATAAGGAGTTACCATGATGCATATCACTCTCCAAAGACATTCTAAAAGTAAATCATGACGTAATGGGGTAATTCGGCCTATTACCATGGTATGTAGGTGGTTGCTTATACACTTGATGATTTTGAAGGCTAATTAGGCAGTTTAGACTTGACTGGCACAAATTGTAGAGTGTACAACGTCATACGCACTGGACGGGAACGCGCATCGTTTGTTGTTAAGTTCATACACACTAGATGATTTGAACAATATATCGTTCAACAATATCATTATTGTTCATATCAAGAATCGAAGAAAAAGAAACTCTATTTTGTGAGCACTCTTGTAAAAATGAAATAATTAAAACATAACTTTTAATATAACTGGACTAATATATCTATGGCAAAGGACAAAAGACAAGACATATAACATGAATCCACCCACAATGTGACCAATAGGGAGGTCTAAGGATGTACAACCCCTTTTAAATCAAAATTAAATTAAATGGGTGATAATAGGGAATCGATATATCAAGAATAAAACATAATCACATAATTCAAGGAATTATTTCATCATAAACAAACGGCGAACATCTAAAGCAGCATAATTATCACATAATAACTTAATAGTAATAATTGAAGTCACACCAGTCTCAGTAACAAGCTACCTAATTAGAATGAAGTAACAGGACGGTCAGGGTGAAGATTAATCCACCTATAATTCTACTTCCCCTCACTTAGCAAAAAGGCCATCAATGAGGGGTGAGAGATCATCCAGTGGCAGGTAAACCCCTAGAAACAACAGTGTAACCGCAACGTTACTCACTATTTCGCTTTTGCTGTTAAAGGTCTTACATCATGCATTGGACCCTTAAGGAGAGAGTTACTTTGAATGAGATTGTCATCAGTTAATAGAGTAGATAGGAAAGGAAGTGAGTAAACTATCATAGATAATGATGCTGTTAAACTTTAATCACCGATATTTTAACAGTGATACATAGTGAAGGTCTCGTCCTGTAATATTGTATGCGAAAAGTCTTTTGGTTGGTATTACGGATAATATATTAACAGATTAAGGGCCTGATTCAGACCCACTCGCGAGCGGCTGTCCGCTCGCAAGTGGGTCGATGGTCTGCACTGAGCATGCGCACGACGGAGGGAGCTCCGTCGTGCGCATGCGCCAGACACGACGAGCGAAGGACTTTCCTTCGCTCGTTGTGTCCGATCAAAGGGGGCGTGCTGTCAATGTTGATTGACAGCACGCCCCCTTTGGTGGGCGTGCCTCCCTGACGGGGGCGTTCCCACGGGAACGCCTCCCGTCAGAAGCCGGCCCACTGACATCACTAGTGATGTCAGTGGGAGTGATTTTGGCTCTGATAGAGCCAAAATCACTCCGGAGCTTGCGGTTGAAAACCTCAACCGCAGGCTCCGGCTCGCAATTTCGATGGTCGCGATGGTCACGACCATCGCGGCCATCAAAATGCACGCTCGTATAGCCTGTGGGTGGTGACCCACAGCTATACGAGCGTCCAGGAGGACGCTCCATGAAAATGGAACCCGGCCCTCATGCAGAGCGTGCGCTCTGCTCAGAGCGTACGGCTCTGAATGAGGGCCTAAATCCTTTATTAATAAGGCCCTTCACAAGCAAATAGTACTGGAAGCATGGAAAAATATGCCTTATTATTAGGGATGTGCAGGCTCGGATAGGTTCGAGTTTGCACGTTGAGTTCGGATTTTTCCCTCCAGAAAAACGGAACTCAGAAAGAGGCAAAACGTCATCTTGCATGGACGAACATCATCATTCCTGGACTGTCCAGGAATGATGATGTTCGTCCATGCAAGATGACGTTTTGCCGCTTTCTGAGTTCCGTTTTTTTGGAGGGAAAAATCCGAACTCAACGTACAAACTCGAACCTATCCGAGCCTGCACATCCCTACTTATTATACATTATAAACCCGGACTGTGAGTTCACAAATGAAGATACCCGGTGCTAAAAAATTACTGACACATTGATAAACATTTTTGTTTGCTTATGATAGACTTGGACTAATAAAAATTAGGAAATCATATACAGGTTTTAATATACATACACACAGTTTTTTGAGATAGCATTAACTACCTTTTGATAGTGAAATAAATTATAAAGTAATGTTGGAGCAACGTCTGACCTTCAAAAGGTCAGCTAAAACATAAAACTGGATGAACATGGGAAACAATAAATGACAAGATACAGCCTTAAATAAGGCAATTCCTTGGTAAATAGGTGCCCTGTCACATGGTAACCGCGTAAATAGTAATTCCAACGTACTAACCAGGTCCTGCAATAATTACAGCAGTGTACCTAACAATGATATCCTAGATAAAAAGTATCTCACTTTCAATGTATGTAAGTACAGAGTGTAACAGACATATTAACTATAAATAGTTATATAATCATATGAAGGGTAATGTTCTGATCCAGCCCCCTTGCCTAAATGATATCACACTTTGAATGTGTAGTAGTCAGAAACTGTGTATAAGCACAATACCTATAGGTATATATTGTGGTCCAAGTCGTTAAATGTAAACCTCCTACTATGGCAGCCGATCACATCCCCCATACCTGAACGGGGCGGTCGCCGCACAGCGACTCACCATGTCTTTGCACATGGGACATGCAGTCGCCAGGAAGGAGCAGCAAACAACAATAAACCAACGTGTATACTGACTGGTAGATGGGGTGTCCTGCATGGCGCCAACGCAGTCACCCTCCCGCCGACGCGCATTTTGCCGGAATGGCTTGTTCACGGAGGAAGCAGCTACAATTGACGGACGTCTGGGTTTATGAGCCAGAAGTCCCTCTGCGCATGTGCAGAATGCCGTGCGCGCCGCAGGGGGCACTGGGAGGGATCCTTTTGGATCCCTTCAGTGCTGAATGTGAAAAGAAGCCCATAGGCTTCTATTGGGTAATGCCATCTGAAGATCGCATTGCCCACCGGCTCCAAGCTGCAGAAAGCTTTGCTTTCCAAAGCTTGATGCATATGAGTAATGCACTCAAACCCCCAAAAATGGCATTTACAGGGTTTGACTACAGAATAGAGGATAGTGCATCCCGCCCTTGATCGCCAAATGGCAGTGAGCACAGACAGTAAATGTGGATTAGGAATAATAACTGCTACTGATGGTTTGTGCAGGCAATGTCTGAATGTGGTAATGCAGCCATTTGTCCTAATCTTTAAGATTTGGCCACACACCAGTGACGTGAGGCAGAACCTTTCCTGTCATAGATAGCTATACTCCACAGTTTTTACTATAAAAATAAGGAACATTTTAAGAAAATATTATAAATATCTTCTTTGTATTATTCTAATAATTTTTATAGTCAAAACTTTGGAGTAATTAGTGTATGGCAGGTGAGGCACTGCCTCCTCTGACTACCTTTTCTGCACATCCCTGATCAAAACACACCAAATTATCAGCACTATATACTGCTGCTCCTTTGTATAATGCCCACATGAACCATCGGGTTCATATATGTATCTGTAAATCTGTCTTTGATACTAGCCAGTGCCTCCCCACCCATTTACCTCACAGCACGTCACTGCCATACAAGCGTATGTACATGTACATATGACAGGGATAGAAATGCAGAGCCGAAACTATACATTTTAATGCTCTGGGCGATAAAGAACAGCACCATATAGGGCCATTGGAAGTACGGTACACTTCCTGCTGGGCCAGACCCTCTCTCGCACCAATGCAGTGCCTGTTTAAAGGGGAGACACTGGGGCATGTGCCCTGGGCCATCCTCTCTCACAGGGCCACCCTCCGCCAATTGTATTGGCAGCCACTGTTACATAGTTAGTGTTCATGGGTGCCGCTCTCTGCTCTGGTGCTTCTGATATACAGACAAATGTGTGCTAGAAGCACCAGAGCAGAGAGCGGCACCCCAGGCAGGAAAGAGGAACTGCACAGGGTTGTGACAGGTGCAGGGTTCTAGAATGAACACTAATCTATGTAACAGTGGTTCTCTGAGCTGTGCATGCAAGCAATTAATACAGCAGTGACAGGCAGCCTGCAGATCTGCTCTCTGACAATGATTGAGCAACAACTGTGAGGGAAGGAGAGTGATGAAGGAAAAGATGTGGCCAGGGTGTGAAGTAAGGAGGATGATGGAGGAGAGAATATGGTCAGGGTATAAGAAATGGTGTATAATGGAGAAGATGTGGCTGGGGTGTAAGGGAAGGAGGATAATGGTGGAAATGATGGGGCCAGGGTGTGATGGAAGGAGAATGTTATAAGAGAGGATGTGACCAGGGTGTTCTGGTAAGGAGGATGATGGAGGAAAAGATGGGCCGTGGTGTGAGTTAAGCATAATCAATCATGGACAACTTGGAAATGCAGCCATCTCCTCCCAGTAGTTTCTGAATACAGGGATAATGGTCCAGAACCAGTGTTTCAGAACTCAGGGGTCAGAGCAGCGAATAATACAGATAATCGGTAGCCTGCCTGGAATCTGCTGCAAACAGATTAACAGAGCTGTGTGGCTGAAGCCTACACCCTCAAAGAGGAATCTAGATCCAGTCCCCAGCAACTGGAGTGAACACTGAAGCAGAGACTCAACACAAACCCTAACACTCAAATAGAGGACACTCAGTGCAACAACCACCATCGATAGTAGTACTGATGGTATGGTGAGTAGAGAGTTCTGAAAGTAGGTTAGGAACTGTAATGCTGAGAATGAGCAATACAGGTAAAGTCCACTTGAACCTGCAATAAGCATGAGAGATCTACTCGGAGGACTTGCTTGAAATCAGGATCACTGTAGGCCAGAGGTTCCCAAACGCTGTCCTCAAGGCACCCCAAACTTTCAAGTTTTAGAAATATCCATGGATGAGCACAGGTGGTAAAATCAAATTGACTGAGGTACTAATTAAGTCACCTGTGCTCAACCATGGACATCTCTAAAACCTGAACTGATGGGGAGCCTTGAGAACCGCTTTTGCGAACCTCTGCTGTAGGCTGAAGACTTGGCACTTGAAGCACTAGGATAGTCTATAATACACCCAGTGGACTACAGACTACTGCACAGGCTGGAACCAAACTGTAACACATAGGCTTGGACATGATTGGGACCGGAGGTAACAGTAGTAGAACCGGAATGGAACCGGAGGTTTGAACCAGACTGAGGGACTGATTTAGAAATAGCAGAGCCGCACACAAGCGGCTGTTATATCTCGTCAATCTCAGAAGCAAATGCAGAAGGAGGTGTCAGATATCTTGCTGCATTTGTGTTCTCCGCATTGCGACCGACGTCGCAGGCTGAGATCAGCATCGCTGCCAACACGCCCCTGTTTCTGGGAATAGTGACCAGGCACGCCCCCACTCCGTTCCCCAAATGCTGCAGCATGTCAATCATGCTGCAGCTTGGGGAGATCACAGGACCAGGTCTGCACACTTTTTAAACGAGGCCAATGTAATGGAGTCCAAGAACATGCAAACTCGCTCAGACTCAAAAAACCCTCACGATTTAAACTCTCATTCAGATGTTTTCCCATTTTGAAGATAAAACTAGACCAATGTGAGAGTTTACTGCTAAATGCTCACATTTTCTAAACTCTCACCCTATTACATTTGGCCCTATATATCTACTGTACATAGATATCTATCAGTTTTAACCAGCCATTTACTGCTCATTAAAGTGACCAAAATAGTCAACACATACTGTAGGCTCCAAATATCTGTCATGCTTTGCTCAAAGAAATGTAGGAAAATATGGTATATGTTCATCATGTCGACATTTAGAATTGCAATGTTGTCTGAATGTCAACACTGACAGAATGTCGATATTGTGAATGTTGGCAACCACTGTTAGGGCTAGGCTGCAGTTAGGGATAGTTGATAAGTCTATAGCAAACCGCATTGTGGACATGCCGATTGTCAACATTATATCACTGTCGACATTTTACATGTCGGCATTCTGGTGGGTGTCATTTTAAATGTCAACTTTATGTACCACACCCGAAAATATGAATTTACTTTGCATAAAGAGCGTGCTAACCATTCCAAAATTATCTCCTTAGCAGGTATTATTGTGTATATAGAATATAGAATACAAATAACATGTTTAATTCGAAGAAACAGTAGACAATAGTAGATCTTAAGATTTTCTGGTAGGTCATTAATACTCTAGTCCAATGCAAGATTGCTAAATATTTTCTGTTTAATGCAGGTTTTGGAGACAGCATGGACAAGTATGAGAAGATATTAAAAATTGGGAGAGGTGCTACTGCTGAAGTATATTTAATGAGGAATAAAGAGACCAAGAAAATGTATGCCGTGAAAAAGATTAAGGTAGATGCGTCCAAACGAATGAGAACTAAGGAGTCTATACTTCAAGAAGCAACTATCCTGAGTAAGATTACACACCCCAATGTTGTAATATGCCATGAGTACTTCTGTGACCCTGAAGATGTCCATGTTTTTATTGTCCAAGACTATTGTGATGGAGGGACCCTTGATGACCACATCCAACAGAGGAAAGGTGTTTTCTTCTCAGAAGACGTCATCATGGACTGGTTTATTCAGTTGACTATGGCCATCCAACACATTCATTCTATGAAAATTCTTCACAGAGATATTAAGACTTCTAATGTCTTTCTTACCAAAAAAGGCATGATTCGACTTGGGGATTTTGGCATCTCCAAAGTAATGAACAGTACTATGGATATGGCTAGTACATGTGTAGGGACACCATATTACCTTAGTCCAGAACTGTGTCAAGACATTCCATATAGCTCCAAATCGGACATTTGGGCACTTGGGTGCTTACTTTATGAGATGTGTGCCTTCAAACCAGCATTTGATGCAACAAACTTAGTAAGCCTCTTCTACAAAATAGTTAAAGGGGAATATCTTCCACTGCCTGATTGCTACTCCACGGACTTACATTTCTTGGTGAGAACTATTCTAGATAAGAGTCCGGAATCTAGACCTAGTGCAAACAGCATCCTTAGTTTAGGTTTTGTTCAGGGACATTTGAAGCAATTTATACAGAAACATGAACTTAAGTTGTATAAGCAGAATTTGGAAAAGAATGAAAATAGAGAGATGCATTCATCAGAAAATAGGAGCAAAACATCACTGGCCTGTCGTGAAATCTCTAAAGTGGAATTCAGACCTAAATCTGCTCCGCCAAGCTCATACAAACCAGATGTCAGTTCTTGTGAATTGTGGGATCATGACGAATTATTGAGCTGTGGTGACAGATCTGACTATTCTGAGGACTTTGACAAAGACAGCCTTTCTTCTGTTGAAGAGGACCTAGAGGGGGAAACGTGCCTTCTATGTCAGAATGATGATATCCCAGAGGAAATCGGTAAGCCATTCAAAGTAGTTGTGGATTTCAGATGTAAGGGACTGAAAATTTCTCAACCTAACTGGTTTTCTGCAATTACTTTGGGAGAGTTTCAAATACCGGAATGTATTCAAGGCAAAATAGCTGTAAATGTCAAGAAAACTGTGGTTTCAAAACACGAAGAATCCTCCTGATTGTTTTCGATACAAGTCACTGAATGTAATAAGCAAAAAGCTAACAAGTCACAAACAAATATGTCACAAAAAGTAACCAAGCAATAGAGATGGTTGTGACAAGCAAGACAACTGCAATCACAGCAAGCTTGCTAGCCTTTCCTAGTAAACCCAGGGTCATGGCCGTATTAACCCATGGCCGGGCCCCTAGGCTTTCAGGTATTTCGGGCCCCCTCCGGCACTTCAATCTTTCACTCCACTACAGCTGACAGCCTGACCCTGGTACGGTAGGTAGTAGACCTCAGTACATAGCCCTATATTCATTTTAAGGATGTCTTGAAGAATTCTATTCACAATTTTTTTTATATTTTTATTTCGCAGGTAGAACTTTTCAGGAAAGCACATTTTGGGGATATAATTGTTCAATACTGTAATATCCTTGAAGTGAATAAAATGTTATAAATGTTTAAAAAATATATTATTTATGAATAATTGTTTTAATAGAAGAGACAAATTGTTTCACTGCAATAAGGAAGCAGTTAATTATCTTATTAAACTTCGGTGGACTAGGCGGGGTGTGACATACCCATAGCCGTATCCATATAATTAAACTTACCGCTTCGGAGTCCTGCACCAACCGGTGCTGCAGACTAAAATCACCAGGATAATGGACGCTGCGGCCATCTTGCTGGCGATTTGGACAAGCGCTTTAGAGCTGTCTCATTCAGACCCGCTCGCAAGCGCCGATGCGCTCGCAGCGGGTCGATGTAGAGGCCCAGCGCGAGAGAAATTCTCTCGCTCTGGGGCCTACTACAAAAGGGGCGGCTGTCGACAGCTCGCACCGTTTTGTAGGTGGGTCGGGGGGGTGGCTTGCCAAACAGAGGCATTCCCGACGGAACGCCTGCCGTTTGGGGGCGGCCCCACTGACATCACTCGTGATGTCAGTGGTGAGCTTCCGGCTCTAATAGAGCCGAAAGCTCACTGGGGCTTGCGGAAAACGAGACCCTACCACAAGGGTCTCATCGCAAGCCCCGATGTTCGCGATGGTCTTGACCATCGCGACCATCAACATAAGGGCTCCCTCCTCTCTAAAGCTGGCAACACACATGGCGATCTGCACACGATCTGCCGATGTGTACGATTTATGTACGATTTCCCTTGAAACTCTCCCCGACAGCTCTGCACACGATCTCCACACGATCTGCACACAATTTGGTGTCCAATCTTGATACGATCTCTCCTGCAGCCAGACTTTCACAGTGCATCGCCTCCTAGATTGTCAGATCTGCCCTACTGCATGGCAGATCTGACGATGCGATGTGCGACCAGCAGGGACGCGCATCGTGAGTGGGGACTCACGATTTACTGAGTATTTGGCCATATTTTACACGATCTGTTGTTCCAATGTGTCGGGAATCGGCCAGATCGGGTAAAATATCGCTATGTGTGTGACCAGCTTTAAACCGCCCCTGGACATAACCCAGCAAGATGTAAACTCCTTTAACTTTAGAAAAAATATCGCGCTCCGATTGCCAGTTTGCATAGTGACGGCGGTTTAGTGTGGCGATTGCTAGCGTAGTGAGTACACATGCATAACTAGTGTTCACTCTAGATCCTGTGTCGGACTTGGAGAAAGGGCACATCTGCTCGCCCTGCCCGAAAAGGGGGCGTGGTCAAAGGAAAGGGTGTGTGTCTTTAAGATGTGTCCCCTTTTTGTCACTCTTGGGGGCGTGTCCTGCACTTAAGGATATGCCGGGCTGCCCTCAAGCGCTGCTCTCGGTGTAAATGGATTCTGGGCGCATGCGCCCGACATCCATTCACCAGCGGTGACGGCTACACCGCAGTTTTTCCCATCCACTGGACACTGCGACTCGTGGGTGAGGACGGCACCCGCAGGCTTTTTCAGCGCGGCGCCATGACGGAGGGCAGGGTGCTTTTTGCCCTTTAGAAATGGGGCAGGGCAATACGCCCCGCTAAAATAGCCTAGTGGGAAAGCTAATAAAGTTCATGTACTCCTTGCCCCACCTAGTTCATCGGAGGTTAATAGAGGTTGTTGGGTGTGCTCTGGATCTGCAATCCAGTTGGCTCTACTCCTATGCGGGGTATCCGTGCTCTACACTCAGTAGTGGTTCTCTGGTGGGTGGCCGGAATTCCCGCAAGTCCTGCGGAATTTCCTGTCCCTGTGTGTGCTGAGGTCTGGAGGAGAGAAAACCAGTAACGGCGGTGACAGTAGCTGTGATGGCAGTGGTCTTGTGTCCTCTCATGGAGGTGTACCAACCCTGACGCTACTGCGCTATTGGTCCGCTGTCTCTCTTTCTCCCTATTGTTTAAGAACAAACCTCAGCTAACAACAAGTGTGCCTTGCAACTTCTCCCTGCAGGCCCACGAGGTCCCTAGGCCTCAGCCTAGTCAGTCTTATGAATAATATGGCCCTGCCCAGGGTTGTGGGTACCAGGGAAATGGAAAAAAATCATGTGACCCTTAAAATATGAATAGAACTTATATGCCCCTTGTAATACGATTAAAACTTGGGTAGTCACATATAAAGTAATTAAGAATCTGTTTCCCTTTTAAAATAAATAATATAGTGCCCCGTTATAATAAAATAGTGCTACCATATTAATAAAGTAAAAAAGTAGAGTCTCCATTTAATGAATAAAGAAATGCTACCTTTACTTAAAATTTTTTTAAAAAACCATCCTTAAAAAATCAGCCTTGATTAATGCTCAAATGTTCTCTTGTTCCTTCTTAATCCACTTGAACCGAGTTACTTATGAAGAGCCCAGCTGTGAAATAATTAATAAAAATCACACTACTTTGTAGCTAGACAGCCAGTCAGGAGTTACTTAAGGGGGGCACATAATTGCTGCACATAACAGCTTAGAGCCCAAAGCTATGCATTTCAGGATTGCTTATCATTAGGTAGGAGGGACTGCACATTTGTATAGAAAGTAGCAACTGACTGCGCATATATGCACCATAGAAGAAGTCTCTAATATTGGATATAAGAGCTGCGTCTGACATAAAGCGCAATATGGACGGATTGAGCAGACTTCGCATGCACCAAAGAAAGACATTTCTACAAAATAGTGAGGGCATTGTACACCCCTTCTTTACCTTCTAACAGCTGCAAATTCACCAATTGTTAGACTAGAGATGAAGTGTCATAGTCTTACAGTTCCCCCTTCTAATTCCTCGTTATACCCCTACTAGAGAATCAGACCCAATGCTGAATTGTAGGGGCCTATTATAGAAAGAGAGAGACGGGGCTATTTGTTTTATGTCACTTAATTATTTATTATTAATTATGGTATGAAAGCCCAAAACCATTGGCAATGTGAGGTTTTAACTTTGCCACACATTGATTATATGAGTTGCATGTAAAGTGGCTGTATTTATGGGCAGCCGTGGAAGCCCGATCTACTACCTTATGTTCAGCTAATGCCAGGTTCCGTGCGTCTGCAAGCGTAGAGCCGCGTCGTTCATCAATGTTATGCCAGCCGATGCAGCCATCATCACCAGCCTTGTGCTAGGTTCAAGAGATCCAACCTATGTCTTATTAAATTACCTAACTATATAGCTGCTTACTAAATAGCAAACTTCAAGGGCAATAGATACAATATGACAAATCCTATTTACTAACATGTAACACATAAACCACAATAATAAATTGCAATAATCAGTAAGTGCAAATTTTAAAAGTACAATTGTGATTTATATCTATATATGAAGATGGTATAAATCCTTTCTATAGTTCATATACTGTGTCCACATGGGGAACATAAAAGTCGAATCGAATATAAATGCAGAAATAGTATTTCATTGTGTCCGGTAATTAGAGGAATTAAATACTATTTCTGCATTTATATTCGATTCGACTTTTATGCTCCCCATGCGGACACAGTATATGAACTATAGAAATGATTTATACCATCTTCATATATAGATTCTTTGTAAAGCAACAATCTTTGCTGTATCAATGTTTTATCAGCAATATCATCCACACTAGGTTGACTTTGCCTTTTTGAGGGCTGGAAAAAGCAATTTCTACAGGTAGTTGTGTAAAAATGTTTATTGTTCCTTCACACTCCAGTGCTCCTTGCTCCCCTGAAAATAACAAGTGTGAACACACTGCTTGTAGTGTACCTGTTCCTTAAAGTCACTCTCCAATTGTGATGCAAGTCCTGTCTTATGTTTAGGTTCTGGTGATGATGAAGTGCAGGAGTACTCTGATGATTTTGAGGAGGCTGAAGGGAACACTCTGGAGATGGTTGTCAATCATGCCAGGTCAGCAATGGATGTGTCTGCTGATAATGAAACCTTCCAAGATGACCACGGTGATCAAGATGCCAACTCTTTGTCAGAAACGCTTAAGACGATACGCCAGCAGTGTTTAGGTACGAAATGATGATCTAGACCTCGATCTTTAATAGGTATTTCGTGGCCCTGAAAATGTCACAAAACAAAGCTTAAATATGACATTTAAAAGGCAACTAAAGTTAATTTATTACTTAACCCAATATTGGAAGCCACCTTGTTTCATTCACAAACATTTTTTTTTCTAAATCTGCAACATATTATGCAGTTCTGGGGAATAAGCACTACTTCAAGTAGGTGACCAAAGTAGCAACTGCCAGTGAGGATATTGTGAGTGGCTACACTAAGCGAGTTTATGTTAAGAAGAGGAAGTGTATAGAATTCTTTGCAGAAATTAGTCTTTATTCAGAAGGTTGAGCAAAGTCTGATGGTGGGGGAGATTTCTCCTAAAGAGGACCTGTACCAGTGAAAGCTAGCTGCCGAAAGTAGGATGAGGTTCTGAGAGAGAAAGACATTAGAAGGAACACGGAATGGCTGTGAAAGTTTTAGATGGGTGAGATTGAAAATCTAGTTGGAACAGGAATAATGGAAAGACTTTTAAGCAAGGCTCGGTTTTGACTGTGTTCTGAAGTTTATAGGAAACGATTGACGGGCGACAAGTGAGGAAGAAATGGATCTTTTAATGAGTTTTGCAGCAGCATTCGTGATAAATTGCAGGGGGTGAGTGTTATTGCCTCGCCAGGCAGGAGGATGATGTGGTCAAGGGTGACACCAAAACATTGAACTTGGGATGTACTGTAGGTAAAATTATGCTGCTATTGTTGAGTTGATATATTATTATGAATGGACACCGGACATATGCAACAGGCACTCATGAATTTGTAAACACTGTACATTATTAAAGCTCCACACCAATTTATATTTGCATCCAAAGAAAGGGTTGGGTAGGGAATCCCGACCGGTCAGTATCCAAAACCCTCCCTCCCCGGTGCCTAAACCTAACCTCCCCCTCCCTGCACCCTAAACCTAACCCTCCCCCCTTAGTGCCTAACCCTCCCCCTAGTGCCTAACCCTAAGCCCTAACTCTTCGCTTAACCCCAGTACTTACCGTTGGGATGCCGGCGCCGGGATTCTGACAGATGTCGGGATTCTGGCTTTGGCATTCTAAGCGCCGGTATCCCTACTGTCTGGATTTTGACTGTATCCCCAAAGAAATAGGAAAAGGATTTACAATGCACTTTTATAGCAAAGCTGATTATTTGAGACTCATGCCAACCACATACAGTTCTGAACAGGTGAGCAACCTCATATCCTGTTGCAGCCTCCTTTCCTATACTTCTCCATTTTTACCTATTTTTCCTTCCTCTGTGGTAGTTCGTGTTCTCTTGACATTAGCAGTGATAAAACCAACCAGCTAGTGTAGTGAATAGATTCGCATATACTGCATACATATGTATTATGGTTAATATATGGTTGTTTTATTTATACTCATGTCTGTATAATTGTTTAACCCATCAATATATGTAGACGTGTAGAGAGAATGTTTTTTATATTTTAGTGCATCTGAGAGTAGTCTAATTTGTACTCTTGTCTAGCTGCAAATTCAAAGCAAGGATTTTCTTACTGTCACTATTGCTCTACCGTAACATTTTTATTATTCACATGACTGGCATTGATTTTACCACAACACAACTCATTATTGTTAGTGCTAGCCAACCTAAATAATAACGTGGCACAAGCATGGGCTTCAGGCTTGCATTCTGACCACATCTAACATCTAAGGATTTGATCCCTAGATTTATCCTTAACAACCTCAAGAAGCATCCACTGACTAAAAAACATATTGTTATGAAACAAACCAAGTCTTGGGAAATAAATACTTTCTATTTAGTATAATTTGTGCTTTGTGTTTTTCTCCTAGGGGATGTTGGTCAGACTCTCTACAATGAGATCTCCAGCCATTTCCTAAAGGGCTTGACACCCGAAGATCTTCAGCCACAGTTTGAATACAAGATGGGCCCAGAGAGACTTGAGACCTGCTACCTCCTCTTCAATATGGATCAGGACCCTTCCAAGGAGACATGAGCATATTAATCCAATTAACATATTTCATTGTGAGGATATCCAAGATATCATTTAATTCTAAGGAGCAGGTCATAAGTGGCCATATATACATATTTGGGGTTATTGGGATTTAGTAATAAATGCAACAGGACTTTTCCTTGAATGCGATTATAAATCTACGTACATATCATGGAAAATCTTAGCAGAAAGTGCTGTGGCCTTACAGCCATTGATGCATAACACAGAATTGCCTTAAATTACCAGAAATGACAGACCGGGTCTGTTTCTCTTTATGTTTTAATAATCCTGGTTTTGGAGCCATATCTTAGTTGCAACTTGAGCAATTAATCCGTAGTTCTATTGTTGAAACCACCAAATATTGCTGTATGGGCAATGTTGTAGAGGCACTGGGAGTTGTTTTATGTTTTATTTGTAAAATAACAATTTACGTAACTGCAGTATTACGTTATATATGTTAATTGTGTAACGCTAGGAAGATAAAAAAAATCTGAACATTGACATTTTACTCACTTCCAAACCTTGTAAAACATATGAAAGCTGACGCCTTTCCCATGGTATCACAGTGAAATTGGGCCTCCACAAAGGTGGCTGTGATGCTCATATTGTTGGCCCCTTCCCTTCCACATTGTTGGCCATGGCTTCGCTCCTCCAGTGTAATTACCAGTTACCATGCCCATGGCTTCTAAATTAGATTTTAGAAGCCATGAGCATGGTAACTGGTTATGCTAATTAGATTGGAGACGATAAGCAATGATGAGCAACTCAATACTGGACCTGCTGCTCAGAGGAAGAGGTAACCAGGGATGAAACTGAGGTTGTCCACAAGATTAAATGCTAACTCCTGTCCTTTACTGTCATGATCATAGAGTGACCAGGATGGTTCAGAAAATGATGTGTTACTTTTGTCATGTTATATCCTATATGCAGATGTTTCTTTAGTACAGATATTTTCTAGCAAGTCACTGTGTTAATGTAAAAAAGGTGTTTTTGTATTTTGATGAATGAAACAGAAACACTTTATAGACCTGCTTCTGTCACCTTATTGTATTGTTTACTCACAGATTTATTTTAGTGTTATCTTTTTATTAATATAGCGCACACATTCTGCAGCCCTTTATTGAGAATATTTGATCATTCACATCAGTCCCTGCCCAATTGAGCTTACAGTTTATATTCCCTACCACATTTACACACACACTAGTCTTATATATACTGTATATATATATATATATATATATATACATGCGGAAAATGACAGCATGTCTCATGGGACTTATGTCATATACCTGATATGTTCCAGAAAGGAGTTAGAGTATATTTCGGGACACACTTATAGAACTGCTCTTGGACAAAAGGGCAATAAACAGGATGTAGAAAGGTTTCACTCAGCAATATTCCACTTTCAGTATTGTCACAGTGGAGGGCTTTGGGGCAAGGCAGAACATTTTTGTTGGGAGATTCTCAGGATTTTGGTTTGAGTTGATTAAATCTGTCACACCCATATTTCTCAGATGCCCATCTGGTGTCACTGAACTCTGCATTCTTACAGATAAACACAGGTACTATGTTAGATGTGGTCGATAGATATATATATATATATATATATATATATATATATATTTTTTTTTTTTTTTTTTTTTTTTTTCCCTACATATACCCATTTATACTGTACATGTAGCTCACAAGATGTGGTCTTCAGCAAACTACAAATAGCATATATTGTTTATCTGAAAACAGATCATTCATAACACAGAGAAGAGTTAGTAGGAGAAGGTTAATGGGCTTTTCTCCTCTGTGTACATGTTTCATGTCCAACCTCCCAATATATAGACCAGTGTTTCCCAACTCCAGTCCTCAGGGACCCCCTAAAGTGCATGTTTAAAGATTTCTTTAGTAGCAGAGGTGAAATAATTAGCGCCACCTGTTGATCTTTTAAAATGTTCCAGCCAGTGATGAATACCCCTGTGCACCAACTAGGGGATCTGTAAAACATGCACTGTTAGGGGTCCCCGATGACTAGATTTGGTAAACTCCTCTGATTTAGATATACAAAATCAGCCAAGCCCACGATCCACCCAGATTCATTCCAAATGCTCTCTTTTCGAATGAAACTCCATTTTCATGTAAATTCCCCCCACCACCTTCATGACCTAGAATCTGGAACGTTAGGAGGTATGCTACTATACTATGTTAGTTTAAAAAGATTGGGATCTGGGCAAAATACCGACAGTTGGGATGACGGCGCTTAGAATGCCAGCGCCAGAATCCCGACACCTGTCGGAATCCTGGCACCAGCATCCAGTTGGTAAGTACTGGGGTTAGGGGGAGGGTTTGGGGTTAGGCACTAAGGTGATGCGGTTGGCATGAGTCTCAATAATCAGCTTTGCTATAAAAGTGCATTGTAAATCCTTTTCCTATTTCTTTGGGGATCCGGTCAAAATCCTGACAGGATACCGGCACTTAGAATGTCAGCGCCAGCATCCCGAAGGTAAGTACTGGGGTTAGGCAGAAGTGTTAGGGGTTAGGTTTAGGGTGCGGGGAGGGGGAGGTTAGGTTTAGGCACCAGGGAGGGAGAGTTAGCGAGAGGGGTAGGGTTAGGATACTGACCGACAAGTGTCTTGGGATGCCGGGGGAGGGATTCTGACAGGCGGGGTCCCGAGTGGCGGTATCCCGTACCCAACCCAAAAGATAAATTACTAGCCTATACTCTATCTAAATATGTGTATGGTTTTGTGTTTGTATATTTATATACATATTTTATCCGACTGAGTAGTTGTATTAGGATAAATGTTAGACAATTATATATTAATTTAAGAGTTAAGATGATTATCTTGCTTATGACACTAATTCCTATCTTTACTTTCTGCAGAGGCCTAGGCTGTTCATGCACACAATGATTTCATTGTTCAATCTAGTCATTTTAATCCACACTGCCACCCACTACTGTCTATAAGGTCAACAGTGGATTTAAAGTGGTCCTGAAAAATACTCTGAAATTGACTCGTGTAGTAGAAATGTGCAAGTTTAAATCAACAGGAGGCAGGCAAACAGTGTGGGTGCCACCAGGCAGTTAGATGTGGGAGTAATCAGCAGGCAAATGGTGTAACTATCACTGTAGGCAGTAGACCATTCTCCAAATCACATCCCTTTCAAACATACTGGCAAAGCTGCCAGGCCCACTGGTGTTTGTGGAGCTAGCACACAGACCTGTTTGGAAAAGCTTTTCCTGCCAGCACCAATTGGAGAAGACAACATTGAGGAAGGCAGACTGGAGGAACCTGTTGATCTGTGGTATCTGTATCTTGCAGCACTCAGCAGCTCTGTTCCGCAGCGGCCGCACCAGACACCATCATTATCACAGGCACATTAGAGGACTACCACTTCTAGTGGCAACTGTGGCACCAGCTTTATCTCACTCGGGGGCCTATTCATCATAACTAAAATGGCCTGTTAACCATGCGGAAACACTAGTTTCCACATATTTAAGGTAATGGACCACTTGATATTCAGCAAACCTGAAGCCTGTGAGAACAAACGCCATCTTCAGATGGTGCATGTTCTCGAAGCACCACTCCTTCCTATGTTCCTATGAGATGGAGTTCCAGTGATGCGAAGAGGGATCAGATTCTAGCTAACATTTCTCTATTGCATACTAGAAAATGATAGACAGAATTAGATTGGTTACTATTAACAACACCACAACTTGTCTGTTTTACAAGCTTTAGTAAATCTACCCCCTTGAGTGAATTTCAAGTTTTTGTTGATGTACCAGTCCACAAAATGTTAAAAAGTGGGAGGAACATATAGAAACCGTTGTAATTCCTACACCGTTCACCTGATTTGGATGTAATTACCCTCAAATTAAATCTGAATGTCTGCAGTTAAAGCACATCTTGTTTGTTTCATTTCAAAGCCATTGTGGTGGTGAATAGAGGCCAAAATATGAAAATTCTGTCAATGTCCCAATATTTATGGACCTGAATGTATATATATTAGTTCATCAAAAGGAAGCACTCCATGTAATCAAAACACCAGCGTCGGTGACCTCCTTGTAAACCTTGCAGTTAAGCTATCACATATAGCCAATGTATAGACAGCACACCGATCAAATAATCTTCATGCACAGCTGGATTCAAAGTATCAACGTTTCGAGATATTTTATTTTCTCGTCATCAGGATAACAATGAATATAAAACACTCACCTTAAATACCCTCCACCATCACCGCATGCAGCGCCGGCTCGCGGGGAAACAGGAAGTCGCACCACTGGTGACGTCATCCACCTTCACCCGTCGCCATGGCAACTGCGCTTTGTATACATAAAACATAATGTGCATTCCAATTAAGAACATATGGCATATAACATATAACGTGTACTAGTAATTAAAATACACAGGACCAAATAAGGCTGACCAAACTAACTTAATCATACTGACTACCACCAGCATTAAATCGTAAACATGGAGACGCATAAAGAAAAATCTAAATACATGAAAAACCTCCAGACCTTTTACCTGCTTAATTGATAATGAAATAATGACGGAATATCCCACACCTGTCCATGAAATAGCTTTTGAGTTGATAGTCCCATTACTTTTGGCCCCTTAAAAAGTGGGAGGAACATATAGAAACTGTTGTAATTCCTACACCGTTCACCTGATTTGGATGTAATTACCCTCAAATTAAATCTGAATGTCTGCAGTTAAAGCACATCTTGTTTGTTTCATTTCAAAGCCATTGTGGTGGTGAATAGAAGCCAAAATATGAAAATTCTGTCAATGTCCCAATATTTATGCACCTGACTGTATGTGAAGGCTGCTTGTGTGTTCTACCTGTTTGAAAAAGGGTTAATATAAAAAAAATTATGTAGGGTCCCCCCTAAAAAAGAAAACCAACCCCGGACTGCTCAGCCAGTCCTGGTTCCTAAAAATAAGGGGAAAAAAACATGTAGGATTCCCTTGTATTTTAGGAACCAGCATCTGGCTGCTGACCAGTCCTGGTTTTAAAAATAAGGGGGAAAAATTGTGTAGGGGTCCCCCTATTTTTAAAACCAGCACTGGACTCAAATCCTATCACCAGGTCTCCCTGGCCAAAGCCTTAACACCCCAAGCCGGGCATCTCAGGGGAGGTGGAGACCCTCAATAAAGGGGTTCCCCCTCTCCTGAGCACCCAAGGCTTAGTCTGAAGCCCGGGGCTCTTCCCTGCACTCCTGGAGCATTTGGTACGGGGGTAATAGTGTTGAAAATAGTGATAAACTATTGTTTTTTACCGTGGAACTACAGGTGCCAGCGTGTCTACCCTTTGGCACTTGTGGAACTACAAGTGCCAGCAGGCGGCCGCCACCCATACTCCCGCTGTAAAAAAAATAGTTAAAAAATCACAAGACACACACACTGTAGAAAGTACAATTTTATTACACATACCACGCTAACATATACTTACCTGCTCCCTGTCGTTCGGTCCACTTCAAGTAGAAATCCAATGGCTGTACCTGTGAAAAAAGATCTTATACTCAACTCCATCCTGGCGCTGGTCTCTATAGCATCCCTGGTAAGTCCCGACTGTAGTTCTGTATGTGTTGTCACAACCACCGCTAGCCGGCTTCTGACGGGACACACACCCCACGTGTAAACTGTCAGAAGCCGGAGCCGTCAGCCAATTAGCAGCCGTTCTACAATTAGCGGGCGCTGATTGGCTGACAGGTCCGGCTTCTGACAGTTTACACGTGGGATTACAGTTTTTTTAAAAACCTGTGAGAGGGGAGAGACGCATCAATGGATTTATTGTTGAGCGCTGCATTATCCCCAGGACTTTTAAATATTGCACTGTGGATTTGTTCAGCCTGCCTCTACTTATCCATTCTATCACGGCTAAAAGCTAAGGCGGAAACCAGGCAAAGTCACTTTACCCACACAGCCAAAGACCACCCTAATTTTTGGGACTCTATGTGAACATATACGGCAAGTGGCACCACAGTGTGCGGAATCTTCACTCCAACTGCCCCTATGCCATTACCGGAGGCGGAGTATACATCGTGCCTTGTGTCAGGAGACACATCGTGGCCACACTGATTAATAATGCTGACTGCCTCTCAGGATACTGAGACTATAATTATTGTTGTAGGGTAAGAAGTGAGTGATTTCAGCCTAATAAACTATCGGTGCTCTCCTGTGGGAACGGAGAGACACTCAAGTTGATTTGTATGGACTGTGCAATTGTTAACTTTAAAGCATTCAGTCATATATCATCAATCTTACTGTAAGCGGGACTTTATCCATCTACACGTTGCTTTGATAGAAAGTTGTCCCTAAGTTGGGATTTAAAGATCAATTGGAATTAATAATATCTTTGTGTCTATGATTGAGACTATGCAAGTTTGTATTTATATTTTATAGGAACTGCAGTTCATTTTAATGTGTATAATACATTGTTTCAAAATAAATTAAGATTGACAGCTCTGGAGTGTATGTTTATTATTGAGTGGTTATAAGCGCAGACATGTCTTTTGTCCTAGTTCTAGTATATTGAAGGGGTTCTCGGGCAGTATCCCCTATATGTCAGCTGCTCATAATCTCTGGATAACAAAGAGCACCACTGTATTGTCTGATTTGCAAAGATAAACTGGCAGCTTTATAAGATAAAACTTTGCTATCTATCAGCGATATGCAGCATGGATGCAATGAAAATAGATCCTATGCTAAAAAGACAACTGTTCTTCTTGAGATTTATGCAATACCGATATTTACACAGGTCGAGCAATTGTTAGCCAATGCGCATGCGTGAAACCTGTACTGCGCACGCACAGCGGTTGGTTTGAGATTACGCTCACACGGGATTCATTCTCAAAGTGAGTGACAGGTAATCAGCATTTGGGGAAGGTAACGTGGAGGGGGGGGGATGGCTAAGAAAACACAGGCATGTTGGGACCATTTCAACTCCATTTCATGGGCTTGCACAAATTAGCCATTGCCATCTCCTTCACAGCATGAGAGCTCACTGCGTGTCAGGAGGGGAAGCAGTCGGGAAGCGGACGGACGTAATCCCGTCTGCAAGGTTCCCGACTGTCTAATCCCGGCAATCGATAAATGACAGGCGTCGAGATCCCGACGCCTGTCATTTCACCTACGTCGGGAGCCCGGCATCCCGATCAAAGGGAAGCTGGGCGCGGACAGCCGCGCGAGGTGGGGGATAGATTAGTTTATACTTACCTTTAGTGCAGTCGGGATCTTCACCTCTGTCGGGCTTCCGCTGTCGGGATTTGAATCGCCGGCACTACTGGAAGAGTCATTGCAAAGGGCACCACTACAGGGGACATTGTATATGGGCACCACTACAAGGGGCACTGCATATGGGCACCACTACAGGGGACATTGAATATGGGCACCACTACAAGGGACATTGCATATGGGCACCACTACAGGGGACATTGCATATGGGTACCACTACAAGGGGCACTGCATATGGGCACCACTACAGGGGACATTGAATATGGGCACCACTACAAGGGACATTGCATATGGGCACCACTACAGGGGACATTGCATATGGGTACCACTACAAGGGGCACTGCATATGGGCACCACTACAGGGGACATTGCATATGGGTACCACTACAAGGGGCACTGCATATGGGCACCACTACAGGGGACATTGAATATGGGCACCACTACAGGGGGCACCTGACCGCCCACCTCCCCAGTGAAGAGGGCGGCACAGGTGGCCGATGATACAATTCACATGAATTGCGTCATCTATCGCCCCCCACAGTGCCGACCTGGCCGAGGCAACTAAATGGTCGGCAACTATGATTCAGCAGCATGGCATTGTTCATCGCATAGTCCCTTCTGATGTGCTGCTCAGCAGATGGGACTATGCGATGAACAACCCTTGGACAAGCGTGATCGAGTGTACTCACTATGCGTTCTGCGCGATATATCATTCCGATCTGCGCAGTGGATCGCGTAGTGTGTACCCAGCTTAACTATTATAATTATATTTTCAAGTACTTAAAAAGTACTAAATTGTTGTGCTAATGCAATTGCGTTTACCAAACACTGACATGTTTAACAAATCTGTAACAGAATTGTATTCACACAGTGACACTTTACTGCTAGTGACAAAGGGCCTGATTGAGAGACGGACGCTACTGCGACCTCAACTGCGTCTCCGTACGCAACGCAATTGCAAAAATATGCTAATGTTAGCAAAGATCACCCGAGCATAAAGATGCCCACTACTGCCTTCTCACCTGCATACAACTACGCATACCTACTTAAACATCGGTACCATTGAAGTTCATCGGTGGCCATTTTACCCTTGCGGAAGGTCTGACCTGACGCAGGCCGGGGAGCTCTTCTGCCACGGAGAGCTGCGTATGCAATTGTAGTGGCTAATTTATGCCGGCCACATAACAGCGTTCGAACGGCCAGGCACACCTGCGTTTCGAAGACCACCCCCTGTCAACAGCCCCAAACGGTCACTTCCTGTCAATCAATCTGCAATGGGCCTACGTGGTCTGCGTGAACGCACAGCAAATGCACTGCTGCCTTCGCGCACTGTGATGCATGCTCAATGGTAAAAAATCGCTCGACCTGCGTGCGATTTTGCAGTTACGTTCATCTCTGAATCAGCCCAAAGTACTATTGGATCTCCACCATCGATGGCAAAACCATTGACCATCAGTGGTTACACATCAATGGTTTGTAATCACTGATGATCGATGACCATTCCTACTTGCAACTGCATGCAAGACCATCAAAAAATAAGAGTCAGTTCTACCAAAATCTGTATTTGTTTTTAAAATTACCTAATTCTTTGATTTTAAGGTCAGCCAGGAAAGTGGGCGATGCAGGGGGTGTGGAGGTATGATTGCGTCAGGCACTGTATAGCGAGGGGCAGGGCTACGATGACGTGATTCACTGCGAATCGCCATATCCCCCCCTTGGACCACCCACTTGGGCTCTGTAAGTGGGCGGCATTTTGACTGTTTGGACTGGGAGCCAGATTGTCTAGAAACGGCCCTGGGTGGGAGTAGTTGAACAGTACAAGTGGCAGCAGGAATTTAGTCACTAGCTTTTTTTGCACACTGATCACTGAAGGAAATCATACAGAGACAATAATTTTGTACGTTTTGATTGTGTTAACTTTTAACCAAAAGGAACGGAAATGGATACAAAAATTTAATTTTTATATTTTGACCAGGGAATTCTGCCATTGCAGAGTGGAAACATTGCCCAAAGCTATAAAAATATATCACTGTATAAAAGGTGCATTAGTAAAACAAGGAATAATTACAGACTCAAAAATCCTCAGACCCTGAGATGTGGCACATTGATTTTCTGGGTCTAGTTCTGACAGCTCTATGGTATGAAAATGGCCAGTAAGCTCTAGAAAGGTGTTATATCATATAGTAATGACAAAGCACATCTACCACAATCAATTGAATCCTAGTTAAATGTAATAAAATACACCAGCTTCATTCCGTTGTTAAGATTACTGAATATACATTATATGTTATATTGTTATTGCATATAAAGTGCTCTTATTTAGGAGCTGTAACTGCTTACAATAAGGATAGCCACTCCTAGCTTACAATAACGCAGCGAGGGTTAACCTGGCCTAAATTGCAGTACACTGTAGCTCAGCCGGAGAGTGGCATCCTGGGAGTTTTAGTTTCATCTGCTGCTCAGGGAAGCAGCATGGACTGGATTCTAACTACAACTACCGACATGCCCCGGGCTGCAGTCTGTCAGTGGCTGAGAGTATAGCTCGCACAAAGGGCCCAATTGCGGCAGGTATGAGGTGAGCTAATGCAAGGTGTGTATCTAGATCTATGATGTTTATAATATAACGTGTTAAGCAGTTATGTGCATACATGTTAAATGTTGTTTATCTACAAGTATAAATAGAAACACTTAGTGTATTCATGCATATTCATCTATATATGCATTTAATGTCTAAACATTCCTAGAAATAATACATATGGTACCTACAGCTGTCTTAGATGCCTGCGTTTGGCTGAATCATTTATACATATATATAGCAGCTCTGTACTTTTTCATTGAGCTTTCCAATTGAAACTGAACAATCATCTGCTGCCTTTAGATGAACTCATATTTAGGGACTGACCTGTTAGTTGCAGTTATCCCACCTCTGTCTTACAAGGATGGTTAGCCTTTTATACATGTATTTTATAAAACATGGAGCACATAACCCTATATGTTATTTACTGATGTTTGCATCCGTTTTGTTCCTAAGTAACTGATGCATTGTTCTAAAACTTTGAGTTAGTTATACAATGCATTGTATTCTGGAAAAATGTTTTGGTATTTAATTTACAATGTTAGATTTTTTTCTGATGACATTTTTTATCTTAATATAATATTTTGCACATGCCACTGTTATTGATATTTTTATCTATATTAATTGTCCTATTTGAAAAGACCTTAATTTTATTTAGAAACTATCAAATCAAAGAAAAAGTAACATTTTGTTCATATTCTAACTGCCAGCAAAGACAGTACATGTGGTAAAGAATTCTACATCTAACTTCCTTACAGTAAAGGGGCACATCCACTATGTGATATTAATGAGCGATTGCACAACTACGACATTGTAATCGTGCAATCGCTCATTAATTGTGCACAAATCGTCGGAAACGACCAGCGATGAGCGCTCCCGCTGGTCGTTTCCGAAGCCAATCATCGTCCAAACATGCCAGTCAATCTGCCAATAACGACAGATTGCCCATGTTGGGGGATGAGGGAGGGTGCCTACACTGAACAGTATATCGTTCAGTGTAGGAACTGCAGGGGATGGGGAACGACGGTACGATTTTGATGTTGTAATCGTACTGTCTTTCCCTAGTCGCCTAGTGGATGTGCGGGTTTAGAGCCCCTTCCTATGTTGATTGCAAAACCACCTTTCTTTCATTTACAATTGAAGAGACTTTATTTTCTGTATGGTCCTGGGTGAGTACAGTATGTGAGACACATTTTTATGGGTCTCTAATATTTTGTCACATATTTGTACAGTTTTCTAATCTCACTTTATACATTGAATCCATCCTTTTCCCTTATTGAACTTGCCCACCTCTAATCCCAATCAGACTTTCCTACTGTATGTCATCTTTTAAAGTGAGTTGCCTAAGTAAGTACAGCATTGGGTTCCTGAGTCTGATTCAGAACAAATGTACTTCAGTGTCTTCCCACTCTCCAAAAACATACTGGTAGGTTAATTGGCTATTGGTTAATATATACTCTAGTTTGTTTGTGCTTGTGTGTTAGGGAATTTACACTATAAGCTCCATATTAACACTACTACTACTACTAATAATAATAACTACTGTACCCAGGGGCATCTTAAGAGAGGAGGGGGCCCGTGTGCATTCTCCGTGCAGGGCCCCCTCCTCTCTCCCCGGCGGCCGGCAGCTGACTGACGTGGCTGGCCGGCCACCGCAGAAGCAGTAGACTGTGGGCACTAGAGTGTGCCCGGAGTCTACTGCGCATGCACAGAACGCCAAAAAAATGGCTGTGGCGGCCATTTTTCGGTGTTCTGTGCAGCGCTGAAACCCAACACGGGACCACGGACAGGTGAGTTTTAAATTCTATGGGTGCAGGTTGTGCGGTGCGGGGCCACCCTGGACCAGGGGCCCGTGTGCCCCACACACCCTGCACTCATTATAGATACGTCCCTGACTGTACTCCATTTTGAAGATGAGATTTACCTGTAAATTATGTAGTGGTGATACTAAGGGGCAGATTCCAGTGAGGTCGGTGGCTGGGGAGGCACACATGTATAAAAAAAAACAGTTTTTATATAAGAACTCTGGAGCATGACAGGGAGTATGATAGGGGAGGGAGTATGACAGGGGAGGCTCTGCCTCCCCTACCTACCCTGACTGCACGTCCCTGGCAGATTCAATAAGCCGCAAAGTTTGGACTGTACTAGGGATCAGACAATTTCAGAACTTTAAAACACTAAAAAATGCTGGAGTTCTCTTTCTTTTTTCATGTCCACATGTCTGTTCAATCTGCCAAGGACCTTCATCATCTCTTATCAACACCTCCCATTCCTGCTTGTAGGGCTTCTCTTATGCTGCATCTATTCCCTGAAATGCTATGTTTTGTTTTTCCATTGCCTTCAAAGTTTTAGGTAGTGTCGAAAAACACACCACTTCAATGAAGGAAGAATCATATTCTGTCACTTGGTCATCTACCAATCACCTCTTCTCTTAGAATGCACATTACATTTCTCTATGCTAATTCCATAAGCTGTTGTAGTGGGGCACCACATCCTGCCCGATTTTAAAAGGGCAAAATACGTCCTGCCCTTTTAGCTGTGCCCCACTAAAATAGTCTGCCCTGAGCCTTCCCCACACAAGGGCTGCAGTGTCCCACTGGTGGGAATAGTTACAGTGAACTATCATCACCGGGTGAATAGATGCCGCGTGTGCATGGCATCTATTTATCGTAAGAGGAGAGCTTAGGGGAAAAAGTCCAGCACCTCTGTAAGTGCTGGGCACGCCCCCAAGTGTGACAAATTGGAGGCGTGTCACGCCCCCTTCCCGGCCGGCCACACCCTCTTTTCGGGATTGAGCACGAAGAGGCTCCCTATCGGCACCTTCAGCGTCCTGTCCTGCCTGCAGTCTAGTGAGAACACTATACAATATATATATATATATATATATATATATATATATATATTTAGTGTTCCCTCTAGCTTGTTTTGGTGGGGCGCCGCACCCTGCTACCCAAGCTAATTCAGGGAACCTTTTTTTTGTAGCTCTCACAATGGGGCGTTAGAATGCTAAAACAGAAAAGGGACTTCCCCAAACTATTATGCAAATTTGGAACTACACAATTAGGGAGGCCAATCTCGGGTCATTTGTTTTGATCCAGGGATTCGGGAGTTGGACAATGTGGTGGGCGAGCGCCGCTGAAGGGGTGTGGCTGCATGGGGCTGCGCAGCATGACCTCTGACTTCACTTCATGCTGCGTACGGCCAGGGCAGTTGTGCAGCGTCTAATCGAATGCTGCAGGCATAAAAAAAATAGTGCATGCGATCATTAGTCCATGAAATCCCACTATTGGAAGCTCCAATCCCGGGATTCAAATCCTGCCAATTTTATGCCAAAATCAAATCAGCTGATTCGATGGATTGGAAGGATTTGGCTGCTATATCACACCGTGTATGGGCATGATGTCGGACAGAGCATGCACCTGTTGGGGTCATACACCGCACCCCCAGATCTTATTGCAGGCTCAGTCGATCAGGGGATGCGATGTGCGATCCCATGCAGCACTTTGTGGTTGATGGAGGGGGGAGAGGCATATTGGACGTCGGATCCCCCGTCGCATCGCACGGTGCCTATCGCACCGTGTATGGGTAGCTTAAGAGACTGAGGCCCTGATTCAGAGCTGGACGCTCTGACACAGCGCTCACTCTGAATCAGGGCCGTCCCTCTGTTTTTTTTGAGCGGCCTCCTGGCTGCTCACATAGCTGTGGGTGACCACCCACAGCTATAGCGCGCGGCCAAAAAGATGGTCACGATGGTCAAGACCATCGCGACCATCGGGCTTGCGACGAGACCCTTGTGGTAGGGTCTCGTCTGCCGCAAGCCCTGGAGTGCTTTCGGCTCTGTCAGAGCCGAGAGCACTCCCACTGACATCACTTGTGATGTCAGTGGGGCCGGTAGGCGTTCGCATGGGAATGCCTCCGTCTGGCCAGCCACGCCCCCGGCACGCCCATCGACAGCACGCCCCCTTTGTAGCGAGACCCATAGCGACGGCTTGGCCGTCGCTATCCGGGTATCGCGCATGCGCACGACGGAGCCGGCTCCCTCATGCGCACTTGACCAACATCAACCCATTTGCGAGCGCTCGTGAGCGGGTCTGAATTAGGCCCTGAATCCAAACCATGAAAACTTGCCAATGTTTGGGATTTCCCATGGAGATCCGAGGTTTATGTTCGGTCATGGAATGCCATTTCATGAAGTACTCAATGAAGTTGTTTTGCTTGACATTGCTTCCAGAGGTGGGATGGAGTCATCATGTCAACAATCATAATGTTGACATCAAATTGTCGAAAGTTATGTCATCATTGTTGAAATGTCGACATGGAGCATGACATGTTCATAATGTTGACAACTAAAATATTGTCATGTGAAATACCGACATTCTCAGGATGCGTTAAACTGGGTTATGCTGCGGGACCGGAGGGTTAGGCACTAAGGGGAGGGTTAGAGTTAGGCTGCGGAAGGGGAGGGTTAGAGTTAGGCACTAAGGGGAGGGATAAGGTTAGATTTAGGAAGTCATCATCACCTGGTCATCTGACCCGGAAAACAACGCTGGAGCTGCCATACTATAAATGCCAAGCAAGGGAAGTCGCCCATGGACCACCAGGAACGTTTTGTCAACATTCTAATCTTATTGACCATTCATCAGTGTCAATGTCGGCATGTCAAGTATGTTGACCTTATGACCATGTTGACATTATGAATGACGACAAAATATACCCAACCCCTGGAGGCAGTTTGTAAATCTGTAGTGAATGCTGCAGCTGAGGGCAGCACTCGCTGTGAGCTTGTCTGCCCTACCACTCCATGAATGAGTTGTTGTTGCATTAAGGCCGGGGACACACCTGCACGATATCGGCCCGATTTGGCTGATTTAGCCAAATCGGAAAGTCAAATTGGGCATATCGTGCAGTGTGTATGACTGATTTGCTGGCTCATGTGGACACATGCGATATCGTGTGATTGCACGACCAATCACACGATATCGCATACGGCCCCATACATATTAATGAAGGATGGAACTAGTAATCGTTCCGTCATTCATTAAATCGTGTAGTGTGTACTAGCAATCATGCAATGTTCAGGGTGAAGGCATGATTGCCGGTCGTTCAGTTGTGTACCCACCCTTAGACTTTTCCAGATTACAATAGAAGCACTTAACAGTTGACTGGGGCTCCTTCATGTAAAACAGTCTTGTCTCACATATCAACGGCAATAAGCATCCTCCTTATGCTGTGACACATGCAAAAGGAAAAGAAGAATAGCTTACAACATTTTAATGATATCAGTGGATTGATCCCGAGAAAAAATAATAAATGTATTGCAGGCTAATGCTGCTGCGACTGAGTCTTTGTATGCAGCGACTGTGCCAAATAGATGATGTTTTTTAACTGCTGGTGTACAAGCCCCGAAGAAGTTTTTTAAGATCATTACTCATAATAGGCCTGATTCAGATATGGACGCTGAAGTTTCCGCAGCTGCGTCTATTGGCCTGTCTGCAATTTAATGCAAATGCCGATTTAAAGTCCTTCCTTTGTGAACATCCGTGCGCCCGAATGTTCAAGGACTGAGTCGCCCACTGTCACAGTTCCTACAGGCAGTAATACAGATTGGTGTGTACTTAGATTTCACCATCGATTGCACCATTGAAACTTGCCCCAGCTCTATGGCAGGTGTAATGTTTCCATCCGAGTATGGCCTGCTGTCACTGTGTCAGAATCCCAGCACTGGCATCCCGACCGCCGGCAACCCGAAAGTAAGTAGTGGCATTAGGGGGAGGGTTAGGAGTTAGGGTAACGCACTAGGGTGAAGGTTAGGGTTAGGCACTAGGGGGGGAGGGATAGGTTTAGGGTGCGAAGGGGAGGTTAGGTTTAGGCACCAGGGAGGAAGGTGTAGGGGTAAGAGAAGGGTTAGGATATCTACTTACAGGTGTCGGTATCCTAACCCTTTCGGATGCCGGTGTCAGGATTTTGGCTGCCGGGATCCTGAGCGCCGTCATCCCCTACCCAACCCCTTGTCACTGCCCAAGGAATGTCAACTACATTTTGAATATACTTCTCGTAGCATACGCCTGAAATGACAACGGCGACCTGTATGGACACAATTGCGACGGTATGCGGTCAGGAAGCTGGAGGTCAAAATGCCGACCGCTGGCTTCCCGGCAAGGGATTTAACATAGGCGTCGAACTATTGAGCCTATGTTAATCCTGATGCCGGAACACTGACCCCCGCCATCCCGATCATCCGTGACAGGTAAGTAGAACACTTAGCCCGGGGATGGTGGGGCTAGGTTTAGGGACCCCCAGATGGACCTAGGGTTAGGCAACCCCCCGGGGAAGGTTAGGGTTAGGCTAAGGAAAGGGGGTTATGCACCCTCTCGGGAGGGTTAGGTTTAGGGTGCGGGAAGGGGGAGTGTTAGGTTTAGGCACACCTAAAAGAAGGGTTAGGGGGGAAAGGGTTAAAATAAGTTAAAATACCCTGTCGGCATCATCCTTGATCTGTCTTCTGGCGTCGGTATTACATCCGCCGGGTTTAGGTCCGGCGGCATATCATACCGATTCCATTACGACATATGTGCAATAGTAAAAAATGGCTCACAAAGTCATTATGACATGTATAATATCAATGAACCAGCTCTAATCCAAAAGCAAAAAATTGGTATCTCTGAGAAACTAATGTGTCAATAAAACAGTATTTTATTAAACCTTCATAAAATAATAAGAACTTGAAAATGTATAAGATTTGTTTCAAATCAAACATCCTGTAGGGAATTTGAAAAAGAGGTGAGGAGAAGACTTCTTAGGGCGCGTTACCCAGCTGCCCTTAATTTAGTCAATATTCCACGAATTTCACCACAATTCAAAAGAAACAGTACATAACACAGAGATACGAAATAGACGATAATTATGGCGCTAAATGGGTATGGCAATGATACATCCCTTTGGTGTAGAAGCTGTAGTCTAATAGAGGATGCAATCAACTGGAATCTTTAGTCTTCTTAATGCAGTCCCAAAATTTGATAGTTGCTTGGTTACAGCATGCAGAAAAACATTAAAGAGATGAAAGAACCAATGTGTAGTAGTGTCTTGAAACCACCAATAGAAAATCAATTGTTCAAAATGGGATATCCTCTATATTAAATAATGTATTATAGCGTACCCCACTCACATCACATGTGGTGGGAACACGCGTAATAAAGGTATCTTTGATGTGGAAATTTCCCCTTAATAGGGGAATGCCGCTTGATGTTGTATTCATGAATGTTGAATGGCAGGAGTTCCATATCATAATATGGACTACATATCCCATGATCCTTCATTACTTGTCTTTCGGACTTTTAACAACGATACGTCACTTCCGGTATCGATGTAAATAGAAGTTAGAAATTTAATGCTCCCTGAACAGGTAACAGATCGCTGACCACCATATTAAGTGAGGATACTTCTCTGTATATCCCGGATTGATCATCACCATTGCAGATATTATGTTTTAGTGGTACCATCTGCGTGCAAATTTTGGACTACATTTCCCAGAATCCAATTACCGGAAGTTTGATTCTTTTCTATTAAGTTAAATTACGATTCACTTGTTAAAATGTAATATGCTTCGTCCATAAATTATGTGTACAGATAAGAAGCAAAAACTATATGTAAACAAAAAGTTTTAATATGTAATAAGAGTACACTTATAAATTTTACACACCTAACAGCAATGAATGATTATACGAATAGTGACCATTTCCTGTGAGCAATTGATAGGTACATTCTCACATAAATATCGAGCTCCTCACACCAAAAGGATGTCTTGAAAAAGGTCCTAGTGACCGAAACGCGTTGACAACTATCCAAGGTGTGAGTAGCTCAATACTGGGATTTTATTTCCATCATTGGAAAGTTTTTTATTCAACATTGAATTTATTTAATTTTTTTTTTTGTCTTTTCTTTTTTGATGTTATTTGTTTTTTAAACTGTGCTGTGTATGCACATTTTATGATTTTTTTTGTGCTGCTATCTGTCTTTATTGGGGACATTAAATTAAAATGTTATTGGATTGAAATATTTTTGTGGCTGCTTATTCACATATTCTGGAGTAATATCATTGAAGTTCCATACTGAAGGTTCGAAGTTTGATGGAAAAAGATACCTTGATAGGAGTTCCATCGTCGTACTCTACGTGAGTTGGGGTATGCACCCACACCTTTTTACACAGAGATACCTTTATATAATTTAACAGCCACAACAGAGTGTGAGTAGGGGTACGCTGTTTATCATCTCATAGCTGAAAAGATTTACATCCATCAGGAAAAATCATGTCTATTTCCTTATGATATATTGGTCAGAAGGATTAAAGATACCTTTATGCATTTTATCCACAAAAACAAGAATTGAGTTGGGTACTCCAAACCTATTAAAGATACCTTTATTACGTGTGTTCCCACCCCATGAGTTGTGAGTGGGGTACGCTATGATACATTATTTAATATAGAGGATATCCCATTTTGAACAATTGATTTTCTATTGGTGGTTTCAAGACACTACTACACATTGGTTCTTTCATCTCTTTAATGTTTTTCTGCATGCTGTAACCAAGCAACTATCAAATTTTGGGACTGCATTAAGAAGACTAAAGATTCCAGTTGATTGCATCCTCTATTAGACTACAGCTTCTACACCAAAGGGATGTATCATTGCCATACCCATTTAGCGCCGTAATTATCGTCTATTTCGTATCTCTGTGTATCTCTGTGTATCTCTGTATATCCTGTAGGTAATAAATGTCTCTCCTGTATAGTAGATGGTAATAGGACTTGCTCCCAAACTGACTGAATATCTGAACACAGCAATAGTTACCAAATGGTGGATTGAAGTAAAACAGTCCTCTTAGCATGTCCTGTGCAGATCCTGGGGCTGTAAGATAGTCCACTAATGGTTGCTGGTCCGAAGTCTAAAATGGAAGCTTGTTTAAACGTCCAGAAAAATCCATGGAGAGTCCAAAACGTCCTAGGTTACTTGTCAACCTCACAGGTCTTTATGGTGAAACCTGCTTAATGCGTTTCGCTGGATCAATAACATCCAGCTTCATCAGAAGCATAATACAGTTAAGCACAGGAGCTCTTTTTATACCCTGTAAATTACAGGAATCCAGAGCAGCTGTGCAAAATCATTAACTGACACATCCGTTTTTCATAGATTTTAGCATTAAAAATTAAAGGAGGCAATCTTACCTGTTAGAGATATATAATACATAAACAACCATATCATTATTTTTTATATTTTTAGTTTTTATTAACTTTGAAAATACGGCTATATGCCGATCATGTGATCATACTGCAATCACGTGGTACAGAGGGGACCAATCCTGGGCTTTGTTTATCCCGCATCCAGGTAACACAGCCTGGAGTACACAAATAATCTCCACATGACTAAAAAACTCAGATCATGTGATTTCACCAATCACATGATATATGACGTTTCCCCTCATCATAGGCTGTTCCGTTACCCGGCAACCTCAACATATACATAGCGCGTCATTGCCAGCTAAAGTAAAAAATCTGAATGATTCTTATTGGTGTTCCTTGATGTTTAGAGTCCCTATTTATTTTATATATGGGCTGTTTATATCCTGGATGCGGGAATTCCATACCCACAGTGTTTATACGGAGATCGATCTTAAAGTAATTATCCACACCATATTGTTTATATAGAAGATCCATAACCCGTATAACATAACTAGTATGTATTATTTTTACAAGCACACTAATACAATTAGATGTGGGTATCTATATTCCGCCTGGTCCCTTCCACCAGTGGTGGCGAGAGAAGCTTGGCTCCGGGCGTAAGCTGAGCGGAGCTCACGGCGGCGGTTGTTTGGCACTGGCCGCGCGGTCCAGCAGCCAATAGGAGGCAGACGCGATGAGCCAATCGCGGCTCGCCGCGTCATAGCCCCGCCCACTCGCGGCATCTTGAAAAGACGCGACTGAGCGGGAACGTTCAGTCCATCAGCGGAGGGGAGGAGTGAAGACCTCCCGAAGACAAGAGAAGAGCGGCGCGGCAACTGTTCCAGCGGCCGCGCAAGAGGCCAGAAGACGCCGTGATCAAGAAGGAAGAGGCGGTGCCGCTGGCCAGCGGCAGATAACTGAAGCTGAGGACCGAGGAGGACTGCGGGGGAGGAAAGCAAAAGAGCTAACGAAGCTCCCCACCGTACCGGTAGGCGGCCTTGGGCCACCGGTATTTTACTCCTTCCTAGACCACCAGGGTTGTCGGGCACTAGGCTCGTGGGATAAATTCAGGCGATAGGCCTGTGGGTCTATAGGCGGGCACAAGGCCCGGGCAACATAGGGGGCATTAGGCCCAATTGAAGGTATATGCCCCCAATTAGGTGTGGGACTTGGGCATTAGGCCCAGGTCACTAGAGGGCCCACCTATTTGCCCTTTAGTGGACTGGGCCTAATGCCAAGGTCACTCACACCTATTAGGGGGGCAGATACCTTCATTGGACTGCATAGGTGGTCTGACAGGCAAACTGGGGGCACGGCACAGGGGCACTGCACAGGGGGACTGCTACTGGGGGCACTGCACAGGGGGACTGCTACTGGGGGCAATGCACAGAGGGACTGCTGCTGGGGGCAATGCAGAGGGGAACTGCTACTGGGGGCAATGCACAGGGGGACTGCTGCTGGGGGCAATGCACAGGGGGACTGCTACTAGGGGCAATGCACAGGGGGACTACTACTACTACTACTGGGGGCAATGCATAGGGGGACTAAAGGGCATTCATGTGTGGCATAATGTTTAAAGGGCATTAATGTGCGGCATCATTTTGTAAGGGGTATTGCTGCATGGCATAATGTGTAAAGGCTGGGCTTTGCTGTGGCATAATGTGTAAAGGGCATTAATGTGCGAAATATTGTGTAAAGTCTCAGCATTTATCCTTTGATAAATATGCCTATTACCAAAAGTGGCTAACCATAATATCACTTTAAAACGGGACACGTGAATTAATTACAAAGGTTCTGTGACTGGCTGACTTCATGCCTAGATTTCACCTGGTTTTAATGAGCCACAGAACCTGTGTAATCCATGAGTGTCCCAGTTTAAAGGGATGATATGGTAAGCCTACTTATTCACTATGGGTTTTGTGAACAGACAAGTCATATTACCTGAAAGATCATGGAGGCATTAAAACATGCATTTAAGGTGCTTGTGGGGATATCTGATGCTGTTGGGGGTATCAGATCTGCATTTTAGGGGCATGTGGGGATGTGTGGTGGCATGTGGGGAGGTCTGAGGCATATGGGGAGCTCTAAAGCATAAATTATGATGGGACCCAGAAATGATCAGGTAGGACCCCATTTTTTTAAAGACCCACAAATTTTGTCGCTCACCGCGATCACTGATATATATATATATATATATATATATATATATATATGTCAATTGATAATTAACCACATGTCAAATATTATAAAGAGATAGCTACTTCATTGTTCTAGTATAGTAATGATAACACATATAAATTAATATTCTGGACCTACAGACAGATCGATGTATATATAGATTAACACAATAGGGCATATTTATATTAATCATTCAAACACATAGGTTTGTAAATGTATATATATAAACATATTAAGTACTGTTAAACATCATACAAAATATGATATATACAATTGGCATTGGTCAATTATAATAAGCAATTGCACATATACGTGATTAATCTAAATAAATCAGTCGAATGATGTTGACAATTATATCCTATTCTATTACACATGTGTTCTACCCTACATGTCCTTGGTTTCCTCTCTCTCTTACTATCCTCTCCCTCTTAATCTTCCCTCCACCATACTATAATCTATCATTCATATTGTTTACTGAATAGATTAATTGATTCCTATAAACTCATAACAATAGGTGTCTATACTAATAGGATATCTTAGATGGTGAATTGATGTGATCTATCTGAGGTATAGGTGAAAGGAGGGTGGGTAAAATGTCTCAATCGTCATAGCACTATACAGTGGCGGGCTGGGCTGGGGGGCAGGGTGCCATCTGCCCCCCGGGCCGGGACTATTTCAGTCCTGTAGGGCCGCCAGCTGTTTGCAGCCGAACGCTGCATGGTTGCCTGCTGGCTTGAGACAGGCAGTTGCAGCCTGCCTCCCCAGCGGCCGTCCAAGGCCCCGCCCACTAAAACACCGGCAGCACCCCCCTCTCCCAACCTCCCGTCCACCCGCACTTCAGACATCACGGAGCGGTGCATTGGAGTGGATGGAAGGCTCCACTAGCCCGGCCCTCACTGTGCAGCATAGCGTCTTGGCATTTCCATGTGACGTCACCTACAACCAAGTACAAGCAGGAGCTCAGCATCAGCTCCGTGGAGGCTGCTCGACTATCTGGATGACTGATTCTTCCTGACTCCACTGTCAGTCCTGCAGTGCTGCTGATTGGGGTGTCGATTCCTGGTGGCTGCTGCCACAACTTGGTATGCAATTACTTCTAGAAATTATATTTTTGAAGCAGATACATATATTTTTGGACTGTGGTGTTTGTGTGTATATATATATATATATATATATATATAATATCATATATTTGTGGACTGTGGTGTGTGTGTGATATATATATGTATATATATATATATATATATATGATAGATATATATACAGTGGCGTATCTATAATGGGTGCAGTGTGTGCGGGGCACACGGGCCCCGCACCGCACACACTACACCCATATTTTTTTTAAACGTACCTGTCCATGGTCCCGCGTTGGGTGTCACTGCTGCTCAGAACACCGGAAAAATGGCCACCGCGGCCATTTTCCGGTGTTCTGCGCATGAGCAGTAGACTCCGGGCACTAGAGTGTGCCCGGAGTCTACTGCGAATGCACAGAACGCCGGAAAATGGCTGCCGCGGCCATGTTTCTGGCGTTCTGCGCATGCACAGTAGACTGCGGGCACATTCTAGTGCCCAGAGTCTACTAATGCTCCGGTGGCTGGCCAGCTGCATCTGTCGGCTGCCAGCCACCAGGGAGAGAGGAGGGGGCCCCGCACGAGGAGTGCACACGGGCCCCCTCCTCTCTTAAAACGCCCCTGTATGTATATATATATATGTATATGTTTGTGTGTGCGTATATATAATATAATAATAACATATAATAAAATATATCTTTATCTGCCTATATAGTTTAACCACCTGGTCACCTCAGTATCCGAAACCCCAAACCCCTCCGTTGCTCTGCTCCACCTTTTGTCTGGATGGTCCCACTCCCTCTCTGCTGTCCTCCTCCTCCACCCCCGCCTCCTTCCCCGTCATGGCCATGTCCCGACCCCCACCCCATCACGGTTCCGTCCCAACACCCACCTTCCCCCCATTGCTCCCATACTAACCCTGGCGGCCAATCTTCCTCTCCTTAGACTGTCCTGTCTCCCTCGCAGTGGGAGCCATTAGACGTTGCACACTGATGTGTATGTATGTGTGTATATAGATATATATATATATATTTTTTAGATATTCATATACTATATGTGTTTGTGTGCATATTTAAATGATGCACTGCAGCCAATAAGTTCTGGCTGTGTCAGTTCCCATTAAAAGTCACAGAAGAGTGGCTGGACCATGGCTCGGTCATTTCCTCTCAGCTTCAGCCCTGCTTTGACATCCCCCAGTTACCTGACTCTTATCAGTTATTGTAAGGCACAATCACTGGCGGCTCCCTGAGCAGAGCAGATGATGCTGTGATGGCAGGGTGACAACCGATAGGCCACACTGACACAGAGCCTGTTGGATCAATAGTTGTCTACCGCCAGAGCCTTAATTAGACCTTTTGGTGCCCTGTGCCAGAGAGCGCATTGCCGCCCCCCCCATTTTTTAAATAGTGCACCTGAAAAAAGGCCCATGGCCTCATGGGGAAGGGCCAGGGAAGAGATAGGGGTACTCCTGGGGCAGCTAGGAGATGCTGGGGATAAAAGGAGAGGAAGCTACAAGTGAGAATGATAATAAACAGGAAAATTGACAGGCCCAAACAGCGCCCCCGCCCTGTGCCATGGCACAGGTCGCACTACCCTAGTTACGGCCCTGTCTACAGCTGACATATTCAGTGTAGATGGGAGACTCCTGTATCCCCCGTCTCTTGCCCCAGACTCTGTGAAGCAGCCAAGACAAGGCTGTTTTGTCCCTTTTCAATCTGCTTCTCACTCCCTCCCCAGTGGTGAGCTTTCTTGGACACTCTGCTTCTTTCACTTTGCCTGTGCAAAGAATTAGCACCAGCTGGCTCACCACAGTATAACGGCAACTCGATCCTATCTCGGACTGAGGAATGTGTTACGATCAGGGGCACATATTTGGGCAAGCTTTAAACTTTTATCCTCCACCACCCCCTCTCCACACACCGCTGTCAGTGGCTGAAATTTATGCTGCATCCTGGCATTCTAGTTGATGCCCTACAGAACTGTTGTGACATGCAGTTTCACAACAGCTTTATGTGTGTGTATGTGGGAGAGTCTAAGCTGGACAAAATTCCCTGTTAAACGGCTTGTGCTTTTCAATGTGGTATAGTATGTATTGGGGTCAATAAAATGTGGCATCATGTGTATTGGAGGCACTACAATAATGTGTATTGGGGCACTATGATGTGGCATAATGAGTCTCAGGGCACGGCGATGTGGTATAATGTGTACTTGGAGGACTACAATGTGTATCAGTGGGCAGTATAATGTGGAATGTGTATCGGGGAGGCACTACAATTTGCCATTGTGTATTGGGGGCACTACGATGTGGCATATTGTGTTTTGGGGCACTACAATATGGCATAATGAGTGTTTTTTTTCTAGAAAACCTGGGGCCACTCACTTGAGTTTGCCCCCCAGTCTGAAAGTTGCCAGCCAGCACCTGGCACTATATTATGGAATTAAGTTCAATGGTCTCATTAAGACCAACAGGATACATAGAATCAAATTGTAGGATCCAATAGGCTTCCTGACGACAGAGATTAATATATCTATCTCCCCCCTTGATGTATAGGGGATCGATTCCAAACCTGTTATTGAAAGACATTTGGGATCACCTGCATGTACCTTAGTATAGTGTCTAGGGATACTGTGGTTAGCACCCTGTTTTAAAATGTTCCTTCTATGCTCCATAAAGCGTATGCGTAAGGATGTGGTGATGCGTCCCACGTAATGTAGGCCACATCCACATGTAAGTAAATAAATAATATATTTAGTATCGCAATTCATTAAGCTTTTTAGGATATACTGATCTTTTTGTGTAGGTATAAACACGGTAGTGATTTTCCTATCCATATGGGAACACATTTGACATCTATTCTTACCGCATTTATAGGAACCTCTCGGTCTCTGTACTAACCAATCAGTACCTTCATTTACCTTGGTTGGTTCTTTAATTGTTTTCAAGTGGCTAGGTGCTAATATAGTTTTTAAGGATTTATTTTTCCTATAAACAATTTGTGGGATTGATGGAATGAGTTCTCCCAGAACCCCATCCTGTCTCAAAATTTGATAATTATGTCTTATAATATTTTTAATCTCTTTTGCTTTATTGTTACATTTGCAAACAAATGCCAAATGTTTATGATCTTTAGCTATCGTTTCTCTGTCCGTAAGATTTTTCAATTTAGGTTTAAGGAGTGTATCCCTATCCATAGTTATGACTTGTGAATAGGCTTGTTTAAGGATACCATCTGGGTATCCGCATTTTCTAAATGAATCCAGCATTTCTTTCGCTTGTATTTCAAAAGTCTCAATTTTAGTGCAATTGCATCTTAATCGCATAAGTTGGCCCTTTGGAATATATTGTTTCCAGGGGCCATAGTGTGCACTTTTATAATTCAAATATGAGTATGTATTGACACTCTAGACAAAATTAGAAGTAATGATAGTGTTGTCAACTATTTCTAGTGTCACATCCAGAAAACTAATGCAGGTCATATTATAACAGTATGTGAACTGTAAATTATAATCATTTCATAATCGCATAATCATTTATAATCAGAATTAAGAGAAGTGACAAAAGATGTGGCAGAAGATAGATCCCATACCAAATAATAAAGAGATCATCTATATAACGGCCATAGAAGACCAGAGACCTGCCCCAGCAGCCACCCCACACATGGGCCTGTTCAAAATTGCCCATGTATAGGTTGGCATAGCTGGGTACGAATCTGGTCCCCATGGCTGTTCCCATCACCTGTAAATAGTGCTTGTCCAGAAAAAGAAAATAGTTGTGCGTTAAAATAAAAGAAATAAGATCTAGTATGAAACCCTGGTGGGCTCTACTGAGGTCACCATCCTCACTAAGTCTTTTTGATATTACTGCACATCCCTTGTCATGTGGGACGTGAGTGTACAAAGCAGTAACATCCAACGTAAGGAACGCATAGGATTCCCTCCACTGGATGGACTGATTCTGGTTGATGAAATCCATAGTGTCCTGATGTGTGACCTCAGAGAGCCCACCCTGGGCTGTAAAAAGGAATCTACATAAAAGGATAAATTAGAAGTGAGGGAATTAATACCAGAAACAATCGGTCGTCCCGGGGTGAGGTAAGTGATTTGTGGATTTTGGGCAGGCAGTATAAAGTTGGAATAGTGGGGAAAGAAATGGTTAGGAACCTGCGCACTACTCTGGATATGAGATCTGTTGAGACTGCTAGGTCCAAATTAACCTTGAGAAGTGCTAGATACTCCGTAGTGGGATCCCTATCCAAAACCTTGTAAAATTTAGTATCTTTCAATTGAGAATGTATCTCATTGATATAATCACACCTCTTCATAACTATCAGGGCACCTCCCTTATCCGCCTCTTTAATAATCACAGATTATTGCTGAAATCACATGATCGGCGTACTTAAGTCATGTGGAGATTATTTGTGTACTCCAGGCTGTGTTACCTGGATGTGGCATAAACAAAGCCCAGGATTGGTCCCCTCTGTACCACGTGATCGCAGTATGATCACATGATCGGCATATAGCCGTATTTTCAATGTTAATAAAAACTAAAAATATAAAAAATAATGATATGGTTGTTTATGTATTATATATCTCTAACAGGTAAGATTGCCTCCTTTAATTTTTAATGCTAAAATCTATGAAAAACGGATGCGTCAGTTAATGATTTTGCACAGCTGCTCTGGATTCCTGTAATTTACAGGGTATAAAAAGAGCTCCTGTGCTTAACCGTATTATGCTTCTAATGAAGCTGGATGTTATTGATCCAGCGAAACACGTTAAGCAGGTTTCACCATAAACACCTGTGAGGTTGACAAGTAACCTAGGACGTTTTGGACTCTCCATGGATTTTTGTGGACGTTTAAACAAGCTTCCATTTTAGACTTCAGACCAGCAACCATTAGTGGACTATCTTACAGCCCCAGGATCTGCACAGGACATGCTAAGAGGACTGTTTTACTTCAATCCACCATTTGGTAACTATTGCTGTGTTCAGATATTCAGTCAGTTTGGGAGCAAGTCCTATTACCATCTACTATACAGGAGAGACATTTATTACCTACAGGATGTTTGATTTTAAACGAATCTTATACATTTTCAAGTTCTTATTATGTTATAAAGGTTTAATAAAATACTGTTTTATTGACACATTCGTTTCTCATATATACCAATTTTTTGCTATTGGATTAGCGCTGGTTCATTAATATTATTTATTTCTATTCTATAGGGATTGATAATTCCCTGCCGGCTGCTACGTAGTACAACACTGTATTACGTTCTATTGATTATGACATGTATAGTTCAAATTAAATTACATGGAATCTTTTGTATTAGCGTTAAATGCACATTCCTGTGTGACAAGTTCATTGTTATTACAACACTTTTCTTGTTTAATCATTGCTAGGGATGTGCGCCGGACCATTTTGCTGGATTTGGATTTGGCTCTGATTCGTCGTCCGGCTTTGGATTTGGATTTGCCAAACCTGCCGTGACTGGATTTGGATTTTTTTTACAAAAACTGCCAACAAAAGCTAAAATCACTTAGGGCTCTATTTATTAATATTATTTTTACTAAAATAAAGTGAAAAAGGGTGTAGTCTAAACAGACCGCAAGCTGATTACTGGAAAAAAAAATGTCAAAATTTTTTTTTAATTTACCTGACTCCATGGACCGGTGATCGGGCCTCCGGTGATGTCTCCCCTCCGGTCAGCTGGTCTCCCATAGTGCACTGCAGCCCGGTCATCAGGTGATCGGGTCCCAGTGCAGTATGGGAGATCACCTGATCGGAGGCATGGAGGACATCACTGGAGGCCCGGATCATGCAGGTAAGTGTAATTAAGGGAGAGGGGGGTCGCAGGGCGGCGTGATCATGGGGGGCGGGCTTAGCGCCGGGGGCAGAGCGGCGGCCAGTCGGCACATGCGTGGGCACTTTGTCAGGGTATTTTTTGCAAAAATACCGTGACAAGTGTGCGGCGGGGATTCGCAGGGACAGAGCTTTATCGCAAGCTCTGTCCCTGCAAGGGATTTGTAGTAAATCCCTGTGATATTCCCTGAATTCGCAATGCGAATTCAGTCGATAATATCACACTACAATCTGCATTCAATATGCAGATTGTAGTAAATAGAGCCCATAATGTGGGCTTTTTTTTTCTTCCTAGAGTATTAACCTCAATAACATTAATTTCCAGTAATTTACAGTCAATTTAGACCACCTCACAGCTTACAATATTGTTTTCACCATTATTGGCCAAAGGCTGCAGTGAGCTGGCTGGTTACTAAGTGACAGAGCAGTGGCACAGACACTGCAGTTTAAAGTACATGTATGAAACATTGCCACACAGCAGTGGCAGAAATGAAAGGTAGTGCAAGATGGAACTGTCCTTGGGCCCTCCCACCCAGTGCGGTACGGCCAGCAGAGTCACAGTACTTTTATACACAGTGGGCTATGGCCCAAGGAGTCACAGTGCTTGTATACACATTACAGTACAGCCAGCAGAGTCACAGTACTTGTTTACACAGTGTGTTACGGCCCAAGGAGTCACAGTGCTTGTATACACAGTGGGGTACGGCCTGCAGAGTCACAGTACTTGTTTACACAGTGGGCTATGGCCCAAGGAGTCACGGTGCTTGTATACACAGAGGGATAAGGCCTAAGGAGTCATGGTGCTTTTATACACAGAGGGATACTGCCCAAGGAGTCACAGTGCTTATACACAGAGGGCTATTGCTCAAGGCGTCATGGTGCTTATACACAGATGGCTATTGCTCAAGGAGTCACAGTGCTTATACACACAGAGGGCTATTGCTCAAGGAATCATGGTGCTTATACACACAGAGGGCAATTGCTCATGGAGTCACGGTGATTATACACACTTTGGGCAATTGTCCAAGGAGTCACAGTGCTTATACACAGAGGGCAATTGCCCAAGGAATCATGTGCTAATACACAAAGAGGGCTGTTGCCCAAGGAGTCACACTGCTTGTATACACCGAGGGCTACTGCCCAAGGAGTCTTGGTGCTTGTATACACAGAGGGCTACTGCCCAAGGAGTCACAGTGCTTGTATACACAGAGGTCTATTTCCCAAGGAGTCACAGTGCTTATACACACAGTAGGCTATTGCCCATGGAGTCATAGTGTTTGTATACACAGAGGGCTACTGCCCAAGGAGTCACAGTGCTTGTTTACACAGAGGGCTACTGCCCAAGGAGTCACAGTGCTTGTATACACAGAGGGCTACAGCCCAAGGAGTCACAGTGCTTGTATACACAGAGGGCTACAGCCCAAGGAGTCACAGTACTTTTAAACACAGAGGGCTACTGCACTTCACAAGGAGTCACTTTAATTAGCAGAGTAGCACAGCATCAGCATGCAGTGAGCCCCCCCTACAGTCACTTAACAGCACAGCCAGTAGCCACTAGTCTGAAGTCTGGACATAGCTAACTTCCTTGCAGAGCTCTGCGCAGCGTGCATGCGAGTGAGTCCGACTAACAAATGGCTCTGAGTCTTGGCCGCGCGGCGCTTTATATAGAGGCCAAACGTCACCCAAGTCTCACGAGTATCCAACATCGGAAGGATGACTTTTGGCCTCGAAGTGGGATCTGAGTCAGATGGGAACACCCGAGCCGCGGGTGGACTCGGATCCCCGGTGTTCAGAGCGGTTCGGATTCCACAGAATCCGAACCGCTCATCTCTTTTTTTTTTTCAACAATAAATTTTTATTGAATTCAGACAAAATTTTAAAAATATGAGTCACAGAAAATACAAAAGAAGGGATACAAAGGAAAAAACACAGGCACAGACATAAGGTACACATTATCAGGACATATATAAAATATATCATTACAAAATGTTCCCATAGCAACACGAACAATATATTGTACAATAAAGTATCTGGAATATACTTAACATTTCATTGAGGGATCACAAGCTTACATGGAAAGCAGTAGTTAGACCCTCAATTTTGATTCCCAATATTCAGACCATCTAAGCCATAGGAGGACCGGAGGCAGAGGAGGAGTAAAATACTCCCGCTGTCTCAAACTCGCAGTGTGATTGCACCTCTTTCTCGATAGCATCTAAGCTGGGAATATAAGGTGTACGCCATTGACGTGCCAACAACAGTTTTGTGGCCAGGAAGATATGACCCATAATATAGCGATCATTGTTGGTCAAGCTACCATGATATAGATGGAATAAAGCTATTAATGGATTAGGTGGGATAGAGACATTAAGAATTTTAAAGATTAGGTGAAACACTGATGACCATAACACTTTGATACGAGGGCATGACCAAAATATATGGATCAAAGAGCCCACATTTCCACAGTCACGCCAACACAAGTTGGATTGAGAGGGCCAAAAAGTATGCATTAGCACCGGGGTGAGATATGTACGATGAAGCAGTTTATAGAACTGTTCGGTGTGGGTAATACACTTAGAGAGATTAAAACAAGTTCGAAATATGATATGCCAATCTTCCTCAGGTATTATACATGAGAGATCTACTTCCCATTTGAGTAGAGATTTCAATTTGGTACCACCAAGTAATATCTCCTCTGCCTCTAATCCTACACAATTGATCAATAAGAAATTTGGGTAATCTCTGCACTATATATGGAGAGGGAGTAATACTACCGAGCCAATGTCTCAATTGTAGGTATTTGAAAAAGTCTCTGGAAGGGAGAGAAAATAATGATTGAAGCTGGGTATATGATAACAGAGAATCAGAGGTGGTTACATCATCTAAGGTTAAGATTCCTTGGGCCTTCCAAGTGTCAAAGGATAGATTCGGAATCAAAGTAGATAATCCCTCAAGGGAAAAGTTTGCAGAGGGAAGGACAATGTCAGATGTTATCGTGGATAATTCAAGCCATGCTTTACGGGAGTTGGAAACTGACACTGACCTTCCCAAAGCCCTCACCGATACCGATGCAGGAAGCCATAAACAGTCTGTAAGAGGGAATGGGAAAACCATACTACGCTCCAAGAGAGCCCACGATTTTGGATTATCCTGATTGAACCAAGCGTTAAGTTGGGAGATCATTGTAGCTAATTGATAACATCGTAAATCTGGGTAAGGTAATCCCCCCTCCGATTTTGGATAAGACAAAGTCTTTCTAGCTAATCTAGGTTTCTTGCCCTTCCATATGAACTTAATAAATACTGCGTGAAATCTATTAAGAGTTGTTTTGGGGACTAATATAGGAATTGGCCGAAATAAGTAAAGAATTTTCGGCAGGATCACCATTTTTATGGCCAATATGCGACCTAACCAGGATATATTTTGCATCATTCAGTCAGTTGTTAATGATGTTACACTTCGCAACAGAGGTAAATAATTAGCCGATATTAAATTATTAGTAGTGGGAGTTAAATGAATACCAAGATACTTGATACTATTCTCTTGCCAGGAATATGAATATTCTAATGTTACGGATTGTATCATTGTCGATGAGAAATTAATAGGTAAAGCTTCGGTTTTGGATCTGTTTAATTTATAATAAGATACTCTAGAGTAGGTTTCTAGTACTGAGTGTAAGTTAGGTAGGGAAGTAGTAGGGTTCATGAGGGTCAGAAGGACATCATCCGCACACAAACTGACTTTATATGTCTGATTAAATAAAACTGGTCCTTGAATTAATTGGTGAGTTCGTATAGTTTCCACTAGAGGTTCAATCGCTAATGCAAATATTAGTGGGGATAAAGGGCATCCCTGCTGCGTACCATTAGTAATTGGAAATACTGATAATAAAATACCATTAACAAAAATTCTAGCTGAAGGGTTGGAATATAATGCAGCTATCGATGAGAGTGCTAAGCCCTTGAAACCAAATTTGCCAAGGACAGCATGAAGGTACCCCCAGTGCAACTTATCAAATGCCTTCTCGGCGTCTAATGCTAACAACAAAAGGTGCTGCTCTATTTCGGAGAAGGCATCCACTATATCAATCACTCGTCTTGTATTGTCAGAAGACTGACGTCCTTGAACAAATCCTACCTGGTCCCGATGGATAAGTGTAGGAAGTAAAGGATTGATCCGATTTGCAATTAGTTTAGCGTAAATTTTGACATCTGTATTAAGGAGTGCAATTGGGCGATAATTTGGTAGTAAGGTCTGATTTTTCCCAGGTTTAGGAAATGCTACGATCTTCGCCTCAAACATTTCTTTTGGGAAAGATCCCACCCTGGATGCCTCATTAAACAGCTGAACTAGCAAGCGAAGCTAGTCGGGATCCAATGAAGGTAGGTTAAGTGCTTCCTGATTCACATGTGTTTGCCGGTGTACAGATACACCTCTCCATCTGGTACGTTACCTAAACCCCCAAGTGCTGGAGGATAATATGTTTTAAATTGTTTTTCAAATAAAAAGATTGTACTTCACTATATTTGGCAATCTTTTTCTCTTTTATATACGTCTGAAATATATGCCTGGTGGCAATTAATGTGGAAAAAGAAGAAGAACTACTTATAAAGGGACTTTCATTCTAAAGAACCTGCAGGAGGGAATTATACTTCATACTGGCCTAGGAGGAAGCGCTGGGACTTTATTGTTTATGTTTTTATGTCTATGAATATAGAGTTTTGTGACCTCTATTTATTGTTCTAGCTGCATCCAATATTGAAGCGCATTGTTATATCAATATATATTTTTGGGATTCTATATCAGCCTGAAGTGACGCTGCCATCTTACGCATACGTGCTGCGGCTTGAATGGCCGATCCCCTTACCACTGCTTTTGAAGCACACCAGAATGTAAATAGGGATGTATCTTCTGGCTCATTAGTCTCCAAAAATAATGAAAGGGAGTTAGCTATAATATGTTTAGCTTCTAAATTTAGGAGAAGATGTTCACCTAACCGCCAGGGACCAGGAGGGGTTCTGGAACCGATAATATTCCAACATAGGGGTAACGCTGCATGGTCGGACCAGGTGACTGGCAATATAGAGGTTCGAGTGATAAATTGAAGTGTCCATTTATCCGAAAGGGCCAAGTCAATACGCGAATAAGATTTATGGACGTGGGAATAGAAGGTGTAATCTTTTTCACCAGGGTGTTTGGCCCTCCAGACATCGTACAAATCGTATTCACATAAAACGCGCTTAAATAGATGGGAATTGTCTTGGGTGGGTCGAGAGTGGGCTGTGGTTTTAAGAGATGATTTATCAAGAGAGGGATCGAGAACCATATTAAAATCTCCCAGAATCAGTATTGACCCTTTACTACAAGATTGAAGAGACGCACAGAATTTCCTAATAAAAGTGGGTTGTTTGGTATTTGGGGCATATATTGAGGCAATTGTCACTTGTTTATCATCTAAAAGACCTATGAGTATTAAATATCTGCCTTCTTTGTCTGTGATTTGTTCTTGCATAACAAAGTTACAAGAATTAGAGAAAAGTATTGCGACCCCCGCTTTCTTAGAGGGTCCATTATGCATGTAGCATTTAGGAAATTTAGAATAAGAAAACTGGGGAGGGGAAGAGAGGAGGAAATGGGTCTCCTGTAGTGCAACGATGTGAGCCTTTGCTTTGGCAAAATATTTAAGGTCCAATCTCCTTTTATTAAGGGAATTGAGAGCATTTGTATTTAGTGAGAGAATCTTAACCATTGGGCAAGAGTAATGACATGCTGAGGACCATTGCACATATAAACATAATGCAAGCACATATATCTATCAGTGTACCAGAAAAAAAAGGAAAAAAAAGAAGATTATTGAACATAATGGATAGTGAATACATACATAAAAACAGGAAAAATAGTACCAAAAAGGAACTACAAAAGACCGCCACCAGTGGCGGCACATTGGGGGGTATGTGGCGGAGGATATGGACCTCCATCATTCAAAATCAGCTATACATATAGATAAAGAAGTAGTACAAACTACAACGCTAAAAAATAAAAAAAAAAGATAAACAGATGTTGTCCCTATATTTCCTGGTCCCAGGAAAACTAAAAAACTGTTATCAATCTACAGATTAATATTAATATCATCAATATCATCAGGGGGATATGGACTGTGGGTCTCCATACGACAAAAAAGGATCTATTCTGAAAATAGTGGGATACTAGATAACACATTAAACCAGTAAAAGAAACCATAATATAATTAACTATCCTCTGTGGTAGAGAAGAACCAAAAACAATTTTAAACCCCCTAGGATCAAGTTTAGGGTATATTATAATTAACATTTCCACATTTGTTGCGGGGGAGAAAACACTTAAATTCTGATTACAGTGGTTGAAAGCATTAGAGACAATACGTATGAGGTTAGTATTCCTAACAATGATTGCAATCAACTATACAGCATGCTCGCTCATGTGAAAACATTAAATTACATAGAAATCCCTCCCCCTGAAAATATAACATAAATTTAGGACAACATAATTGTAGTAATGGTGAGCAGAGGCGAATATGAAGGATATTATGTCGACGAGGCCGCCTGTGATCATTCCCTTTCGATCTGCGGACTGCCTGGTAACCTCAATGATATGTCCTGTATATTCCAGGATACTAACTGTTGTATGCCATCTTCGGGGGAAGAAAACGTTAATGGAGCCATTTCGCCTTATTAGCAGCTTGGTGGGAAATCCCCAACGATAAGGAATATCCGCTTTCTGAAGGGCTCTGGTGACCGGTAGGAAGGATCTTCGGAGGGCCAAAGTAGCCGCAGAAAGGTCCCCGAATATTTGGAGGTCACTTAGAATCGGAGTAGAGAAGTCTGATGGCCTAGCTGCACGTAGTATAGATTCTTTAATATGGAAATAATGGAGACGCATTAAGGTGTCTCTTGAGGCTCCAAGGGGAGCGGTACGTTCCTTGGGTAGGCGGTGTAAGCGATCCAGGAGGAAATCGGTAATCAAGGTGGTCGGAATCAGTCTCACAAACAAATCTGTTACATACTGCTTCAGGTCTGCATTGGAGACTGATTCCGGTATACCGCAGATTTTAATATTATTGCGTCTGGACCTGTCTTCGAGGTCGCCCACTTTGCTCTTGAGTGAGATTACTTCTGCCTGAAGTTCCTCGTGTTGGTTGATCAGTTCGTTGTGGGATTTAACCACTTCCTCTAATTTGTTTTCGAGATGATCAGTGCGGGTTCCCAAATCATCAACCAATCTTTGGCACGTTTGTAGAGCACCTTTAGAGTTGGCAGAAATATCTGCTTTAAAAGATGCTAATAGCAGCTTCATGGATCCCATCATAAGGGGAGCATCATCCGCCATATTGCTCTGTTGCGTCAGTAAGGGGGGAGGAAAGCCAAAAGGTGCACTGAGAGCAGACAGTTGTTTAGAACTCCTATCTTGTGCTGGACCTGTTTTAGGTGGTTGAGACGGTGGTGACGGCTTAAAAAAGCTTACTGGAGGGACTGCTGGGGGAGGTTTCTGAGGTTTAGGACCCATAATGATACAGGCAGTAATCCGATGGAATAGTGAGAGCTAGTGATAGTCAGCAATACATATATCAGAATCAATGCAGATTGCGGTGCAATTTGTACTTCAATAAAATATCATATCATAACAAGAATGATGGCGTATTTAACGCAGGAACATTTTCCAGATAGCTAGCTCCTGGAAGATAGTAGTAATAGTAACAATATGGAGGGCTTGTAGACTGCTGATAAATGAGACCTCACCCTGCACAGCACTTTATGTTTGGTCAAGGTTGCCACTATAGATATACCAACAGATTATTTCTGTAACAGCCCTTGTACTGTAACACTGTAAAGGAAGTCCAATTCCTACAAAGGCATATGAATTAGATGAAAAACTGCCTCTGATTGAGTTGGAGATATTGTGGGAAAGTACCTGTGTTTGCAGGAGATTAAAATCTCCTGTGTGTGCCCTCTGTGCAGCGATGGGAGAGGAAGATGGCCGCCTCCCTCTGTGATCAGGTGCTGAGCTCAGCTGAGCTGATGGTCCCTGTTGTATGCAGTGGGGGACCTGGGCAAACTATGTAGGGCCACCTGTCCGACAACAGAGGCCCGGACTTCAGACAGCGCAGCTGCCGCTGTCTCTCAGCGGGTGTCCCACAGCCAGCCGTCGGTCACGCACGGCGCTGCTTAAGGTATAGGAAGGCACTCCCGCGGCCTCCAGACTCCTCCGGGTCGTGTCACGGGTAGGAGAGCCGGCCGCTTCACCCCTCCAGGTATGTGGACCAGCGGTGGAAGGTCCCATCAGCAGCACCGCGGCGGGGCAGGCTGCGGATGTCACCAGTGGGAAAGGCCTCAAGGTCCAGCTGTCCGGGTCAGACACGTGGCGGAGGTTCCCCCGACACGGTCAGAATAGTAGCTGGGTACTTCAGTGAGGCAGCTGGGGTATAGGTAGGGGGATCCCGATGGGATGGCAGCGTGTACCCTCCGTTTAACCGGGACCTACTGTGGAGCTCAGAAATAAGCATCCACCATCTTGGGCTACCAAGCCACACCCCCCCGAACCGCTCATCTCTAATCATTGCACATCATTGTTATCACATAAATGTTTACTTTATCAATATGCCATACTTTTTATTCATTATAAAAATAATTATATGAAATTTATAATGATAGAGCAAATTTTACATACTATATGGGTCAATTTAATATGGGAATCTTTTACAACACATTTATTGAGAGATCTAAACCTTTGCATAAGAGAGACATAAGTGAGACTTTATTGCAGTATGATGTGCTTGTTAGCTGCTGTTCAGCATCCTGCTTTGTGCTTTCTACTTCAGAGTCCATAGGGTATCCACAGGATACCTTGGGGTATAGGTGTGACGTCAGTCATCGGGCACCATAGAGTTAAGCTTTCAGCCTCCCAGGATGCACTAGGGTCCCCATCCTATACCCCGCCCCCGAGCCAAGGCATCCCAGTTTAGTTTGGTGCCCGGCCGGAGTCGGGTGCACCTGTTGGAGTGGGGGCTAAGAAGAGCCCCTGAAGTTTTCTTCATGCAGCTGTGGCTGCACATCTGGAAGTACAGCATGGACAGTCACTCCTGAAATCCATGCTGTCTTCCCTACACCCCCGCCGGTACCAGAACGCCGGTACCGATCCGGGGATGCTGGTGAGCAGATGTTCCGGACCATGGCCGGAATCAAGGGGGACAGCAAGGTAAGCAGCGGGGTTCCGCGGTGGGTCCCCACTGTTACATGGTCCAGAGTCCCCAGGCAGGGGGCTCCCTGGGGACTGGCTGCAGCGTGGAGCCAGGTAATAACCTGCGCTTCCACTACCCCCCTGGGACAGCAGACCGCAGCAGAGCGGTAGCGCTGCGGCGTCCCGGGGGTTAAATGCATGCCACGGGAGAGCGCCTTCCCTGTCTCACAGCCGGCGCCTCCCCCGCTGTACACAGCCCTCTCTGCAACACGCCGACTGGCTCTGTGGCAGCGCTCCTCCCCCAGGCCAGCCTCCTCTCTGCTCCTCGACGGCCAACTTCAAGAACGCATGATGAACGCTGCTGGAAGTCTGGACGGAGGCATCGTGGTCTGGGTCCCCCCGCATACCTCTCCTCCGCTGTGGTCAGGTCTGTGTATGCAGCGCTGTGTCCTTCCAGACTCTGTGTCTGTGTAGTTGATTTATCAGCGCTGGTTAGTGCAGGAATTGAGTTTCTTTGCATTGTATGTGACTAGCGCTGCTGCCTGTACTTTCCATTTCTGACTGTCAGCCTTATTACTGTCCCTGTTCTTTCTGCTAAAGCCCTTGCGGGGCGGTTCTGCAGGGTGGTCTCTCGCCTTTTTAAAACAATTGTGAAGAGGGGTCACATACTTTCTACCATCATGTCTGAAAGTGACTTTCCTCTCCGGCTACAGTGTACTACGTGTAAAGTACCTTTAGCGGAGGGGGAGGGTAGCGCGGAGGGCCTCTGCCGGCAGTTTGTCAATGGCGCGGCCTATTATGGTTACAGCACCGGTACAGGAGCCGCCCTGGGCTTGTTTCACTCAGGCGCTTACAACCTTAGTGGGCCAGTTAGCTCCGCAGCCCGCGTTTACGCAGATAGTTTGTCCCAATCAGTGGTGTCGTCACCCATGCAGGGTTTCCCAAGACAATTGGTGGTACCCCGCAGTCTCCCTATTTCCCCTCTCCCGGTTTCTCAGGAGCCGGCGTGGGTTAACTCCCTGACGAGTTCTGTACAGCTCTTGTTGGATGTGTTGCAAGGGGAGCCTGTGATGCGGCCACATAAACGGCCGGTGGCGTCTCTGTCGGCTCCTTATGAGGATGACGAAGGGACGTCTGATGATGGGGAGATTCTGGATCCTTACGATCAGGAACCTCTCCATACTAAGGACGCAGACGCTAGGTCCAAGGTGTATATTCCTGGACTTATTCGGGCAGTCCGCACAGCCTTGGTGATTGAGGACGAAGTTCCCCCAGCGGCTAAATCCAAGTATGCCTGTTTTAAGGATGTGAAGGGTGACGCCACAGTCTTTCCTCTTTCGGGTCAGTTGGTGGACCATTTAGAGGAGGAGTGGAAACAGCCTGGCAAGCGATACCAGCCGCAGAGGCGTCTGGCGGTGGCTTATCCGTTCGCGGATAATTATTTTGCTAAGTGGGAATCCCCTCCACAGGTGGATTCTCATGTGACACGTCTTGTCCGTAGTGCCACATTACCAATGCCATCCATGTCCTCCCTTAAGGATGCTACGGACCGCAAGGTGGAGATCTGCCTGAAGTCCGCTTATTCCCTTGTGGGGGGGGCAGCGCGGCTGGCTATGGCCATTTGCTGGGTTGCCAGAGCTATGGAGTGCTGGGCGGATTCGTAGGAGGCGTCCTTCGATTCCGACTGTCCGGCTGAGCAGGCGGAGTTGATTGGTAATCTCCGTGATTCGGCCACTTATATCAACGAGGCGGCCTTAGACATTAGTACCCTGGTGTCTCGAATTTCTTCAGCAGCGGTGGCTGCTCGTCGCACCTTGTGGTTGCGATCCTGGAAGGCGGACGCTGATTCCAAAAAGGGTTTGGAGGCGTTGCCCTTTAACGGAGAAGTTCTCTTCGGTCCAGATCTGGACAAGATTGTAGCCACACTGGCGGCAGCCAAATCGGCATGTCTCCCGTCGGCCGCTGTCCCTTCTGGTTCAGGGCCATCGTCCTTTCGGTCTTATAGGGCCCAGGGCAGGCCCAAACCATAGTCTTTTCCCCGACAGGCTGGTCCCAAGAAATCGGCCAAGCCCCGGAAGCAGGCCTGGAGTACCAGACGTCCGGCCCCTAAGCCAGATGACAAGCCTGCGGCCTGACGGCCCGGGCCTCCCTTTGGGGGATCCCAAAGTAGGAGGCCGCCTGCTGCAGTTCGCACGGTGTTGGTCGGTCACCACGACAGACACTTGGGTTCTCGAGGTGGTCTCCCATGGGTATGCCCTCTCTTTCCGGCACAGACCCCCGGCTCGATTTTTCACCACGGGTCTACCATCAGACCGGAACAAGGCCACGGAGCTGCGGAAGGTCTTGCACACTATGCTCCAGGCTGGAGTTATAGTGCCTGTTCCATTCTCCCAGAGGGGCCAGGGTTTCTATTCCAATCTCTTTTTGGTGCAGAAACCCAATGGGTCGTATCGTCCGATTCTCAACCTCAAAGCTCTCATCAAGTCTTTGCGGGTGCCGAAGTTTCGGATGGAGACCCTACGGTCCATCATTCTGGTGCTAGAACCTGGGGACTACATGGTTGTCATTAGACATACAGGACGCTTACCTGCATGTCCCTATTCTTTTGCGCCATCAACAGTTCCTCAGGTTTGCAATCCGCAGCGACCACTTTCAGTTTTCGGGCGTTGCCTTTTGGCCTGGCGACAGCACCGCGTGTGTTCACCAAGGTGATGGCGGTCATGGCGGCTTCTCTGCGGCTGCAGGGAGTCCGCATGTTGCCGTACTTGGACGACCTTTTATTAGTGGCAGGATCTCCGGAGCTCCTTCTGCGCCACTTGGACCTGACCATTGCGCTATTGCAACGGCACGGCTGGTTAATAAACTGGCAGAAGTCCACTCTAATCCCGTCTCGGCGGATTCTGCACCTCGGAGCCTTATTGGACTCGGGACAGCAAAGGATCTTTGTGACGGGGGAAAAGATCTCTGCTTTACAGTCGAGGGTGCGCAGTTGTCTGCACAGTCGCCGGGTATCTCTCCACTTGGCGATGAGGTTACTGGGCTCGATGGTGTCGGTGTTCGACATGGTGGAATATGCCCAGTTTCACTCCAGACCTCTGCAGCATCTGATCCTGTCCAAGTGGAACGGGCTGCCTCAGTCTCTAAAATCCCAGACGATAGTGCTCACCCCGGAGGTTCGCCTGTGCCTTGCCTGGTGGTTGCAGATGACCCATCTCAACAAGGGACGTCCGTTCTGGGTACCAAATTGGGTCCTGTTGACAACGGACGCCAGTCTTCGGGGCTGGGGAGCAGTTTCGGGTCCACACTTGTTCCAGGGCAGGTGGACTCCGACAGAAACGGAGCTTCCAATAAATATCTTTGAACTCCGAGCGGTCTTCAATGCCCTCCAGCAGGCACATCGGGTTCTCCAGGGTCGCCCAGTGCAGGTTCAGTCGGACAACGCTACCACCGTGGCCTACATAAACCGGCAAGGAGGAACCCGAAGTCGGGCGGCTCTCGTAGAGGTGTCTCGGATCCTGGTATGGGCGGAGTGCAATCTTCCGGCAATATCAGCCGTCTTCATCCCGGGAGTGCTAAATTGGGAGGCGGACTTTCTCAGTCACCAGGACGTTCATCCAGGGGAATGGTCCCTGCACCCGGACGTTTTTCAACTTCTGGTGGACAAGTGGGGTCTTCCAGAGATCGACCTCATGGCGTCCCGGCACAACAACAAGTTGCCGGTGTACGGGTCTCGCACAAGAGACGAAAAGGCGTCTCTGGTGGATGCTCTGTCCGTCCGGTGGACGTTCCGGTTCGCTTACCTGTTTCCTCCGGTTTCCCTTCTTCCACGAGTAATCCGGAAATTCAAACAGGAAGGAGGGACGCTCCTGTTGATAGCTCCCGCGTGGCCCAGACGGCACTGGTTCTCAGACCTTCAGGGTCTGTCCGTGGACAGTCCTCTGCGGTTGCCGCTACGACCGGACCTTTTGGCGCAGGGTCCTTGTCTTCACCCGGACCTGACTTGGCTGTCTTTGACGGCGTGGCTGTTGAGACAGCCATGTTAAGGTCCAGGGGGTTTTCCAGCTCTGTAGTGCGTACCATGTTACGAGCTCGGAACTGTCTTCCGCGAGGATATATCATCGCGTGTGGCATACATTCTTCCAGTGGTGTCAACCGAGAGGTTATGCACCGCGGGAGTTTCGTCTGTCTCGGATACTCGCATTCCTACAAGCGGGACTAGATCATGGGCTTCGCCTTGCTTCTTTGAAGGTACAGGTCTCGGCCCTGTCTGTCTGGTTTCACTGTAGGATTGCTACAATCCCGGATGTGCGCACCTTTATGCAAGGTGTTCTCCGCATTCAGCCACCCTTTGTTCCACCTGTGGCGCCTTGGGATTTGGCTGTGGTCCTGAGGGCTCTCCAGGGACCGCCGTTTGAACCACTGGGCTCAGTGGATCTTAAATGGCTAACAGCTAAGACTGTTTTCCTTCTGGCCATAGCTTCGGCCAGACGTGTTTCTGATATAGGGGCTCTTTCTTGTAGACCCCCTTTCTTGATTTTTCATGGGAACAGGGCAGTGCTCCGCACTCGGCCTGAATTTCTTCCCAAAGTTGTTTCCCAGTTTCATGTTAACGAGGAAATAGTTGTTCCGGCCTTTAACTCACCTGGCCTTTCAGTGAGTGAGGCCACTTTGGATGTTGTGCGGGCCTTAAGGACTTATGTTGACTGCACTTCTTCGTTTAGGAAGTCGGACGCCTTGTTTGTCCTCTATGGCTTCCGTAAAAAGGGTTGGCCTGCTTCAAAGCAAACTTTGGCAGCCTGGATCCGTATGGCTATTTCTGAAGCTTATCTTCATGAAGGTCTGCCGGTTCCTCCTTCTCTGAAGGCTCATTCCACTAGGTCTGTGGGTCCTTCGTGGGCAGCTCGACGTGGTGCCTCTGTAGTCCAGATCTGCAAGGCTGCTACGTGGTCCTCTGTCCATACCTTTGTGAGGTATTATAGGTTTGACACCTTCGCCTCTCAGGATGCTTCCTTCGCGCGGCGGATTCTCCTTTCAGCACAGGAGCGTCCCCACCCTTAAAGGATACTGCTTTGGGACATCCCCAAGGTATCCTGTGGATACCCTATGGACCCTGAAGTAGAAAATATGAGATATGGTAAGAACTTACCTTTGTTATCTCTATTTCTACGAAGTCCATAGGGTTCCACAGGACTCCCACCCTGTCGCACCTGTGCTGCAGATGGGCTTTGCTCTGGTCACCGGTTTTTCCGTCTCCCTCTGGTGAGAATGTGATTCTTGTGTGTATCCAGATCTTCTTTCTCTCTCTTCCTTCTCCTCCTCCGGCCTATGGCTTGGTACAAAACTGAGATGCCTTGGCTCGTGGGCGGGGTATAGGAGGGGGACCCTAGTGCATCCTGGGAGGCTGAAAGCTTAACTCTATGGTGCCCGATGACTGACATCACACCTATACCCCAAGGTATCCTGTGGAACCCTATGGACTTCGTAGAAATAGAGATAACAAAGGTAAGTTCTTACCATATCTCATATTTTACTTATATTAAGCTGCTTTATTAATATTTATCCTACTTTGTTTTTTAGTAATATTAACAAAGCAATAAAATGCAATATACTCTGTGAATTTAAGTAATTTAGGGACACTGAAAATACTGTTACAGTATGAACAGATATTAATTTTTTTTATATATATATATATATATATATATATATATATATAATTATCCAATTCTGGGGTGCACAAACTTTTAATACCTGAGGGCCAATTTGACTTTAACTGCACAAAGGTGGGTCACAGTGTAACCCCCCCCGACCCCTCTGTCAGGGTTCGGCCTAGGATCGTCCGCTACTCACCCCAGCACCGGCTTCCCCTGACTTCTCGTGCGGTCAGACGTCAGGTGTGGCGGCGGGTGACGCACTGAGGATATTAACTTAGGTGCTCTTGGACTTCCATGTGTGGCTCCGTGTCTTGGTTTCCAAGGTTGCCGTCATGGGCACTGCCATGTTAGTCATTCTCACCTGACTATTACTTCAACCAATGGTAGCGTAGTCTCGGTCAGCTAACGCTTAACTCCAGTTAACTGTTACCTTAGGGTATATAACTGGGTTCTGGACACCAGGAAGTTGCCTGTGCAATGGCGTCACTACTGGTGAATGCTTGTCGTCATTCCTTTCCAGGTTCCTGTTCCTCACTCTCGAGTTATTTCCAAACATCATCTCGATACCATCCTCCTGTGCATCAAGATTCATTCTCTGGTGCATCTGGATTCGCACATCGTGTACTCTGTGCACACCAACCGAGTACAACCACTGAATCACCTTCTTTACCAACGGTGCACCAGTATCCGCACTCCGTGCAGTCAGCGCAACCACCACCCTCCTCCAGTGCCAGCAGACTATCCTACTCCTCAGTGGACCTTCCCTCTTGTCATTCTTGTATCACTTCTGGAAGCAATCCCCATTGTGCTAACTCTGTACCGATAGGTAATGAATACGCATTAGTACTTCTCCAAAGTACTTCCTCTGGGCCATAGCGGTCTACCTCTCTCCATTTCCCACTCGTATCAGATACCTGACCAAAGGGCCACAACCTGCTTGATTAACTAAACCATATCCAGCTTGGAGGGGTCACTGGTGAACACCTTCCGGCAGGTTAGACTCCGCTCCTTTGGTCAGGTCTCGTCAACATCGGTACTTGTGGAGGAGGAGAACTTACATTCAGGCCCCTCGCCTCCGATTCCTCCCTCAATCCGGGACTTCAGCTTTCAGCCCCTCAGTAGGGGATTCCTTGGAGCGGGGCGTGACACCCTCCCAACACACACCAGAACGTTTTCAACAACTTACGAGAAATAATGGGGCTCGCTTTATTTTTTTTTTAATAGACATAATTAAACACTGAAGCTATATAAATAAATCCTGTTGAACAGGTCTAACCTCAATCACTAAAGAACAATAGTGTGTTGTGCACATGCCCATATCCAGGTAAGTAGAACAGGCGAGTGTCGGAGGAGGCTGCATCCACGGAGAGACAGTTTGAAAGCGGCTCACCTGATAGATTATGATCCAGCCGCGTCTCAATCCCAGCCTCCACTCCGACAGCCAGTTAGTGTCCTCCGGGGCCGCTGGATACTAAGTCCCAGCTGTTAGACTGCAACAATAGGTTGTGCTCCACAATACTGGGGCTTTATCAAAGAGTGCACAGAGTAATCTATCAGTTGTGCTTCAGGATTTTCACTTCACTGCACGGAGCAGACTGTCAGACTTATAATACGGTCAGCACATTGGTGAGATCATTATTTCAGGAACACACGTTCAGTGTGAATTACCGCAGATCTTTATCCCTGTGAACTGGATGTTACACTTATATATTTTATATTGAGACTATCTATGAGAGATATTTATATTTAGATACCATCTACATATTATATGTTTATTTATTTGGATCCACCTCTCTCAGTGATACATTTTGGATTTTGTGATATTATATTTAACAATTAAATCATTGTCTTATTGATATTTTTAAATTGTAATATATTTGACCGGTCAATGTGAAAATGTTTTATTATTAGTAAAGGTTTATATTTAATATAAAAGTGTGTGACTGTCGGTTCATTTATATCAATCCTCTTGCAACACAATTAGCGCAGAGATTTTTCACATTATCATATTGGATACACCTGATACTCAGGTGCTCATTTGTGTTACCACTAGCACATTTTGTCTTTGCTGCTGTATTATTATTATTATTATTATAATTATCATATTGGTATTTCACAATATGGGTGATTTTTTCTTGTGTTGTGCACATGCATCACTGTCTGTGCACTCACCAGGGGTCATCTGACTTTATCAAGGTCAAACCGTTCAATTCTAACAACTGATTTTCTTTATCCTTTCCATGGGCCACAAATAATGAGGTTGTGATCCATAGGTTGTGCACACTAGGGAGCTGCTTCTGAGTCAGACGTAAAGTGGCTTGCTAATACAAGATTCAATTCAGCTAGGGCAACGGTCAGTGCATCGGCAAGCAGTAAGCTGAGCTGCCCACTGATTTTACTACAGCTGTCGCAACCATTATCATTAGTATCGGCACCTGCACAGCCCCATGCTAGGTGCAAGAGATCCATCAGAAATAGGCTTTCCCCTCACCGTGCATGGGACTATGGGGCTTTAGATGCATGATTGTGATGCTCCCATGGCACTGCCACAAATCAGGACAGATGCATGTGACCATTGGTCACCACCCAATGCCCAGTTACACGGAAAGACAGATCCGACAAAGATACGTCCGACTCAGAATAGGACGGAGATGTACAAAAATGCTTAAATTTGCATCTGCGCATGTGTTGTATGCTAACACTCGCCATTTGTGTCCGTGCATTAGATCTAGTCAATTCAGTCCCTTCATTAATAACATTGCATGCCTCTAAACCTTCCTGAATTGTTTTATGTTCTTCTTTTAGACACGTGCTCAAAACTTTCTGATGTTTGCATTATGTGCATCTATCCCACGTTTATGGATGCCGAGGTTATTTAGACTTTCTGACTTCTGCTATGTATCTTACTGCTTATTTGGATGATAGAGGTACCCTCATCACATACAGACAGTCAACAAAATAATACAGATGGTCCCTGCAATGCACTAAATTTATCCCTGTATCCTTATGGGAAGCATTCTGTATATTTGAATGAAGAATATAACAACAGAAAAATAGAGAAGCATGCCTCTGATAAGGCTTGATTTATTTTTATAATTTAAGCTTTATTTCAGTCAATGGGTCTGATTCAGGGGTGGACGGAAGAGTTATCGGAGCTGAGTCTTCGACAGCAGTGGATCTGAGAAGTTGAGCAACTGCTGCAGGTGCCGTCTTTTGAAATGAGATGTCCACTGCGGGTTCTCAGATTCGCTGCATTCGTCTGAAGACGCAGCATCGAATCAATATTGGGAACATTGTCTGGACCATTGGAAATCTGAGAAACCCATTGCCACACATACACACTGCAGCACCATTGCATGGGCAGAACAGAAAACATTGGCCATTTGCAACCGAATTGGAACAGTGCCTACCTCTAAATCAGGTCTGATGTGCATTATCTCACCTAGCAGCAATTACTATTTGGTGGAACTGTACACTTGATTGACAAATCTTTGAATAAATACAAACTTTTACCTGCTGACTTTCTAGACAGATTTAAAATTGTCCGTCAAATAGGGGTGTGCACCGGACACTTTTCGTGTTTTGTGTTTTGGTTTTGGATCTGGATCTTTCTTCGTGTTTTGGATCTGGATTGGTTTTGCCAAAACCACCCTTCCGTGTTTTGGGTTCTGGGTTTTGTGTTTTGGATCTGGATTTTTTCTTAAAAAATAAAAAAAAACCGCTAAAATCACATAAATGGGCCTTTTTTTGTTCCTACGCTATTAATAACCCCAATAACATTAATTTCCACTCATTTCCACTCTATTCTGAACACCTCACACCTCACAATATTGTTTTTAGGCCAAAAGGTTGTACCGAGGAAGCTGGATGACTATGCTAAGCGACACAAGGGGGCGGCACAAACACGTGGCCCATCTAGGAGTGGCACTGCAGTGGCAGACAGGAAGCCAATCAGCGTTATGGTGCCCATTTGCATGTAGCACGAACCCGGGAGATCCGTGCTACATGCATCTGTGTGATTGGCACAGAGCAATGACAGGTCCGTGAGACCCGTCTGTGCTGCTGTGGTAAAAAAAAAAAAAAAAAACCTGTGTAAAAAAAGAAAAAAATGGCGTGCACCCCCCCAAAAAAGAGCAACCAGCCCCGGGCATTAGTAACCCAGTGCTGGGTGTGCTTAAATACAGGGGACAAACGACGTAGGGGTCCCCTGTACTTAAGCACAACCAGCACCGGGCTAGTCAGAACCAGCGCTGGTTGCCAAAATACGGGGGACAAACGACGTAGGGGTCCCCTGTATTCTGCGCAACCAGCTCTGGGCTCTGATCCGGTCCTGGTTCTGGAAATATAGGGGACAAAAAATGAGTAGGGTTCCCCTGTATGTTCCAGAACCAGCACTGGACTTTTTCTAGCGGGGGGCTGATGCCACAGCCAGGGGAGCCCTTTCACCGGGCCCCCCAGCCGCAGCATCAACCCTGACCGCTAGTCAGCCCAGGCCGGGGATCCCTGGAGAGCTGGGGACCCCCCCAATAAAGGGGTCACCCTCTCCAGGGCACCCCAGGCCCAGGCTGATAGCCCGGGGCTATCCCCGCCACCCCTGGTGGCGGTGGGTGGCGGGTTGATTGTGTGGTGTGGTGTAAATAAAGAATATCAAACATTGTCTTTACAAGTAGAACTGCAAGTCCCAGCTAGCCTGCCCCGCATGCTGGTACTTGGAGAACCACAAGTACCAGCATGCAGGGCATTAAGGGCCCACTAGTACCTGTAGTTCACCTGTAAAAAAAATGTTTAAAAAAACACAGGACACACACACCGTGACAGTATAAGTTTATTAAACATACATACACACACACACATGTACACATACTCACCTATGTAACCTGTAGCATCGGTCCACTTGTCCGGTAAAGTATCCCTAGGGGACCTGTGAAAAAAAACATACTCACCATCTCCTATGCGAGGTTCTGTCCTCTTCGTTCCAAAGTAGGCATCCCCGGACTTGGCAAAAAAAAAAAACGAAAACGCGATCCACGAACTTAGTACCGTTCTATAGAACGGTACTTCCCGAATGAGAGCTTAGCGGCGGGGTATCACCATGGAAACCCCGCTGCTAAGCGTTCATTGGCTGAGAGAGGTCATCTCCCGTCTCTCAGCCAATGAACGGCTCCCTCCATTGTAGTCAATGGTGGGAACCGCAGGGTAAACTTTAATAACCTTGCGGCTCCCAGCATTGACTACAATGGAGGGAGCCGTTCATTGGCTGAGAGAGACGGGAGATGGCCTCTCTCAGCCAATGAACGCTTAGCAGCGGGGTTTCCATGGTGATACCCCGCCGCTAAGCTCTCATTCGGGAAGTACCGTTCTATAGAACGGTACTAAGTTCGTGGATCGCGTTTTCGTTTTTTTTTTTTGCCAAGTCCGGGGATGCCTACTTTGGAACGAAGAGGACAGAACCTCGCATAGGAGATGGTGAGTATGTTTTTTTTCACAGGTCCCCTATGGATACTTTACCGGACAAGTGGACCGATGCTACAGGGTTACATAGGTGAGTATGTGTACATGTGTGTGTGTGTGTGTGTATGTTTAATAAACTTATACTGTCACGGTGTGTGTGTCCTGTGTTTTTTTTAAACATTTTTTTACAGGTGAACTACAGGTACTAGTGGGCCCTTAATGCCCTGCATGCTGGTACTTGTGGTTCTCCAAGTACCAGCATGCGGGGCAGGCTTGCTGGGACTTGCAGTTCTACTTGTAAAGACAATGTTTGATATTCTTTATTTACACCACACCACACAATCAACCCGCCACCCACCGCCACCAGGGGTGGCGGGGATAGCCCCGGGCTATCAGCATGGGCCTGGGGAGCCCTGGAGAGGGTGACCCCTTTATTGGGGGGGTCCCCAGCTCTCCAGGGATCCCCGGCCTGGGCTGACTAGCGGTCAGGGCTGATGCTGCGGCTGGGGGGCCCGGTGAAAGGGCTCCCCTGGCTGTGGCATCAGCCCCCCGCTAGAAAAAGTCCAGTGCTGGTTCTGGAACATACAGGGGAACCCTACTCATTTTTTTCCCCTGTATTTCCAGAACCAGGACCGGATCAGAGCCCAGAGCTGGTTGCGCAGAATACGGGGGACCCCTACGTCGTTTGTCCCCCGTATTTTGGCAACCAGCTCTGGTTCTGACTAGCCCGGTGCTGGTTGTGTTTAAGTACAGGGGACCCCTATGTCGTTTGTCCCCTGTATTTAAGCACACCCAGCACTGGGTCACTAATGCCCGGGGCTGGTTGCTCTTTTTTTGGGGGGGGGCACGCCATTTTTTTCTCTTTTTACACAGGTTTTTTTTTTTTAATTTACCACAGCAGCACAGACGGGTCTCACGGACCCGTTAGTGCTCTGTGTCAATCACACAGATGCATGTAGCACGGATCTCACGAGTCCGTGCTACATGCAAATGAGCACCATAATGCTGATTGGCTGAGAGCCGTGACAGACGGCTCTGTCAGCCAATCAGCACTTTGCCCATTAAAGGCAAAGGCATTTTTTTTAAAATGGCCGCTCGAGGCAAAACCTCGAGATCCGACAGCAGATCTCGAGGTTTTGCCTCGGGAGAGGGATCCGGGGCAGACAGGGAGATCCGAGCTTGGGCTCGGATCGCCCCGGATCCCCGAAGTTCGGGTGGGTTCGGTTCTCAGGGAACCGAACCCGCTCATCCCTACCGTCAATACATCTTTATTGCTTACACCAGACTGTGCCTCCTTAGAGACCATCGTCTGTGTTACACTTGGCGGATGTACTATAGCTTTTGTTTGCGGTTAAACTTCCAAAAATAAAGTTTTCAGAGGTTTGGCCGTTCACTCCATATGCACCAGTCCCCGGAACGCGATCCATTCCCGGGCCTTGGATGCGGTGGGTATGGGCTTCTATTTACAACTCCTCCCGGGAGGGATCCCATCGCATGTGCAGAAGGATGCCAGAGGGACTTCTGAGTTATAAACCTGGAAGTCCCTCTATAACAAAGGACAGCTCTTACTAGGAGAGCTGTTATTTGTGATTTTATTCATGCATACCGGCGTTATTTGTGCAAGTATGCATGCGATGAGTGGAGGGATGTATTGAATGCAAAATGCGTTGCTTGATGCATCCAGCACAATATCTATCACAGGGCTTGACAAATCCCAGGGGCCAGGTCACCATGGCTACCAGGTTTTGCTGCCTGGCTACCAGATTTTGCAGTGAGGGAGGAAGCAGATCCTCATCAGCCCCTGCGGAGATGCGTGCCTATAGTATTGCGGCATTCATTTCATGCACGGTAGTGCATGTGCTGAGTGTCGTCTGCGGTGACTGCTGTGCCTGTGTCCGTCCTGGCCTGCGCTGACTCTTCCTGTCCGTCCCATCCTGCGCTGACTCCTCCTGTCCTGCTCTGACCCATGCTGTCTGTCTCAGTCTACACTGATCCTCCTGTATGTCCCGAGTGTCTACTGTTGCCTATCTCTGGCTGCATAGAGCTCCCCGGTAATAGGGTCCATGCATGGCCAGGGATTGCAGAGCGGCTTCAGAGGGATAGTGGTGTGACCACGAGGGGACGGGAGTTCTGTTGTACTTTCTGGCACCATTGTTTTATATAAAATGTGGTCTGTTATTACTGGAGGGTGGGGGGTGGAGCAGGGGAGCTGGGCAGAGCAGTGTGGGGGCTCATGAGTATGGAGACTGCCAAAGGGGGGCTTATAAAGCCGAGACTGCCAGAGGTGGGGTCATGAGGCTGAAGGCAGAGGGACTTGAGACTGGAGAGACTGAAAAGTGTCTGATTGATGTCAGTTTCCCTTTCCATTAGCTGTAAGTGCCAGCAAGAGAGGTGGGGGTGGTTTTCAGGGTGTAGACTTCTAGCCTAGAAAGGTCTGGAGGAGGGGCGGGAAGCTATGTGGTACTCAACAAATAAAGCTGGAGAACCCCTGCTATAAACTCTTCAGATAGCTCTGAGACTCTCTTTCTCTCTCTCTCTATTCTATAATAAAGCAGCTATTGGGGTAAATGTAATAGCCTGAGGATTACAAGCATTGGCGAGTTCCGTACGAGACTGCCCAATGTTTTAAAGTAGGAGTCATTTAAAATGCATAATAAACCTTGCTTTGCCTTTTAAACTATTTCTACTTTGGGCACTGTCCGTAACCTATTTTATTTACCCCATAGAATTTCAAATTACAGTGGCAACATTTTTTATTCAGAATACCGTATATACTCGAGTATAAGCAAATTTTTTGTGCTGAAAAAGTACCCCCGCTGCTTATACTCGAGTGAAGTGTGTAGCGCTGACCGGACGGAGTTCGGTCAGCGCTACACAGCACAAACAGCCGCCGGAGCCGGCAGCTGTGTGTTTGTTGTAATCAGCAGCCGCTGAGAGTCTGTCAGACTCTCAGCAGCTGCTGCTGCTCCCACTGCGGGAGCCATCTTCCGGCTCCCGCAGTGGGTAATGGGAGAGACGTCATGAGTAATGACGTCTCTCCCATTCAAAGCGGCCGGAGGAGCTGTTAGCGACGGGACCAGGAGCGGGGGTTTCAGGTAAGTGATTTTTTTTTTTTATTCTTATGTCTCTCTCTACTGGGGGGGGACTACTGGGGGCACTACCAGGGGGCGATTACTACAGGGGGCACTACCAGGGGGCGATTACTACAGGGGTCACTACCTGGGGGCGATTACTGCAGGGGTCACTACCAGGGGGCGATCACTACAGGGGGGGATTACTACAGGGAGCACTAAAAGGGGGGATTACTACTGGGGGCACTAAAAGGGGGGGATTACCACTGGGGGCACTACCAGGGGGGGATTACCACTGGGGGCACTACCAGGGGGGGATTACTACTGGGGGCTCTGAAAGGGGGGGTTACTACTGGGGGCACAACCAGGGGGAATTACTACTGGGGGCACAACCAGGGGGAATTACTGCTGGGGGCACTACCAGCTGCTGCATATCCCACCCTAGGCCTATACTCGAGTCAATAAGTTTTCCCAGTTTTTTGTGGTAAAAGTAGGTACCTCGGCTTATATTCGGGTCGACTTATATTCGAGTATATACGGTAAGCCCATAAGCCCACAAAATCATATATGCACGATTAATGAAGAAAGCACCGGCTTCAAATTTGTATCAGCAATCAGTAAATTAGAAGAGGCTAATTAGTGCCAGCAACAGTCATCATCATTAGTGTGTATTTGCATCAGCCCCAAGGTAACATCAAGTAATACGGCTGCAGACAATTCTAAAGTTAGGTCCATATATATTTGGACAATTACACAATATTTGTTATTTTTCCCTGTTTACCAAAACATTTTCAAGTTACAGTTATATAATGAATATGTTTTTAAAGTGCAGACTTTCAGCTTTAATTTGAGGGTATTCACATCTAAATTGGAGGAAGGTTTTAGGAATTATAGCTGTTTAATACGTAGCCTCTTTTCCAAGAGACCAAAAGTAATTGGGCAATTGACTCAAAAGCTGTTTTATGGACAGGTGTGGCCTATTTCTTCATTATTTCTTTATTAATTAAGCAGGCTTAAGGTCTGGCGTTGATTCCAAGTGTGGCATTTGCATTTGGAAGCTGTTGCTGTGAACCCACAACAAGCAGTCAAAGCAGCTCTTAGTTTCTCTAAGAGGTTGTCGGCGATACACTGGTGAAACTGGTGATACACAGCATTGCCTGCCTTGGAACGAACTGGCGTTTCTGAGATGTTGCTACTAGTGATGCTGCTGTTGTTGCTGCGTAAGGCTATACATCTACCCAGTGGGCTGTCACAGTCATATAGTCCTTAGTCTGCCCTGTTCCACTTGTCCACATGTCCGTGGTTAAGTGGACATGGGTTACAACCGCATTTTTTAGGACACAGAGTACATTTTTTCTGATGTCTCTGTACATTCTCGGTATCGCCTGCCTAGTGAAGTGGAATCTAGACGGGATTTGGTACCGGGGACACACTACCTCCATCAACTGTCTAAATCCCACTGCACTAATGGCGGATACCGGATGCACGTCAAACACCTACATAGCTGTCAAGGCCTCAGGTATCCGCATTGCAACAGGATGACTGCTGTCGTACTTCATCCTCCTCGCAAAGGACTATTGGATGGTCAATTGCTTAGTAAAAGAAGTAGTGGGATGATGTAGGCGGAGCAATGCAGGATCCTCCGGAGGAATCCCAGATAGGAGAGGAGTCAGTCATGCCAGTGACATGGCCTGCAGGACTACTTCCGATCCTGATTGAGGAGGAACTTGACAAGGAGGGAGTTGCTGGTGTGGTTTGCAGGTGCTTGGATACAACAGGACAAAGGGATTTAGGTGTCCCTGGACTGCTTACGGTCTCTGTGCAGGTGATGCATAAGGGAGGTTGTAACTAGGAGGTTAACGTCCTTACCCCTACTTATTACACCTTTACATAAGCTACATATGGCAAGACAGTTGTCCGGATTTGGATAGAAATAATTCCAGATCGAAGAGGTAGATTTTTTGGTCTTCTGCACAGGCATGACGATGGACTTTTTCATCCCACGGACAACAACTGTCTCCCCCGTTGCCTGATTTAAACAAACCACATCACCATCAGAATCCTCCACAACGCCAGTTACACCAATATCCTCATCCTGTTGTACTTCAACAGTGACATCTTCAATTTGAATATCAGCAACTGGACTGTGGGTGCTTCTTCCAGCACTTACAGAGGGCGTGAAAATGGTGGAAGGAGCCACCTCTTCCCGTCCAGTGTTGGGAAGGTCAGGCATCGCAACCACCGACAGACTTGGACTCTCCTTGGGGATTTGTGATATCTTCTTAGAACGCACAGTTCTTCGCTGTGCTTTTGCTAGCTTAACTCTTTTCATTTTTCGAGCGGGAGGAGGATGGCTTCCATCGTAATGTGAAGCTGAACCACTAGTCATGAACATAGGCCAGGGCCTTAGCCGTTCCTTGCCACTCCATGTTATAAATGGCATATTGGCAAGTTTACATTTCTCATCAGACAATTTAAATTTATTGTTTTGGGTCATTTTACTGAACTTTGGCTTTTTATGGAGTGCATTATTTTTATGGAGTGAATAGCCCCTATAAAAATTATTGGATGAATTAAATCACCCCTTTTTATTTGGAGTGAATATACACAGGGCAGCATACCCCTACACCACACATGGGAAGGCCTTTTAAAAATTATTTGGATGAATTAAATCACCCCTTTTTATTTGGAGTGAATATACACATGGCACAGGTCAGCGTAGCCATACAATACACACGGGAAGGCCCTGTAAAAGCGGTTGCAGTATTATATAAGCTATAATAATCACAGCTTTGAATAATAACAGTATAAGCTAATTTAATGTAACCCGGTTATATATCTGAAGAACTTTGGAGCACTATAGAGTAGTTTTTAAAAAAATATTTCAAGCTCCTTGCTCCGACACTGTTGAAGCCTACGATAAGCCTTGTGTCACCTCCTTCCCCTGCCATCCCCCCAAAAAAGTTTAAATGGTGGGCTTGAATGAACAAAGTGAGTGCAAGTATTCACTTGCACAATTGTAATTTAATATGACAGTCTGGTCTCATTTATAATCTATGAAAGTTTGGCTCTGTTATATGTGTAGTCTATGCTTGGGTTGTATTTAAAAATATCAAGTTGAATAATTCGAAAATAAATTCATGTACATTCAACTTTCCATTGTTTAATTTACAAAATTGAAATATAGTTTGAAATAAAGTAAAATATTGATAAAACTAATTTTTTAAACGTATTTGTCTCTTTTCTAGGTCATGCAGAAAAAAATATTTCATGAATATTTAAAGGATCATGGAGAAGAATATTTCACAATGTGATCAAGTCGATAAAAAATTTCATAATACAAATTTTAATACCCATGAATGGGAAACATCTGTGTTAGATGCTTTAGAGAGCCACAACCAAGATGAGAGGTACAAGTCTACTGTTTCCCCGGCACAAGAGCCAGAGAAAATATTTGGAACATCTCACAAGAGCAGCACTGATCTAGAAATTGAAACATATATAGTTGACGATGTTCTGTCCTCACGGTATAAATGCAGCACTAATAAACCAGGAAGGAGAACGAAATACAGACCGTGGTCCGGACACAGGCAATATGTGTGTCTGGACTGTGGAAAATGTTTCACACACAGTTCAACACTTGCAACACACCAACGAACTCACACAGGTGAAAAACCATACGCATGTTCCGACTGTGGCAAAAGCTTCACCCGAAGTTCTACTTTGGCTACTCATCAAAGGATCCATACTGGGGAGCGACCGTACTCATGTATAGAGTGTGGAAAAAACTTCATCCAGAGCTCACATCTTGTGTTACACCAGAGGATCCACACAGGACACAAGCCTTATTCATGTAAGGAGTGTGGCAAATGTTTCAGTGACAGATCACATTTTGTCATACATCAGAGGACTCATACTGGAGAGAAGCCCTATACATGTACTCAGTGTGGGAAAAGCTTCAGTAGTAACTCAAACCTTGTTGCCCACCATAAACTCCATACAGAAAACACCATCTATATATGTAACCAATGTGGAAAAAGCCTCAGTAACCGGCTAACATTTGCCAGTCATCAGAAAACTCACTTAGCAGATAAGCCATTTGTGTGTGTGGAGTGTGGAAAAGGATTCACTCGCAAGCTACAGCTGGTGTTACACAAAAGGATACACACAGGAGAGAGGCCATTTGTGTGTAATGAGTGTGGTAAACGCTACACTCGTAAATCTTACCTTATCATACATCAAAAAATTCACACAGCCGAGATCCTGTATGTCTGCAGCAACTGTGGAGAGCGCTTCCATGAACATGCCCATCTGAAAAGCCACCAGACATTACACATAGTGGACAAGCCAAAATCTGGCACAATCTCATGTGCAGAGAAATAACAATAGTAATAGCAGTCTTATCATTGCAATACGTTCAGGAGAAATGATATAGACTAGATGTGCACAGACTCCCATATTTTGGTTTTGACAAAACCACTTTCAAATGTTATGGTTTTGGTTTTGGCAAAACCATCCTCAAGTGTTTTGGTTCAGTTTTGGTTTTCTTTAAAATTGAAAAAAAAAAAAAACAGCTAAAATCATGTAATTTGGACCTGTGTACATGCAATCCAAAACCCGAGATTTGGTTTTCCAAACTTACGCGAAGACCCGAGATGGGATTCCGTTCTACTCAGAACCTCAAAAGTGATCCGAGCTGGGACTCAGTTTGACTCGTTACCCCATAATTCAGGTGTGTTCAGTTTTCTGCAAAAACGCACCATACATCTCTAATGTAGACAGTTACGTAATAAAGTACTTATTTAGTTTATCATAACAATATTGCTGAAATTAAATTTTAAAACAATGTGCAGCTTTGTATAACCGTTAATTACTAATATTTGTGTGTATCAACTGCCATATAGCCCCAGGACTTTTCAGTATTATAGTACAAACTGAATGTGGCATAACTGTAAATTAAATTACAGAAAGTGACTAATCCGGCGTATTATATGGAACTTTGTAAATGTATGTTACATAAAATATTCTTGAATGCATTTCACAATGTAAAAAACTGAATGATGTTTAGCAAATGAGTGGGGCCTGGTTAATGGCTACATACAGACTAACAATGTGGGCACGCCAGGCTTTAAATAAACCATTTAAATGCACTGTCCCGCAGCAGGGCATACCGTAAAATAAGCCATACAATGGTAAATTTATAAGAGATAGCGATTAAGAGTAAGAGATTAGATCTTGGTTATTGTCTTAATTTATTCAAAAAGAGGTGGTACCTAGAAATATTCTGTTTCGCTAATGGACTAAATGATCAGAATTGGATGGATGCTTTACTAGAACAGTCCTATGCCTTGACACTTTATAATATATTGCAGCTTTAAAATACATGGCCCAGTAATTGAGTGAACTTTTGTATCACAATTATCTCTACGTTTACAGTGAAATTTCATCATACCCATACAAATGTTTTCTGTCGGTATTGTGTCAGTATGAAGTGTGTAAAAATACATTGTATACTTGACTTCTATATGGTGTGCAGCCTTTGTATCTGTAACAATAGAAAGGAGTATTGAATGTGTAGCTAGAGTCAGGCAGTGGTGTCGTGCAGGGGAAGGCACAATAACGCTCAATGATCATGTACCCATCATATGAGCAAGCAGACAGCGTCAGAGTCACTGAAGGGTAGAAAGAGACAAAAAACAATGAGCACAGGTGGTAAGGATAGTGCATGAGGAGAAACAAGAGGGCTATGCCAAAGAGCTTACACTCTTCAGGTGTGGTAAATGGAAGGTAAACTGGGATGGAGACAAGGTGGGTAGGAGGAGGGAGTGAGAGAGAAGTGAAGAGGGGGGCTGTTAGGCTTTAGTGAAAAAGTGTGGAAACGTGTGTCTTATGGGGAAGTTTAAAGTTAGGGAAGGTGGAAGAAAGTGGGACTTGGCGAGGGAATGCATTCCAGAGAATCGGGAGAAATCTTGGAAGCATACATGGGAGGACATGACCAGAGTAGAGGTGAGGCAGCAGCAGAAAAGCGTGAGGGAGGGAGTGTGGACAGAGATAAGGTTGGAGATGCAGTGTAGGTGGCTGAGGAGAGATTAATAGTTTTCAGAGTGATGATCTTAAATTAAATTCTGTAGGAAGATAAGAAATTAAAGGAAAGGAGAAGTCAAATCAGAGTGCAAAGACAAGAAGATGAGATGAGCAGGTGCATTATATATAAGGGTGGGTAGTTTGAACTGGATTCTAAGGGGGACATGTAACCAGTGATGGAGTTTGCAGAGGGGGAGGCAGATGCCGTGTGCTGAGAGAGGAAAATTATATGAGCAGTAGTGTTAAGGATAGTTTAGAGATGGGAGGGACATCATAGAGGGAGGCCACAAAGGAGAAGGTTATTGTAGTCAAGGCAGGAAATGATGGATGCATGGATAAGGTTTTAGTAGCCTCTGGTGTGAGGAAAGGCAGAATTCTAGAGATGCTATGGTTGTGGAAGCAGCAGGACTGAGAGATGGCCTGAATGTAGGGAGAGAAGTAAAGAGCAGAATTGTGAATGAGCCTGAGGCAGAGCCGGATTAAGGGGAACACAGAGGGCAAGTTCCCCTGGGCCCTCCTCTCTCAGGAGGCCCCCAATCCCTTAATTAGCTGCAGTGAAGAGTAGGACTGCACTGCTAGCTGGAGAACAGAAGAAAGACGTGGTGTCTGATAAGGGGATGGGGCTACACAGCAATGTATAGTCAGTGTTATCACCATCAGAGAGAGGCGGGGAGGAGACCTGACTATCCAGCAGCCAGGCTATATGGTAAGAATGACTCAGGGAAGGGTATTCTGTGCAGTGCAATTTTCTCTCTCACTGCTACTGCCCCACTCCTATTTTCTTTGTCTACAAACATGCCAACTAGCAGCTACTGGAGACTTCCTAGTCTAAGAAAAAGGATTGCCGAAATCGCTAACTATATAAAATTGTGTATTATGCATTTCTCTATTCTTGTCACTACTTTCATGCATTCTCTTTTGTTCTCCATTAGCCTGCATTTTAGAAATCCTAGCTTTAGTGTACGGCCATGGCCAAAAGTTTTGAGAATGACAGAAGTATTGGTTTTCACAAAATTTGCTGCTTCAGTGTTTTTAGACCTTTTTGTCAGATGTTACTATGGTATACTGAAGTAAAGTTACAAGCATTTCATAAGTGTCAAAGGCTTTTATTGACAAGTATATTAAGTTTATGCACAGAGTCAATATTTGCAGTGTTGACCCTTCTTTTTTAAGACCTCTGCAATTCGCTCTGGCATGCTGCCAATCAACTTCTGGGCCACATACTGACTGATGGCCGCCCATTCTTGCCTAATCAATGCTTGGAGTTTGTCAGAATTTGTGGGTTTTTGTTTGTCCATCCGCCTCTTGAGGATTGACCACAAGTTCTCAATGGGATTAAGGTCTGGGGAGTTTCCTGGCCATGGAGCCAAAATTTCAATGTTTTGCTCCCCAAGCCACTTAGTTATCATTTTTACCTTATGGCAAAGTGCTCCATCATGCTGGAAAGGCATTGTTTGTCACCAAACTGTTCTTGGATGGTTGGGAGAAGTTGCTCTTGGAGGATGTTTTGGTACCATTCTTTATTCATGGCTGTGTTCTTAGGCAAAATTGTGAGTGATCCCACTCCCTTGGCTGAGAAGCAACCCCACACATGAATGGTCTCAGGATGCTTTACTGTTGGCATGACACAGATGATGGTAGCACTCATCTTTCCTTCTCTGGACAAGTGTTTTCCAGATGCCCCAAACAATCTGAAAGGGAAATCATCAGAGAAAATAACTTTACCCCAGTCCTCAGCAGTCCAATCCCTGTACCTTTTGCAGAATAGCAGTCTGTCCCTGTTGTTTTTCCTGGAGAGAAGTGGCTTCTTGCTGCCCTTCTTGACATCAAGCCATCCTCCTAAAGTCTTCACCTCACTGTGCGTGAAGATGCACTCACACCTGCCTGCTGACATTCCTGAGCAAGCTCTGCACTGGTGGTGCCCCGATCCCGCAGCTGAATCAACTTTAGGAGACAGTCCTGGTGGTTTCTGGACATTCTTGGGGACCCTAACGCTTTCTTCACAACTATTGAACCTCTCTCCTTGAAGTTCTTGATGATCTGATAAATGGTTGACTTAGGTGCAATCTTGCTAGCAGCAATATCGCCTGTGAAGCCCTTTTTGTGCAAAGCAATAATGACTGTACATGTTTCCTTGCAGGTAACCATGATTAACAGAGGAAGAACAATGATTTCAAGCTCCACCCTCCTTTTAAAGCTTTCAGTCTGTTATTCTAACTCAATCAGCATGACAGAGTGCTCTCCAGCCTTGTCCTCGTCACCTGTGTTAACGAGAGAATCACTGACATGATATCAGCTGGTCCTTTTGTGGCAGGGTTGAAATGCAGTAGAAATATTGTTTTTGGGAATAAGGAGCTCATTGAGACCCACTCGCTAAGATGCAAACACTCGCTGCTGCTGATGGCATACATTGTGTATGCATTGTGCGCATGTGTATGCATTGCAATGCATGTGTACATACCTTAACGAAAGTTCTCAATGTGTTCGCTGGCTACACATAGATAGCCCAGCAGAGTGAGTGACAGGAGAGGCCGTTTGTAGGTGGTAACTGGGGCTGGCCATGAAAAACAGAGTGGAGGTGCAAATGCAGGCATGTCTGAACATCTCAATGGCGTTTTAGAGGTGTGCATAATTAAAAGACAGCATCATAGTACATGTCACCTGGCTTGTTTTTACACTGAAGTGCTCGTAGTGCTTGCGGCAAGGTATGGTCAACCTCAAGTGCTACGATCGCTTCCGATGTTACCCGATGTACCTATGGTTGCATACACTTCTTGGACATGATGTGCACAAGTGTGCTTTTTAAGACAGGCTGGTGGGTATCTGCATACACTATGTGATTGCTCTGTAAGAAATACTGGGCGTGCTAATGCATTGCTGTGCGATTGCACTGCCTACGCAATTTGCATACACATTTTGCGAGCGATCGCATTTAGCGAGCAGCTCTGAATCAGCTCCTAAGTTCACTGTCATGGCAAAGAGGGACTTTGCAATTCATCTGATCACTCTTCATGACATTCTGGACTATATGCAAATAGCCAGTATAAAACTGAAGCAGCAGACTTTGTGTAAACTAATACTTGTGTCATTCTCAAAACTTTAGGACTATATTTTGCCAGAGGACTGGCTGTTCTTGCCTGCCGACTTCTGTCACTGCACTTCACACAGGTCACAATTAAATGTATAGCCCTAACATGATATACGTTTCCTAGTGGACATTCCATTGCTATGTGAAAGAAATATCATTGCATACAGCGTGCCTGTTCAGAGGTGGACATTAACTTGCCTTTGGCACAGTTATCATTTGCTACTGTGCATGTGCAAATTTTTTTGTATGTACAAAGGTGCTATTGTGTATGGAATCACTGGTACCAGAAATGGCGGAACCTGAAATCGTACAAAGGTAAGCAGTAAACTGCTAGAGGTTAAATAAAACTGAAGAATAATGTAATTTTCAGAATTATAAATAAGGGAACAAGTAATAGCTAAAGAGCTTACAGCTGTTCTGCAGCAATGATAAAGTCTTGCTTGGGGAGATGTACTGTAGGTATGATGCTGACAACACAATGCTGTCATTCATAATGTTAATACCACAGTGTCGACCGTTATGATGTCGACATTAAACATGTTGGCATCTGTAGAATGTCAACATGTGAAATGTCGACATTCTGCAGGGACCGAGGGTTAGGCTGTGATAGCAGAGGGTTATGCTGGGCAGGGCCGGCTCCAGGGTTCTGAGCACCCTGTGCCGGCTCTTGAGAGAGCGCCCTACCCCCGCGCGCGACCGAATGTGAGGGCGTGGCCAAATTACCATAGGCCACGCCCCCTGTGCGACATTATTTGGCGGCGTGCCCGCATGGCACGCCTCCAAATTATGTCAGGCTGGGGGTAAAGCCCAGCACTTCGTCACTGGCTGGGCTTCCCCCAGCCCTCTCCCGTCAGTGAAGCGCAGCATCCTTTCACTCTCTGGGGGTCCGGCACCGCCACACAGCTGCAGCGGTGGGGGTCCCCAGCCTCCCTATTTGACTACCCGCGGGCCGAAGTGAAATCTGGATGCTGGGGAGGGGTACTGCCCTCTACGGGTGGCGCCCCTGTGCGACCGCACTGGTCGAACACCCCTAGAGCCGGCCCTGATGCTGGGTACATACTTAGCGATGTGTACCTAGCACGACATCGCTGGCGCCTGCATACACACTTGCCAATGCCAGGTCTGATGGGGGGAGGAACGTGTCATGCTGTATTCTGCAGCATGGCATCGTTTGCGACATCCCTCATCAGTCCTGCAGTAGGGCCGATGGGAGATTTTGCTAGCGACCCGCGAGAGCGTGCATATTAAGGATACACACTAGACGATGTACCCGATATGCCACTCCGATCCGCGGGATTGGACGACATATCATCTAGTGTGTACCCAGCTTTAGACTGCAACAGCAGAGGGTTAGGCTGTGACATCAGAAGGTTAAGCTGTGACATCAGAAGGTTAGGCTGCGGGAGGAGAGGTGTCAGCTAGGCACTAGGGGGAAGGGTTAGTGATACTCACAGGCGGAAGCACCAAATGATGAGACAAAAGTCATCAGGATGTCACTGCCAGACCTGGAAGACACAGCTGGAGCCAGTGTACCCGCCAAGTCACCTCTAGTTCACCAGTTACATTTTATCAACATTCTTATCATATTGACATGATTAGCAGGCAAAAGGATTGTACCTCAGTGTGTAGAGTTTATTTAGTAAGCGGTCGCTTGTAAAAGCCAATGCTTCCTGGCATGTTTAAGCCAAAAATTTAAAAGAGCAATACTTTTAATAGCAAAACACCCCATGTTTTGCTATTAAAAGCATTGCTTTTTTACATTTTAGACTTCATCATGCTGGGAAGCAGCTGCTTTTATAAGCTGCTACTTAGTAAATAAGTCCCTATGACACCAGTTGTTAAACATGGAGGAAGAAGTGTGATGGACTGGGGCACCTTTGTTGGGGCGTAACTAGACCTAGGGGGCCCCATTTAAAAATGTTCACGGGCCTCCCTTGGTCCCCGGCCCCACCCCTCCCCACCCATATCACTCCCCTCTCCTCGACTTACAGTACCAGTTCCGTGGTCGCGCTGCGCAGGACAGGCATACCTCCTCTCCTGGTCAACTCCATCTCTCCTGCTCACTGACTGATGCTGGGAGGAGGCGGCCACGTTGCCCAATATCAGTCAATGAGGAGAGCCAGAGGCGGATCCGACCGGGAAGGCGTGACCACGGAGGGAGGGGGCTGGCGCGACAAGAAGTAGGTAAATCGATGAGAGGGGAGTGAGAAGGGTGCAGGGGGAGTGCCGCAGACCGAGGCCTGGCACAGTAGGTGCAGGGGTAGGGCCAGGCCCCGAGTTTGTCCGGGCCCCATAGTAGCCGCACCCCTTGCACCTATGGTAGTTACACCACTGTACAATGTACCTGATTCAGCAAGCAACGCAAGTGAGAGAACACACGGTGCAAGCCGATGTTTGCGATCTGCGTATGCATTGCATGTGCGCGAACTACGGAACAGGTCCTGCATGCAGGGATCTCCCAAGTCCTGCGGCAGGGTCAGGTCTACCCTTAGTTTACACGCAGCTTTGATGGCACTCAATGTTCCTGATGTTTCCACTGTCAATCATTGCACAGGTGGGCGGCTTTATGTTTTGCTGGGTGTCTGCTTCTTGTGCTGCGGTCTCCGTATGTATGCATTGATTAGCATATTCTGGTAGCGGCTTGGTGCGTGCATCTGCTAGCGTGTTTCTTCCTAAATCAGGCCCAATGTCTAATGGGAATCTCAGTTTTTCTGCATTCACAGATCTGTAGCTGGAGCTGGTTCAGAGAATTGAACAGTTCACAGCAGCTTTATAATTAATTATTATTATTAATGGATGGATGAGTACAGCACAATGTCCAAGGTGAATCTCAAAACCTCTGTCAAGTCAAGGATATTTAAATTTCTTATTCAGCAATAAGATGCAAGAGTATTATTATTACCAGTTATTTATATAACGCATACATATTCTGCAGTGCTTTACAGAGAATATCTGTCCATTCAAATCAGTCCCTGCCCCAGTGGAGCTTTCAATCTACAGAGCACTCGCTCTGAATCAGGGCCGTCCTTCCTAATTTTAGAGAGGCCTCCTGGCCGCTCGCATAGCTGTGGGTGACCACCCACAGCTATAGCGAGCGGCCAGGAAGATGGTCTTGTGAAGGGCTTGTGAAGAGACCCTTGTGGTAGGCCTGGAGTGCTTTCGGCTCTATCAGAGCCAAGAGCACTCCCACTGACATCACTTGTGATGTCAGTGGGGCCGGCCCCAGATGGTAGGCGTTCCCATGGGAACGCCTCCGTCTGGGCAGCAACGCCCCCGGCACGCCCACCAAAGGGGGCGTGCTGTCACTCACCATCGACAGCACGCCCCCTTTGTAGCGAGACCCATAGCGACGGCTTGGCCGTCGCTATCCGGGTCTCGCACATGCGCACGACGGAGCCACATCCCTCGTGCGCATGTGCACTGGGCCAACATCGACCCGCTTGCGAGCGCTCAGCGCTCGCGAGTGGGTCTGAATTAGGCCCTATGTTCCCTACCACATACACATACACACCAGGGGTAATTTTTGTTGGGGACAATTAACCTACCAGTATATTTTTGGAGTGTGGGATGAAACCGGAGTTCCCAGAGGAAACCCACGAAAGCACAGGGAGAATATACAAACTCCACACAGTTGGGGCCGTAGAGGGAATTGAACCCATGGCCTCAGTGCTGTGAGGCTGTAATGCTAACCATTACACCATCTGTGCTGCCCAAGATGACCTTGAATAGCAAATATCAGAGGCAGATTGCTCAACATGAATCCCAAAAATACCTTAAGAATGAAACCTTGGTAACTCTACCACTGGAACTGTAATGGACTTCTGGAACAAGATAAGAGACCTCACATCACCATGTCAACATGTTTTAAGTAACGCCCACTCGTCTTTTTCAAGGATAGTCTCCACAGGGGCTGATGATGTGTTTATTCCAACTACAATCTGGTATGATTCGAGTCCTATAAGTGTTTAATTATTTTTACAATAAAACTCTGGCATATTACGCTATGAGGTTTATTTGTTTTATTGCAGAGAGTGGAAGTTTGCTATCTTTCCTGTGAGGCTATTGATGAAGCACAAATCTACCTTTTATATGAGTTCCACTACTATGCACATGTAAGCATTCATTTGAGCATCTATTTTATTTGTTCTTTGATTCTGGGGTGTGCTTTTTAATTGGGAGAGTGTGGTTCTATTGTGGAGATCACTTTACCTGGAAGCTCTCTTGATACACCATGGCGTAATGATACTCCATTAAAACAGATTACACTATGAAATATAAATTCTGCTTTATTACGGAGATTGAAAGTGGGCATATATCCAAGTGGAATAACAGGAATGAAAATGATAGAATTGTGTGAGGATCCATTGCATTGCTGATGTAAGCATAAATGTGAGCATTCACATATTCACTTGGTGATTGTGCACCGTATGAGGATAAAAGCAAATTATCATGGAGGACACATCTCTTATACTATTAACCATCACTGAGGTGTTGTTGTTAATGTTATAAAGTGACATTACAAATAATATCTATCTCTGTTTTGTTACATATATGAACAGATTTAAGATCTCCCTGTAAAAAAGAGGAGCCTGTGGTATACATGGACATTTTATGTGAGACAATTAATTAGTGCACACACTGCCAATTATTTGTGTTTCACCAAACGTGCACCTATGGTGAAGGCGTAGATGGTTGACCGGAGACCAGCAACATTGGAAGTAGCTTGACAGACGATCGATCAATATGTGGTTCGTAATACTGGCAGAGCTGTAAGTCTAATAGCCAACCCAAAAGGATTGCATAAACAGTGGAACACAACTCTACTGATTTTCCCTTCAACAAGTTTCCACATATTTGGGTGCTACTTTACATACACCAATCCAGATTCCAAATGGAAGAAAAGTATTATAGCTGCAGGAAAATTAGATACTTAAGGATGATCTGTCTCACAGCCCAACAACTCAGGCTCATGTCCTGACCCCTACCATCTCTTGACTACTGGACTGTGTGAATGGTTTAGTGGGAATCTAAAGTAAATGTTACTGGCATTTATGACTTCAGAGGGTGAAGACTAGGAGAACTACCTGCTGCATCTCCTGTTTGCTTTTAGAGAAGTGCCACAAGAGTCCACTGGTTTCTTGCCCTTTCAGTTACTATGTGGCTGCAGAATCTAGAAAATCTTCTATCTGTTGTGGGAGTCTTGCAGGATATCTCTGTGGTGGGGTATATATTTAAGCTCGGAGATCAGTTAGAACATCTCGGGGCTTATGCAAGCTAATCAAGCAGCAGACTGATCAGGGTGTGTATGTCATAGTTTTTGAGATTGTCTTGAAGGTACTTGATCTGCTGTTTACACATCTAAACAAGTTCCAGGTTTCCATGGGCTGGACCATACTCGGTCATATCACTCATGTGGTGTCATTAGATAGCGATAGTAGGTGTCAGCATACCTACGATGTAAATACTGTATATTAGGAGGTATTCTACAAGCAGTTTTCTGCTTTCTAATGGAGAAACCAAGAAGTGACCCACAACCTAATCTTCTCACAGATGCCAAAGAAGAAGGTTGTATAGAGGATGTATGCTGAGATGAGCTGCCAAGTAAGTGAGAGCAAGTACAGTCATTGCTGCAGTCCTCTGAGGCCCAGTTCAGTGGAATGTCTGGATCTAACTTCCCTTGTTTTGCACTACAAAGACACTGGTGAGAATAGTCTAGTCAGGAAACCTGCCTACCATGTCTCACCAGAGGCAAAGGAGGTCCAAGAAATGCTGGCACAAGGCGTCATTCAGCCATTGCACAATCCATGGGCAGTATTGGCTGTAATTATTTGAGTAAAGGGTATTGGCAGATAGTGCTTACGCCTAGGCTGAGGAACAGATGGTGTTCATCATGGCAATTGGCATGTTACAGTTGAAGGTCTTGGCATTTGAGCTTCCAGCTTGTTGTCTATGACCTACATTACTAGGGAGTTTTGAAGATTTTGCTTAGGCCTGCTTGGATGATGTTGCTATTTTCAGTAAAATCTTCAGTGGGCATCTCTGACAATTAGGAGAAAATTTAAGGCAGACAAGTACCAGATATGGATTTCAGAGGTGTAGTGCCTGTGTTGAGGAAGATTTAGGCCCAAACCAGGCATGGTGTTATGGTTCTTGCTTATCACTAGATAAATCCCTTAAGTAAAAAGTATCAAGACCGTTCCTGTAGAATGCAATATGCTCACAGGTACTTGGATGCATTCACCACTTCAAGTTCAGATACTGTAGTAAACACTTCTATGAGTTTCAGCTAGTATAGAAATATCAAGACAGGCAAAGTACTAGATGGACTGCAGACTAAGTGATACACCAGAATCAAGGCTGACATAAAAAAAGAATAACAGGAACAGGCCAAAAATCAAGACAGGTGGCAAGCAAGGGGTATCTAGTAAGACAAGCTAAAGGTCTGAGCAGTCAACAAATTAGATTAAGCCAGTAAATGTAGACAAAGGTTAGGACAGGTGCAAGACTGCAGGCAAGAAAGAAATCCAGCAGTAATTCACAAAGAGACACCTGTTCAGCTAATGGTAACCCCACAGACTGCGGAACTAGGAGCGAAATCATGGAGAAATGACCCGCTAGTGGTCTGCATGGACAAAGGTAGGAGTTGTGCGACTGCCCCCCCTCGACGAATGTGGACAAATGGCTATGACAGCATAGGAAGAGTTGATGATCGGCACTGTGGTGGTGAATGGTGCGAAAATGGTGCATGAAATTTTTATTTAATTAAATGTATACATATTTAGTGTATGGAAAACCAGATGGCTCCTGCAATGGCAGCAAGGAAACAGCTGCCTAGTTTATGGCCAACCACCCATTGGAGCTGATTTCAAGCTTGAGCAGGTCTCCTGGAAGCATTTTGGGTAGATTAAAGATTAACCGTCTAATGCAAAGTTGTGAATAAATCTGCCACATGTTGCTCCACAGCTGTATGCGCAGAATTTTTTATATATTTTCCCATATGCAGAGTTTTATGTATCTTGTGATGAGACCGGCCAAATGAATACGCCTGGCATGCTACTAATCATCATCATCATCATCATCATCATCATCATCATCATCAGTACACCTACCCTATACCTGCTGCAAACAATATGCCTGATAACAGGTGATTTTTGCTTTCATCCAAGTCGGGGTTCAAGTTATGTTAACACCCCTCACTGAACCATGCCTATGTGAGAACACCCCATTATAACCTAGTTACATCACTTTGGTCGTAAGTGTAGATGCAATTGAAATATGTATGACTCTGCATCACCATTACTTGTGTGTACTCAATTCCAGAGCATGCACAATGGATGTACACTCAATATACACTCTTCAAACAGGCATTCGTTCAAAATAGCATCAGTCTCCCACCCACATATAGAAGATGAGAGTAGAAGGAGGTGAACCTTCATTACCTTAGCAGTGCGTGGACAATGAAGGGGAGCAGAACCTCTTGCCACTGAATATGCTATTACAAGGTGTGAAATCCTCTAGGTCTAGTCAAGTGTAAGATTCATGAGATAACCTGGATTAGTTAAAGGGACAGGGTCTGTATTACCTTTTGCCAAAATAAAAGTAGAAAATAGAATTTAAAGGGCAGAATAGCTCCATGTAAAGTGTGTATCTCTGTGACTTCTAGATTAATACCAGTACTTCAATATGGTGTGTAACAGCTCTTCAGAGCCGTCTTCTGAACAATGAGCATCACTGTGCTTCAAGATTCTGCCTGACACCTAGGGATAAATTTACTAAGAAGGGAATTCTATTTAAGAAGTGATGTTGCCCATAGCAACCTATCAGATTTCAGGTATTATCTTCTAGAAGGTGCTAGATAAATGAGTAGTAGAATCTTCTTTTATTGCGTAACCTGTAACCTAAACTCTCTAACCCATTCCCCGACTGTCCTGTGTTGGACCAAGCTTCCTGATACAATGCTATGCCTAATACAATAATAAGTAAACAGTTAGTAGTTACCAGTCAGAGGTGCTGCAACAGCTATACCACATACCCAGAAGTGAATTATTCCCAGAGCCATGAAGGAACATGGTGGCGGCATTGAGTATTCTTCTACAAATAATGCCCAGTTGGCCTTGCAGATAAACTGGCAGATTATCTGTCACAATTTCTTTGTCATTTTTCTGTTCAAGCAGCTAGGATATTTATTTTTCCGTCTGCACAGATCAATCTTGATAAAGTTAGTTAGCTGTTCCACAGTTATCTTCTTTGTTGCTTTGTGTCACTGACATTGGTGTAACATATAGGCCCGTATTCAATTTGGAGCGAAAAGTCTGAACCCGGACTTTTCGCCGTCATCGGAGGTTTTACCTACGAAAAAGTATCGCGCACGTCCCCGCATATCTCCGGATTCAATTGCAAATGTGCAAAATCTAGACTCGGCGAAATCGGCGACAAGTTCTGGCAGTTTTGGGGAAATCAGCTTGAGACCCTCCAAAAGATGTTCTGACATGGGGTTTCATTATGGGTACCCCCGATTAGCCCTGGGGTCTTTGAAAATTGCTAAATACTAAGAAGCTAATGACAGTGGTGAAGAATAGTATTTAGCAATTTTTTTGGAGGGGGAATAAGTATTCCCATCAAATTTGGGGTACATAGAAATGGGTGCAAATATATTTTCAAGTTGCTAAAGTAAAGCATTAAATAGTGCCAAAAACGCACCTTCAGCAAGTATCTGCAATTAAAAATACACCTCCCCCATACTTACAGACACCCCCAAAATATATTTTGCTAATTTTTGATTTTGTACCCCTACTTTGATTTTTTTCGACCATTTTTCAAAGTGCTTTTTTGGGGTGTCTTTAGTGGGGTTTTTTGCGTTTTTTGACGCAATTAGCGTCAAGGGGGTGTAAAAAGGGTTTAATGGGGTTGCCGCAATTTTGCCCCCCAAAACCCGATTCTGCACTTTTTTCCGCCGGGTATCCATTGCTGATACTTTTTCGCTGGTTACAATGCGCAAACTTTTCTCACCGACGAAAAGTCGGAGAAATTGAATACGGGGATAAATGAAATAGGCGAAAAAGACGTCATCGGCAAAAAAGATTTGCCGAAACAGATTTTTTGCTCCAAATTGAATTCGGCCCATAGATGCATAACATCTAAACAATACTGCTTGGCAGTGCTGACAGCTCTTAATGAAACAATTCATCAGTCATTTTTCTTTCTGCAAGAGTGTAAATCTCTTCTGTGATAATACAGTTGCCAGCCTTTGATAACATTGCCTTGCTTTGTGAGTTCAATCACTGCCTGCAGTTTTTCAAGACTACTACAGTTATAGTAAATATATTGGTATCTTTATGAGAGATTGTACAGTGAAGGTAATCTTCTATTCCTCCTGATGTCAGTCCAACAGCTACAGCAACTCTTTCCATCTAACTTTGCTGACAATAAGTAACGTTTTTACTGTTAGTCATATGATTTCCAGCTCTGACATCAGAGCACTATGCAGCTTTAATGATGTAACTTCAGGTGACCATGTACAAAACATACATGGTAATAAGTGTTTTTATTGTAATCTTAGGCTAGGTACACTTTAGATGATATTTCGGTTGATCCAACGGATAGGTCTGATATATTGTCAAAATCGCAAATGTGTACCCTCTATGTCGGGCCATGCGCGCTCCCATTTGGTCGTCAGTTGCATCATCAGGTCAGCCCTACATGTAGCTCAATCTGACAATTCGACTGACTACCCCATGCAGCGGGATTCGGTTGGTGCCAACACAGCGGGCAGTCTGGCACAGATTGTCTAATGTGTACTGATATGTCGGCCCGTCGCATTGCTGGGTACACATACTGTCTAATGCAGGGTTGACCAACCAGTCAGGGACAAAGAGAACAAAAATATCCGTAGGTATGTCAAAGAGCCGAGATCATGTGCACACCGAAGTGCATGTGCAAAGAGGGGCGTGGACAGCTAGGCCACGCCCCTGGTATGATGTTTCTAGGAGCATTTAAAAGCACATGCACACAATCACCTTAGAGGTAACTATTAAAGGGAAAGAAAAAGCCACAACAAAATATAAAAACATTGAAAAAAACAGATCCACATAAAAAAACACTGAAGAAGCCACATCCACGTACAATATACACCGAAAAAGCCACCTCCACATAAAATACACTGAAAAAAGTCATACACAAATAATACACTGAAAAAGCTACATCAGCAAATAATACACTGAAAAAGCTACATCCACATAAAATACACTGAAAAAAATCCACATCCACATAAAATACACTGAAAAAAGCAACATCCATGTAAAATACACTGAAAAAGCAACATCCGTGTAAAATACACTGAAAAAGCCACATCCAAATAAAATACACTGAAAAAGGCACATCCACATAAAATACACAGAGCTACATCCATAAAAAATTCATTGAAAAAAAAAAATACAAAACAGATTCACATAATACAATTCAACCCCACCTGGTGTTACTCCAGCCACTCCATGTATTACTCCAGCCCTCCATGTGAAACTCCAGTCCCCCTCATGTGTCACTTCAGCCCCCCATTTGTCACTCCAGCAGCCCCTCCATGTGTTATTCCAGCAACCCCCCATTTATCACTTTAGCAGTCCCTCATGTGTTGCTACAGCCCACCATATGTCACTCCAGCAGACCCTTGTGTCACAACAGCAGACCCACATGTGCCCATCCAGCCCCCCCTTTCTTCCCCGGCCACTCCAGTCCAACACCTTCCACCACACTCCAACCCCCCCACATGTCACAAGTCAAATGAAAAAATAAATAAAATAAACACAGATCTTACCCTGTTACAACTCTCTGTATCACATAGGTAGGCTCTGGCCTCAGGTTTAGTCACAAGTTGAGCTCCGCTTCCTGTTTGCGGCGTGACATCACCACATCCCCCATACATGCCTCCGGAGCGGAGCAGACTGCTGCCACAAAGGACGAGCCTCCTCTGAACAGCTGCGCACCTAGCAGAGGAGGTAGTCAGTGTCAGTCAGGGGAGCCAGCAGAACAATGGAAGAGCCACAGGTTGGCCACCGCTGGTCTAATGTGTACTCAGCTTTACATCTTTAGTGCTGATTCAACACTATTTTTTGGCACAAGCATATTAAATCTGTCTGCGACTTATGAGTAGCGACACCGCAATATGGAAACTTTGTATTTATTCTCAAATGCTACATAGATGCCTTTACGTGTCTAAGGTGCGTTCTATGTTGGGCTGCATATGCTGCTCTTAATCAATTTAGTTTGATATAAATTTCTGTTTAAATACAGTTTAAATAGCTAGAGTGGCCCATTATGTAAAGTAAATCCCGGTGGCTGACTCGTACATACGCCCATATTCAATTAGCCGTGAAAAGTTGGAATCCGCAAAACAGTACCGCCGATAGCGACTTTTCGCCTGTCGGAAAAGTATCGCCATATTCAATTGCATCCGCTTTTTGCGTACGCGAAAACGCAATGCAATGTATTAGGTCGAAAAACATTCGCCTCTGAATAGGTGGAGAAAAAAGAGCAAAATCGCTATTTTTGGGTGTAAAGGTGGGGATACCACTCAGCACCCTTGGGACAGCCCCCCAAAGGATATTGCATCAAAAAAAACAAAAAAATTTTGAGAAACACCTTAAAAAAGCACTTTGAAAAAGGGGGTGAAAAGTGCAAAGTGGGGGTTCAAACTTAAAAACTAGCGAAATAGACTTTTGGGGGATCTGCAAGTATGAGTGAGTTGGTTTTTGGTTGCAGGTGCTTGCTTCAGGTGCATTTTTTTATGTTTTTTTTTACTTTTCTTTAGTGACTTTAAACCATGCTTATACCCATGTTCAAGTACCCCAAATTTGTCAGGACTACTTTTTTACCCCAAAAAATTGCTTAATGCTATTCTTCACCACTTGTGAAAAGACGCTAATTAGAAGAAATTGACACACCTTAAGTACCCCAAATAGCTTTATTAGGACTATTCGGGGGCAGTCCTAATTGATCTCCAATGTTAGAGCATCTTTTAGGGGGTGTCAGGCTGATTTCCTCTTTTCTGTCAGCACTTTTCGCCTGGTTTGCATTCACACTGTTGCATTTCCGCATTTTTTGGAACTGAATACGAAAAATAGCGGAGGCGCACACAATAAGTTTCCGCGGCTAAAATACAAGATGTCTGCGAAAAGTACGGCATGTGCAAAAGTATCGCGGGTGCAGAACTAATTGAATACAGACCATTGTGTGCGATTGCATTCAGTATTGGAAGTACTGTACAGATGTGGGCAGACCCTCGTGTTTTGGTTCAAAATTATCGCTATGTTTTGGTAAAACCACCCTCAAGTGTTTTGATTTTGTATCTGGATTTCTTTAAAAATGTATAAAAACAGCTAAAATCATGTAAGTTGGAGCTATTTTTGTTCCTACAGTATTATTAACACCAACAACATAAATTTCCAGCCATTACCACTCCATTTTGACCACATGACAGCTCACAATATAGTTTTCACCAATATTGGGCAAAGACTGCAGCGAGCTGGCTGGCTAAACTAAGTGACAGAGCAGCGGCAGAAGCACATGGCAGATTAAAGGAATATAGCACAGGGCTGGCGAAAACCCCTAACAGCTCATATTTTCCAGAGCACCTGTGGTTCTGTAGAATGTGGCAGATAGAAATAAATGCAGTGCTTTTTTGGGGTGTCTTTAGTGGGGGTTTTTGCGTTTTTTGACGCAATTAGCGTCAAGGGGGTGTAAAAAGGGTTTAGAGGGGTTGCCGCAATTTTGCCCCCCAAAACCCGATTCTGCACTTTTTTCCGCCGGGTATCCATTGCTGATACTTTTTCGCTGGTTACAATGCGCAAACTTTTCTCACCGACGAAAAGTCGGAGAAATTGAATACGGGGATAAATGAAATAGGCGAAAAAGACGTCATCGGCGAAAAAGATTTGCCGAAACAGATTTTTTGCTCCAAATTGAATTCGGCCCATAGATGCATAACATCTAAACAATACTGCTTGGCAGTGCTGACAGCTCTTAATGAAACAATTCATCAGTCATTTTTCTTTCTGCAAGAGTGTAAATCTCTTCTGTGATAATACAGTTGCCAGCCTTTGATAACATTGCCTTGCTTTGTGAGTTCAATCACTGCCTGCAGTTTTTCAAGACTACTACAGTTATAGTAAATATATTGGTATCTTTATGAGAGATTGTACAGTGAAGGTAATCTTCTATTCCTCCTGATGTCAGTCCAACAGCATTTTATGTTTTAAAATGTGACAGTGCACCTGTGCACCAGCTTGTTGGTCTGCAAAACGTGTAATATTAGGGGTCCTCGTAGACTGGGTTGGCCATCCTTGATATATCACATCTACTGTATCAAACATAGTGGCATAGCAGTGGCACACAGGATAGCAGTTTAATAAACTATATGACCCTATACAATATTTTCATTAATCAAGAACTAATAGCCTAAGGGTCGTTTTCTGGGGAAAAGTTTTGCCGGTGCCGTCATTTTGCCAGGCAAAAACTTATCCCCGTATTCAATTCCAAAGACTTTTAACCGGTGCGATAGTCAATGTATTGGAATAGGATAAGAAAAGATTTGCCTATGAAACCTGTCTAAAAGATTGCAGAATTGGGGTTTTGTGGTGCAAGGGTGCACCCTGCACCCTTGGGACAGTCCCCCCAAGCTAAACTGTGTCAAAATGTTTTCAATAAAATACTTAAGACCCCAAAAAAGTACTTTCATTTTGGGGGTGAAAAAAACAAAGTTGGGGGACAAACTTAAAAACTAGCGAAATAGACTTTTTTTAAATTTTTAAAACTTCACATTAGCAACTTCAAAATATGCTAGCACCCATTTTCATGTACCCCTAATTTGCTGGGACTAGTTATTTTGCTGAAAAAATATTGCTTAAAGTACCCAGAATAGCTTTATAAGGGGTACTAGAACACCCCTATAGTGATCCCCTATGTTAGTGCAGCTTTTCATTTTTGACAGTACTTTTCACCAGATCCAAATTCGCCGGGTGCCGTTTCGCTGATTTCTAATTGAATACGGGGATAAGCTGGGACGTGCGCAATACTTTTCCGCATGGAAAACCAGCGATGACGGCAAAAAGTCCGGCATGCGAAAAGTACGGGACTTTTCCCACCTAATTGAATATGCCCCTAAAAGTAAAAGCCTAGTAGAAAATAAAATAATTGTAGAAAGTAGAAATTTATAATTAATAAGTCAACAACAATTTTCTCCAACTAACAAATCACAGACAGGTGGAGTACTATTCAGTAGAAGGTAAAGTATTAAATTATTACTACTACTATAAGGGAAAGTAAATAGGAGCCATGGAAAAAATTAAACCAAGCTCCAAATGTGAGTTTTTATAGGCAAACTGAGCAATGGTATCCAGAAGCTAAACAATCATTACATGCTATATAGTGAGGACAAATGCGTTTATTACAGCCAGGGGTGTAGGGAAAGCGGTTCCGGTGGAGCGCGAGCTCCAGGCGCCAGAGAAGGTGAAATAGCGCTGCCGCTGGACTCACTGTGACTCCAGTCCTGCGGAACCGCTGACAGGACGCGATCGCGCCCCTCACAAAACCAAGTCCCCTTGCAGTGATGCGAGCTAGTCAAGTTACTGCCTCTCCACTTACCCAGCCATCTTCCTGCCTTCCCGCAGACTGACGTCGCCAGGAGGTGGGGCTTAAGTCAGGCGGCAATTTTAGATGGGGCTTAAGTTAGGCGCAGAGCTAAAGCCCATAGCTGCTTGTCCTGGTACTGCACATGAACGGAGAGAGGATCCGTGGATATGCCGATGCCCACCATCTATTCAAAAAAAGAAAAGAGGTGTGTGTTGCTAAATGTAATTGTTTAAATATTACTAAAAATATATAAATTGCATATATATATATATATATATATATATATATATATATATGCAATTTATATATTTTTAGTAATAAATTGTTTACATACATATTTTATTTTTACTCTAAATTTTATTTATATCTTTATGGGTTATATACTACATTTTGCACTTTCAAATTATATATATATATATATATATATATATCTATATATATATATTTTAGGGGTGCGCGGGATCGGATTTCTGAAATCCGAGCCCCCCCGATCCGAGTCTTTTCCCGCCTGACTCGGATCTGAAATCGAGGCAAAACGTCATCATCCCGTCTTCCGGATCTCGCGGGTTTTGGATTCTATAAAAAGGTACCCGCGTCTGCGCCATTTTCTCACTCGGCTTTGGACAGTGAAGAGGGAGGGTGGGAGTTAGGGCTGGCTGGGCTATGTAGCGTAGTGTAGTGCTGCGCTGTGCTGCTGTTGTCCATAGGGGCTGTGTCCACTCCTCCAAAGTTCATAGGGACTGGCTGTGCTGTGCTGCTGTTGTCCATAGGGGCTGTGTCCACTCCTCCAAAGTCCATAGGGGCTGGCTGGGCTGTGTTGTGCAGTTTGTTGTCCATAGGGGCTGGCTGGGCTGTGTTGTGCAGTCAGTTGTCCATAGGGGCTGTGTCCACTCCAAAGTCTATAGGGGCTGGCAGGGCTGTGTTGTGCAGTGTCCCAGTCCTAAAGGGGTGCTGTAGTGTTGTCCAGGGGGTGCTCTGTCCATCAGGGGTGTTCCCCCAAGTGCAAAAAAATATAAATTTTTTTCTTTGTTTGTGAATTGTGTGCGCAGTATCCACATGTGCATCAACAAAGTAGCGCCAAGCGTGCACCTGTGTCATAAGCACCTGGCTCATCCGTTAAAGGGTGCTGTAACCCCCAAAGTGCACTCCAAAAAATATTTTTTCTTTCTGTGTTTGTGAATTGTGTGCACTGTATCTGCACGTGCATCAACAAAGCAGCAGCACCAAGCGTGCGTCTGTCTGTTACAGGGTGGTGTAACCCCCAAAGTGCACTCCAACAAAAATAAAACATTTTCTTCTATGTTTGTGAATTGTGTGCACTGCATGTGCATCCTCAAAGCAGCAGCGCCAAGCGTGTGTCTGTCCGTTAAAGGGTGGTGTAGCCCCCAAAGTGCACTCCAACAAAAATAAAACATTTTCTTCTGTGTTTGTGAATTGTGTGCACTGTACATGCATCCTCAAAGCAGCAGCGCCAAGCGTGCATCTGTCCGTTAAAGGGTGGTGTAGCCCCCAAAGTGCGCTTCACAAAAAATAAAAAAAATCTTTTTTTTCTGTCTTTGTGAATTGTGTGCACTGTATCTGCACGTGCATCAGCAAAGGAGCAGCGCCAAGCATGCGCCTGTGTCCCATAAGTCTGTTAAAGGGTGGTGTAACCCCCAAAGTGCTCCAAAAAATAAAAAACTATTTTTTTCTGTGTTTGTGACTTGTGTACGCTGTAGCCGCATGTGCATCAACACAGTAGCAGCACCAAGCGTGCGCCTGTGTCATAAGTCAAGGGCCGGTTTGGACATCTGGTCTGGACTGAAGGACGTGCCAACAATTTCTGACATGTCTACTGTCACTGCATATGATACTGTCACCACTGACAGAATGGTGGAGGATTACATTGGTGACAGCATCCAAGTAGGGATGTCAGACAGTCCGTACCTGTACTGGCAGGAAAAAGAGACAATTTGGAAGCACCTGTACAAACTGGCTCTATGTTACCTGAGTTGCCCCCCCTCCAGTGTGTACTCCGAAAGAGTGTTTAGTGCAGCCGGGAACCTTGTCAGCGAAAGGCGTAGGAGGTTGCTTCCACAAAATGTGGAGAAGATGATGTTCATAAAAATGAATTATCAACTCTTCCTGGGAGACCAGCCTCCAGAACATACAGAGGGACCTGTGGTGGTGGATTCCAGCGGGGACGAGATAATACTCTGTGAGGATGAGGATGTACACAACACTGAAGAGGGTGAAGAATCAGTGGATGAGGAGGATGAGGACGACATCTTGCCTCCGTAGAGCCAGTTTGTGCATGGACAGATTCATTGCCAGCTTGTTTAGTGGGGGCCCAAACGAACCAATCATTTCAGCCACAGTCGTGTGGCAGACCCTGGTACTGAAATGATTGGTTTGTTAAAGTGTGCATGTCCTCTTTATACAACATAAGGGTGGGTGGGAGGGCCCAAGGACAATTCCATATTGCACCTCCTTTTTTCTTTGCATTATGTACTGTTTGGGGCCTAGTTTTTCAAACTGCCATCCTGTCTGCCACTACAGTGTCACTCCTAGATGGGCCACGTGTTTGTGCCGCTCACTCGTATCCCTTAGCATAGTCATCCAGCTACCTCGGTGCAACCTTTTGGACATAAAAACACTATTGTGAGGTGTGAGGTGTTCAGAATAGACTGGAAATGAGTGGAAATTAATGTTATTGAGGTTAATAAAAGCATAGGAGCAGAAAAACCCACAAATTCTGTGATTTTAGCTGTTTTTATGCTTTTTTAAAAAAAAATACAGATCCAAAACACAAAACCCAGAACCCAAAACATGGAAGGGTGGTTTTGGCAAAACCAATCCAGATCCAAAACACGAAGAAAGATCCAGATCCAAAACACAAAAAGTGGCCGGTGCACACCCCTATTATATATATATATATATATATATATAGGGCAGCACAGGCGGCCCTATCTGTGCAGAGTTTGTATATTCTCCCTGTGCTTGCGTGGGTTTCCTCCGGGTGCTCCGGTTTCCTCCCACACTCCAAAAATATACTGGTAGGTTAATTGGCTCCCAACACAAATTAACCCTTGTGGTATGTATGTGTGTGAGCATGTGATAAGGAACAGAGTGTAAGCTCCGCTGGGGCAGGGACTGATGTGAATGGCCAAAATATTCTCTGTAAAGCGCTGCAGTATATGTGTGCGCTATATAAATAACTGGTAATAATAATATATATATTTATCATCATTTGAAAGTGCAAAGTGCAACAGATAAATAGCGACCGGTGTGTTTAAAACACACATATATATATATATATATATATATATATTAGTTCATCAAAAGGAAGCACTCCATGTAATCAAAACACCAGCGTCGGGTGCCCTCCTTGATAACCCTGCAGTTAGGCTATCACATATAGCCTATGTATAGACAGCACACCGATCAAATAATCTTCATGCACAGCTGGATTCAAAGTATCAACGTTTCGAGATATTTTATTTCCTCGTCATCAGGATAACAATGAATATAAAACACTCACCTTAAATACCCTCCACCATCACCGCATGCAGCGCCGGCTCGCGGGGAATCAGGAAGTCGCACCACTGGTGACGTCATCCACCTTCACCCGTCGCCATGGCAACCGCGCTGTGTATACATAAAACATAATGTGCATTCCAATTAAGAACATATGGCATATAACATATAATGTGTACTAGTAATTAAAATACACAGGACCAAATAAGGCTGACCAAACTAACTTAATCATACTGACTACCACCAGCATTAAATCGTAAACATGGAGACGCATAAAGAAAAATCTAAATACATGAAAAAACCTAATATATCACATCACATCATAAACGGATCAATAAATCAGACATGACCAGAAGGATCTCACACTTAGACATCATATCTATGTAAATTCATTGAGACCTCTCGGGGATAATGTCCCTAATTTATAGATCCATTGTGTTTCACAACATAACAACCTGCCAGCTCTATCTCCTCTACGGATTACTTCAGGAAATGCCTGGCCACCGTTTGGTCACTACCTTTATTCGCCAAATATATCAATTCCACCAGAAAAATGATTTTGGGGGTAAACTCCCCCTACAAGTGTACTCACACCCAATAAGTATAAACCATGCACATCAAGTGATCCTTTTGTCAATCTGACTCCCTTATTTTTCCTGTTGGTGTGTCAATTCCACCCAGTGTGAAGAATAATCTTGGGGGATATCTCCCCCTGAATACGTACTCACACCCAATGTAAGTATAGCAGGCACATCAAATGATACTTTCTGACCGTCCGTCTCTCTCTCCCCTCTCTCCGAGTGGGATCCCCTACTCTTGGTTTCCCCACCGGAAGTGAATGTCAATCGGAGGAGAGATTTAAAAATAATTTTTTATTGCACAATTCTTCACAAAAATGTTTCAATAAAAGTAAACTGGAGGGACACCTACCCGGGTGTTACAAAAGAGATTCCAAGATGTCAGTTGGATGGTAAGAAAAAAACGGGGCCCCGTTATTCATACATACTCCTAACTCCTCAGGTAAGGCTCCTCTCCAGTAATGATACACTTGACCACCGTCACCAATGCGTTTCGATCTTAACGATCTTTTTCACGGTGTGAGGCTATGTCAAGCGTCTCTCACTTAAATACCCTCTAAAATTGGCTAATACACTTCAGGTGTATACACAATTGTATCGCCTCCAAGAGGCATAAAACATATATTCCTCCATAATCTTTATGCAGCGGTATACATAATCCATGTTCCCCATAGTCACATCATTTCCGGTCCATCCGTGACCAGAAGTGATGTATTCAGTCCGTTTTCAATATCCATTCCCCCTTCTCAAGATCCGTGTCTTTGTGTTCCGTGTGTCAAAGCTGGTTTTTTCTCCCGTATCATCAAGGACTTCCGGAATCTTCTCTTCACCAGAAGTGACGCACTGTCTCTCCACGGACGACGCATCTCCATGGTTATCATCTGCACACACAATTTAACCCATTGTCTCTCCATTCCAAGTGTCCAAAGGGCAACCATATATAAATATAGTTTCTAGAAGAAGGGGAAAAAAGGCAATTTAACAGTGGGTGTATAATATAACGCAAAAAAGAAAATTTTATCCCACTGAAATATTTCCAATAATACATGAAATCCATAAAGAGTTAATTAGCTCAGAAGGAGAAACCCTAAAATAATCTTCAATAAATAATTAAGATCAATTTAACAATAGATATATAAGAAAAATAACATTAAAAGAAAATTCTATCCCACTAAAATATAAGAACCATAAAGACTTATTTAGCTCAGAAGGAGAAACCCTAAAATAATCTTCAATAAATAATTTAAAATACAAGGATATATTTTACTGATCATAAAAACCATTGTAGCTCAAAGTCTTCATTTAGACCTATCGGGCTTAAAGTTTTAAAATTATATATAAACTTCATTTCCATCTTAGCCAGTAATGTAGTTATATTTTTTACTCTTTCAGTTGTTTTAACTAGTTTTAGCCCAAAAAAATCTTTAATTTCTCCAGTTGAGCATTTGTGTTCTTTCTTAAAATGGGATGACAGGGAGTGAGACTCTAACCCCTTTCTTATGTTCCGGAGGTGCTCTCCGATTCTTACTTTAAGGGGCCTAGTTGTTCGACCAATATATACCTTGTCACAACTGCATTTTATTCCATAAATCACATTTGCAGTGTTACAGGTTATAAACTCTTCTATTTTGTGTTCCAAGCTATTGATCTGTATTGATTCATATTTCATTGTTGTCACTACTCTGCCATTTTAACATCCTAAAAATTGGCCACATCTATAGAAACCTCTTGATCTATTATAACTCAATATTTCCAGTTGGCCAGGATATAAACTCTTCACCAGGCTGGTTTTTAAATTAGCTGCCTTTCTATATATATACATCGGTTTCACTGGTATATGTTTACCTATAATCGGATCCCTTTTTAAAATACTCCAATGTTTCTTTATTACTTTCTCTATCTCCTTGTGTTGTGAATTATAATTTGTTATAAAGGCCCATTGGAATTTGTCATCTTTTTCCTTCTTGTCTTTTAATGATAGCAGATCTCTTCTATCCGTGGCCCTTGCGATGTTTAAACCACCCTCTATCCTTCTATCTTCATAGCCGCATGATTGAAATGCTTCCCTCATCTCTTTCGCCTGTTCCTCAAAAACTGAATCCTCCGTACAGTTTCTTTTCAATCTTTTAAATTGGCTATTTGGAATGGATTGTAACCAATTAATATGATGACAGCTATCAGCATAAATATAGGCAGAGGAGTCCGTCGGTTTCTTAAAAGTTTTTGTACAAATTTTCTTATTTATGGTATAAATAGTGATATCAAGAAAGTTAATAGACACAGTACTAATATCAAACGTTAGATTAATATTAAATGTATTCTGATTAAGATACATACAGAATTCATCTAAAGTACTCCGATCACCCTTCCAGATGAATAATATATCATCTGTGTACCTTGACCATGAGACCAGGTTTGCCCCGTATGGGTTATTGGTGTTCCATACGGTTTCTTCCTCCCGTGTACCCATAAATAAATTTGCATAACTCGGGGCAAACCTGGTCCCCATGGCTGTTCCTGTCAACTGAATGTAAAAATCCCCTTTAAATAAAAAATAATTATGTTTTAAAATAAATGAAATTCCCTTAATAAGGAATTCCTGTAGAACGGGGTCTAAGCCTGATTTATTCAAGTGTGTTAAAGCTGACTCTAATCCTTTCTCATGTTCAATAATTGTATATAATGAACTTACATCAGCGCTTACAAAAATAAAATCCTCCTCCCATACAATATTCTCCAATTTACTTAAAATATCTCGGGTATCTTTTAAATGTGATTTATTTTTTATGACCAAGGGCTGTAGAAAAAAGTCAATAAATTATGATAAATTGGCACTTAATGAATCGATCCCTGACACTATCAGCCCTCCCGGTGGATTAGTCAGGTCTTTATGGACCTTCGGCAATATATATAGTGCAGGGATCTGGGGAGTTTCATTTATTAGAAATTTTGACTCTTTCTCACTAAACGTGCCATTATTTGTGTATATTTCTACTAGAGTTTTTAATTCCAGTAAAAAATTTTCAGTGGGGTCTGTTCTTAATTTCTTATAGGTCTCCCCATCTCCCAATTGCCTAAATACCTCCTGTTCATATTTCGTAACATCCATTATTACTACTCCTCCTCCCTTATCGGTGGGTTTCACAATAATATTTTTATTTTCTTTTAATCCATCCAAAGCCCGTCTTTCCTTGTAAGTTAGGTTAAAATTGATTTTTTTAGATCTTATTAATTTACTATCCTCCATAACTTGTGCGGCAAAAGTCTCTAAGTAACTTCCCTTCATATATTTTGGAAAAAAGGTTGATTTTGGCCTGAATGCGGAAGTGGACCCCTCCTCCATCCTGGGGTTAGAATCTTCCTCCTCTTTTGACATAAAGAACTTTTTAACCGTCAGTTTTTTAATGAATTTTTGAACATCTATAAAAAATTCAAAATCATTTATTTTCCTTGCAGGTGCATATTTAAGGCCCCTTTCTAAAACCTTTCATTGTGTTCCAATAAATGGGAGCTAATGTTAAAGATTTTTATTTTTCCCTTTTCTATTTCTACTTTCTTGGTATTTTCTCCAACATTGATGCTTTGGTCCCCCTCTAATTCATTATCCTTTTTATTATGTTTCAACTTCTGAGTTTTCCTTTCTTTTACTTTGTTCTTTCTTTGTCTCCCTCCTCATTTCCCTCTTTTATAGTATATTATCTTTGAAAATTTGTCCTCCGCCGCTCCTTTAAAAAAGGAGACAATGGAGGAACATAATTATTTTTTATTTAAAGGGGATTTTTACATTCAGTTGACAGGAACAGCCATGGGGACCAGGTTTGCCCCGAGTTATGCGAATTTATTTATGGGTACATGGGAGGAATAAACCATATGGAACACCAATAACCCATACGGGGCAAACCTGGTCTCATGGTCAAGGTACATAGATGATATATTATTCATCTGGAAGGGTGATCGGAGTACTTTAGATGAATTCTGTATGTATCTTAATCAGAATACATTTAATATTAATCTAACGTTTGATATTAGTACTGTGTCTATTAACTTTCTTGATATCACTATTTATACCATAAATAAGAAAATTGGTACAAAAACTTTTAAGAAACCAACGGACTCCTCTGCCTATATTTATGCTGATAGCTGCCATCATATTAATTGGTTACAATCCATTCCAAATAGCCAATTTAAAAGATTAAAAAGAAACTGTACAGACGATTCAGTTTTTGAGGAACAGGCGAAAGAGATGAGGGAAGCATTTCAATCATGCAGCTATGAAGATAGAAGGATAGAGGGTGGTTTAAACATTGCAAGGGCCACGGATAGAAGAGATCTGCTATCTTTAAAAGACAAGAAGGAAAAAGATGACAAATTCCAATGGGCCTTTATAACAAATTATAATTCACAACACAAGGAGATAGAGAAAGTAATAAAGAAACATTGGAGTATTTTAAAAAGGGATCCGATTATAGGTAAACATATACCAGTGAAACCGATGTATATATATAGAAAGGCAGCTAATTTAAAAACCAGCCTGGTGAAGAGTTTATATCCTGGCCAACTGGAAAGATTGGGTTATAATAGATCAAGAGGTTTCTAAAGATGTGGCCTATGTTTAGGATGTTAAAATGGCAGAGTAGTGACAACAATGAAATATGAATCAATACAGATCAATAGCTTGGAACACAAAATAGAAGAGTTTATAACCTGTAACACTGCTAATGTGATTTATGGAATAAAATGCAGTTGTGACAAGGTATATATTGGTCGAACAACTAGGCCCCTTAAAGTAAGAATCGGAGAGCACCTCCGGAACATAAGAAAGGGGTTAGAGTCTCACTCCCTGTCATCCCATTTTAAGAAAGAACACAAATGCTTAACTGGAGAAATTAAAGATTTTTTTGGGCTAAAACTAGTTAAAACAACTGAAAGAGTACAAAATATAACTACATTACTGGCTAAGATGGAAATGAAGTTTATATATAATTTTAAAACTTTGAGCCCGATAGGTCTAAATGAAGACTTTGAGCTAAAATGGTTTTTATGATCAGTAAAGTATATCCTTGTATTTTAAATTATTTATTGAAGATTATTTTAGGGTTTCTCCTTCTGAGCTAAATAAGTCTTTATGGTTCTTATATTTTAATGGGATAGAATTTTCTTTTAATGTTATTTTTCTTATATATCTATTGTTAAATTGATCTTAATTATTTATTGAAGATTATTTTAGGGTTTCTCCTTCTGAGCTAATTAACTCTTTATGGATTTCATGTATTATTGGAAATATTTCAGTGGGATAAAATTTTCTTTTTTGCGTTATATTATACACCCACTGTTAAATTGCCTTTTTTCCCCTTCTTCTAGAAACTATATTTATATATGGTTGCCCTTTGGACACTTGGAATGGAGAGACAATGGGTTAAATTGTGTGTGCAGATGATAACCATGGAGATGCGTCGTCCGTGGAGAGACAGTGCGTCACTTCTGGTGAAGAGAAGATTCCGGAAGTCCTTGATGATACGGGAGAAAAAACCAGCTTTGACACACGGAACACAAAGACACGGATCTTGAGAAGGGGGAATGGATATTTAAAACGGACTGAATACATCACTTCTGGTCACGGATGGACCGGAAATGATGTGACTATGGGGAACATGGATTATGTATACCGCTGCATAAAGATTATGGAGGAATATATGTTTTATGCCTCTTGGAGGCGATACAATTGTGTATACACCTGAAGTGTATTAGCCAATTTTAGAGGGTATTTAAGTGAGAGACGCTTGACATAGCCTCACACCTTGAAAAAGATCGTTAAGATCGAAACGGGTTGGTGACGGTGGTCAAGTGTATCATTACTGGAGAGGAGCCTTACCTGAGGAGTTAGGAGTATGTATGAATAACGGGGCCCCGTTTTTTTCTTACCATCCAACTGACATCTTGGAATCTCTTTTGTAACACCCAGGTAGGTGTCCCTCCAGTTTACTTTTATTGAAACATTTTTGTGAAGAATTGTGCAATAAAAAATTATTTTTAAATCTCTCCTCCGATTGACATTCACTTCCGGTGGGGAAACCAAGAGTAGGGGATCCCACTCGCAGAGAGGGGAGAGAGAGATGGACGGTCAGAAAGTATCATTTGATGTGCCTGCTATACTTACATTGGGTGTGAGTACGTATTCAGGGGGAGATATCCCCCGAGATTATTCTTCTCACTGGGTGGAATTGACACACCAACAGGAAAAATAAGGGAGTCAGATTGACAAAAGGATCACTTGATGTGCATGGTTTATACTTATTGGGTGTGAGTAGACTTGTAGGGGGAGTTTACCCCCAAAATCATTTTTCTGGTCGAATTGATATATTTGCTGATGAGCCCATATTATTCACACAAAGTGTGAGTGTTTGGTTAAGGGGATATCCCCGAAAACTGATTTTATACTTAAAGAAAACAAGAACTCTCTCATATATACCTCTCAAATAATACACAAGGATATTTTTGCCCGTGTTTTGTGCTTCCTTTTCATATAAACATTACCATTGGCATGTTGGTGGAAGAAACAAAGAAAATATCAAACATTAAGGGAAGTAATATTATATAATATCAATAGCGCCAGTGTATTATCTTTTCAAATATTTTTGCTGTGAATAGTGTTGTTTTTGTGGGATAGAGGTGATATCCCATTTTGTGTTAAGATTCCACATAGGCAGCTGTTTGTGCGCACTAGTGATATACCCAAATTCTACATACTTTATTCGCCAGTGAGGCCTTAATCGCGGATCTATGTTATGCCATTCTTTCACGAATAGTGCGTTTCATTTTGCCCGCATAACTTAATCCGCAAGGACAAGTTATGAGATATACCACAAATTCAATAAGACAAGTGAGTCTATATCGAATATCTAACTTCGCTCCACTACGTGGATGTCTAAAATACATACCCGTTTGCATATATCTGCAAGTGAGATAATTTAAACATCTGTAGCAGCCAGGTTTTAATGATAAAAAAATTGCTCCACTACTCTGTCCAACCCGTATATCAGTGATATCAGTGCGCATGACCAATCCTTAATATTACGCCCCCTGGTATAACAGGGCATAATTCTTGTTTTCTGTAGATTCAAAGCTGAATCCGACTGGACAATAGGTCAAAGCCTTCTGGACGCACTATTAATCCTTGTACAATATGGGTTAAAATGGTTAACCCATGATATGCGTTTCTTCATCTCTCTTACTTTTTTGCTACCTAATAGTGACTTTCTTGGAATGGCCATTGCATGACTTTTTGCGTCCAATAATAATTCATAGTTATACCCACGAATCAAAAAATTCTGTAACATATTATCCATAATGTCTCTCAGCCTCCTCAACCTCAGAACAAATGCATCTTGCACGCAAAAATTGGGAGAAAGGTAATCCTCGCCAGGCGAAAAGTACTCGACTTTTCGCACCTAATTGAATACGGCCCTAAATGTTTTTTTTTATATAGAGTAATGGTTCCGGTACTTACGTAAACTGTTCTATTCTTGATGCAACATAATCTGTTAAATTTTTTTTTTAAATCCCTCACTTAATAGAAACGGCTGTATCTGCTGCCGTCCCTCCTTTATATATTCGGGGGATCCTTAATATTAGCGAGTACAATCAGTAAAGGGGTGTTTTCAGGGGATATGCTGCAAATATTAATTGATAAATATGCCTCACTGTCACAAATGCCTGAACATTATACATGTTCTGTTAAATCTAGCATGAAAAGCATTTGTTTTTCTCTAAGTAGATTTATAACTTCAATAAAAATATTAACATCAAAGTTAAACTTCTAAAAAAAAAGTGATAAAAAAAATTAGGAAAGTATATAAAAACACAAATCGCATAGTGATACCGTAATGATGGTGTTTATTTATTATCATATAACATACCTCCCAACATTTTGGATCCCTAAGGCAGGACCCCTGCAAGTGCCAAAGATGCTCGTGTCTGAAAAGAGGTGTGGCCTAATTTCCACAAGGACACTCCCACTGTGTGATACTGTCATGGGGCATGTCCACAAGTCACGCCCACATTTCACATCATGCTGGGGGCGAGCCCAGCACTCTGTTCCCTGCACTACATGGATACAGGCCTCATGCGTGCTGTATCCATTCAGCTTCGCGGCACCGCTGCTCTCTGCTAAGCAGAGCCACGGTGGTGCCTGAGTGTCCCCAACTGCCCGTGGGTGAGACTTGTGGACCGGGACAGTCCCCAAAACATGGGACTGTCTTGCTGGAAACAGGACACTTGGGAGGTACATACTGAATATACAGCTTTTCAGCTTGGTAATTGAATCACATGTGTAATTTTGCGTTTTGTCAGTGCAGGGATTTTTTGGGATTACAGTGTTGTTTTTCAGCACATTATGTATTATTTATTGGCATTTTTCTGTCTTAAGATATTGTCACTTATTATAAAACAATATTACTCTATATTTTATTGTTTTTTATTTTTGGATACCCCAGAGAGTAAATGATGGTTTAAGGAAGAGTTATTAATGCTAGTAAAGGTAAAAGGAACCGGTTGATAACCTATTATAATTCCGGTACACTTCCAATTGGATAGATTTATGGTGGTGGGCACATGTTTGGGTTATATTTATAATGTGATACACTAGATAGAGCTATTTTTTCACACATTTTTATATATATATACAAAAATATATAAAGAATTTTTAAACAGTCCATGAATTTTTTCAAATAAGGTCCTAGCCACTTCCTAGTTATCATTATTACATCACATGACCTGTCATAATGGAGCTGTGGCCCAGGGTGATGTCACAGACGTCATCAGTTTCAGTCTTTTCAAAGGTAGTATTCAGTGGAGTGAGACATATAATCAAGTTGTTCTTTTTATCGACATTTTTTAATAATTTGAAATTAGCAAAGGAGAAGCAATTAAGACAACTGTAGGTAAGTGGTCATTGTAATTATTTACGAAGCAGAAATAAATCATTATATTTGGAAAAATAGAGCCACAGACACATGCATACATCAGCAGATATCAGGATACAAAGTACATTGTAGATAACTTACTATTCAATATAACAAAAGCTTACACAGGTATACACTAATACACGGAGTGATATAATATTGAATATATTGTGTGAGAAAAGAATCAGGGTGGTGTTTGTTTTTGGGATGATGACTCACTTGTGTCTAGGGGTTAGTTATGTGATAATATAATACATAAATGACCTCACACAGGACCTCATTCAGAGCCGGACGCAATTAGCGCTCGCTCGTCCAGAAAATAGGGGTGGCTATTCAAATGAACTCTTCGCTCTTTGCGGTCTGTTCACGCCTCTAGGTCTGAACGAGCAAACAAAACTTGCGGTTGTTTTTTGGGAAACTACGCCCCCTGGCCGCTCGCATCCTACGTCATGTCCGCTATTTATTAGATTAATCGAGTACATCGAACAGGGTATGAATGAACTGCTCGCTATTCTTGTGGTTGGTTTTTGCTACCACAATTTTGCGAGCAGTGCTGGCTATAAAATAACCTAGTGACGTGGTCAATGATGCTGCTGTTTTAATTATGCACACCCATAAAACGCCCGTTTTGACCTTTAGGCACGCCTGCGTTCTGATCTCCACTCCCCGTTTTCAAGCACCTTCCCCTGTTACCACCCACATACGCCTCAATCTGTCACTCAAATTATCAGGCATTCGCTATTTTGCGAGCACATGAATTTTGCGAGCACATGAATTTCGACCGCACTGACTCGATCCGTACGCATGCGCAGTTGGGCAAACATCGCTCAGAGCGAACGAGCGTCCGCTTATGAGCGGCTCTGAATCAGGCCCACAGTCCCCTCCTCTCTTTAACCACCCCCGCTGGATCCCATATATAGCTAGCAGGCCCAGAGTGTTAGCTCAGAGATTATACAAGGTGTACCATGATGTCTTATTTTACTTATTACTAGGGGTGTGCACCGGCCACTTTTCGTGTTTTGTGTTTTGGTTTTGGATCTGGATCTTTCTTCGTGTTTTGGATCTGGATTGGTTTTGCCAAAACCACCCTTCCGTGTTTTGGGTTCTGAGTTTTGGATCTGTATTTTTTAGAAAAAAAGCATAAAAACAGCTAAAATCACAGAATTTGTGGGGTTTTCTGCTCCTATGCTATTATTAACCTCAATAACCTTAATTTCCACTCATTTCCAGTCTATTCTGAACACCTCACATTAGTGTTTTTATGTCCAAAAGGTTGCACCGAGGTAGCTGGATGACTATGCTAAGAGATACGAGTGGGCGGCACAAACACGTGGTCCATCTAGGAGTGGCACTGCAGTGGCAGACAGGATGGCAGTTTGAAAAACTAGGCCCCAAACTATACATAATGCAAAGAAAAAAAAGAGGTGCAAGATGGAATTGTCCTTGGGCCCTCCCACCCACCCTTATGTTGTATAAACAGGACATGCACACTTTAACAAACCAAACATTTCAGCGCCAGGGTCTGCCACACGACTGTGGCTGAAATGATTGGTTCGTTTGGGCCCCCACAAAACAAGCTGGCAATTAATCTGTCCATGCACAAACTGGCTCTACGGAGGCAAGATGTCGTCCTCATCCTCCTCATCCACCGATTCCTCACCCTCTTCAGTGTTGTGTACATCCTCATCCTCACAGAGTATTAATTCGTCCCCGCTGGAATCCACAACCACAGGTCCCTCTGTACGTTCTGGAGGCTGGTCTCCCTGGAAGAGTTGATAATTCATTTTATGAACATCATCTTCTCCACATTTTGTGGAAGCAACCTCCTACGCCTTTCGCTGACAAGGTTCCCGGCTGCACTAAACACTCTTTCGGAGTACACACTGGAGGGGGGGCAACTCAGGTAAAATAGAGCCAGTTTGTACAGGGACCTCCAAATTGCTTCTTTTTCCTGCCAGTACAGGTACGGACTGTCTGACAAGCCTACTTGGATGCTGTCACCGATGTAATCCTTTAACAGACAGACGCACACTTGTCGCTGCTGCTTTGAGGATGCAAGTGCGGCTACAGCCCACACAATTCACAAAGACAGAAAAAAAAAGAAGAATATTTTTATTGTTTGTGGAACGCACTTTGAGGGTTATACCACCCTTTAACAGACAGACGCACGCTTGTCGCTGCTGCTTTGAGGATGGAAGTGCGGCTACAGCCCACACAATTCACAAAGACAGAAAAAAGAAGAATATTTTTATTGTTTGTGTAGCACACTTTGAGGGTGTCACCGCCCTTTAACAGACAGACGCACGCTTGTCGCTGCTGCTTTGAGGATGCAAGTGCAGCTACAGCCCACACAATTCACAAAGACAGAAAAAACAGAAGAATATTTTTACTGTTTGTGTAGCACACTTTGAGGGTGTCACCACCCTTTAACAGACAGACGCACGCTTGTCGCTGCTGCTTTGAGGATGCAAGTGCGGCTACAGCCCACACAATTCACAAAGACAGAAAAAAGAAGAATATTTTTATTGTTTGTGTAGCACACTTTGAGGGTGTCACCACCCTTTAACAGACAGACGCACGCTTGTCACTGCTGCTTTGAGGACAGTATCATATGCAGTGACAGTAGACTTGTCAGAAATTGTTGGCACGTCCTTCAGTCCGGATCAGATGTCCAAACCAGCCCTTGACTAATGACACAGGCGCACGCTTGGCGCTGCTACTATGTTGATGCACGTGCGGCTACATCGCACACAAATCACAAACACATTAAAAAAATCGTTTTTTATTTTTTGGAGCACTTTGAGGGTTACACCACCCTTTAACAGACAGACGCACGCTTGTCGCTGCTGCTTTGAGGATGCAAGTGCGGCTACAGCCCACACAATTCACAAAGACAGAAAAAAAAGAACAATATTTTTATTGTTTGTGTAGCACACTTTGAGGGTGTCACCACCCTTTAACAGACAGACGCACGCTTGTCGCTGCTGCTTTGAGGATGCAAGTGCAGCTACAGCCCACACAATTCACAAAGACAGAAAAAAAAGAACAATATTTTTATTGTTTGTGTAGCACACTTTGAGGGTGTCACCACCCTTTAACAGACAGACGCACGCTTGTCGCTGCTGCTTTGAGGATGCAAGTGCGGCTACAGCCCACACAATTTACAAAGACAGAAAAAAGAATATTTTTATTGTTTGTGTAGCACACTTTGAGGGTGTCACCACCCTTTAACAGACAGACGCACGCTTGTCGCTGCTGCTTTGAGGATGCAAGTGCGGCTACAGCCCACACAATTCACAAAGACAGAAAAAAGAAGAACATTTTTATTGTTTGTGTAGCACACTTTGAGGGTGTCACCACCCTTTAACAGACAGACGCACGCTTGTCGCTACTGCTTTGAGGATGCAAGTGCGGCTACAGCCCACACAATTCACAAAGACAGAAAAAAAAAGAACAATATTTTTATTGTTTGTGTAGCACACTTTGAGGGTGTCACCACCCTTTAACAGACAGACGCACGCTTGTCGCTGCTGCTTTAAGGATGCAGGTGTGGCTACAGCCCACACATTTCACAAAGACAGAAAAAAAAAGAATATTTTTATTGTTTGTGGAGCGCACTTTGAGGGTTACACCACCCTTTAACAGACAGACGCACGCTTGTCGCTGCTGCTTTGAGGATGCAAGTGCGGCTACAGCCCACACAATTCACAAAGACAGAAAAAAGAAGAATATTTTTATTGTTTGTGGAGCGCACTTTGAGGGTTACACCATCCTTTAACAGACAGACGCACGCTTGTCGCTGCTGCTTTGAGGATGCAGGTGGAATCTAGACGGGATTTGGAACCGGGGACACACTACCTCCATCAATTGTCTAAATCCCACTGCACTAATGGCAGATACCGGACGCACGTCTAACACCAACATAGCAGTCAAGGCCTCAGTTATATGTTTTGCTTCAGGATGACTGATGTCGTACTTCATCCTCATCGCTAGGGACTGTTGGAGGGTCAATTGTTTAGTAAAAGTAGTGATGTTCCTACTTCCTCTCTGGGATGATGAACAACTCCCAGCAGCAGCAATAGCACTAGGAGGAAGTGGTTCTTGATCTTTCCCTATTTTATTTTTATCGGAGAAAGTTTGGTCCTCCATTTATGTTATATTGATATATATACGTGCGGCTAAAGCGCACACAAACACAGAAAATATTTTTTTATTTTTGCTGGAAAGTAGTGCACTTTGTGGATTACACCACCCTTTAAGAAATGAGCCAGCCGGCTCTTTACTTATGGGACACAGGCGCACGCTTGGCACTGCTCCTTTGTTGATGCACACAAGTCACAAACACAGAAAATATATATTTTTTTGGTTTGGAGTGTACTTTGGGGGTTACAGCACCCTTTAACGGTCAAGCCAGCCGGCCCTTTACTTATGACACAGGCGCACGCTTGGCACTACTTTGTTGATGCACGTGCGGCTACTGCGCACACAATTCACAAACACAGAAAATAATTTTTTCTTTGGTTTGGACTGGAGTGTACTTTGGGGGTTACAGCACCCTTTAATGGTCTAGCCAGCCGGCCCTTTACTTATGACACAGGCGCACGCTTGGCACTACTTTGTTGATGCACGTGCGGCTACTGCGCACACAATTCACAAACACAGAAAATATATATTTTTTTGGTTTGGACTGGAGTGTACTTTGGGGGTTACAGCACCCTTTAACGGTCAAGCCAGCCGGCCCTTTACTTATGACACAGGCGCACGCTTGGCACTACTTTGTTGATGCACGTGCGGCTACTGCGCACACAATTCACAAACACAGAAAATATATATTTTTTTGGTTTGGACTGGAGTGTACTTTGGGGGTTACAGCACCCTTTAACGGTCAAGCCAGCCGGCCCTTTACTTATGACACAGGCGCACGCTTGGCACTACTTTGTTGATGCACGTGCGGCTACTGCGCACACAATTCACAAACACAGAAAATATATTATATTTTTAGCACTTGGGGGGAGCACCCCTGATGGACAGAGCACCCCCTGGACAACACTACAGCACCCCTTTAGGACTGGGACACTGCACAGGACTTTGGAGTGGACACAGCCCCTATGGAGAACTGACTGCACAACACAGTCCAGCCAGCCCCTATGGACTTTGAAGTAGTGGACACAGCCCCTATTAACAACAGCAGCACAGCACAACACAGCCAGCCCCTATGGACTTTGAAGTAGTGGACAACAGCAGCACTACACTACACTACACAGCCCAGCCAGCCCTAACTCCCACCCTCCCTCTTCACTGTCCACAGCCGAGTGAGAAAATGGCGCCGACGCGGGTACCTTATATAGGATCCAAAACCCGCGAGACTCGGAAGGCGGGATGATGACGTTTTGCCTCGATTTCAGATCCAAGTCAGGCGGGAAAAGTCGAGCCTGACTCGGATCGGACTCGGATCGCGGGGGCTCGGGGAGGTTCGGATTTCAGAAATCCGAACCCGCTCACCCCTACTTATTACATATATCAACAACACTTCTCATGTTACAGAAGCAGCTCTTTTGCTCTTATAATTGTTATATATAAAAGGGATTGATATGTGTGACATGGCTACAAATGGAGTTTATTCACCTAACCTGTTTGTTTCTTGCATAGTTGCCCATAATCTCCAATGGAGGGGATAGCAGCAGTTTACATATCTATCCTCATAACATTTGTTGTGGCTTTACTGGCTTTATCCATTTACTTCAGGTAAGTTATTATCATGTACAAATAATGTAACCGTTTATTTCTCTATATAAAATGTTTATTATTACTATATTATTTCCCAATATAATTATTATTTTATTGATACACTAATAGACAGAGATGTGATATATTAATAAAGCCAAATAAGTAAAAATAACTTGTATCCATTTTATCCTAAACCCTCGTTTGTAGGGAATGTAAAGTAAAATGTACAACACAGTTAAACCTGCTTTGCTATATTGTACTGTGATATCATTTGCTGCCCTGTGTGGCTGTGCTATACTGTATTACAATAGGCTGCCCTATTATATAATGTTACCCTATATATTGGTTTTGAAATCCTATAAGACGGGGAGACCCCATGGTTCCTTTCTGTGTTCTGCCACTGAGCACTTCTCATTATTTTGCAGTTGTATACAAAGCAGGCTGGAGAGAATGCCATACAGGGACATAGAATCCGGCTCTGACATGACACCAGGTAACAATAACTAGATTAATTAAGTATAAAGTAAGGACCACAGGACAGACATCTACCCCAATCTCAGGGCCTGATACAGAGGACACACAGTTCATGTACAGCCGCCATTTCTCACAGATTCACAAGTACAAAACTATGCAAATGTCAGCTTGAGCGTTCCTCTTGTGTATTTCTGTGCGATGGACTGCGCTAACCCTGCAATGCCCACTGTGTATATGTGACCAATGCTCATTTGCTCTGATGGATCCAATCTCTCCACCATCGTCTCACCATCAGCTGCAGCAATGGGAATCCCCTGCCTGGCGCACAGCCTCCCTTATCACTGTCTCACAATATGGCCACTATGACTGCGAAGCTGCAAAAGAAAACGTAGGCGCATTCCGAATACATGTACCCACAGCATGCTCCCATAACACGCCCATGCCACCAATGATATAGACACAAATGTTTGTTATTGGTGTTTGGAATTATAATTTGGGGCAGGATGCAGCAAAGGTAGAAATGTGGTCAAAACCTGAAAATGCGGGTTTGACCACATTTCTCATATGCACCAAGCCCCAGAATGCAATGCACTCTTGGTTGCAGTGGGTAACATCATCTCCTGATTAGTGCTACCCTATAGAAGCCTATGGGCTTCTATCAGGAGAGTACTGTGAGAGGGATCCAATCAAATCCCTCCCAGCACCCCCCGCGGCACGTGCATCCTTTTGCACATGCGCAGATGGACGCCAGAGGGGCTTCTGATTTATAGACCCGGAAGTCCCTCCATCACAAAGGGCCGCTGTTACCAAGTGAGTGGTCCTTTGTGGTGTTTGTTATGTATATTGGCAGTGCTAACGCCGGCATGCATGGGAAGGGTGGTGGGATGTGATGTGTCATGCATCCCGCCCAAGGTCTCATTTTACCAGTACACATTAATACTGATTACTATTTACAAATAGAAGTGGGTTCCCGTTATCCTAATACTGCAACACATAGACAAATACTGTACATTATGATATTTCTTTTCTGGCTAGATTGATAAATAGACCCCTAAATAACTATTTGTGGGCTGCTTATTATCTATTACTAACTGTTTCTATTTTCTATTTTAATAGTTAATGAAGAAATGGAGTATGAAGAAATTGATGTGGACAATGAGTAGGGGAGCCATCTGGAGCAAAAAGAGGAGAGCAGTGATAAATATATCATTATAAAACAAAAAATGAAAGTTCACTTTATGGACAAAGGCAAACAACAATAATTAAATAATTGAGAAGCAAAATAATAAACATCATACATTTTCCTGCCTATATGCGTTTTTTTAGGCTAAAATTTAAATGTTCATTATTTGTTGTAATACTATTTGAACTATTGTGGTTGGTGCTCTGCAGCTGTGGACAGTGGGGAAAACAGGGTGGTATACAAACAAGCACAGAAACAGACAAATCTCAGGTGCACAACTCCAAATTATTGATAATATATAAATGCAATAAAATTTTGCAATCAATAGAGGTTTTTAGCATAATCATGGCCAAGGTTATGGTCCTACCCACCATATCCAGGTGACCTCTTTAGGGTAGGTCCCTAACATACTAGGGTTCAAATCCAGAGCGCAGGACCCTCCCCAAACCGGCCTGATACAGAGAAAAGTGCAGTGTAAAAGAGATAGTTAATAGCAGCCACAGCTGCATATAAAGAATGAAAATAAAAAAGTGAAGTACATGTATAATAAACAAACAGTGAAGGGTTAAAATGTGTTATAAAGAAAAATGTGTTATAATGCAGTACCCTGAAACAGATCAACCAAAGCAGTCCAGGGGGACCCACGCCCCAAAAATGAACCAAAGTTGCACTACAGTATATAACTTGTAGGACTTGCCTAGAATTGTGCCTAATACCAGTGTGCATATACATTACCAGACTCCATGCTTTTAAACCAATAAGGAAGGGTGCTAATCCAGACTGAGGGCATCTCCTTTCCCTCAAACATGCAATAAAGCACATTAAATGGAGTATATGGTAAAGATTCCTGGACTGCACAACCTAAATATATATAATAGGAGGTGCTACCTGATGAGACTTATTGCAGGCACAGAAACAGACAAATCTCAGGTGCACAACTCCAAATTATTGATAATATATAAATGCAATAAAATTTTACAATCAATAGAGGTTTTTAGCATAATCATGGCCAAGGTTATGGGCCTACCCACCATATCCAGGTAACCTCTTTAGGGTAGGTCCCTAGCATACTAGGGTTCATATCCAGAGCGCAGGACCCCCATAAACCGGCCCAGCTAAGTTGCCCCAAGGCACCGCCATAGTAAGAAAAGTGCAGTGTAAAAGAGATAGTTAAGAGCAGCCACAGCTGCATATAAAGAATGAAAATAAAAAAAGTGAAGTACATGTATAATAAACAAACAGTGAAGGGTTAAAATGTGTTATAAAAGAAAAATGTGTTATAATGCGTTGCCCTGAAACAGATCAGCCAAAGCAATCAAGGGGGACCCACGCCCCAAACATGAACCAAAGTTGCACTACAGTATATAACTTGTAGGACTTAGAATTGTGCCTAATACCAGTGTGCATGTACATTAACAGGCTCCATGCTTTTAAACCAATAAGGGGTGATAATCCAGACTGAGGGCGTCTCCTTTCCCTCAGGTGTGCAATAAAGCACATTAATGGAGTACAATAATAGCATACAGTAGAACACACACAAAAAAAAATCAAAACAGATCTTTTGGATTTTGTGGAATGATAATTTTATTTAATTTTTTTTTTAACACTGGGGAAGAGCACCCCTGGATAACACAGCACCTCTTAATGTACTGCAGCCCTATCCTCTTGGACAGGACAACACAGCAGCCCCCTTTTATGTACTGCATCCCCAGCCTGATAACACTGCACCCTTGAACAACAGCAGCACAGACCCCCAGCCCGACAATACTGCACCCTTGAAAAGCAGCACAGACCCCCAGCCCGACAACACTGCACCCTTGAAAAGCAGCACAGGCCCCCAGCCCGACAACACTGCACCCTTGAAAAGCAGCACAGACCCCCAGCCTGACAACACTGCACCCTTGAACAGCAGAAGCACAGACCCAAAGCCCAACAACACTGGACTCTCCCTACAGCCGGAGTGAAAATGGCACCGATCACTGGGACCTTTATAGAATCCAAAACCCGCAAGGATCCAACAGCGGGAGGATGACGTTTTGCCTCGTTTTCAGATCTGAGAAAGGCGGGCAAACTTAAGAAGGTTTTGGATCCGATTCAGAATTGCAATGTTCGGGTGGGTCCGGTTCTCGAAGAACCACACCCGCTCATCTCTACTTAGAACTCATTCTACTGATTACTGTAGTTATATTGCCGGCAGACGGGATGCCAGCCGCTGAAATACCGATGCTGGCATAATGCATAACGCCAATATTCCAAATCATAACAGGATACCGGCGTCGGCATCCTGAAACACTGGAATCCCTAACATTCACACTCGGGTAAGTATACTAGTTTCCCTGGGGATGTGGGGGTTTTGTTTTAGGCACCCCTGGGGGGAGATTAGGGTTAGGCACCCCCCCTGGACGGTTATGACAAGGCTACAGGTAGGGGGAGTTAGGGTTAGGCACCACTGGGAGAGAATTAGGCACCCCCCTGGGAGAGTTAAGTTTAAGGTGCAGGAAGGGGGGTTAGGCACCCCCCAGGGAGGTTAGGGATAGGCACCACCAAGGAAGGGTTAGGGTAGGGGGGTACAGGAGAGGGTTAGCATATTTACCAGCCCCAGTCTGGATGTTTAGTCTTTGGGCGTCCAGCATCAGTGTTTCATGCCCATTCCCTATAACTCACTAGCCACAATATCGCTGAGCATAGAGACTATCTTGTAGTCTTACATTGAAGTTATATTGTAACAGCTTTTCCCAATCCATGTGAAATAACACCTAAGCATGAGACTACTGTATTTTCCCCTAAACGGTGCTGATCACTAGACCTTTGTGATTGGGCAATGTTGTATAAGGGCAATGTTGTATAAAATTTTAACCAATGCAGGCCCGAGAAGCTGGTGTTAGGCATGCGCAGGTCACGATGCCTGCCAGATTAATTGAGCAAGGACTCAGGCCAGCGGCAGCCCTCCTCAGGCAGGAGGACAGGAGCCGCTGCAAGAGACAACTGATTTTCAGATCAGCTGTCTCCAAAGTGGAGTATGATGAATTGCTCCAGCACTCGTGGTGAGTGAGAATGTTATTTAACGGGGGCCTTCCGGCCTCAATAATTAACATAATTAATAGGTTTCGATGTTTGAACATATTATAATGAGGGATTATCCCGATTATTTATACAAATATAGACTCCATTATTTATAAATAATAATCACTTAGATGGAGACATTGGGCCTGATCATTACGGATCGCAACTGCGAGTACGCATGCACGCGATTATCAGCAGAACTGCAAAGGAGTGAGCACACCCACCATACGCAGTGCTTGCGATTGAATTTACAGTTGCGTATGCAAACACAAATCCAACCAGGAACGATCGCAATAGGTCACAGACTCTGTATAGCTAAGGATCTGAACCAGTCTTTTCACAGCGTTCGATGTTATTATTGTAATGATTGCTTGTTGTGCACACATAATTAATGCTAATGTTGTACCTTTGATCTGGCTAATTTACTAATTTATAGGTGAGTGACCTACATGAATAGATTAGTTGTACAAAGGCCCTTTTTTTCCCCCTATAAATCTGAATGTTCATATGTTTGTACATATTACATCAATTAAATAATTATATCAAATAATATAATTATAGTAAATAATATGAACAATTAAATTAAATTCAATCACACACCAATGACATAATCTCACAAACACGTCTTCCTCATCCGCCATGATAAAACGTATGAAGATCTTCCACTTGCTCTGACCAAACAAGACTACATCAGTCCGACTGCAGTTTCAGACACATCGATGGGGATGCAATCAGGAAGCCAACGGTCGAAATGCTGACCGCTGGCTTCCCAACTGTTAAATCCCGGCAGGGGTCTAATGATAGGCGTTGGCTTTTCGATGCCTATCATTATCCCTACGCTGGGAGCACGATGCCTGGCATACCGAACGAAGGTAAGCTGGGCGGTGGGCGCGTGGGGGAGTGTTAGGTTAGGGGTTCCCAGGGGGGGATGTAGGCTAGGGAAAGGGGGAGTTAGGGTTAGGCACCCTCGGGGGGAGGTTAGGCGTAGGCACCCCTACCGGAAGACGGGTTTAGGCTGCGGGGATGGGGGGATTAGGTTTAGGCACTTACAGGGAGGGTTAGGCGTAGGCACCCCTACTGGAAGACTTGGGTTTAGGCTGCAGGGACGGGGGGAGTTAGGGTTAGGCACTAGGGGGGAGGTTAGGCGTAGGCACCCCTACTGGAAGATTTGAGTTTAGGCTGCGGGGACAGGGGGATTAGGTTTAGGCACTTACAGGGAAAATCTCCAAGCATTCATCTCCAAGCATCCACTTCAACACCAGAAAAGTCGGGTCTATGCAGACCCAACTCCGGTGTGAACGGCGCCGACTCGGGAATATCCTGGGTCGGCGCTGGCTAAATTCCGGGTCTTATCCGGATTGGAACCCTGTTCCAACTCCGGGTCAGACCCGGAATTTAGGTGTAAAAGTGGTATAAGTCTCCATTTCAAAGCACTTTAGATGTAACCACCACTGACTGTTCAATAAGAACAACTAAGTAGTCTATAAATTTAGATAATTTATTCATATTATAAGGCTTAGAGCTTTTTGGTGGATTAATATGTTGGAACTGTATCTTGTGGAGTTTTAAAGATGAATCCAGACTTTTATTTTACATTTTAAGGACTGTAATAGAAGTATAAGGATTAAATTCCTCTATTTTCTACACATTCTAATATAGTTCACATATCTGCTTGGAATAATTTTTGGAAGTTAATATGTATATTTATGGTTTCTGCTTTTTTATCTAATGCAGTGGTTATCAGGCTCGGTCCTCAGGATCCCAAACAGGTCACGTTCTCCAAGTCACCCAGCATGTGCACAGGTGTAGTCATTACTCACTGACACATATTAAAAGATGCACAGGTGGAGCTAATTATTTCACTTGCAATTCTGTGAGGAGACATGGCAAACATGCACTGTTGGGGGTACTGAGAACAGAGTTTGAGAACCTGTGATCTAATGTGATCACATGTCTATTATAATATAGATTGCAATATCATTTTGATTTAGAATAAATACATTAATTTTTTATATATACTAGCAGAGCCGTAGCTAGCGCTCTGAGCGCCCTGTGCCAGCCCCGGCCCTTTTTGCATGTGACGTCATGATGTCGCGCACAAAGGGACGGGTTCGCCGGTAATTGATGCTCAAGCAGTGCCCGGGGCGTCTTCACGACGTGCCGGGCAGTTGTAATTAAGGCAGGGTGCCTGCCTGCTGCATCCGCCTGCCTGCTGCAGTGATGCTGGCTGCAGGGCATTGTTACAGGCATACTGCAGTCAGAAGCAGGGGCCGTGGGATGTCGACGGTGCCACCAAAAAAGGTCTGTGCCCTGTGCGGCCGCATACCCCTAGCTACGGCCCTGTATACAAGCATGTCCACTTTGTTTAAGCCAAGGCAAATTCTTAATAATCAATTCAGTTTATGAGCACAGTACCTTCTACAGTATATAAAATTTGCAGATCCCAAAACAAGGTTATATGACATCTTCCAGGAATCAGATCTCACATGTTTTGGACTGCATATTATAATTCCTCCCTTGTGATTGGGTGCCATTTCACACTGTAGACCGGAGGGAGATGGTGTGGGCATAGGGGCACTTTTTTGTACAAAACTAAGAAATAATTAGGGCCACAGTTAAGGCAGGGCCGCTGTGTACTGTGCGCTGGCTGCAGCACTCTGTGAGGTACAAAAAAATGCCATAGGAGTGGACTGCAACATTGTATTGTTTGTTACTAAAAAAAAAGGTCCACTGGGTCACTTTAAAAAAAAAAAAAAAAAAAAAAAGATTAGGAGCACTGTTAAATGTAATCATTACTAGTAGGGTGTCAACCCTTTAGTAGGAGCGCTGTGAGAGTATGTTGATTTTCAAAGAAGGCCGCCACGCGCCAATCACAACTCGTGACATCATTGGATGCGGCAGCGGCACCTGAAGAGGACCATAGAAGCCCTGGGGAGGTGGCAGCCACCCCCCAGGTGAACACGTCGAAGCCTTGGTGGGTTTGGTGCCCGCCAGACGTAGACACCAAAGCCTAGCGGGTTGGTGCCTGCCAGGTGAAGACACCGAAGCCCTGGCGGGTTGGCGTCCACCAGGGGAAGACGCCATAAGTCCTAGTGGGCAGCAGCCAAGAAAAAGAGCTGACACAGGCTGTCGCCCACTAAGTGAAGACGTGAAAGCCCTGGCGGGTTGGCATCCGCCAGGCGAACACGCCAAAGCCCCAGCGGGTTGGCGCCGGCCAGGTGAAGTCGCTGAAGCCCTGGTGGGTTGGCGCCCGCCAGACGAAGAGGCCTAATCCCTGGGGTGGTGGCGGCCACGCAAAAGAGCTTAAAGGCCACCGTTCCCCAGGTGAAGACCTGTAATATAAAATATTGAAGTGTGTTGTTTTAGAAAAAAATTTCACAGGTGGACTACGGGTGGCAGTGGGCCTTAATGCCCAGCATGGTGGTACTTGTGGTTTTCCAACTACCAGCATGCAGGGAGGCATGCTGGGACCTATAGTTCACCTACAAAATAAAATATTCTTTAAAATGCACCACATCGCACAATCAACCCAGCACCGACACCTCCTCAGGGATCCCCGACCTGGACTGACTAGCGGTCAGGGCTGATGCTGTGGCTGGGGGGCCAGGTGAAAGGGCTCCCCTGGCTGTGGCATCAGCCCCCCATTAGAAATAGTCTGGTGCTGGAGAATACAGGGGGACTCTACTCATTTTTTTCCCCTGTATTTCCAGAACCAGGACCGGATCAGAGCCCAGTGCTGGTTGCACAACTGGTTGGTTGGACCTCTATGTCATTTGTCCCCCGTATTTTGGCAATCAGGGCTGGTTCTGACTAGCCCGGTGCTGGTTGCCAAAATACGGGGGACAAATGATGTAGGGGTCCCCCGTATTTAGTGCAAACAGCACAGGGCTCTGAGCCGGTTCCTGGTTCTGGAAATACAGGGGGAAAAAATGCATAGGGCTCCCCCTATATTTCCCAGAACTAGCACCGGACTCCGTCTAGCGGGGGGGTGATGCCACAACCAGGGGAGCACTTTCAACGGGCCCCCCAGCCGCTTCACCCCTGACCGCTAGTCAGCCCAGGCCGGGGATCCCTGGGTAGTTGGGGTCCCCCTCCTCAGGGCACCCCTGGCCCAGGCTGATAGCCCGGGGCTATCCCCGGCACTCCTGGGCAGTGGGTTCCGGGTTGATTATGTAAAGTGTGGTGCATTTGAAAATATATTTATTTGCTTTTGCTATGGAACTACAGTTCCCAGCAAGCCTCCCCTGCATGCTGGTACTTGGAGAAACACAAGTATCAGCATGCGGGGCATTACGGGCTTCCTGGTACTTTTAGTTCCACAGCAAAAGCAATATTAAAAAAAACACACACACCATAGAAAAGTATAAATTATTAAAACATACATGCACACACTATCTCATATACTCACCTATGTATCCCTGAAGCCAATCTGTCCTCTTCTCCAGTAGATTATCCAATGGATTACCTGTAAAAAAAAATGTCATACTCACCTCCTCCTATGAGTGGATCAGGTCCTCTGCACACAATCCAGTGTCTTGGCAAAAAAAAACAAAAAACGTAGATACCCGGACCCATGTACATTAGTAGTGTTCTATAAGAACACTACTACCCGAATGACAGCTCCGCCTGGAATTTCAGTCCAGAAATCCTGGGGCGGAGCACTCATTGGCTGAGAGAGGAGAGCCTTCCGCCACTCAGCCAATGAGTGGTTCTCACCATTGAGAACCGAGCGTGCCCTTTTCAATAATGGCAAAATTCAAAGATGGCCACCGTGAGCGAATCACGGCTCGCGACATCACCCTGCCCCCTCGGCTGGCTTAAATACAGCTAGCAGTGCCAGCCCTCTCCATTCAGTCGTCGACCGGGGAGCTGGAGAGACTAGCTGAAGAATGAAGACACCGGGAAACACTGGATGTGCAGCAGCCGCGCAAAAGAGCTCTCTGGCTGCTGCGCTCCAGGTGAAGACAATGCAGAAGCCCTGGATGTGCGACAGCCACGCAAAAGAGCTTACTGGCTGATGCGCTCCAGGTGAAGAGGCCGCAGAAGCCCTGGATGAACGACAACCATGAAAAACAGCTTAAAGGCCGTCGCCCTCGAGGTGAAGAACCCGGTAAATAAAAGATTTAAAAGACTGTGTCTGTGTGTTTTATTTGAATATTTATTTTGCAAGGTTACTATAGGTACCAGCCCCGCCTGCTGGTACTTGTGGTTCTCCAAATGCCAGTATGCGGGTGTGCCTGCTGGGACCTGTAGTACTACTGCAAAAGACAATATTTATATTTTCTTATGCACCACACTATACATAATCAACCCGGCACCCACCGCCCAGGTATTTTGGACAGGACAAGTTCTGAAAAGCCCAGTGGTTGTGCTTAATACAGGGGGACGTTTACGTTGTTTGTCCCCTGTATGTAGCACAACTAGTACTGGGGCTCCAAAGCCCAGTGCTGGTTGTCTGTTAGGGGGCGGGGCTAGGCTTTTTTTTTTAACACATTCAATTTTTAACAGATGCATAGATGGATCTCACTGCTGCATTCATGCATGTGAGACTTATTGATTTGATTTTCTCAGGTGCATACGCACTACCAATGAGCCCACTGATGCCACCTTTGCACTGCACCGCTGCCAATGCTCTGCACTACCACTGCTGCCGCTACCCCACACGCCTATAGCCGTCTTGCACTCTGCACCTCCCAAACCAACCTCCTGTGTGCTGTCCCCTCTTCCACAAGCGTTAGTGTACCATTTTGTTGCCCTTCTCCCCTACAGGTGGCCCGGTTTGCTCATCCAAACCCTGATAATTAATACATTTTTAAAAAGCTATGAAATTCCATAGTCAAAAAAAGCCACATAACTGCTTTGACCTCAGTTGCATAGACAGTGAATTAGCAGCTTTACCATTTTGTGAGTGACAGCAATCTTATTCTGTGAGAGTACTGAATCTGCAGTTAACCACAGGGTGTGATGGCATACCATATCTGTATTGCGCAAGGAACACGTCCATTAAGGCGTCAGCCTTAATGATATTAATGTCATTGCTTTTTGAAGTTTGAGTGGCAGAAAATCAATAGGTTTTGTGAATTTTCAGATCATGTCTGCACAGACGGTGTAATGATTAGCATTACTGCCTCACAGTACTGAGGTCATGGGTTCGATTCCCACCGCGGCCCTACCTGTGTGGAGTTTGTATATTCTCCCTGTGCTTGCGTGGGTTTCCTCCGGGTACTCCGGTTTCCTCCCACACTCCAAAAATATACTGGTAGGTTAATTGGCTCCCAACACAAATTAACCCTAGTGTGTATGTGTGTGCGCATGTGATAGGGAATATAGATTGTAAGCTCCACTGGGGCAGGGACTGATGTGAATGGCCAAATCTTCTCTGTAAAGCGCTGCGGAATATGTGTGCGCTATATAAATAACTGGTAATAAATAAATAAATAAATAAATGTCTAAGCAACCTTAATGGGAAATATGAAACTGTAAGGTTTTTTTGTCTACGAATATATATAGGGGGAGTGTTTGGAGTTGTGAGGTGAAAGCAGGAAAGGGAACCTGTGCAGACTTGCCCACCCCCCCCGGAAAGGCAGGCAAGCCTCCCGGCTGCCGCCTGACCCCCACCTTACTTACAGAAACCCCCGCAGTGGAGGGGGCCAGTGACGCGATTCGCATTGAATCGCGCCATAGTGGCCCTACCCCCTGCTTCACAATGCCAATATCTTCAGCATTTTGAATAGGGGGCGGAGCCACGATGACACGATCCTGCTTCTGGTTCCGCCCCCAATGAAGCATGGTAATCGGCCACGCCCCCCGCTGTGCTCAGACATTCAGCTCCCTCCCGGAAGGAGAGCTGGAATGGGGATCTGTTTAGGGGGGTTGAGAGTGCCGTGCAGGGCCGGATTATAGGAGGGGCGACAGTGGCGGTTGTCTCAAGGCCACCACACATTGGGGGCCCCCACAAACTGTCCCTGGCCCCCTGCCATAGACATCCCTCTGATGTACCAATGTTGTACTGCAGTCACCTGCCACGGCCTGCTTTTAAGCCCTGCCCCTCCTGACATTAGGCTCTGCCCCCATTTGCAAGAGCGGCGAATTGGGCCAGTGACCTGGTCCAACTTTTGCTGCTGCTGCCGGCCCACCGCTGCCACTGACACCAGGAGATTATGTAAGGCGAGATCATGTGTATCTGTGTGTATATATATATACATATATATATATATATACACATACACTGTATATGTATGTATTTATATGTGTATTGGTATATATATATATATATATATATACACACACACATATTCACACAAATATATACATACACACATAAATATATACATATATATATATATATATATATACTGTATATTGTACGGTATGTATATGTGCAGATATATATATATATATATATAGTATCCACAACCAGCATATGGCGGAGATATATTATATATACATGCAGTGTATATATATATATATAAATAAAACACACACATATGTATGTATATATGTGTGTATAGATATGTATATATATGTATGGAGTGATTTTCTACTTTATTTTTGATGCCTCTCGCGTGTTCTTGTATCCTTATTTTGATGTTTATTTTAAACTTCCCCACATATTTTAAATGACATGGGCACTCAAAAACATATATTACCCATGTAGACAAGCAATTCATTCTACTTTTGATATAAAAAAAATGTACTGTAAAATTTACTTGTAAAATTGACAAATATTACAGATGGTATATTTATAATAACCCTTATTATTCTGTAACCAGTGTTTAGTGGATGTCCCTATAGATATTAAAGTGCTAGGTGCCAGATAATTTTTCACATTTCTTGCCTTCCTAAAGGCTATGGAAGGTCTGTCTGTGATAATTTAATTCAAAAGGAGATCCATTTTTAATATATCTTAATGTTTGTTCATAATCTGTTGAATTTATTTTTCTTTATGATTATACTGTGTAACAAACATAATTTGGTTTTCTTTCTGTTCTTTAACCTTATATTGTAACAAAGTATCTCTCTCTAAGGGTGCATACACACCAGGACGATATCGGCACGATTAAGGTAATTGGAACGATGAATTGTGTAAATCGCATAGTGTGTACGCACAATTGCGCGCTCCCGCTGGTCGTATGCGACGTCTTATGAATGTCTGTGCAGAACAGACAATCATAAGATAACGCATACGATAAGGTGCCAATCGCACAGTGTGTACGGACAACCGGGCGATTTGTTGTCCAATTAGGGCAATCTTGACGTCTTCATATAGCCACTCCCATTTCCTCCCACAATTCTCTGCCTTCCCTGCATGGAGTCCGCTCCCTGGAGGCCTGAAGACACGATTTCTGTATTGTGCAGCCGCTGCAGCTCATACAACTGGTATGTGGGTGTGATTGATGCATGTATGTGTGTGCCTGTGTGGGACTGTATGTATGTATGCATGTGTGTCTGCATGAGTGTGTGAGTGATACATTACATGCATGCATGTCTGTGTGTGTGTGTGTGTGTGATTGATGCATGTACGTGTGTGCCTGCGTGGGACTGTATGTATGTATGTGTGTGTAGTTTTTACATTTTTTTTTTACCTCTTATTTCAAGGTCCAAATACCTTTGGAGAAAGATGCTGATTTTGTCAAAGAATTTATTCAAGGGTATCGTGACAATGAATGCCTTTGGAAAATATGGTCCAAAGATTACTGTAATAAAGAGAAGCGAGCCAGTGCTATTCAGAGATTGATAGCCATTTCCAAGCCGTACCATAGTGAAGCAGATCCCAAATGGGTAAAACAGAAAATTCAAAATTTTAAAACCGTTTTCTTAAAAGAACACAAAAAAAGTTTAACATCAAAAAGATCTGGGGCTGGTACTGATGACATCTATATACCTACATTATGGTATTTTAATTTGATGAAATTTACCCTGGATCAAGGGGAACAAAGAACATTGCTCAACTCCATTGACCTGATAGAAAGGGACGAGGAAGAGGATTTGGAAAATAGCGGCATGGAGATGGTAAAAAAACTGGGAAACGGGAAAACCACATTTTATTTGCATAAAAAAGTTGTACATTTATATTTCATGAATAAACTCCTCTTGCCAGGGCACAGCCCCCACACCATTGAAGTATGTCATGTAGTCCTCCCGTGTCTGCTTTGCACGAACACTTAGTGTTTGCAAACTTGAAAGTCCCAGTGATGTCCACCTGTCCTCCACTTAAGGTTGATCCAATTGATCAGGCATAAATGTTCTAGTGTGCCTTTCCTGTTGGCATTTAGCGTGTAGTAGGTTGTGCAACACACAGCATGCCATGACAACCCAGTCGATCTTGTCGACCCTCAAATTAATTGGACCATGGAAAATGCGAAATTTATTGCTTAGAATTCCAAATGCACTCTCAACAATGCGGCGAGCTCTTGATAGTCTACAATTATAAATTTGCCTCTCTTTGGTAAGTGCCACAAATACAAATGGTAATCCATGTTTATTTTGTTCACACGAGGGTATGTTTAAAGTGTTTGACATTAGTTTTTCATAAAATGATGTCTGCTGAAAGGAGCCACTGTCAGAACAACGACCATTCTTACCAATGTCGACATAAATAAACTGATAATTAGCATTGACCACAGCCATCAGTACAATGCTAAAGAAGCCTTTATAGTTATAAAAATAAGAACCGCTGTTGGGAGGTGGTGTTATTCTGATGTGCTTGCCATCAATGGCTCCTCCACAATTGGGGAAATTCCAGCGTGCATCAAATTCTTCCCCAATAGCTTTCCACTCCTCCATAGATGTGGGTAACTGCAATAAAAAATATAGATATCAATGATTTTAATTAATTACAAGTCAATTTCATGCCATATATATGTAAACAAATAATCATGTAATATTTAATTTTCCTTTCCAGCCATCTGCTTTGTCGACACCACCTGGGGATGCCTTGGAGTTGTCACAAGAAAGTGGGGTGTCAAGCGTCAATCTAGAAAGTGACACAGTCAGAATGGTGGAGCCTATACCACCACGGCGACGAAAGAAGGTTGCTCAGGCTGAATCTTCACAGCAGCACGACAACGTGCAGCTAACACGTGAAGTGCTGACAGCAGCAAAAAATGTTCTTCGAAAGCCCCCTGACGAGTGGGATGCTTTTGGAACATCAATGGCCTTTAAAATGCGTCGCATGACAGATGATCAGTGTTCCCACGCAGAGCGCACTATTTTTGATGTTTTTAGGATCGGGTTAGCTGGTCAATTAACGCAAAATTCAAACCTACAAGCACGGCCTGAGCATACATTTATGCCACTGTTTCCTCAGCCACATCCCCTCAAACCCATTTTTCAGCCACAACACAATTATGGTGGAGCAGCAATACACATAGGGCCTCTACTCCGTTACATTCCGCTGTTTATAATGGTATGCTATATGGGTCACAGGATGACAATCATGGTCAGTCCAATTTTCAGCATATGTGATTTTCTTTCAGCTTTACAGCCCCATGCTGTTTTTCCCTGTTTAACGGTTTTGTTTATTTAATGTCGGGGCAAATGCTGGTTCACTTAATGTTTGCCTTCCCAATTGTTGTGCTGAGGCAGGCAAGTTATTTATATTGCTTTAATTTATTTATATTGTTATTTGGATATATAAGTATGTTTATACTATGTGGGACATAATGTCCTTTATTTAAATTTTTTAAATGTAAAAAATGTGGAGCACTTCGGAGTGCAAAGGTTAAAATGAGTATGCTGCATTGTTACACATATTGCAGAGTTTGAAATAAATGTATAAAAAACTGCAAAAAAATGGTCCTTATTTTTACTTACCTTGAGGTATTGCCGTTTCAACACATGTATGATGGGATGATAATCCCTAAAGCTTGCGGAGATATTAGAGATCCAAACTTTAGATCCTGCAGGGACCTGCCTGTAGCCAGGAAACGTAAGGTTACCATGAGTCTCTCCTCAGCAGTGATGGCCTTGCGGACCTTGGTGTCTTGCTTCTCAATATATGGAGTGGCCATAGCAAGCAGCTTGTCAAAGGTGTCATCATCCATCCTCATAAAATTCCTGAAGTCATCGGAATTGTTCTCCCGAATTTCAGAGAGCAAAGGCATATGAGACATGGAGTCTCTCTGCAGCAACCACTCCTTGGTCCAGCAGGCCCTCTCCACTCTCCTCCTCTTGCGAGCCTTCTGGATACCAGGGAGTGATGCCACAATAACAGCATAGGCAGCCACAGCTTGATAGCGATAACTATCCATACTTTATGCACCAAATAATCACTTTGTAGAACAAAGTAGAGCAGTAAGCAATGAAGAGCTTTCAGCAGGATAACCTAACCTCAGCAAAAACAGAGCAATACTGCAAGCTAAAATGGCATTTTTCCTATTTCCTTTTTAACAGGACAGCCCACTGTACACTGTACAGCCCATTATTCTAATTTCCAGGGATCCTATGGACGGTTGTTCTAGTGTGTAGGGTAGCAACGATAAATCGATTTCGATTTGACGATTCAACAAATCGTCAAATCTTATGCGAAATTGGACAGTATGTACGCTCAATTTAGGAAGTTCTGCCTTCAAGGGAAATTGGATAGGAAATCGGAACGATTACAAATCGTTCAGGTGTGTACCCTGCCTAAGGCATTAGTTCTCTCCTTTGCTTTTTGTAAAACTTCCTCTGGATAGCATTTCTCCCGAAATCTGTTCGAGAAAATGTCTACTTGCTGTTTATATGTATTATCCCTACTACAATTCCTACGTATATGGCAGAACTGTGAGTAGGGAATATTAGTTTTCCAATGGTTAGCATGGCCACTTTTAAAATGTATACAACTATTGCTATTGACATTTTTAATATAGTTACGACTGATTATGCCTTGATTGTCACTACCAACAACAAGGTCCAGATATTCAATCTCAGTTGTACTGAATTTATACGTGAATGTTAAATTATATTCATTCACTTTAAGACTCTCCATAAATGCCACAAACTCAATTTTCGTGCCATTCCATAAAATCAGTATGTCGTCTATATACCTTACATATAGTACCAAGTGGTCCTTAATGCTCTGGTTGCCATAAATATGCCTCTGCTCCCAGCTCCCCATATGAAGATTGGTGAAGCTGGGAGCAAAAACAGCACCCATCGCAGTACCCTCTATTTGTTTAAAAAATGACTCTAAAAACTTAAAATAGTTGTGATTCAGAATAAATTTCATTAAAAGACAGATAAAATCTTTATGTTGTATACTGAGGTTTTGGTCTTGATCCATAAATTCTCGACAACTCAAAATGCCCTTATTATGTGGAGTAGAAGTATACAATGACTGTACGTCCACTGTTGCCCATTTATATGAGTCTTGCCATTGTGTATTTTTCAGAATTTGTAGTAGC